>JAVJGJ010000057.1:47989160-48026651 GCA_035590215.1 Microhierax caerulescens | reverse complement strand
CCCCGCCGAGGGCCTCCTGGCCGCCCTCGGGCCGCTCGGGGAGCCAGCCGGGCTGCGGCGGGGGAGGCCGTGCCCGCGGGGTGCTGGGGCGCGTCCCCGGACCGCACGGCCTCCGGTGTCCGCGCTGCGGCACCGCCGCTGGCGTGGCCCCTTCCGGGGCGGGGGGGCGGCTGCCGCTGTCACTCCGGTGGCTGGTGTGGCCGTATGCCAGCGCGCTGTGCTCCCACAGGCAGCAGTCTCTTCAAAATAATCTTCTTAACCTGAAAGAGGATGCGATAAAATAACCTTCACGCGGATCCGGAATGCGTGTGGCTGAGGTGCTGATGCCTGGGCAGAACGGAGGTTTTGTGGGATGGTGAGGAATTTCCCTTCAGGCGGCCGTGGCTGTGAGCGGCTTCTGTCTCTAATATGAAATGTTCAGTAGCAGAGCAGTTCACTGGGTCGTTCTGCAGCTGCTTTTATTTTAATTTGTGAAGGAGCTGCCTGTCATTCTTTCCCATGAACTTCTCTGATGCAAATGGAGAAACTTCCCATGAAGCAAAACCTCTGGAGTGTGAGTTTCAGTTCATTGGGAAGCACTTGGACAGTGATGAATTCTGCCTAGATCAATATGCTTTTGGAGGATCTTGGTAGTCAAGAAGCCAGCCTAAAGCTGGCAAGAGCTGTGCGCTGCCTTCTTAAATAATTTAGAATCAATTGTACCACAAAAAAATGAGTGGAAGAGGAGTGTTGTTGTCATGATTTAACCCCATCCAGCAAATAAGCACCACACAGCTGCTCACTTATTCCCCTCTGATGGGCTGGGGGAGAGACTCAGAAAGGTAATAGAAAACTTGTGAGCTGAAATAGAGTTTAATAGGTAAAGCAAGAGCCACACGTGCAGGCAAAGCAAAACAAGGAATTCATTCACTGCTTTCCATGGGCAGGAAGGTGTTCAGCCATGTTCAGCTCCATCATGTGTAAGACACTTGAGAATACAAAAAACATCAGTCCAAATATCCCCCCTTCCTTCTCTCCCCCCAGCTTTATATGGCTGAGCATGATGTCATATGGTACAGAATATCCCTTTGGACAGTTGGGGTCAGCTGTCCCGGCTGTGCCCCTTCCCAGCTTCTTGTGCACCCCCAGCCTACTTGCTGGTGGGGTGGGATGAGGCAGGGAAGAGCCCCTGACTCTGCCTAAGCACTGCTCAGCTATAGCCAAAACATCCCTGAAGTAGCAACACTGTTTCCAGCACAAATCCAAACATGATAGCCCCATGCTAGCTACTATGAAGAGAACTAACTCTAGCCTGGCTAAAACCAGCACATCTGTAAATGACATGTAGGAGCTGCTGGAGAAAATAACAGAGATACTATTCTTCTGTTAATCAACTTTAGTAGATGCAAATTAAGGGCTAGGATAGGACGGTGATAGAGATCGCAGTATTATCAGGTCAAACTCCTCCAATTCCTAATTCTCTAACAAGATATGGGTATGAAAAGTTGTAGAGATGAGCACTGGTAAAAATAATGCTTTCTTCAAAAAGACTGAAGTTGCTGAGCCCTGAGGCTTTGTTGATTCTGAGGTAGAAAATTATTTTCCTCTGTTGAAGCATTTGATGTTCTGGCTTGTATTTGTAATTCAGTGTTAAAACGGGGTTGGACATTGCTGATGCTGCACATACTACACTTGATCCCATAAATCCTGCATTGAACTGGGTAATGTATGTTTGTCTAAATGTATAACTTATCCTGGCCTGAAGTCCCTCAAAATTGAAAAATAAAGACTGTATGGCAATTTATTTTAGGTATTTTGTCCTAAGTTAAATTAATATAGATCTATTTTGAAAACACAGTCACAGGAAGTTGCCTTAACCTGAAGTTGATTGTAGAAAGATCCTAAATCTAGAGTTAGAAATTCTACCAATACTTTGAAAACTTAGGCAAGTTCATCCCTACCATTCACAAACAGTCCTTCAGAACAGATGGGAGTAAAGGAACCAGCAGAGGAAGAAAATGTGCTTTCTGGGTCTGGGAGAGTGAATCTTTTGGGGCAGTCGAATTCTACTTTTGGTGTTCTGATCTTCCTTTTTCATATAAAAAATGACCAAACTATTGTTTTCGTTTTTCCTTAAGGTGGTCAGCCCAGAAACGTGCAGCCTTTTAGTGATGAAGATGCTTCAATTGAAACTATGAGCCACTGCAGTGGCTTCAGTGATCCTGCTAGCTTCACTGAGGATGGTATATTCTTTCACTTATATCTATTTATCTTTTCAAAAACAAAAAACCTGAGTTGACTTGGGTGTTTAAGTACTAGACTGTAGGTAGCAGTAGCAAAATTATGACCTCCTGGTAAACACTATGTGATTGTTAATCTAGTGGCTCTCGTTTTTGTTTGGTAAGAATATATTCCTGGTTTCATGAGCCTCTCATGAAACTATTAGGCTTTTTTCTATTAAAATTATACAATGCTAACTTCTGGAGACAATAAGAATTTTAAGGTCATTATAAGACATTGATTTTCATAACATACAGTTGAGGTGGTAAGAACTGCAGAAGAATTTGAGATGGAAAGGATCACATTTGCCTATTTTGAACTGGATTTGTACTTTGTCTCCTTTACCATCTCTGCAACTAGGGCTGCTCTAATGTCATTTTATGGGGAGTAGGGGACCTGAAAGTCTGCTGCAGGGGGATAAGGCAGAGAACCTTCCCTATGAATATTTGTTACTCTTAACTGAACTGCTGTTGCAGAGGCATCTGAAGTGATGCCCGATAGGACAGGCTGCTTAGACAGAACTTGCTGCATCAGTAGTGAACACCCCACTGTACTCCAGGGATAGATGTAGTGGACTGGATGTAAATGTGTTGCTGACAGGATTGGCTGATGGGTGTCAGTTGTAGCAAGTTTACATAAGATCTGATTAGTTCACTCGTTCGTTCTTGGCACATGTGAGAAGCAGGTATAGAAACAGCTCAGATGTATGAATAGATCAGATTTTACTCAAGTATTTTAAGGGGCGGTTTGATGTAGTAGTCTTGACACCATTCTGTTGCTGTAATACTGAACAATTCTGTAGTTATTGTCTGTGTTAAGCTGCTTTCTTATTAGTATTAGAAACATTAAGTATTGGGTAGTACTGTGACTGCTAATAAAATGCATATCAGTAGGACTAAATTATTTCCTCTGGATTAGGGCCTGAAGTTGATGAAGAAGCCACTCAAGAAGACTTAGAATACAAATTGAAGGGATTTATTGATCTTACATTGGATAAAAGGTACAGTATGCTTTGAAGAAATGCATTCATACGTTGTGTACTAGCTTCCTCTGACATAATAAAGGAAATACGCATCAGGGTTTTTTATATGTTTACTGAAATTACAATGATTTCATGCTGGGGGGGACACTGGCTCTTCTGGATCTGAGAACTTTTCCCCTCCACTGAGTTTTTGGATAAATGAGAGTCAGACTTTCCTAATAGTTTGCAGTAGAGTGGCTTTATTTCTAGCCTGGTGTATTGTTGTGAAATCCATCTGCAATGAAAATTTCTCTGTCCTTTAAGGAGAAAATTCATAGCATTTCACGCTGCATGGTAGTTCTGTGGGTTACTTTTCTGTTGGGTGCAAGCAAATACAAATAGATATACAAATACATACAGAAATAAAGGCTGAGCTTTAGCTGGTATGTGCTGATTCCCAGAGGTCTTCCTCCTGTCTTCCAACAGTGCAAAGACAAGACAAGCAGCTCTTGAAAGTCTGAAAAGTGCTTTTTCTTCTAAAATACTATATGAATTTGTTATGGAAAGGAGAATGACACTAACTGATAGCATTGAACGCTGCATAAAGAAAGGTAATTAATATGCTTGCTATTAGAAAGCAATAATCACAATGAAATAGCTCACTGTTCATAAGGAATTAAGAATGTGAGGCTTCTCTAGTACTTTATAGAGTGATTAATAATTTAGTTATGTTAACATAACATCCCTTTTTTAAATTTAGATGTCGTATTTTAACTGACATAGAAGATAAACTGAAATTACGTTCTGTATTGGTTTCCGAATTTGCATTTGCAAGTTTTCAGACTATTATCTTCAAAGGGTTAAAGGAAGGAGGCAGTGCGCAAGGCAATTACTCATCATAATGTGTTAATCTCTAGGTAAGAGCGATGAACAGTGTGCAGCAGCCGGACTGGCATGTCTTCTGTGTGTGCAGATGGGGTCAGGAATTGAAAGTGAAGAGATTTTTAAGACCCTTGGTCCAGTTCTGAAGAAGATTGTCTGTGATGGAACAGCCAGTATCCAAGCCAGACAGGCTGTAAGTAAAAAATGTTTATTTGCCAGGCAGGGACAGTTTTGACCAGCTCACTATTGTGTAATCCAGAACTAAAGGTTACTTCACTAGTGTAAACTCATAGTATTGACGTATGTTCTAAATGATGCGTAGCACTTTTCACTGGCTTAAAAACTTCCACCTAAAGGTTGAAGGTCACTTTCTTCTTCCAGCTAGAAACAACTTTGTCAAGTCTCTTAACTCACTATGTTGCAGTCTCCTTACTGCAGTTCTGAGTGCTGATGTTGAAGTCCTATATAAAAAAAATGTTTTCCCCCTGATGGATGTATCCTTACTGTATTAATTTTAACTTCTTCAACAGCTTTTAACAAGAGGAATGTTGCTTATGCAAATGTGTTTATGTATGATAAAATTGCATATAGCAGATTTAGAACTACATATTTGATACATTCACGCTACCAAAAGTATTTCACCTGGTCATCTTGTTTATGTCAGTGATATACTTTAAATACTGACTGAAGATAGTCTAAAGCTCTTACCAAGATTTTTTTTAAAAAAATTTCAGTTTTAACTAATATTCTCCAACTTGCCTTTATCATTACTTAGCTGGCTACTTCTCTGTTGTGCTCAAGCTGTGTTACAATAGATAGTGTCAGCTGGAAGAAGAGTTAGTGTTGGTTCAACAGCAGCCATTTCTACAAACAAACGCTATTAAAGCTTGTCCTGCTTAAGTGTAATTTTGAGTCTCCTCTTTGTAAGAGAAGATGGAGTAGAATATGGGGGACAGGGATACATAGGACCTCACAGCAAAAACTGGAAAGTTCTGGGAAAAGCTCTTGAATGCTCAGTGTTTTCATGCCATTTGGTTGGAATAGTGAGCAGAGAAGGGAAAATACTTCCCATAGCTGTGAATAAATACATGTCCATCACTGTTTAGCAGCATGTTTTCTCCTAGTGAATCCTACTGAGTTTTAAAGTAATTGGGTGAGAGGAGTGCTACATGTAGCTTTTTTGGAAGGGCTTTGTAAGCTATATTAAATAATATAGCATGAAAAGTGAAGGCTTGTGGGTAGTCTGTTGTAAAATGATCCTGACAGTGAATGGGGAACTGAGAACTAACTATTAGACAGTGGCTGAATTAAAAAGTGTTGAAGCCTTGTAGTCTGTTAAGGCCTTAATCTCAAGTTTCCATTACCCCAGATGTTAAATTTCAAAGGTTGGGGTTTGAAGGTCTTTGTCAACAGTAACTTTAATGTAAAATACTGACGCTTTTTTTTTCCTGTTCTGTCTAGTGTGCAACCTGCTTAGGGATTTGCTGTTTCATCATCACTGATGACATTACGGTGAGAATAAATATTTTTTTTTAATATATAAATGGACATTATGAACATGTGTGGATCTTAAGCCACTTCCATTATCTTTTTTTTCCCCTGTTCAGGAACTGCACTCTACTATGGAATGCCTGGAAAACATCTTCACAAAGGCCTATCAGCGAGACAGAGACACTAACGGTGTATCAAGTACCCATAACACTGTACTTCACATTAGTGCTCTCTTAGCCTGGACACTGTTGTTGACTATTTGTCCAATGAATGAAGTGAAGAAGAAAATTGAAATGTGAGTATCTTTCTTGAAAAACAAAATTTGTAATGTCTGGTTTTATATGCAACGAAACAGCGTTCACAGAATTTACATCTTAATGAAATGTGATTTATTCCTTAGGCACTTGCATAAACTTCCAAGTCTGCTGTCTTGTGATGATCTCAACATGAGAATAGCTGCTGGAGAAACACTAGCACTTCTGTTTGAACTGGCACGTGAGACAGATGCTGTAAGTAGATGGCTGCAGCTGAATTTTCTTGCATTGGGGATGATAACAAGGCATATTATTTACTGTGTTGCATAGCACCCCAGATCTCAGCAAGTGGCAGGTGATTCACTGGCTTATGTTCTTTGTTGTGAGTCTGCCCCAGTCTAAGTGGGAATAGCAATGGTTGACAGCAACGTAATGATAGTTTTTACACTGTTTTCCATACTAGTAAATAATAAAATGCATCAAATAGTACTGAGGAGCAACTAGAAGCGTTGTGTGCAGGCTTTAAAATCTAAATTTAACACACTATAGGTGTCGCTGATTGGAAAAAATCCCTATATAGATTCTAGGGTAAAAAATTATTGTTTACTGTAGTGGGAACACTCATTAGATACTTGGGCAGATAAGTTCCAGTGATTCCTAACCTGCACGGTTCTGCTCCCACAGCTAAAAATCTATCCTTCAGTAGAAACCATTTTGACCTGTAGTATTGTTTTTCCAGTATCCTTATTTGGGTACCTTGAGAAGAGTAACTAGTTATTGCATGATGGTTTCACAGCACTTGTGACTCTTTTAGTTGGTGACTAGTCAGTTTAGAAAGGGAGATTTTGAAAGGACTTGCAGAAATTTTGCACACATGCCAGTATTACTACATTTGGTGAGGTTCCATGGGGTTTGTTTTTGAGTTAGATTAGGTGCAAGCTTCTCAGTAGTACTTCATACACAGCTAAACCTGTCTTTACATTCTTCAATATGCCTTATTAATTTTCGAGCTGTTTTTCTGACAGCACTGAAGGAAATAGTCTCCACTTACCCATGGCACAGTCTTGGAGAGCTACCTGAATGGATCCTAGCTGAATCAAGGCTGTTGTGCTTTGCCAGAACACTGCCTGAAGTTGAAAAGATAATTCCAATTCAGTCAGGATGCATGATACACTAACACTGCATAATCTGAAACAATATGCTGAGACTTACGTACAATTGCAGATAGTAGGGATTTAATCTCTTTGCTATGGAATTCAACTTTGAAAGAAATAAAAAAACAAAAAAAAAAAAAAGGAACTTGATCCATTATTGGGTCAAACTGACTGCAAGTAACTAAAATCTTAAAATGCATTAACAAGTAAAACTACATTTGCTAAAAATGCACTCCGTTCCATTGGGGAAATACCCCTTTAATCATTACAAATTAGTCTCTTTGGATCCTTAACAATCAGCACAGATTAAAAATGATTACTGTGTTTTGCCTTTGACCAGTTTCTTGCAAAAAGCATCGAGTAAACTCAGCCTAGTCAGTTGACCTGACAAAGCATCCAGATTGGACACAGCCCCACCTCACCCCTCCAAAAAACCCCCAACCCCCCTGCTTTTACATGAGTTTACATACATTCTTACTAATCCAGGTAAACTACTGCGGAATTTGTAAATGGAGGGGAGAGCATACTTCTGCTAAACGATGATGCATTGAAGTTTACTTGGAGTGTTTTGTTGAGGCTTTTTTTAAAACTGCTTTCTAATTTTTCACTCCATACAAGACTTATGACTAAATATTGATACTGTCAGTCTAATGCTGTCTCACCATCCATCTCCAGCAGCGTGAATTCTGTGCTAATAGCCTGAAAGTTCCCTCAGCTTGTTGACCAGAGTGGCAGCCAGGTTCAGCTTATCAGTTAAGCATTTTGAGTCCCTTGGAATTATGGAGCAGAACAGATTGACAGGTATATGGACACACTGAAGGAGCTGTACCGTTTCATGTGGCTCAGACTACCAGAACAGACGTTTTTTGATAGTGTCCCACTTGTAAACCGTGTGCTGTGCCTGTTCTTGCTAGTTTAAACATTGCAAATGGAAGTACAAGAAATTAGTGCCATCTCTGTCTCTTCATTAAGTAACAAAGTAACAGTTTGTTTAAAATAACAAAGTAACAGTTTGTGTAGGTCTACCCAGAAGTCAGAGCTATGTATTTTCCTATTTGCATGGATTTTGAGGCTAGAAACTAAAACCAAACCAAACCAAAATTATTATTTTTTTCTGGGCTGGGGGGGCGTTAGGATTTCTTTTATGAAGATATGGAACTTCTAACGGAGAAACTAAGAGCTCTGGCTACTGATGGAAACAAGCACCGAGCCAAAGTAGATAAAAGAAAGCAGCGATCTGTCTTCAGAGATGTTCTACGAGCTGTTGAGGTGATTCTTTTCTTACTATGAATGTCTGGATTGTTAACTATGTAGTGTACAATTTAATGAAAATGGCTTTTCTATTAAATAGAATTACTGTTTCAGTGAAAGAAACAGGAAAAAATTATTTTAAATGAGATTTGGAATTCTGATCACATACACAAAATATAGCTGCTTTTTTAGGAGTGTAGGACAAAGTAAGTCAAACTTGGTTCATGTTGTTCCAAACGACTTACATATTGAAGAATTTTTTTTTTCTTTAAAGTAGGCTAAACATTGCACTTGTAAATATAAATTCTTTTTATTTTATACCATGAACAGATTTTTTTTTTCGTAGCAAGCTTTGTAGAACATCTAAATTAGTGTCCTGAATTCTGTGAAATATTGTTGTGTTGTCTCTTACTGAACTTCGGTCCATAATAAACAAAGAGCAAATTAATAGTAAGATGCATTTCCAAATGGCACCTCTAACAGGGGCCAAAAAAAGAAATGTTTGTGTATGAGGAGGGGAGTTGTCCTAATTGTTGGGCGGTAATCTTCTGGTTTTCTGTATCCAGATCAAGAGAACAATACACAAAGCAGGACTAAAAATACCTGGTTAGTGACATAACTTCTGAGTAAAGCCTCTAAGGCAAATGTTAAACTTCTGTAACTTTAAATACATTGTTATCTTACACCTCTCAAACTAGATTAGTTGTTGGATATTTACTTTTTATGTTGCTGTGGTCGTAAGACTAACTAGATATTAGTTGAGATTCAGAACAGTTAAACATCTAGGAAACAGGAGAAGACTTTGAAATCACCTTTAAAATTCTGCCAGTAGAAGAATCTGAGTCACTTAGTAATATTTGTTATGTTCCATTGGCACAAATGTAGCTTGCTGAACTTGAAAAGTGAGAGGACTAAATGAAGCTTACAAACTGACTTAAAGGTGACTCCTGCACTCAGAACTGTTTTTTTCTGGGTATAAGTCTAAGTCTTAAAGTAATTTTAAAGGTGAAAGTTAAGTGTCCTTTTTTTAAAAAACTTGAAGAATGTCAGCTTCAAGTCTCATATGAAATTTAACTTTAGGTGTGCATCAGTTTATGAACAGATCTTCAGTGTATGCATATTGTATCATTTGGAAGGCTTTTGTGGGCCAAATTTATTAATGAAAATAAAGTTAATTGATATATATAAAATTCCTAATACAAAAGACTTTGAATTAAAATATTTGTTGTTTCCTTTAATTTTGGATAGGAACGTGACTTTCCTACAGAGATGGTAAAGTTTGGACCTGAGCGCATGTATATTGACTGCTGGGTTAAAAAACAAACTTATGATACCTTCAAGGAGATTCTGGGGTCGGGGATGCAATATCATTTGCAGGTGAGCTGCTGTTCGGAACATGCTCAGACTGTTCCCAGTCTGGCTTCTTCATAGTAATTCAGTCTGAATTACAAAATCATGAGTAGAACCTGGTAGAATGATGGGCTTTGCATTAGAAAGGTTAAAAGACAGCACTTGCAAAATGAACTACAGTGGGTTAGATCTGCTGGGGTGAGCCCCTTTGGAGTTGTAGCCTGAGTATACTGGCTTATTAATTAGAAGACTTCTCCAAGAAGTAGGAGATTCAAGCTGAATATCTTAGTTTCAGGGTTTTTGCTGAATCCTTATGCTGTCTTTCAGCAGAGTAGTGTAGCCATCTGGCTGCGATAAAGCTATAAACCCTTCATATTCAAGCCTGTAAAAAGGTGCGCAAAATTTTAGTCAAAAATTATGAATACAACTTGCAGCCCAATGATGACAGCATTCTAGAAGTGAAGGGATGAATCCTTATCTCTGTTCTAGGAGCTGCTGTTCACTAGCCATCTGTTTAGATATGAAGCAGAAGCAGGAATTGTAGCATAGGAGCATGGTCTTCCAAATTGCTGTAATAATCGTGGTGTTAAAATCTTCAGTCCAGTGTCAATTGTATTTTTAAATGACTGAGGAAGCCCAGGCATATGTAGCATTTTTTTCAGATTTTTCAGTATATGGTCAGGTGCTTTAAAATTGGTGTGTTGTGAAACCATATGGGTCTGTTTCCAGCTGCCTGATCTTGTCTAGAGGATGTAACAGAACAGTGTCTAATTTGTTGGGACAAAAAAACCCCACAAAAATCAAGATCGGGGGGAAGCTGTCTCTTTCTTCTCAGGAGGGCATTTTTAGTTCTTAACCTTATTCTGGTCAAAGGAAGAAGCATTCCCTGGCTTAATTGCATGATGAGATCTAAGATGTATGTCTAATTGCTGCTGTTTCTTACTGGAGATTTAATAATCAGGAGAAGAAACTGATCATTTGGTATGTTTCTTGTTTAGTCAAATGACTTTCTCCGGAATGTTTTTGAGCTTGGTCCACCAGTAATGCTAGATGCTGCGACTCTTAAAACAATGAAGATATCTCGTTTTGAAAGGGTATGTTACTGTATTTTCTTTACTTTGCACACTAATATATTTCTCCTGAATTTAATAGTATTCCAAACACCCACTTGACAAGCCATTATCTTTAAACTTGTCACTTTAATTCTAACGGTACCCCATTTTCATCTGAACGAAACCAAACCTTGCTTGTATGTGTTTTGGAAACTCTAAAATAAGAGCTCAACTAGGCACATGTCTGGTACTGCGTTTCTCCCAAGGGGGTCTGGAGGTTGACTTGGTTGCTGATTGGTACTTGGTTCCATACATGTGAAATTTTGGACTCGTACGAGAACTGTAGGTTTTGGGGTAGGGACCTACAGGAAACCATAGAAACTGAGTCTTTTTATAAAGACAGTATCCCGAACGCTCTAGTTGGAAATGGACACGAGAAGGGTGACTTTGTTCTGTTGGCTGTGAATGTACTTATCCCATGTACAAACAGTTTGTGGAATGGTGCTACCAAGTTTAATCGGGGGGGCAAACTTAATCTGCATTGTGTCTGTGTGATGATTAAGATAGACTGGCTTCCAGAATTGCTTCTAGTTCAGCCTTTCTTATGCAGTCCAAGTTTCTTTTAAATGTATACAGATTAAAATGAATCATTGTTTTGGTGCAAAGATATACTATAAATTTAAGAGCATCTACCAATTTACTTCATATATTAATAAAAAAAGATACTTTCAGCTGTTTCTTAACATAAAAATCTGTAAAGGACATAAGCCTTGTGAACATCTGTGATTAATTTTTCTTTTTCTTTTGTAGCACCTGTACAACTCTGCAGCATTCAAGGCTCGGACAAAGGCTAGAAGTAAATGTCGTGACAAAAGAGCAGACGTAGGGGAATTTTTCTAGATCTTTTCCATGGGGTTCAATTTCCATATTTAAAATAGATTTGTAACCTTTAAATGTATTTTTTAATTTCTGTAGTCACAGCTTGCACTTGTGCACAGGGATGTTGTATAAAGTCTGTAAATACAATGCATGTTGTTGCTTAGTTGCATATACAGTGTACATAGAAGATTGGGTGCAGGGATACATTATAGCGCTTGCCTTAGGTGGAACTTGCTCCAAAGGTTGAATACATTGTAACTGAACTGTTACATGGGGTGGGAAACTAGTCAAATTCCATGTCTAAGATTGGATTCCTTACTTATATAAAGGTAAATTAACTTAATTCATTGACCAAGTGTTTTGGTAAGAATGTGCTAATATGAAGAGATGAACTTGTTTGTGAAGTTATTTTAGTAATTTTTTTAAACTCTTCAGTGGCAGATGGACAAAAATTTCTACATAGTCTGACTTTAACCTGAAGGAGACTATAAAGTTCAATTACCTTCACTTACAGTGAAGTAGTGAATGACAAATACTTGCCTCAGTGTAAGATAAAAACAAGCTTCTCATGGTCTGAAATTGGGTGTTTAATTTTTGAAATAAAGATGTTTCTCACTGCTTGCTGTCTGTGTAAAAGTGATTACTACATGAATGAAAAGCTGGAACGCTAGCAAAACCTACAGGCTGGAACAGATGGGCTTGTGTATTTGCCCATTCAGACATGTGGTTGGGTTAGTCTCGATGATTTGGTAGATACCTGGCTGTGTTTTGAAGGTATTATCTTCTTTATGTATGGTCTGCACTACAGCCTACTGTTGATTTGTAATCACATGTGTCATGGTCATTTTGTTCCGGTACTGTAAAACACCCTGTCCCTTATCTTAGAGGAGCCATTCCAGCTGCCCTGTTTTGGTCGTGTTGAAAGCTACTCCTCTACCCTCAGTTTCTGGCTCTAGAGGACTGAAATGTGCCAGTAACTGAGAGCTGTCTGTCTTAAGGAAGGTGCTTATGTAATAAAGACACTAAAACATAGGTAGCTGGAGCTTCTGAACCAGAAGATCTATAAATACAAGCACTTGTTAAAATAAACATCCTTCAAACTGCAGGTCGAGTTACTAGCAAAGGAAGTAAAACTTACACCCCAAGAAAACCCATCTCCACCCCCTGAAAACTACTGCTTGCTCTGATAAGGAAAGTCTGGTTTCGTGGTGGTGTTTTTTTGGTTGTTTTTTTTGGTTTGTTTTTTTTTTTTTAGATCCAGATTATAGCAGAACCTGTTCCAGAAAATCCGTATGTGCTAATCTGTTTTGTACCTTTGAACTTTTTTTTTTTTCTGAAATAATTTTCTAAGAACTTGTTTGGCTTATGAAACTACTTAAGACTACAACAGGGCCTTCAACTGAAATTTGTGCTGTAATTGACATGTCTTGTCAGTGATTGTCACACAAATGGAGAAGAAACTTCTGATCCGTGAACTAGGTGAAGTTGTCTACCTGTGTTTGCCCAGCCCCAGTTTATACCCCCTTTGAGTTAAACCGTTCCCCTGAGACTGCTGGTCTGTCTCGTGGCTCCTGGGTAGTCTGTCACCTTTGGTGTGCTTTGCTAGTGTAAAGTAGTGCTTTTCATGGCGTCCTGTTCTGCCAGCCTCGTGCCAAATGGTTTTCTGCAGCCACCTCCTGGCTGGTGGCCAAGCACGTGGTTGCCCTTTCCCCCATTACACTGCAGCTGCCAACCACACAGACGAGGACGGCTTCCAAGGCTGTGTAAGGGAGAGATGGGCTGTTCCGCTGCCCTGCAGAGGTCTGATGGGTTTGTAGACCTTTTCAGGCTTAGAACTGGAGAGGGCTGGGTGATGGGAATCTTTTGGGGATGGAGGTGAGATCCTTTTTCTGGTTTGATATCTTTGTTTGGAGGGAGGACTTCAAGGAGACCCCTGTGGAAAGGGAGCAAACTTGTGACGTCTGCATTACTGGCCCAGCTGCTCAGACTGGGCAGCAGCACAGCTTGTCTGCTTGGGGTGGGAACTATGAGTCAGAAGATGTATCCTCTCTGTTGTTTCCTGAAAGACAAATATTATTTAATGTCAGTTTGAAGGGGTTGAAAATTGTAGACATATAGAATGGCTCCAGAAAGGATTTGCTGTTCTGAGCTGTGGCCCCTTTGTGTAAGCGTCAGCTGCCTGTCGTTACAGTGTGCTGTAGCATTATGTTCTGCCACGTCAGCAAGAAAAAAATCTAGCGATCAGAAGAAGTGTATGTGAAGGAGCCAATTACCAGTACTCAAACAGTTCATCAGAATTTATTCTTTAAACAACTAAGGATGCCGTACAAATTAGTCCATCCCATAATACTGTCCTGCTTGAATTTGTGAGGTGTGTGTGGGAAGAGGAAAATACCCTGGTTTTTCTAGTCTGCCCTTGAAGTATCCATGACTGCAGTACTGTAGATATGACTCTTCTGCATAGCAAACTGGTTACTCATAGCTACAGTGTTGTAGATATGACTCTTCTGCATAGCAGATGAGTTTTAAAAAGCCATCGTAAACCAAAAGGTTAGTGAAATATTGATCGTCAGTAACAAACCTCCTCATTCTTCATGGCAGGATATTATCATAACAATTCCAGTGTAATAAAAAGGAGCCGTATATGTGCTGATTTCTTTTTAAACAGATCAATATTGTGAAGCCAGTATACTAAGCCAAGATGAACTCTAAATATAGATTGAAAGAGGCAGTCTGTTTCATAGCTGCCTTCATGGGTCCTGCAAGAGTTGACAGGTTCCTATGGGTCTAAAGGTAGAGAGAGGAACAGCAGAACAAGATTTCTTCGGGAGATTTTCACTGGCTGATTGCTTCCATACTGGCACATTACCTGAACATAGTTTTGTTGTAAGTAACATTTCATTCTCCCGGATTTTAATTCCTTTTAGACTTGATTTCCTTTTTTCTGTGAAGAATTTTTAGTGTGTTCTCATTCTAAGTTCTAGTTTTACCGTGAAAGCTGAAGAAGAAATTTAAAAGTTGTGTGGGGAAAAATGACTTTAAGCAAGGTTAAAGTACAGGATAGAGCAAGTTCAAACCCCCCAGTGTTTAGATTAGTTTGTTGGGACAGTAAATCAATGAATGCTTTTTGGCCAGTGACACTGATGTCCATATCCTCTCTGCTTTGTTTGGCATGTCAGTGGAATCAAACAAATGTAATATAGCCTTAGTTGAATTAATGGTGGTTATCTTCGTTGCAGTTACATGCACAGTGGGGAAATCGTTTTAAATAATTAATGATGACTGCAGAAACATATAATTCATAATATTAATGAACCAAAGGTACTCACATTTATTGCAGCTCAAGTTGTTAAGAAGAGCCTTCCCTGAAGTTTCACGGAGGTACTAATCAAAATACCCAAGAGAAACTACTGCTGTTAGGAAGCTAAAAATAACCAAAAGCCTCTGTGCACGAGGCGGTAACTTTTAGTGCGCCGTTGTTGAAACACAGGGCTCTGTCGTGACTGCGGCTGGCCACGATGTGCTTGTGTGGAGAGAGCAGAGCAGCGCTGGCGGGGATGCAGCTGGTGGGGATGCAGCTCGCAGACCGCGCTGCCTGGCGCCACGGGCGTGCTAGGGGAAGGGCAGCGGGCACAGCCGTCCGTCCCGACATTATTGCTGCACACCTAAAAACCATACACTGGGTAAGCGTAACCATGACTATGCCAGCTGTTCTACCTTATCTTTGTGTCTTGCGGTAACAATTCTGAACAGAGGCAAAAATAAGCTGTAATCTTTCTTTATACTCCATTAAACAGAAATATGAAACTATACGTGTAGGCCTGTCAATCTGAACTACCAGGAGAACGTGCCCCGTTGTCAGGAGTGATTTAAGCACTTGGTCTTCAAACCTACTGAGGCTCAGTGAATGTTTATTTGGCTGTATGCTCAAATTTGGGGGAATTATGACAATCTTCTACGTTTGGTTTGATGAGAGAAGGAGTGGGTCTTTTCTGTAAACACTCAGGGCTATATTCCTCAGACTTCAGGTTTTTAATTTATGTGCTATGTCAGGAATCTGGCCACACTGTGTTCTCTATTCCTTGGAGAGGGAAGGAGGGCTCAGAGGCACATCAAGAGGCCTGTTCAACCCATCACGGATGCAGAAACCACCCTTAGGTGCTTAACACCCTCCATCAACAGAAGGTTTGCATCCCACAAAGTGCTGAGTTACGTTTGGCAGGTAAAACTGAACTCTGATAAAGGACAAAATGGGTAAGATGTATTCAACTCCAAGTCTCAACTAGTCTCTGTGAGCTCCCCCCTTACATTCACTAGCAAGGGAAAGGTGCATTTAGACTGTGAATGTAAGGTCAAAAAGATTTATCATGGAGTAAGAGGAATACTACCTGGAGGTACGTATACTTCTTCAATAATTACAGAGGGAGTTTTCAGTGAGCAGTGTAGCTGAAGATGCCTAGTTGGATCATCTGCATGACCCTATGGCTAGAATTGTATTTTGTTTCTAGAAGATGTTTTTGGAGTCAGGCAGGGTAGCATAAAGAAAACCAAAAGACTGTTAAGAAATAATGTGCAATTCATAGAGGAGCCTGCTTAGGTATTGCTTGTTTTCCATATATAATCTTCCTTCCTAACTGTATTTACACAAACAATCAATGAGTTCGTGCACCCAGACTCTGCAGAGAAGCTGGTCTTGCTGACTGAGCCCCGTCCAGTGCTTTTTTCAAAGGAAGAAGCATTAGTCTGAAGAGAAGACTTTGCCATCAGGCTTTAATTTGTCCAGAACTAGCACCTATCTGGAGTAGAACCACACCAGAAGACTGTTTTCTGCTCCGTTTTTCACAAATAATAACTTCATGGTGGTATTCTAAGATGTATAAGCAGACCCATATTCTTACCACTTATCTCCTACATCTGTACCTGCTTTCTCTGTCTTATCTCTGAATTATTTGATGCTGAAAGCAGAGGACCTGAGCACCATCCTTCCTGGCAGTGCCAGTGAAGGTTTGGCTGTCACTGTGATCAGGATATCACCCTACATCTTACCAAGTATGCACCAAACCAGAAGGGTTAGACAACTAAATAACTAACATTCACATCAATGCTGGAGCCAGTCAAACAGATTTTTCCCGTTCTCCACACACCTACATATGTATATGCATGCATAAGGATATGCATGTGCCAAAACACAATGTAGAATTGAAATCTTGTACTCATCAAAGATCTCCAAAAATAAACAAGTGCTATGTGCTAAGCTGCTCTTGCCTTCAAGGTTTAATAAGTGTGCTGGTCCTTCAAATGCCTGTATTTTAAGGGTTGTTAAGGCTGCTTAGCATTTCCTTAGAACAGGACACCAACTGTTACCAGTTATTTCCCATAGCCATGTTTTAATTTACCTTTTTAATTATTATTTCTTTTAGATACAATGGAGAGGCCTTCCTTGGAAATTAACCTGCCTGATGCTCATGAAGAAGGAAAACTTTATGTAGTTGATTCCTTAAACAACCTAAACAAACTAAATGTTTGTCCAGATGGGTCCCAACATGTGCCAGGTACGTATGATAACTGATGCTCTGTGGGTTTTGTATACATAGATTAGGCCACCAAAAAAGAATTACGTATAACATTTGAAAAGGCTGCCCATGTTGTGTATCACTGATGTCGACAGCCCAATAGGCTAATATATGTATGTGTCAAGCTCTGTAATGAAAAATACAAGAAAATTTTTGAAAATGGCATAATTTAGACAGATCAGATTAATGGTTTAGCTGCTCCTGCTGAGTATTTCAGTTATTAGGTTCTCAAAAATCCTTGCATTTGGCTAGGGATTCACTGTCAAGCCTGAAGTTATCTTCAATTTCCATTTGGATTCATTAGGTGATTCCACGCAGGATAATGTCTCTAATAATTCTCAATATACACCTACTACATAAATAGCACCAAAACTCTTCACAAGCACTAAAATTCACATGTAGCAATAGAAACACCAGAGAATTTATATTCATTCTTTTAAGACGCATCTCCTAAGGATTCAAACCAGTTACCTGAAATGCCCCATGAGACTTTTAAGCATTTTAATTCACAAGAGGCTCTTTACTTACAATTTCAGATATGGGCTCTCACACTTCTACTGGTTTTATATAGCCTTTATCTTTGATTTCTCGTGGCAACCAACAATATTTTCACCCAGTGACAGATACAATACATTTGAGTTCTTTGTGACCTGAAAACATCTTAACACCTGGAGTTCTTCAGCAGCATTCCAGATAACAATATTTGAAGCTGCTTTTATTTCCCTTGCTGTAATGGCAAATTTGACTGAGAAAAACTACAGAACAACAGCTATGTTTAAATGAGTTTCAGATGGCCACAATTGGATCATGCTTCTACTTACAGGACTTACATGTCTTTCCATTACTTCTGTTTTTGAGTCCTCTAATTTTTTCTAATGCAACTAACTAGAGTGGTGCTGGTTTCTGTATTTAACAAAAAGATGATAGACATAAGCTACTTAATTTTCATATGTAGATCATCTTGATATTGTCACTTCTGGGATAAATCAGTTTTAATGTTGAAGAAACTCTTTACATTGTGACTGTCTTGCTTTCTTTTGTAATTTTCATTGGACAGTATTATTTACTTTCCAGGTAAATATAGAGGGTTCTGTGGAATAATGACATGCATGCTTCTCCTCACACTTCAGCAGTAAATGAAGGTAGCCTAATACATACTTTATGCATCAATTTGTAAAGTGTTTTGGCTCCTTCTAGGTTTATTTTTTTAACATACTTTTTTAAAAAAAAACTTGGAGGTTTTGTGGATATATTATCCCATCAGTTAAATACATGAAAAAAAAAAAAAATCACAGTCCTTAGCTGCCTTATTCAGCAGCATAAAATTCTCTTGCCAGAAAATCAGTGGGGTATTTTTCAATTTCTGATAAATACTAAAATATTGTGAACAATCTATTTTTAGTATAGCAGATGCCCAATCTGGTTTAAAACCCGTGTTTCAGGAGTGTTGCAGTAGACAGCAATCCTTTTGTTCAGTAGCTTAATATGACCTGGCATAATCACACTATCAATCATGTTAAAAGTGATTTTAAATGTATATACCATTTGATTGCCTTGGTAGCAGACATGCAGTAATTTCTTTATGGTTTAGATCAGAAAATGGTCCTACTGTTTGCAGTTTGGCAAGAATGTGTATTCACTGATTCCTCACAGCACCGCAGTCTGGCATATTCAGCCAGCTGAAATAGTAAGAAGCATTCATTATGCAGAGCAAGCACAAACCACTTTTGAGACCTCTACTGATAGCTTAGTATGCTTGAGGGACAGCAGTAGCAGGCCCTCCCCATCCTTATTATTCTGATTGGAAAGCAGTATTGGTGCAGGCACTTAGAATATGATGCATTTGTTATGAATGCTAAGGGAATAAAAATAAAACCCCAAACCCCAAATATTAAAAGATTTCAACTTACCCGCAGGCAGGAGCATGTTAAATGCAGTAAAGAAAAGCTGAGATATTCCTAGATATCTCCTACTGGTTCAGTGAATTGCTCAGCCCCAGGTTGGCTCGTTATTAAATGCTGTAAATGGCATATGCTGCCTTCCCTCAGCTTTATCACAACAGGCTCAGTTGAAAAACCTCTGAGATTTCTACCAGCTAAACCAAGAACATGATCTAGAAGTATGTTTTTCACAGATACACATGCAACTCTTCCTTTCAGAATGGCAAGCCAGCAATTGCAGGAGGAGAAATTACAGTAAATTGCTTGTAATTTTAGGATGTATGAGACTGACACCAAAATGAAAATACAATAGCTCCCTGGTCCCCCAAAAAGATAAAATAATGCCAAACCTTAGTAAGTAGTTATAGTAGTGTGCAAAACTTGGCATCAAACAAATCTGGCTCCACTATGGATTTCTTTTATGTTCACACGAATTTCCTCACGGTGTTCCTTTGACTTTGCCTGTTATCTTTAGGGCTTATTGCCACCTCTCATTTGATTGCAACTCTATGAAACTACTGACTTTCCCAATATGCAACAAATTCTTCAAAAAGCAACAAACCAGCTTGCTGTGCTGATTCAAAGGCAGCATAGCAACTCTTTGTCCTTTCCCTCCCCCCTCATTTTTCGTGTGCTTGAAGGACAAGATATGTAGTCCATGTGGGAATCTGTTCCATATTTGACAGTTTAGGAGGATTCGTACCTCATTCTTTATTGGAATTAAACCAACAAAACTTGAAGAAGAATAGAAATATTGAAAACATTTGTTTTAAGATAAGAAGTCAAGACTTGCATGCATACTATCCAGCATCAGCTTAAATGAGGTGCTTGATTTGGGAAATTAATCATCCCAGGGATACTCTCTGGTCAAACAGAAAAAGAAGCAGATCTAGAGGATGAACGAGTAGGATGAATCTGTACCTAGGTTTTCAATATTAATTATTCTCTCTTCTCTTTTGAAAAGTTCGAGTCCATTCAGGCCCTTAGAAAGCCTTTTCATGAAAACTTCATTGCAACCTTTGTATATGTAGATCTGAGCTGTAAAACAGGTCAACTTCAAGAAAACAGTGTATTTCAACAACAGAAATATTTTTGTTGAATATGATCCAACAGTTATAGCAGATGTATTCGGTTTTATACTTCCAAATTCAAGCTGATCTCATAAAGTTGGTTTCTTCCCTTCTCATGCAATATCACAGGAAATAAAATCTGTTGGCCAAAATAACAACGTATTCAGCATCATTTTATGAAGTCAGAAGTATTTTGTCATGTTTATTCTAACCAACCTTAACAAACTTTGTCACCAAATGATTTGTCATCTTGTAACAGAGGAGGAAGAGAACACTGGTGGTACTGGAGAAAACATAGCAGGGAGCAACACAAGAAACCAGTGTCTGTTCTTCATCACCTTTATTCTTTCCCTGATCATCAGTTTGGCACTTGTTTCATTCGTAATATTCTTAATAAGTAAGTAAACCAAAGAGTGCTTCATAACAATGTAGGGCTAACTGGAAGAAGACCTTTGCTGAAATGCATCGTGCTGCCTTATAGCATGCTGCTGCTGAAATTGCATGGTCAAAGGCTTTGGCTGCTTATGGACAGTGGGTGTTGGTCCTGGGTGCAAAATCACAGGCCTCTACTCTCTGAGCTAAAAGGCACAACTGTGTTCATACTGCAGAGATTTTATAAGGTTCAACAGCTGTAAAGGATTTTGCTCAGCAGGATTACACTGTTTATAATATTGCTAAAAATGCTGAGTGGAAATTAAATTAAATTTTAAACGTGACTGTATGGCAGTGAGATACTTTGAAAACATGCTTTCCATTCCTTTCCAGATAGAACTCACTATTGGTGTCATTCCGCTGAAAATGGAAATTACAGCCAGGCTATCACTTAAATCAGGCTACCTGAAAAAAGACCTGAAGGTTGCCAGTTAAGTACTGACTGGAAATTGGTTTGGAACTAAAAATACCTCAGACATAAGAAAGAAAAAATTAGAAAGATATGCCAAAATTGGCACATAGCATTGAGTCTGTAGACATAATTACTGTTCTGCTTTGGCTGGACTCGTGGGGTTGGCTTGGCTAAACACGTGGCTACAGGTGACCTTGGTTTACAGAGTCCTTGTGAACTTGGGGTTTTCTGGGCTAATGGTATTGAGCAGAGTATGAGGTGCATTATTTTAACTTACAAGTCCTTTTTTAATTAATTGGGATCCATGCAAAATCAAGATTTCTTTTATCTTATAGTAGGGAACTTGCTGGAGCATAGTAAAAATCCTTATTTTCCTTTATGAACAGGAAATCCTAGCTCTTGACTGAATCTGCTCACAAGCGCTCAGAGAATAGAGTATCAGACACGTAAAGAGCACAAAGGAAACTTTAAAGTGGCATGATGGTAAAACCCTAATTAAAATACCTCATACTTGAATTCCAGGTTTATTTAAGAGGTCACTGCTAAAAGTAGAAAAAATAAGTATTTTTTTTCTGGTACAGAAAAATGAGTAATGTGCCCCTCTAGTGGAAAAATGTTAAAGTGATAGTGAAAAGGCTGCTTACAGTGATTAAAGGAATTTGCTTGGGCTCAGGTTGGTGGAGGCCTGTGGTTTTTGATACTGATTTCCAGCAGTGTTTCAGATGATGTCACAAACATATTCTTAGATTATTTTTGCAATTCAAAGAGATGGAGTCTTTTAACACTGGCACCATTGGACTTAAGCTTCAGAACCCATAGGTAAATTTTGTAAATTTCAGAAGGCCAAAATAAAAATAGCTCCAGTGTACATGATGGATACTGCATATTGGTGCTCCAGAGGAAACTGGCCTCCAAATGCCAATATTTGCAAGAATTTTCCTTTAATCTAAATGCTTTAGTGATTCCAATGATGTGACTGTAGTCTGCTGTGTGTTTAAGTAATTGTACTTTTAGAAAAATACAGATGCATACTGCCCACAAATAGTATCTTGGAGCCCCTAAATAAAACATTTTCCTGTGGACACTAATGGAATGATACACTCCTGAAGACTGCAAAATTTGTCTGAGCTGTATTTGATTTTATTACACTGCACTGAACTGAATAAAACAGAAAATAAGCAATTAAAGAATGTAGTGATCAGGTAACTCCACCAGATGCATAATTTCTCATGAGGTTCTGCAGTTGGTTTGGTTTCCTCTTTAATATTTTTACTTGTCATAATTCCCTACAAACTCCCAGAGGAATGCAAGAGAGGGTAGTGATGCTCTTGACTTAAATACTGCCAATTTAATGTGGTACATTTTCCTTTTCAAGTTCAAACTAGAAACAAGATGGACCAAATATCAAGCAGACTAATATCTGAAAAGAAGAACATAGAAGAGCTTAAGAAAATGAACAAGATGATATTAAAGCATCTAAATCAATCACGAATTAAGGAAAAGGGGCAATATCTCTTCACACAGTCTCCTGATCTCCATGATTACCTCTTTACCCATGCTGAGCTGAAAGTCCCTGGAGAATAGATCGCTGGAATTAAATTCAGCATATTTATGTACTCAGATGGCACACAGGTTACTTAAACATTCTGATATGGCCACAGGAGCACTGGAAAAGCCAGATGAATTAAAAGTATTATAAGATAGATTTTATCCTGTTTTATGTGCATACAGATTTTGAAAACTATGCCCATATGATTTACAATAAACAATGCATTGTCAACAACTTTTGGGCAAGAGTTCCAGGTTCTCTGTGCACTGTAAATTGCAGGGCTAAGGACTTAGTTTTACTCTAAATGTAAGTAAATGATCACAGAAAACAGTGATTTCAATTCCCATGATTCCAGCCTGACCATGTGCACTTAGTCATTCTCCTGTTTCTTTGGAACACGTTTTGTGTTTGCTTCTGTATTATTTGTATTTCAAGATAACTTCAGGTTCCGTAACTTATAAATAAATCCAGTTCTGCCATGGAGTTTGGTGGTTTTCCAAATAGATTGACTTACTACTCCTGTTGTGAAAAAACAAACTTGAATAAACCCAAATCCTTTCATAACATGCTATATTCAGCCCAAATTTGGATTGACTGAAAGCCGGGTGTCATATTGTCTTACATGGGAAATGGGTTTAGAGAACTTGGTCAGGGAATACCCATCTCATAGCAATGCTGGTACACTGCTGGCAGTTTCTGGGTGACCAAGTGGTGTGGGGAAAATACTACATGTTCTACCCTTCCCTGTAGTTGCTGCTGGCCACTATTGGAAAGGGGCCAGGACAAATCTGGTCTGAATCTTCATGTTTTTAAAATGAAGCAGTACCTCACAGCATGAAAGCGGGAGCTGATGCTTTCTCACTCTGACTTTACACACTTGTGGACTTGTGGAGACCAACACTCAAAAGTGTGACCACAACAAGGACTGCTGGGTAGCTTTGTCATTTTAGTATTCATAACCTTCTACTGGTACATACATTAAGAAGCCACCTCCAATATAAATACAGAGATTATCCTATCAAAACAGTGCAAAGGCAGCTGACACTATGGAGTATGTCCAGCATCTTGTCTTTTCCTTGGAGTTCTTTTTCTCATCCAATGCTTTCTTATCTCTTCTGGACAATTTTGCAAAATAAAGTCATCAAAGCCAACAACTTGCATTGCAGTCTCCTTTTCCAGAATGAATGATAGTCCTTTCTGTGATGACTACTTCATTGTCTATAACAGAGTGAAGAACTAGGTCCAAGAATATTTCTTGGTATCACTCTACTAGGATTTGCCTGTCAATTCTAACCCTGCTATTAGGAGTGCTTTGCTTTACACCTATGCTTTTACATCATCTTCTTTCTATTTCTTGATTTTTCTTTTCCTAATGTGTTACTGTCATTCACATGAAAGCAGTGAGGTTTGGTCTTAAGAGTTTATTACTCCTGCTGTTAGTTCCCAGATGCAGCTGTAATTACCTCCTCTGAACGTTACAAGTAGTTGTTACAAAGATGACTTTAATATAGCTAACCGAGAATGACAGAAGTAAGTGTAGGCATAAATTGTAAGGAAAAAAAAGTGGAAGCCCAACCCAAACATCTTTCTGTAAATGCTGTTAAATGATGAAAGAAAAAGTAGCGTAAAACTTGCATTGTTTCTCTGTTTTTCTCCAAGCTGTCATCTGCTCTTTAGTGACAGTATTAAGTTCTCATCTCTCCCACGCATCTTGTAGCTACTGTAACTGCTTTCAAGCTCCTGTCTTGCACTGACACACATCCATACTTGTTAGCCAGGGAGCAGCAACTCTAGTATTTTGTACTTGGTGCATCTTGTGGATTTGTCACATCCCTCATTGCAACTGCAGCTATCAGAACACATCTGTGTTCTTGTTAACCTAAACCCACCAGACTGTATCTATGTGAAACTACACATGGAAAGACTATACAGTAATAAACAGAGGGTCAGCTAGTGCGCACATTTGCTTGCCTTCCTTGGGGTCATGTTGTTGTGAGAACATCAGCCTGTGCTCAGTCTTCTGCTCCTCTAGAAGGAAACAGAGCTCAACATTTACAAGCTGCACCTAAGAACTGAGGACAGAACATTCTTTATGGAGACCTGCCTATGAACCACTCAGAGGTCAGGTAAATCCAGACAGTGGGCATCTTCAGCAGAAAATGATGCACAGGCAGAAAAGAGGGATTTATGGAGGCAATCAGATCCATCCCTTTGCCTGACAGCAGCATCAGGTTTACTTACACTATCCCTGACAGATGCTTGTCCATTCACATTGTAAAGTATTGAAATGATGGAGCTTCCAAAAGTCTCCTTTTCTAGTGCTTAACTAGCCACATGGTTATTTTTTTCCCCAAATTCTAACTAAAAATTTATCTTGCTGAAATTCAAGCCCATTATTACCTATCTATTGCATGTGAATATGAAAAATAGTTACCTTCCAATTTTTCAGTTATTTTATATTAGACTAACTCTGCAAGGCAATTTTACTCTCAAGAAAACTTTTTTACCTACTGAGATACTTGGAATTTTAATACAACATTTATTCTTAAACTCTAGTATGAATTCAGTTCATGTGTTTTGTTCACTGGTAACAATACAAAGTTAAACGTGTAAAAAACAATAATGATGTGTGTACTCTGAAACTGGGAAAAGAGAAAATTCCAGGAGTGGCAAAAGGATTGTCACAAGTTTTGTTAGATCACGTGCTCTTGAAGGTGATGTGCTGTGTGCTGCACACAATCCAAACTGTTCAGAACACTAAATGCAGTGTCAAGGTATTTGCAAACTGAGCAGAGTAGAATAATGTGGAACAAAGCAGAAGGAATACTGTCAGAACTAGAATTATCTGAAGAACAAAATCCCATTTCATGAGGTTTTGGTCGTTGAAGATCAAATATTTATTTTCATTCTACCAAAGCATAAACTTGTAAAATTACACTAAATTGCCCGGAGATATGCATTTTCAGATCCAAAATTCCAAGTTTTCTCATTCATTTCACCCTGTCTGACAAGTTTCTGCTGCTCTGAGATTCAGAACCTACCCCATTGGAAATGGCAGCAAAGCAGTGTGCTCCACAAAAGCTTTAGTGTTTTGAAAATGTTTATTTGACAAACAAAATTGCATCCAGTTATAATCAGAAATCTGATTAAGCAATACCTAGATAAAACAAATGCCTAATAGCAACTAAATAATTGGATTTATGTTTGGACTACTAACTGAAAATCTTCTGTCCTGTCTTCTTAACTTGATCTTCTTTTATGTTGCTAGTGTAATTTATCTTGGAAGTCACTGATGCATAATGGAAGTTGGATCAAAACCTTAGATCACAGGCCAGCGCTACTGAAACTAAAGGAACTGTTCTCTTCAATTAAGAAAAAAAGCGCATTAGGTCCATTACATGTCACTGTTCTTACTTTTCTGACAGGTTAACAAGAATACTGAGATTTAAAGAGAGGGACAGAGGGGCTGAATGTACTGTCACTTTCTCTGTGATACATAAGAAATAGCAACACTATGGCCGAAAAGGTTAGTCTTATTTGAGAACCTGATCAATCTTAGAATTCAAGAAAAGGTTTTTATAGACTCTGTTTCCTGTCCTTTCTCTGGTTTCTGGGCCACATCAGCAATCAAAATGCTGTCCACGATTCACTGATGAGCCAGCAAAACCCCTGAATGGTAATGAGAACCTTCCAGTAGAAACAGTCACAGCACAGCGCTGCTGCTTATTTATCACTGTGAGGCAAACCGCTTTACACACAAGGGTGAAAGGACAATCTAAAAATCGATTGCCTGCCAATTTAAAAATCTATTAATAATTATGGCTTTGCTTTTCAAGTTCTGCACTGCCCATTTAATCTTTGTATCTTCTTCACCACATAACCGACTTCGGAGAGCAGTGTTTGTCTACAAGGTGACATGAAATTTTGAAACCTACAGACACCCTTGGCTCCTCAGCAAAAGCTCATGGCTAATTCATTAAGTTCCAATAATGCTTTCGTTTTTTTTTCTGAAGGGAACATTGAAACACTTTCTTCAGAAGACCTCTCTTTGAGTACTCAAAATCACATGGGTAGATATGTATGTGATAACAATATTTTTATTGATTTTTCAACAGAAGGTGTGACATGGATTCTCTTTCTCTTTGTGCTTCATCAGTGACTGACACTGCATCCTGAAGCAAGCTTAAATAACTAGGTAACAGAGGAAAAGCTTGCTGCCAGTAAACCATCAACTACAAACAGAATTTAATGATACTATTTTAAATAGAATTTTAAGTGTAGTGTTTGTTTGTTTTTTTTAAAAAAAGTGTCAACCAACCTACTGTGGAGTGGAAAGAAAGTTTTCTTACAGGTGCTTCTTGTAGATGCTCACCTGTAAGATTTAGTTCAGCTGCTGCTTCGGGCCGAAGCAGCTCTTGAGTTGCACCTCTCGCACGGCTGTAGTGACTGATCGGCCTTGGCAGAGCTCGGCGGTCTGGGGCTGCTTTCAACTACCTTCAGCTTCACGCAGAACCCCGCGGCGGGGGGACCCCGGTACACTGAGCTTGCTGGGGGGCACGGGAGCCGGTGGAACCTCGGGAACTGACTCGGCGCCCGTAAATCAACCCCGGCTGAGGCATTTAGGCCTCCTCCTCAAGGCACAGCGGTACTAACACGACGCCAGGATAAACTGCTTGAAGGAGGAAGCAGCCCCCTGAGTTTGAAAGCTCTGCCTTCACGCTCTCCATGTTTTCGTGCCTTCCCCAGTAAGTTCTCTGCAGCCTGAGCAGCTGCTTTAAGGCCGTAACTGAAGCGCCGCGGCAGCGGGAAGCAGCAGCCCGGCTCGGCCGGGGCCGCTCCCTCACCTCCCCGTGCCCGCGGCGCTCAGCAGGCCGCGGGGGCGGGCGGTGTTCCGTGGTGTCAGTACCAGAAAGACCTGCCCTTTATTGTGACTCGGCGGCCCGTGCGGGAGCGGGGACCCCGCTGGCAATTAAAAACCGGCCGCAGAAATCCAGAACGCGGCTGTGGTTGGAGGCCGCGGCTCCGCCCTCAGCCGGGAGCCCGGCCCCGCTCTCCCCGCTGCCGCCGCCCCGCGCCCCTCCGCGCTGCCGCTCCGCGCCGGGGCGGGCGCTCAGGGCGTGCTCGTCGGGCAGCATACTTCTGGTGGAGCCGGCAGGGAGCCCGCTCGCAGCCGCAGGCTTCGGCTCTGGGAGCGCTCGCTGCCCCAGCGCATCGCTTCGCAGGCGCCCGCTCCCTCTCCGGCAGCCCGGGCTGCGGGGCGGCGGGGGTCCCCCTGCCTGGGAGGCGGCGGGCTGTCCCGGGCCACCTCTGGCACCAGCCGGAGCCGCGCTCAGGGCAGGCAGGCCAGGTGCGAAGGAGCAGCGCCACTGCTGAGGGATCGCCAGCTTTTCTAAAAAAATAAATAATTCAGAGAATTACTAAGCTGTCGGCAACGTATGTAACTTCCCCACTTCTAGGAACTCACCTACGTGTGTGAATTAGAGTCATGCAACTGAAGCTAGCTTTTTGTGACACAAAATAAGACCGAAAAGTACTTTCATATACATGATCAACGTACACACACATCTTCTTGATGTGTCAGTCCTGATTTTTTCTATTTAAATCCAAGGACACGTGCCCTTGGCTCAGGAGGCCCAAGCTGTCCGGGCAGATACCTGAGGCCTACTGCTCTTGCAGCAGCCAAGGTTTACTGAGGAAAAAAAGAGGCCGGTCATTAAAGTGCTCGTTTAGGAGCGGGCACACCTGGGTTCTTTCTCCTGCCTCAGGAGGCTGCTTGCCACATGCTAAATACTGCCTTACCGGGTAGCCTGACTAATAGTAAGGCTGTTAAAACCTGTTGGTGCTGTGGCAGTAAAGTGAGGTTTCAGGATCACGATTTTGAATGTAAACAGCTTTTTCACTCTCCAGCTCCCAGCTAAAACAATTAGAATTTTGAAGTTCAGCATTACAGAACCAATTCCATCAGTGTATCTGGAAATCCTGCTGCAAGTCCTAATTATTATATGCCTAAACACCAGTGTAAAAAAAAAAAAAAAAAAAAAAAAAAAAACAGTAAATTTTACCGCCAACACTTGCATTATGCAAGCAAATTTTGTGGCAAGAAAGTCCTGCTCCAGTGCAAACTTTTGGTCTCGTCTCTTTGGATAACCTAAAGAAATTCGTTATGTTCTTGCTTGACTTTTTATTAATGTTTTTGCCAAGTCTGGCTCAGCGTCATTCCCAGTTGTTTGCAAAGGGACCCATATGTTTCCAAACCAAGCCAGTGCACAGATGTGATTCAGTCAGTTTACTAACACCCTTTTTGGTCGTAGCCTTTCTGGATTGTAACCCAGTGACTCACGGAGTCATCCCATCACAGATTTGCCTAAGAGTTCCAGCTAAGCCTAGTTTCATTTCAGAACAGTAAGAATGCCAATGAATGCTGACTTAGAAAAGGAATTTTAACCACAGTAACGTCAAATATTTGAATGGTTCAGATACTGTAAACAACAGAAGACCCACCCCTTTTGTAGCTTTACCTTGCCATGCAAAACGCCAGTTTATGCTGGGCTGAATTTCTTTTTCCTGCAAGTCTTCGGGTATGGTCATTGATTAGTACCCTTGAGTTCTTCTCTGTCAAGAAATTCCCATGTTGGGTTTTGGGGGGCGTTAGGTGTTTTTCTTGTCTTTTTGTGTATGTCTAAATTACACTATCAGTATCAGGCAAATGTATATACTGTTTTTGTTAGAAATAAAGTAGCATAATTTACCAGATTCTAAGAAAGCTCTCAGGTCTCTCGTTTATCTACAGCATATAGTTCTTTGCCAGAGCACACAACAACAGCTTTCTACCATTATGGTAACAAAAAAAAAAAAATAAAAAAAATTGCACCTTGCCAATTCTAATGTAATTTGAATATGACATAAGGCACAGGCTATTCTATGGTTTGTTTGTATTCTTGAGTTTTGAAAATCTGCTGTCAGGCTTGAGAACTGCAGAGATTTTATTAACTGATAGTTTCTATCATGAAAAAATGTTAGGTAGGTAATTTTTTTTAATACGTGAAGATAGAGTTTAAGTTTAGAAAGTAATTATGAAAAGCAGTTGCAAGACTTTTGGAAGACATTAAGGCCTTTTGTATCCTAAAATACATTTGACCATACAAGAAGGTCATTGATAGCGAACATGCTAAGACTCCCTTCCAGCTCAGCTTTATGGTTACAAAAATGTTTAAAATATCCTTGTTTTCAAGTAATTTATGTTGGTTTGATTACTTTTAATAGTATCAGTCCATAAGAATAACCATGTAAGTCTGTGTTTAACTGGTGATGGAATAATATAATCTAAACTGTACAGGAACTGATGCTTAGAATATGAATCTCTCTCAGATTTCCACACCCTATCAGTGTGGTTTGTCATAAATCAAAGTAGGTGTTTGTCACATTTGTTATTCTTCATGAAGCCAGTAATGTAACTGACTCAAACTAGTCAGTTGTTTTCCAGTTTTCAAATGCTGTAATTTTTGCATGTGCATATCTTTAAAATTATGGATCAGTTCTACTTGCTGCATATTTACTGTATTTAAGAACTCTGAAACTAGCTGCATAAACAGCAAGCTGATAATATTAACTGGGGGAAACAACTGCTACTCCTTCCTTTATGGATGGCCTACAATTATCCCTGATATTTACATGAAGTTTGTCAGCTATCTAAAAATACACAGAATTTATCTGTGAGTTTTAATGAGATTTTTTCCCTCTGCTGTAAAAATAGCACATATTCCTACTGAACACAGTCCAAAGCAGTAAGGTCCAAGTTCTAAACTTGGCCTTCTCTGGTCTTTTCAGCCTCATTTGCTTCTCTTTAAAGCAGAGGTAATAATATTCATCCATCAGTCTTCTCAAGGTGTTGAGAAGGTAAAATCATTTAGCTTTTGAAACTTTTGAAGCATTATAAGCAATGAAATGTTAGCTGCAGCTCAGACAACCAGCAGGTGAGTGTCTAGGCCTTATGTCATTGGAGCTTCATTACTCTTGCTATAGTATAGCATCAATATTCTTGTTAATAAAATAATCAGGAAAACTAACCTAGGAAATTAAATCATGTATTATGATTTTCACAAGCAGAGTTCTAGCATGAGGGAACATATTGCACTCAGAGTAAGACAAAAATGCTGCAAAGCTTTTGAAAAATGACAGGACTGCTGCAGTTAAGAAAAAACACAAGAGCTGAGATACCTAGGTTCAGGTTTTGCATTTGTTATCAGCTGTTTATGTGACCTTGGGATTCCTCTCAGCCAGTTACTCAATGCATTATAACTCAGTTACTTTTGTATGTCTCATTGGACACCAACTTAAATTTTTACTGAGTCCTGTACAGTACTTCCCTGGACTAACCTTCTCCATGTCCTGTCTTGAGCCAGCGCCCAAACCTGTTAGTACAGCCCTAAGGTTGGTGATCCCCCACTTTCACATACACTGATATGCCTTTCAATCTGCAGACAGCCTGAGAATTTTGTCTGCAGTACTGCTTTGTTTGAATTCATTGCTTAAGGGGAAGTAAAAGCACGTCCTGTGTATAAGATTCACCTGAGTTCACAAGCCTAGAAATGAAAACAGCAAATTTATTCCAGGAAGGCACACGGGTTAAGCTCTTGCTTCAAATAAAAGGCATCTGCCCAAGAAAAAAAAAGTATTAGAAAATACCTGGCATTAGTCTCTCATTCTAGCTGCTGCTTAGGGTTTCTCCAAGAAATCTGTTACTAGAAAAACTAGAGGGGTAACTTTAACACTTTCATTTTCAGAGTGCTGTGCTTGCTGTGGGACCTTATCCCAGTACTTCTCTCATTTATATTTTCAAGTTGCTTTTGAATACAAATACAGCTTCAAATCATGTGTTAAGTTCCTTTTTATTTCGTTGTTATTGCTCTCATTTAGGGTACCTATTTACTTTGGCATAGCTTGCTCTCGTCTTTGAGAAGTGTAATGGAGCATTCTTAAACTTACTTGAAGATAAATCCCTCTGAGGAACCTTCCTGCACATCAAAGTGCAAAATTTTTCCAATATTCATCTTTTGCATAGTTCATTGAATTGTAATGAATCACACATCATTAAGGTTTTATCTACAGAGCCTTGGTTTGCTTGCATACTACAGAGACCACATATGACACATTTAAAGCTGCTATTAATTCTAAAGGTCACTGTCTCAGACACTTCCCTCTTTCATTTTACTTGTTGCTTGAGCAAATTTGGCATGGAAAGTAATGAAACATAATAGACACCACAGAACTATTTCTAAAGGAAAAAAATTTCCAAAGTACAATCACTGTTAAAATTGCATAAAGTTCAATACAATTTCATACTATTGTTGGATCTGGTGAAATGCATTACCTCTCTTCTCTTTTCTCTTTTCCTTGTTGCTTTCTGCCCAACCAAAGAAAGAAACTCATGATAATTGGCTTACTCCCCAGGATTCTGATGCTATTAAAGGGACCAAACTTCAGACTTACTGTATATATAGTTAATACCTTAATAGAAAACTCATAATGAAGATACCCCTTCTGTCCTTGAATAGTTTCTTGTGAAGTTACTAAGTGATTAGAAGCTGAGAACTGCCAAGTCTTTTAAGTTTTACTACATACATTCCATTTCACATAAGGTTTCCTTAGTTTTCAGTCTCTTTTTGAAAAAGCAAATTGAGAAACAGACTCAAACATAGAATGCTGAAAGGAAATTTAAAAGTAGACAAGCCACCTGGGGAGTACCAGGTGGTACTGGAAGTACCAGTAACCTTAGTTATTTTAGCTAAAGAATGGATGGCATAAGCATTATGCCTACAATTTTGAATTAGCTTGCCATTTAAGAAATCTCATTCAAATACTCAGGTTAAGTTGCAAGCTCTGCTGAAATTAGTCACACCACACCATTCTATATCCAGGTAGTTACTGTTCTCGCTATCTTTTTCACCTTCTTCTACTCAGAAAATTTCATTGTTCCTTCAAGGATTGCTTTGTACCAAGGGTATCTCTTAAGAGCAATGAAGGTTTAATTCTGTTGAGGACAGCAATATAACTGGAGACTAGTACTTTGTCATCAGGAAAAGAAATACCATCAAGTGAAAACAATACTTTCATGTCATGTTTCTACAGCCTTTCCCTTTTAAAAATGTGATTAAAATTGCAATTAGATAAGTGTCACTTCAATATTAGATAGAAAAGCCTACAGTTTTTCTTCTATAATTAAACACTAACATTAAAACAACATCAATCATGTTTAATAATTACAAAATAGTATTGCTGATCACATCAAAAAGCATTTTTCTTTCAAGAATAACTTTTTCCCAAAGGTAATAATTAGGTTATTGCTTAATCTTATAAAATTAGACAAAAAGCACAGTGGCTGTAGAAATTATGATCTCCAGGTAAACAGTTAATCAAGCTTCTGACATTTCAGAGGCACTGTGGTAATCTTGTAGTTTCCTTACAAAATAATTGGAAAGCAAATGCATCACACAAAGGCTTGATTCAAGATAATTCAATTTTGTATGCACAAAGAAAAAAACAATCTATGCAAGACTAAAACCTCGAGTAAATATTTTTGCTTTATGCACACTGGTATGGAATTCGAATTACATACTTGTTCAGCTACTGCAATACAAATCTTATCGCTTGTTTATGAATGTTCAGAATCCTGGAGGCCTTCACATTTCTTGCATACATAACTTAAAATTAAAAGGAAATAAAAATAAAAATAAAGCAAATTCTAGTTTAAATTAATGCATTAAACCCATTCATTGCCATTTCTACAGTGCATTGATGGCCTAAATGAGCATGACAAAAATTTAATGAAAACTGATTAGGGTATTTCAGTGGCTAGGGAAAGCCCACTTTTTCTTCATATTTGTCATCAAAGCTCACTTCTCTTGTGCCTGCAAGGAATTGTCCATTGTAAGAGAAGCATCAGGCAAAGTGGTTTGTATTTCTTTCACAAAAGGGAGGTATAGGAAATGCAAATTACAGTTCAAGCTTGATTTCAGGCTGAGTAGGTTCTTAGCTAAGTCAAGATAATCTCCTGTAAAAGAATGTAAACAGGATAATATAATATAATATATATATGTGAGAGTACATATTGATATTTTTATCTTCCCCTACACTGTTACTGTTTTGTACATGTATGCTCAAGTAGTAAAGGACAGATTAGGTGGGCTAGAAGTTCCTTTTGCCATTCCAAAGATGAGGACTCATAAAGTCTTATTCTGCAATCTCTTTGTCTTTGATCAGTACATAGATGATTATTTTTTTCCCATGGAATGTTATTCAAACTACTTACAAATAGCTATCAACAAACTGAAAGAGAACACAGAATATAAGCTGCTTTTATTCCACATCACACCCCCCACCCAGATCACAAAGCTAACCAAAGGCTGTGCCTGGGCAGTTTGGCATAGATCAGATTCAGAAATGAAACAAAACAAACCAGAAAGCTAGCATCGTGGTTTGTGTTTTAGCTTTACCCCAGCACGGCTGAGCGTAGCTTGTTTTCTGAACATTTGTTACCTGAAGCCTCCACAGGAGCTAACATAAATATAATGGCAAATTCAGGCCAAGATCACCGTGCTGCATTTAAGTGAATATAGGTACATAGGTGGCCCCACACTGGGCTTTAGCACAGGCTCAGACTTTGTTCTCTCCGACACTCTGGAGCTTTGTCTTCCCTAATGCGAGGCTCATGCACACTGATTCGTACTTAAGATGTCTTAATGTCAAGTACCGTGACTACACTAGGAGAGATATACTTTTTCTAATCATATTATTTCATAAACATGTATTTCAAAGGGATTATGTCTCTCTTTAAAACATTCAGCACTGGTCACTATGGTATAGCGCTAAATGAACCATTCACATGAGTATATATAATACAATTTCTATGGCACTGTATATCTATAGCACTTTCTTTGTTTTTCTTGTACTATTGTTATTTTCTCACTTGGGCCTTAGAATACCAGAGACAGGAAGAAAAAACATTACACATATTTTCAAATATGAATAGATCACTAGATGCATCAAAATGCATTTACTGTCACATACTGAACTTTGCATTATACACAAAGTATAAAGATAGAACTTACTGGGTCTGCATCATACAGTCTAATCTCTTTTCCTTCCGGGCAGAGCAAAGTCCGCTCCTTTTGTTACCAGCCTTGCAACAGTGTTAAGGTACTCTGTAAAGAACAGGTGCATCTGCTAAATAGTAACATAATTTAAATGCACACTTTGATCCCTATTTATCTAAATTTGGTATTTTGTTTCTCCTACATCCAAGGCCACTATTTAATATAGATGTGAAAACTCTTTTTTAAGGACTTTTTGAATAGTTAGAGAATATAGTTAAAAGTGAAAGTAACTCAGAAATAGGGATTGTTTTAAAACAAAATCAAGCACAGAGCCAATTTCCCACTTTGTTTTTTGGGGAGGCTTTTGGGGGTTTTATTTTTTGTTGGCTTTTTTTTTATTTGGTTGGTTGTTTTTTCTTATACAGCTTTCCTGAAGAGTAGAATCACTCTTCAGAAAGGCAAAACTCAATGCAGAACTAAGCTTTGAGGATAAGTACACAGCTCTTTTGTTGTTAGTTCTTTTACACAAAATAAATAAATAAAGCAAATGAAAAAAACGGAAAAGATACATCCTCATGACAATTTTATATCTATCATAATTGTTCTTGCACTTCTTTTTCTTATACATTGTCTCTTAATTATTTTTGTTTTCTTCCCTGTACATTATATTACCTACCCCAGGCATAGGGCCCTATTTTGACAATCAGGTTGTAGGACACCCATGTCTCATTTTTTCCTGTTAGTCTGTTATTGTAATGCTAATTATCTGATATCCATCTTTAATGGTAAACATAATAGCTTATGTCTTCATTTTACCACTATGAGCCTGATCCTTTCTCAGTTAAAGGATACATTTCAGACAGGGATTTCCAGTCAGGCTGGGGATCCACAGTGGCCAAATCTGTGAGTTTCTTCTGATACAATATCCCAGAACTGGTTTTATTTGCATCTGTGTGTGTGTGTGTGTGTGTCTTTTTTTCTTCTGCTCAGGCTTTTGTTGTAAAAGCAGAAAGATCAAACTATAGTTTCACTCTTAAAGTTCACTGTTGACGTTGACTCTGCTAGAGAATGAAGTAGTATTATCCTTATCAAGTCTGCTTATTTCTACTGTCTCAACCTCCTCTTTGTCACTGGTGTGCTACATAGTAAACCATCTCAGATAACAAATCCAGGCTGAATATAACTTTACAAAAGTACGAGCTTAAAGTGATTGTAAAACTCCAGCATTAGCTGTATGATATAAATACTATTTACATAACCTTTGTATTAGGTACATTATCGCATTGCATTGAAAGGACTTCCTTTTTCATGTGTGTGATCTATTACAGTATTTTATGTTCTTCAGTGTAGTCTATACTATATATTAATTCAGTATAGAGTATATTTTCTGAGAATATGTAACTTTTTCTGTAACTTTTCTGTAATATTTCTGAATTACTTACATTCTCTACTTTATTTCCCCTTCATGTTTTCTGCTTATATTTTAATGATTTCAGCAACATTTACTTTTACAATCTGCATTGTTCAGCAAGCTTCAGCCATGGCCCAGCTAGTCACCCGCACTCACCCGGGGAGACTGGTCTGAGCCATGAAGGCCCATGGGCGCATGCAAGGCCCTGAAAGCTACTGCTACGATTGGATCCCTCTGGGCAAGAACCTGCATCAAGTCAAAAATACCTGATTGTTCCCAAAGACTTTACAGTTATATTGCCTAATACCTGCCAGTATGGTGCAAAACCACAAACATTAAATCATAAGACTATCCACTAAACAGCACCAAAGTTTAAGAAATTCCGTTCTACATAATTTGTCACTATTCTTCAAGTAAGGAGAAATCAGTAGCAAAATGTCACAAATTGCAGGTTTTCATAGCCCAGTGCTGGGACTGAAATTAAAATAGTGTGGGACCTATCTTTGTTTAATAAAAATGATGTTTTTGCTATATGAACAGCTGAAAGTAAAGGCCTTCAAATGTTGATCATCAGACAACCTAAATATACATTCTCTTTACTGCCAGTAAAGAGTAAAAAAGCTGGAAGAGTCAACTGCACTTTGAGTGGCCATTACTGCCTCATTTTGTGTCACAAGGTCTGAGATATAATCATGTGTTCATAATTCAAATGTCTCCCAACAGCAGCGCTTGTATAGTAACTGTTTCAGTAAGAATGTAGCTTACCTAATTACCTCTATAATAAATTCTTATACAGACCACACTGTAATTGCAGACCCCTATACCATGTAGTACTTCATATTTTTACAAATACTTGGGGTTTTTGCAGTTTTCACTCATGTTTACAGATAAGACCAATATAAACTTTTTTATATTTAAGGCTTGAAATTGTTTCAACTACCCATTAATAAATCAGATCAGTTTCTCTTCTACTGAATGTTTTAGATATGTATTTTCTAAACTAACTAATGTCTGATTTTGAATATGCATAGAAAATTTATACAGTTCGCATGTATTAGCTGAAGCAGGAGCTAGATAAATAATTTTTGAAAAATAATCCCCACAAAACAAAACCAAACACCCCAATTTGCTTATGGCAAAGAACATTAGTATAGAGCAGTTCTTGTCATATTTTCTAAAACTGTGTTTACAACAGTATATTGTAGTACTGTCCTGGTTTTAGCTGGGATAAGAGTTAATTTTCTTCACAGTAGCTAGCGTGGGCTATCTTGGACTGTGCTGAAAGCAGTGCCAATCACACAGTGGTGTTTTCGTTACTGCTGAGCAGTGCTGACACAGAGCCAAGGCTTTTTCTGCCCCTCATCCCCTGCCAGTGGTGAGCAGGCTGGGGGGCACAAGGTGTTGGGAGGGGGCACAGCTGGGACAGCTGATCCCGGCTGGCCAAAGGGATATTCCATGTCATATGGCATCATGCTCAGC
>JAVJGJ010000057.1:47970133-47983725 GCA_035590215.1 Microhierax caerulescens | reverse complement strand
AAAGCCCCATCCAGCCTGGCCTTGAACACTTCCAGGGATGGGGCATCCACAGCTTCTCTGGGCAACCTGTTCCAGTGCCTCACCATCCTCACAGTAAAGAATTTCTTCCTTATATCTAATCTAAATCTACCCCCTTTTAGTTTCAAACCATTACCCCTTGTCCTATTGCTAAAGGCCCTACTAAAAAGTCTGTCCTCATCTTTCTTAGAAGCCCCCTTTAGAGTACCTAAAGGCTGCTATGAAGTCTCCCCAGAACCTTCTCTTCTCCAGGCTGAATCAGGCATTTGGCTGCAGAAGAGACAAGATTCAGAGTCTAATACTAATTGCCACAATGTGATTATAATCTCAGGGTTCAGGGCAAACTCAGTTCCAAGCTTACACCCAGACAGCCTACAGTTTCGTTTGTACATCATTGAGCATACATGAAAGCATTTGCAACCTTTATGGTGTAACTTCTCTGTAAAGTCTAATGTAGGCTTACTCAGCATTTGAAGTAGCTTGAGTACAGCAGAAGACCACCAGGACAGTCAGTGGCTGGAGCAGCTGTCCTGTGAGGAGAAGCTTAGGGAAGGAGGCTTCTTCAGTCTGGAGGAGAGATGTCTTTAGGAGCACCTAACAACATCCTACCACTATCCCTGGGGAAGGTATCAAGCAATGGAGCTAGATTCTTCAAAGCAATGTATGGCAGCAGGATGAGCGGCAGGGAACATAAACTGAAACAAGAGAGGTTCTGACTGGATATAAGGTACATTTTTTTCCTACGAGGACAGTCAGGCATTGGAACAGGCTGCTTAGAAATGTTGTACCATGTTAGCCTTGGAGCTTGTCAAGAACCAATTGGATAAATCATTGAGGAGCCTGGTCTGAGCTCACAGGTTGAGCTCACTGCTTGAGCAGAAGGTTGGACTATAGATCTCCTGAGGCCTCACCCAATCTGAGTTATCCTATGATCTTGTTTGTTCCCATTTGTTGAAATTATTAATTCCTACATGTGTCACAAGACAGGTTTTCAGTCAATTGGTCTTTAGTTTGGTCCACCACTGAAAGGCAGTGGCCCAAGGTCAGTTTGTCAGGATAGAAGTTTCCCAGGAGATTGTGAGTCACAGTGTCATCACTGAATGTATTGTGGCAGTAGATGGTTTGTTGGAAAGTCTTCTTAGGGATTCCTCTAGCACACAGCACTGTGACACTGGAGCTGCTTCTCTGAAGAGAGAGAAGCACAGCAATGGTAATCTAAATAAACGCTTTTTTATCTGTTCTTGCTTGTCTGATGTGATTAGGTGGCTCCCAGTTTAAAATGGTTGCTCAAGCAATTGACTCCCAGGTGGTACCTACCTTCCCTTTTCCTGTGCCTATTTTTAGCGTAAGCTATTTGCAGTAGGGGCTATTTGTCATCTTGTGTTTGTATTTTATCTAGAACAAAGCAAATTCAAATTCAGTTGGTCTTGGGCATCATAATAAACACAACAAATAATATTCAAGTCAGGAGGATGTACAACACACCTGTGTATTAGTGGTAACTGGATGATGCTGTTCCAATCCCCTTAGAGGGAGAAAGAGATCAAGGTAAGCAATATGCCTGGAGGACAGAGCACTTTGTATATTAGGGTGCTGTAAAGCCAATCACCCAGGCTGGCAGCTTCAGGTCTGTGATTTTTGTAACATACACCACTACTGCAAAAGAGGATTTCACCTCTAAGCTATGAACTGAAGAGAAAATCGAAAGATAGGTAGAAAGTGCGAAGGAAAGTTGATGGAGAAATAACTGTACTCTCCTAATTCCTATATTCTAAATGGCTATCCATGTTTGAAACAGAAAATGGTGACACCTATTCAAGGAACAGTATGAATGTGGATTAGAAGGTGAAAGCATGAAATGAGTCAATAATAATAATCATAATGGTGTATCATTTGTGTATGTGTTTGTGTTTTCTGAGAGGCTGAAAATTAAGAGTTGGCACATGCATGAGTGGAATTACTAGATACATGTATGTGTCTGTGTAGACCATTGCGATGCTTTGGGAGCTGCAGAAATAACATTTAAAAAGTGAAAAAAAAAGTGTACTCCTGGATAAGGGAGCCAGTGATGGTGCACTGGCAGCTTTCATTCTAGCATTTTCTGATTTCTGAACACTTGAAATTGCAACTGAATATTCTCTTGCTGTAAGCTTTTTTGTATTACAGACAGACATATCCATGTGTATAGGCATACCCAAATGCACACATGCAAACTATATTAAATTCAAACACATCTAAACAAATAAAATAATAAAATAAAACAAAAAGGTTATTGCTCCCCCCAAATGCCTTTGATCTTACAGATACAGTCGCAAAAACAGGTTAAAAAATCCAGAAGTGTAGGTTAATGCAAACATAATATTTGATCTTAACATGTACTTTTTTAGGAAAAGTGATCACATCTCATTTTTATTAAAAAATGCTTCTATCCAATGGAGGCAATTTTGCACTAGTCTGAAAGATTGCTTGGCAAGCATGAGACAAATCCCAAGTGTTAACTGTTATGTCTGATGCTGAATTTAACACACAATGAGAAACTGCAGACTGAAAGGTTATAGGAACAATTTTCTTACATTTCAAAGTCCCACAAATCTCTTATCAGGCTTCCTAAATTAATGATTACAAGAAATGTTTTCACCTATTTTTATACTGAAAAAGGTTCCTCTTCCAATTTCTATCAGTTGTCTTGCTACCATGAAGCCAATTTGAATAATTTTAAAATAATTTTTATTTTTTAATTTAATAGGCCTCCTGGACTTAATCTTACCATGCAAATGAAGAGAAACACCTGTACTTGCAGAGAGTGAGCATGACTGTAACCTATTTACAGGTAATCGGATTTTCTGTCTTGTTCTCTGAGTTCCCAACCAATATCAATAATAATTTAAAACATTTTTGTATAGATTTCCATCATGTGTAAGATCACAGCCACCAACCATCAAGCAAAGCCAGAACAGACATGCCTGCTGATATCAGTTGCTTAAATACTGAGTGCCACATTGCATCAAGCCTTCTGTACATTTACATGGTGATAAGTACTTTTTTTTTTTTTTTCTTACATCTGAGTTAGTAAAAACTTGCACTTATATGCATTGCTTCCTTCAGGTAATGTTCTTCTGTAATGGATACAAAGGGAGTTTTGCCACTGACTTTAGAATTATTCACCCAGTTATGCCTAGAACTGGGTCCAGATATATCCATGGAGAATCTGGGAAACTTGCCCAGAGCACCTCAAGAATCTTTCTTCTTTTGCTCCACCAGTTATGCTATAAAAGAAGTATCTACCATGTTGGAAAGGATGCAGTCCATTTGTCCCAGCTCAGCTTCACAGGGTGGTGTAATGCAGTAAAGCTGCATCCCCTCCTTGGCCAAATGCAGCACAGGTTCAGAAGTTTCTTCCTTTGCTGGGCTTTTTTTGGATACTGATTCAAGGAGTTCACATGTATCTTTTTAGTCCCCTTCTTAAGACAAAAGTTGTATGTCTGTTTGGCCACTTGCACTGGGAGACTGGCCCTTAACCCAAGAATATGTAGGATAGTCTTCTCCTAATATAAACTCTTTCTGAATTTCATCTTTGCCTGACTTTTTCTGAGTTGCTTGTGTCCTTCTGGACACTGATATGAGAAGGCAGGGGAGGACAAAAGTGATGGCTTATGGTTAGAATTTTAATACAAAGTGTGGGGCAAAGCTGGATGATTCTGGTCCTTATCAGAAGATGAGGATCCATACTTACATGGACAGTTCAGAAAGTGGAGTCAGAAAGCAGCGTTTGTCTTCAAATATCTGCAAGAGACTGCAGACAGGAACTGCTGTCAGAGGAGCGATCTAATATTGAGGGAAGGTTCGTAAAACCAGGTGCTCCAGCACTAAAAACCCATCAATGCCAGAATGAAAAGCTGCAGGTTATCTTAGTTTTTCTGTCCTGTTTTGTACATGCTTGTTTTGGTTTATCTTCACAAAACCTAATTAGATTGCAACAGCAATAGCAAGCAGCAGCTGCAGTTGCAGTGCCTGTAACTTTTCCTTTTTGCCCCTGAAATAGGATGACTGTCCTCTAAAAGGCAGCATAAAAAAAATACATGCCTCCAAAAAGAAAACATATAATTAATGCTTAATACTTTCTATTGCTAGCACTTTCATTTCCCACCTTTGCTGTCTGTGCCTTTGATAAAGAGAACAAAAGATTTTTAGCGGCAGTTGACAGTAAGCAGGCTTCAGTACCAGAACTGACAGATTATATACAACTATTGAATTTCGTATTGTGACTTAGCTGGTTAACACTTTTAGTTCTCCAAGGCTGTGCACTGCATCAAAATGAATCCAACAGCTCTAAAGGACAAATATATTCCTTTACAGATCTGAAGGGAATTTAGGTCTGTGGACTTCAGTAATATTCTGACTGTATCTGTCTGACCATCACCAAACTTCTGAAGTGCTTTTCCACTTCATAGGCTCTGCAATCTTGTGCTTCTGTGCTCCCCACACCCCCCACCACAATGGTAGTATTGTTACAGCCAGGAAGCCTAGGCACATAAGGTAGGCAAGGCTTGCAAGGAAAGGTGACATCTTTTACCAAAAGCCTGGCTTTTGTTGGAGTGGCTGAGAGTAGCACAACTGAATCTAGATAAGCCCATGGACTGCTCTGAGGGAATTTCAACTGGGAGAGGTGACTCAACCTTTAAGAAAGACTGAAGAGCCATCAGCAGGCTTCAGAGTGATACCCTCCTACACTTCTAACCTACACAGAGAAGAACTTCATCCTGGAACTTCAAGTTCTCTTCATGATAGGGAGAAAAAGTCTAGGTATGTGTCCCACATCCCAAGAGTGTGTTCGACCCACTGAAGTACCGTATCTTTAACTTTGTGTTGACTTGGCAGTTGTGGTCAAGAATGTGTACCAAGTCATTCCATGAACAGTGCAGAAGAAATGCCTGGTCTCTGGGTCCCAAAAACGTGGGGGCTTCTCAGCCCTATCAAAATTAAGACACATCTCACCCTGCCCAGAGATAGGCATTAAAATATCCAGGAGACATAGAAAACCCTGTTACAATCTTGTTAATTTTTTTTAAAATTTCTAATTAAAAAAAAAAATAAATAAATTAAAACCCCTTATAAACTTGTGCCTACTATGGCAACTTTGCAGCAATATTGAGAAGTCACTGCACATACTCCTGGTCTTGAACCTTAACCATAAAGCAGTTCTGCTGGTTTTAAATATCTCCTTGCAAAATATTGAAATAAATAGTTAAAGAACAGTATTGTTCAAAGATTAATTTGCTGCTGAGATTGTTTATGCAAACTATATCTTCTGTCAAGTACTTCAGTGTTTTAGTGAGTCATATTGCAATTACATGTTTCTCCTCAGATGGCAGTAATTAGCTATGCTACAGGAAATTGCCTAAATGGAAAAATTTTATGTAGGCTTCCCACAAATTTATAGAATATATCATGGAAATAGTTTTCCTATGCAGCTGAGACATACAATTTTTCTCCTTTACCCCAGTTTTACGCTGTTTTAAATCTACTGACTTCAGGAGAGTTATGCATGATATACCCAAAAATGGTTTTTATCGCCAAATGAGAACAAAACCAGGCTTCTGATTCTGTATCAGAATCAGTAATGAGACACCACATTGCTTCCTTTGCTCTTTTAAAAAATTGTTAATGTAGTCCCTTGTGACTCAGTGGAATAAAAGCATTAGCAAACATAGAGTCTGATCTTCCATCTCTACCTGGGATCTTGGGATCTCATCAGTCCATTGAGGATTTTATCATACGTTTACTTGTCCTCGACTTTTTGATACAGCTGTTAAAGTATTTGGCTTACATCTTCATTTTTATTTGTGGACACAAACATACAAATACACACATAGACATTTCTAAACACACCTTGAAAGGACAAGAGAAAACACACACATACAGTTCAGTACTGATAGAGCTGAACAATTTATCTGCTTTCAGAGTACACAACCAATTTAAAAATCTTTAATATAATTTTATTGTCATTTGATTTTTCAGCTAAGGTCTAGTAATAGAATTTGTGAATTCTAACTGTGTAAACTCTAGGTCTTTGTTATACTGTTCTTAATGCAGCACAAAAGCAGTCTTAACAGATCCAGATTTAATTATACTTTAGTCAAAAATCGACTAGTGGATTTATTTCTAAATCCTGAAAACATTGAAACTGTGGTAAAAAAGCAAGGGGTACAGTTTTGGTGAGTCAATGTTGTGTCTTATTTGTTTTAAAAGAGGAAATGGTTAAATTTCTGTTTTATGAAAAAGAAACTCATTAAGTATGTTGACCAGTGCATACACAGCACTATCATGACCAGTATAATTGGTGGATGCAGAAAGGCTGAAACACCCAATCTAACAGCTTATTAGAACTTCTGCAAAGGGAGCTCAAAATGGAGATACGGCTACAGGAAGTATAGGGTAAGGACTTGTGCATCAGGTCAAAACCAAAAGAAATTGTGTCTTATTTTCATGAATAACGCTGTCAACTCTGAGGAGAGAAAGCTAAAACACTGATACGGGCTTTGTTTACCTTTTAACTATGCTACTTCTTTCTTGTTCCTGATGCCTATCCATGCTACATAACAGTAGCATGTAGAAATTCCTACAGTTTTCTTTCTAACTCTCTTTAGAAAGTGCCATGGAAACTACATTCTGAATCTCATCTGAGCATTAGCTTAGTGCTGCCTCCAATGGCCTCATGTTTGTATGTGTTTAGAATATATTTATTTTGAAGTTACTGCTTTTTATATTTTATCTTTGGTCAAAATTCTTACATTCTGTTAAAAAAAATTGTCAGTTTGAAGAACATAGGCTACTAGCGATCACATTTCAGCAACAGAAACTTTCCATTGTCTGAATAGGAAAAAGGTTCCAAACGGTCAGAATAGTGAGGTTCCGTGTATATAATCATTTTTAAGATACTTCCTGGGATTTCATTTTGTTTAAAGCTAAGTATTGTTCTTATTTTAATAAAGACCTTCTGATGCTGATAATCTTCTAATGCAAAATCTAAATTTGCCTCTACTGAAGTAGAAGATATTTTCTGTATGACGTGTCTGTCTCTCAGCAAGAACAGCAGTCTATAGCTTACTGTTTTGTGAGGAAAAAATGACAACATGTAGATTATGGAGTGCAATATTTTAAGATTTTCAGCATTATCTTGTGCATACCACTGATAAATGCAAACAATTAAGTTACCATTTTTATGATCCACAGACAAGCCTTGAGCCTTGCTCGGTGTATCTAACTTTACTAATTGCATTCCTTCTGCAACGCTTCTTACCTAAATGTTTTTCTGCATTTGCTACAAGGCCATAGGTTTCGATAAAGCTAACCCAAGTGTGAGAGCACAATTTCTAATTAGTCTTTTGCACTGTGTCTTTTCATAGGTTACCATATAATTAATTAAAATACTGATGTTTCTTGTTCTCGAATAATTAAACTTAGTTCAGTGAGAGACAGCTCTACATTCTGCTTAGATAAAACCATAAGAAACAGCCAGTCTTCATAAATACATATACTAGACTTTATCTGCCTTATTTATAAGGAGACACATAGCCTACCTAGCATTTTGATAATTTCTTACTGGACCCCATAAATAAATGTATTTAAAGAGAATGTATTTCTGTGTGCTGCATTTTCTGGGATACTTTTGTTTACACACAATGTTGTCTGTGGATCAACCTATATTTTGGTTAGTTTTGAGGGACTAACGATGTTAAAATGTGTGTATTTAAAAGCAGAGAGCATAAAAGGAGAAAAGCAGTATTTTTCACATGATGAAATTATGTTATTTGTAGACTACTCATGAAAGAGCATGTAGAGCTCTAAGTGTCTGGTTTGCTGGCTGCAAAGCATCCGTTTATTTTTATGTTGTGCAGCCCAAGTATGATATTGCAGGTTGGCAAGAGATTACATGATTTATGGGAAGAAAATGATTCAATGAAAACAGACCTGTAAACATAACCCCACTGCTGAAAACAATAGTGACACTGATCAGTGAATTGCAGCAGAAATTGTGAGTATACTGAAAAGATAAAGTGAGAATAGGTTTCTTAAAACAACAGTGACTATTCCAACAGGGGATAGCGGGTCCAGAATTGTCTCATTTAGATATTAGCTAGGCCTCAGTGTTACTCATCTCACACCATATAGTTTTCTAATAATGGGAGGGAAAGATTATGTGGGAGAAAGAAAGAAACCTTCATGTGGCTTTTTTTTTTTTTTTAGTAAGCGGCATCTGTTTGAACAAATAATAACTTTGAAATACGGTAATTAACACTGATGGAAAGATACAAATGCGTCAGATTAAGCAGGGTGGTAGCAGTGCCAGTGAATATCACTATATGATACTTTCAAGGTTAAGATCTAGACTTTGCTGTAGTTTTGCCAGAATACTGTGGTGAAAATGTTCCTGCTGGGTGCCTGATTCACACGGGATTTTCCCTTTCTCTGCTCCACTCCCTTTGCTTTAAAGTTTCAGCTGTTTCTGAGAATGTGACAAAAGGAAAAGATGTTTTTGCTAAGTTAAAAAGAATTTTGGCAAACTTTTCTTCTGACTGTGTCTTGAATCCCTAAGTTTTGAGAACAGCTTGGAACTGGACAGAAAGTGGTATTTGTGGCCAGAGTGGCCTTACGCAGTGCGATGCCACTCCAGGTGATCATATTTCTGAAAGGTCTCAGTTTGTACATGCTTGGCAGAAACATGTAGAGTCAAAAGATGTTGCTAGAAAGTCTGCAGAAATCCTGTCTGATCAGAGCCCATAAGCACCTAAATTTACCTGTAGGATTATCTTGTTCCCAAGTCTCTGCTACCGCACATTTTCTGCCTGAGAGAACTGGGACCCACCTCCTGCCTAAGGCCACACAAGGAACACAGACTAAGCACCATCAGGCCTAATTCCTACGGGAGATGTGGAGTTGCATGATCCAGTCTCTGCCCTCAAACATGTCTGCACTTTTTTGCAGACAACTTGTGGCAGAAACATCGCCAGAAACCTGGGCCTCCTTTCTGTGCTCCAGAACTGGCTCCCCACCAGGAAAGCGCTCTGAAAATTCGATGCCATGTTGCATTATTGTTCCACGTCCCACCAGTAATGACAGGCAGTGTGTGGGAGGAAAAAGAGATGCCTTCCCCTGTCCTGTTACTTAGTCCCTGTGGCCCCAGTGCTGGGAGTGTGGAGGAGGGTGTCCGTTCTGCAGGATGAGAGCAGTTAAGCAGGTTAAGAGAGGCAGTATTTTCAGTCCAGTGACGTGTGAATGTAATGGACCAGGCAGGAACACAGAAAAGGAGAAGGCAGAAGTAGCGGTGCTGCTTGTCAAAAAGGGGCTGGGAACCCTGGAGCTACACTATCATGTCTCTTCTTGATCACATTCCTTCTGGCACCACAGAGTTTGAACAGCTTTTATGCAAACTCAAACTTTAGCAGGACCGAAGTGAGCAGGGGGTGGAGAAAGGCTGGTGGAAGAGCAAGAGGCTCCAGCACAGGTCTCAACTGTGCCCTGTTTCCCGCCACTCGGAGGGGCTGGGTCACACCACAGAACTTTCAGGAAACAATTTAGTCATGTCTGAATTCAGGGCAGTGCATGCTTTTCATGTCTGAGAGTGAGCAGTCGGTTGGGGGATTCTTCCAGGAGCTAGTTTATCCTCTCACAGGAAGCAGCAGCTCTGGGGACAGGCAGTAGGAGACAGAGGGCCGGGGAGAGTTATCCTGCGAGCAAGAGCCCGAGCAGGTGAAGGAGGTACAGTGGGAGGAAGAATAGCAAGAAGCATGCCAGGAGCTGTGCCAACTGAACAACTCTGCTGTAGCTAAAGAGCAAGTGATAGTGCATATACACAAAGGGACTGAAATGAAAACAACTCTAACTCTGATTCAATCTACTAACTGATTCAGTCAATCTACTAATTATTTTATTTCCTGGGTGCTTGATAGTGAAACACTACTATTTTCTTGAGATGACTTCTTACATGCAAAATATCTGGAAAATGAAATCTTAGACTCGCTGATATCAATATAAATTTTAGCACTGACTCCACTTGGATTAACATTTTACCCACAATATGTAATGAATGGAGAAACATATAACCATGGAGAATTGTGTTTTGTGACTTACCTAGCTAGTGTTTGAGATTTAAGAATGAACTGAAAGACTGAAACAACAGAAAAGCTGACATGTAAATAATAAAAAGGTAAACGTGGGACCAGATGTATCTGAAACTAGATGGTGATTAAATGACAGAACTGTTGAGGTTATAGACCGAGTACAAGATTCTTGTGCAGTGTGATCACCTAGCCCAGATGTCTGAAGGGCAGCTAGAGAGATCATCTTTTATTAAGTAGCCCCATGCACCAGATGCAGTCAGCAATGGAGCCTGCCATGAACGATCAATGTATGGCATATGGGGTCATGGCTGTGAGAGGGTGTGGTGGTGTACTGAAACTAATGTGGTGTCATCTGCTGGAACACCCAGTGACATAAATCATAGGAAAAGACATTTCCCAGATGTCACCTTGTGCCATGATTGCTTCCTGCTATGCTACCTCACACATGGCCCCACGAGCATGCCAGTATAAATGTGCGTGCTGCTTGTGTATTGGATGTACGTTATTTCTCACCCAGTGAAAGAAAAATATAAGACCTTACATATCTTCCTTGTACTGTTACAACTGTTAGATTTCCAACATCCCGTATTCACAGACCTTTGACTCCCTGATGCAGCTGTCCATGCTAGAGAAATGAGGGACCTTCAGCATCCCAAGGGATTCCAGTGTTGACTTCTCCAGAGTCTACCTCTTGCTTTGAAACAGTTCAGAGTTTTAGCTAAGATAAAAACCCATGCATGAGCATCTCTGAACAACTTCTGTTTCAAACACATTTGAATCTTCGTGAACTTGTAAGAAACACCGGTTTCTCCTCTAATAAAATTACAGTGGGGAAATCTGCTGAAAAATTCTTTTGTTTTATTTCATAACATAAAAATAGAAAAATCCTTATGATAGAGGTCTGGCCTGACTTCCATATGAAGAGTATTTAGCTTAGGCGCAATGGAGTGACTACCATGTCCCACCAGGAACTAATACAGCCAAAGCCTGTTCCAGGATGAGACACGAGTACCTAATTTCATTTACATGAGTTTTATCCTACTCCAACTGCTATGCTGTGGAAAGCAGCACTGCAAGTTTAGATTCTGGGTTAACTTCAAAAGTAAGTCAAACTGAGTACAGAAGGACTATACATTGGTGTGGTATGAATTGTCTGTTGCATCTTTCTTTTCCTGTGTTCAGTTATCTAATTCCTTTCTACCCACTTTCATATCAAGATACAGTTTTGAATGTAAAAAGCTAAGTTTATGTAATTTTTTTTCAGTTTGGTTGCGTCTTCCTATTTTTGGTGAGGCTATTTAGGACTATGAGTGCCCTTATAACTCATGGCCAATCCAAGTCTGAAATTTGTTTCTTTCATTTATACGTTCACTTGTTCATTCTCTCATTCATTTTTCCACTGCAAAGATAGTGCCACCAAAAAAGTACAGACATTTGGTAGCAAACTGTTTTTATAATCAGTTATAAATTGTAAGCCCCAATGCCACTGGCTTTTCTGTCCAATGCCTCCTGGGACACTGGTGACGCCTCCTTTCCTTGTTGCTTCGTGTAGTCTAGGTTAGATGGGGAAAACCTCTTTTGTACTTCATACTTTTGTGGAATTAACATTTTTGTGGAGACAATTCTTTCTAATTTAACATCTATTACAAAATTGTGGCTGATTTCTTACAGTTTTCCGATCCTGAAATTCTTGTGGAGCAGCAATGTATGTGTGAGAGAGCGAGACAGCATGCGTGTACTAGCATTGCATACTATGTGTATGTATGTATGCAATACTACACATATATATGTGTATAAATAGAATTACTTAGCTCTAACCATGGCACACTAGTTCTTTTATAGGAGGTATGCTGTGAAAGGTAGAAGCCCACAACTTGGGCTGCCCTCCAGCCCCCAAGGACACTTCTCACTCCATGGGTACGTCCGTGACTTCAGTGGAACTAGTGGCACTACAGTAGGAAGATATGGACTGGTGTGAGAATGATTAGAGAATCATGATTACCATGTGCCTTTTAGCAAGGTAGGAATTTATGTGTAGTTATAGACCAAATAATTCCACTATAAGCATACTGGCAAAACATTCATGAGAATAGTAATTTGGAAAAATCATGCAAGCATTGCATGGTCAGTATTTCTGCAGCAGTCCCCTGAAGCCCTCAGGTCATTTGCTTTAACTACTTTGGAGGCTATCTGCGAGCTGCTCCAAATCAGATTGCAAAGACAGAGATTAAACTGAGGTTTTCAGGGTGTGTTGTGTGTGGGATTAGCACAGAGAATTTGGTATCACTCCTGTTGAACATTTAAACATTTAGAAAATGGGTTTATACACAGCAAAGGAAAAGTTGTTTTTGCTAATGTCAAGGATATAATGCCTGAAGTAATGTATTATTTGGTTTTCTGGTGGTTCATCTTAGATTGGAAGTCAGTGATAAACATTTGGACCATGCTAAAACAGACTGTTGATAGAACCAGTATTTAGATTATAAATGCTCAGGAATTAGGTATTAGAATGTTGAATATTTATTGCTACTGCTGCTGGTGGCTGAATGCTTATTTTTCTTTTTGTGTGCCAGAACAAAAAAAAGACAACTGTCTTCAAAGGATGCACTTCTCCTGTGATTTATAACTCCAGGGATTAAAACTGCGTGGAGATCATGGTCCCCAGGTGGATGGACTGATCTTCTGTAGAGGCATGTGATTGACTTTCTACTGTTTTCATGGCATCATCTCCATAAGATAAGGCCTGTGCATTGATCTTTTTACTTACATAGATCTTTTTAAAAATTTACGTGTGCTATAAACAAGCAAAGACATTCCATGCAGTATGTTGGAATTGAAATGATTTTGCATCTTTATGCTTGTCAACACGGAATTGAAAATTATGGCTTGGCTAACTCCCGTATTTGTTTTGTGGTGTTTTATTTGTATTCACTTACCTTTTGAAGGCAGGGTTGGTCATCATGAATGGAAGTCTGCCTACTTCAAAATGGAGGGGAGAAGAGAGGGAGAGGAGACGGGGGGAGAGGGAGAGAGATACACTGTAAGACATTGCGCCGGTGAGACCCACAGCAGATGTGTTGTCTCAGCATTGCTGTGGCAGGAAACTCACGCCATCACCACAGTGAATGATCTATATATTGTTAAGGCAGGAAGGTAACACCAGTGCCACGGCAGAGATTTATCTATACATTGTTAAAGGAGGAAACTGACGCTATGGAGCAATGGGGGAGGCTGATCCCACAAACCCTGTGCGTGTGCCCAGACTTGGAGGGAGGGGGGTCAAGGTGCCTGGAGGCCCCTGAGGAATGCTGGGCACGTACACCATTGTTGGGTGAGGGTGGTGGTGTCACGATCCAAAGATAGGATTCGTGATTACGTTCTTTTATTTGATTTCGGAGTACAAAAGGTTATAAATACACCAGGGACTCGGACAACCAAAAACACTTTATTGTG
>JAVJGJ010000057.1:47940704-47969053 GCA_035590215.1 Microhierax caerulescens | reverse complement strand
GCTCCGGAGGCGCGGCTGTGTCGGTTCAGGCCCGTAACGGGTTGCTGGTAAGGAGTTCATTAAAAGGGGGTTGTGAAGAGCAGTAAGTAAAGTAGGTGGAACGGCAGGAGGCCCCGGGTGCGGGGGTGGGTGGTGAACAGGCACCGGTTCCCTCACAGGTGATACTGGGGCAGCGTTTTGGCGTGCGGGAAAAGCCGGTTGCAGTGTAAGGAGGGAACGGGAGGTGTGTGGCAGCCAGCAAGTCACCGAGAGGAGAGTTGTTACCGCCGAGGCCCCCGTGGATCGCCTGGTGGCCTTTTACCTGGATTGTATCCATTGAAACACCTTCTGTTCTGCGCGGGCCCTCGGCCTGTCTCGGCGGCAGCAGCGGCCCGGGCGGCACCCTGCCCGCCTGCCCGCAGAGCGGCCCGCACACCTGCCCTTCGTTTTCCAGGCTTGGGGTGGATGGGCATAGAGGTACAGCAGCCTGTTGCCGCTGCGAACTCCTTCTGAGGCATAAGCATGCAGCTCGTTGCTCCCTGCTTCCCCTGGAAGGGCAAACACTGGGAGTCATTTTTATCAAAACCTCCTTCTGTAAGACTTTGGTTGCAAATCTTCTCTCATTTGCCTCTTCTGTGATGTATGTATCACATGGGATTGCAGCTTCTTTGGTGTTTCATTACCTTTTGCAGGGTTTAGGTGGATTTACAAAATTATTATTTAGTATTAGATATATTTATAAAAATAATTGGAAAAATGTCATTTTACTGGCTAACAACATGAGTATTCTTTCTACACTTAAACATCTAATAAGCGGAAATCAGATATTAGTCTGGCCACAAGTAATCTTCTATGCCTTTAAAGAATAAATGAGACGTTTGGGCAAACCACTTTTGGGAAGAAAAAAAAAAAGGGGGAGAGGAGGCATTTAAAATCAGCTCCTAGGTTTCTCTGTAGCATTCGTGTACTTAATCTAGTGTAGTTTCATAGTTTGTAATGGACTCTAATTTAACATGTACCTACTGATTCATATAAGAAAGTGTCTCCTGCTGGGAGACTGTAAACATCAGAAGGAATTCTTTCTTGTGTTGAAATTAAGAATTATATACAAACAGAAAGTAGTTGGCTCAGGTTCTGGCATATGAGAGAAAAGGGGGAAAAATTCCTAACCTTGGTTGGTGAAGCTTGGTGCTGCTGCAACATGATTTTGCTGGGTTGAGCTACCATAAAATAGCAGCATAAACCGCAGGAAAATAAATGTAGTTCAGAACACAGGTATCTGGGTGACTACCTAGATTTGTCTGTTTTCACCAGAGAAAATAAATATATTGTTTGTTGCCCAGTTAAAAATGTGATCGTCTGCCTTTCCATGTCTTCCATATTGTTAGCTGACATCAAAACATCTTTTGTGTTCTGTTTTTTGTAGGGGGCTTTTTCTCCACCATCTTTTCCAGTTTGTTTGGAACTAGAGAGATGAGGATTCTCATCCTGGGACTGGATGGAGCAGGAAAAACAACAATTCTCTACAGGTTACAAGTTGGAGAAGTTGTTACCACCATTCCGAGTAAGTGATCAGACTCTTAGTGAAAATAAACAGTTTGCCTGTAGCTTTGATCCATAAGCTGTCAGCTGAACTTGCTATATGCTTCCTTCATAAACAAAAGGACCTTACTTTGTAGGAGCCTTGCACCGTTGTATTTAAAGAACTTTCTTGCATAGAAGTGTTACAGCATGCTATAGAAGTACTGCCTAAAGGAGTATTTTATGCTGCCCTGCTGAATGCAAAAAGTATTTGACCTTAAGATTTCTACCATGATTTGGCAGGTTTTTCTTGATAGGTAATGTTCAGTAGATGGTCGCTGTTGACTGTGTAAGCCTTTTGTCTCTAAATATAGCTATAGTGCAAATTTTAGAGATGATTATTGCACATTATGGTGTCAGTGAATCGTACCTATTTTTCTTCTTTTTGACAAGGGTCTTCAGTTTGTTATATAAACACTTTTAACACGGAGAAGAAGAAGAAGAAATCAGATGGTTTAACTTTATGTAGAAGGTATAACAAAACTCAATGTGAGATCTCATGGAAGGAGATGATGCTTACTTAAAAATACATAACTGATTTCACCAGTTGTCTTGGCATTCATGCAGCCGTGCTCACTTATTACAAACACCGAGGTGTGTGTGTGCTGGTCTGGCCATGATCGCTCTGTGTAACGTCAAGAGCAATGGATGCTTGGCTTTTGAGTCCCTGTCATGTCTCTTGGGCTCCTCCTGAATGGCCTTGATGAACTGACTTTGGTCGGGTCTTTTTTTGCTTTTTAGAAGCCAGCAGTTTACTATGCCATAATCCTTTTGCCCTAGGGTTTTGCTTATTTCAGCCACCATAAATTTTAGGCAGTCTGCATCCATCATTCACCCCTGTGTTGTGTTTCTCTGGGCTGGCAGGAAAAGGAATGACATGCAATATGTTGTAACCTTATTGCCGTTTTCCAGATACTGCAGTGTCAAGTCTGCTGCTGAGAAGCTGGTTCTGCTGTGGTCTTATGAGAGCACAGATCTGGTGTTGACATAAAGGACACATTCCTTAGTATTTTATTGCTGTCAGTTGTGTGCTTGGTTATCAAAAGAGGCCATTCTTTTAATGCTTGCTCTGTTGTGGCGATTTCAGGCACACTTCCATCCATTTTTAACAACCTTGGCTTTTGTTACAAATCTCTACAATGTGTTTACGATTTGCTTTTATTATTCAAAGAAAAAATTACGTTATTTTGAGCCATAAATGTTGGGAGGACTTTGCAAAGGGCATGAACTATATAATGCAACAACTACTGATAATTTTCAGGCCTGAAAATTTTAAACTTAAGTGCTGTAATGTTTTTCAGAAAAATAAACAATTTCACTGTTGGTGATTTTTCTTTAACTTTGTTTCAGCCATTGGCTTCAATGTTGAGACAGTGACGTACAAGAATCTGAAATTTCAAGTTTGGGACTTGGGAGGACAGACAAGCATAAGGTAGTAGATCTCTTAAAATCAAAAGATATAATTAAATTTCTCTAAAAAGTACTGCATTCTTGGAGTTCTTATAGCTGGCACTTCTGAAAATTGATTAAGTTTTAAAAACAGCCCATTGTCAGGAGAGCCCTTTTATCTGTTGCACTTCGTTCTGTTCAGAATTCAGTTAGTAAAACCTGTTTTGGACTACAGATTGGAAAGAAACAAGTGAATGTTTTCATTTATATATGGTTTTACTTTAAAAAATGAATATACTTAGTAGTAGGTAATTGTGTACCATTCTGAGAAAGAGGGAAGTGAGTGATGTAAACCCAAAAATAATTTAAATATTCGTAAGAAAGCAAAGCTAGGAAGTAGAATTTAGCTGTAGATGATAATTTCTTAGCAAGTGTTACAAGTTTTGCAGTCAGTCATTATATGCGTAATTGTATCATTACCCCTGTATGATCTCTTTGTGATTCCTTTTTGAATGCTAGGTAGTAAAGTCCAGTGTAGTTAGTAAGGTCCCTTTTTAGTTTCAGTTAGATAATTCTGAAAATGGTGGTTTGAGCCTTGTTAATTACTTGCCTGTATGAATTAGCCATTTAAGATTTCTCATTTTATCCTCCTCCTTTGGTGACTGTAATGACATAATGATTATCTATGGCAGAAGCTTGTGTGTTTAAACTTCCTTTTATGGCCCTGGTGTCCTGCAGGCTGATTCCCAAATAAATCTGTCCCCAACACTTCTGTCCTTCCTCTGTTTTCAGGCTGCTACACTCCCCCCCCCCCTGCCCCCACCATCTGGCTGAAAAGGAGTGCTTAAAAGTGCAAATTGCATGACTGGAACTTATCTTTCTTCTACAGGCCATACTGGCGGTGTTACTATTCAAATACAGATGCAGTCATTTATGTAGTGGACAGCTGTGATCGGGACAGAATTGGCACTTCAAAATCAGAGCTTGTTGCTATGTTAGAGGTAAGAAAACAATGATGACAATTGTTTCAAAAGCTGAGAAATCAAAACCTTTTTGGAGTGAATGTGAAATTTGATTTAGTGAATCAAATAAAGCTTAGCTTCATTTGTGAAACTTCAGGATGGGCCCATGCAGCATGTCTGACTGAAAAGCACCAAGTATGCTGCAGGTATTTCCTAGTCTCATGCAGCACTGTCTGGGCAGCAAGTTACAGGTAGCCTTTTGGTCATATAGAAATGTATCTGTCTGTAAGGACAGCTGCTCAGTACTGCAGTGGTGGCAAAATCAGGCCCTGAAGCATTAACAGTAATTAATATGATCTTCAGTTTCAAAACATAGTAGGATATATAGAACAAGGTAATGTGAGCAAGATGATGAGCAAAACTGTATTTCCTCCCACCCCTCCCACATTCCTGCAGGCTTTTTGATACATCTTATTAAATCCAACTACCAGCTTGTTTCATAATGTAACAGGCATAACTGCCACATTTTGTATTGCACCTATGTGGTATCATGCTGGAGTTGAAAGTAAGTACCATTTTTTCACTGAAGAATTTCCTAAAGAACAAAACTGGCAAACTGAAAATCATTTGAGAGCTGCTGGAACTTCTTTTCATTCTATGGGTTTTCTCTGCTTAAATTCAGTAAAAGTATTTGCAACATCTTGCATGATTTCCCTATTTTTAGGAAGAAGAGTTGAAGAAAGCCATTTTGGTGGTGTTTGCAAATAAGCAGGACATGGAACAGGCCATGACTCCCACAGAAATGGCAAATGCACTTGGCTTACCAGCTCTGAAGGACCGAAAGTGGCAGATATTCAAAACTTCTGCAACTAAAGGCACAGGGCTTGATGAAGCAATGGAGTGGTGAGTGAACAGTCTAATGTATACTAGCTTCATTAGAAAAATGGCTTTTACTTTTTTTTTTTTTTTTTTAAGACTGCATCTGTGGAAAGTCTGACTGACATAAGACAAGAGTCTACATTAGAAGAAAGAGTAGCTTTTTCTTGGAAGTATTTCAACATAATTGAAATGACTTTTTACTAAACTGATTTAACCTTTTTCCTAGGTTGGTGGAGGCTTTGAAGAGCAGACAGTGATACAAAGCTGACCATTGCAAAGAAGTTTCAGCTTTATCCACATACTTCTTTCTGTGGTAAAGTATTTTCAGGCCGCAAATACTTGTAAATAGGACAGACTCCTGTAATGTGGATGCCTCTCTTGAACTGTAAACTGAACCAAGCAACTGCCTATGATATTCCATTTCTTTCTGTTTAAAAGATGTACTTACATTATTTCTGTGGAAGTCTTACTGCCTGGGAAAGTTTGTTTTGTCTTCCCCTGCCCTCGGTTTTAAGTGTGAGTGGCTACTATAGTGGTGTAATTAAAACACTAATAAAATCCAGAACTGTCAGCTGTACTCATAGGTGTGATGCTTGTTTCTGTAAGCAAGTTCAGCTGCTGCCAGTTCTAACAGCCATAAAGCTGAACATTTAAAGAGGTTTTCTTAAGCTGAGGTTGTTATGCTTCAGATCCTTCAGTGTAGATGTGCTGTTACAATGCAGTACAGCAATGGAGATAACCAGCAGACCTGTAGCTGTTAACATAGCATTGGTTTTCTGAAAGGAAAAAAATGTCTTCAATACCCTGGCGTGCCAGGGCTGTAATTTGAATATAACTTCCACCTTCATGAGCTGTTACTCCTCTACTCTCAGCTTAGCCAGAACTGACAGTAAGTTATTCAGTACAGCTTCAGAAACTGAAACAGATCAAAGCTGGGAGGCAGATTGTTTTGTCTTCAGGAGCTAGGATATTCACAGGCACAAATGCAGTCATCACATAACCCATCTTTTAAAAATGAACTAAAATTTAATATAAAGGATCATGGTGGTTGTCCATTCAGCTGTACATGCTCTGGTAAATAATATACAGGTTTGAAAAAACTGAAGAGCTTTTATTTATTTAAGGTCCTAGATGAAAACCAGGACATGGAAAAAACACTAATAAATACAATTATGTATTTTTTTAAAAAATAGTAATTTTAGCTTTTTATAAGCTAATCCTCCAAGAAGGAAAAGCCTTTTCATTCCACCATTGCTAAATCTTTCAGTGCATGACTTCGAGGTCTCTTGGCCTTGTAGGCAGGGCGCAGGAATTCTATTTTTCTCTTCCTGGTTTCCGCTTTATTCCTGTGTCTCTTTAGCTTCCTCCTTGCAGCAATGTCAGGGTTTGCAACAGTCTAGTGAAAAACAAGATGTTTGTTAGTTGTAACTAAACAAACTGTCCCTGTAAACAACAGCTGGTGGCCGTTAAGTCAACACACATGTTTTCTTAGGCTCCTCAAAGCTGAGGCTGCTCTGCCCAGGTTTACCAGGGCTCTTCAGGCTGATCTTGAACAGTTTCTTGTGAAGTTTTAGAAACTAAACACTAAAACTGCCTCAATTCAGGCTAAAGTTCTTTCTCCAACTCACCTTCCTGGTCAGTTCTCAAGCCTTTAGAGAAACCCCTTTTCTTTTTCCCAGAAGAGAAGGCAGAAGCTTACCTGCAAGGCCCTCCGCTTTTTCCTCATTGCTCTTTTCTGGTTGGCCTGTTTCTGCACAGAAGAAAAGGCAAGCGAAAAATCCTCCAGTCCAACTAACTTCTTGAGCAGTTCTATGATTTCCTGGGCAAGGTTCTTCAGTGTTGGATCTAATAAAACAGAATTAATTTGCTTTATCTTTTCAGCATATGGAATGAAAGCTAAGGGCCCAGTAAGGCTTCCTCTGTCTTTACTAAAGGGCACCTGTACTGATCCATCTTGCCCAATATACTGTAGAGACAGACCAGAGCAGAGGTGCTTGTGAAAGCTGCTGGTTCTTCACCAGCTTTCCCAGAGGACCACAAGTGGTGTTTCACACAGGCAAACAAAAAGCAGTGCTTCTGAGAAGGATTTTTTTTTTTCCTAAGGGTATTCCAGGTGTTACTAGAAGTGGCTTGCCACCTGGGCTCTTTTGGAATAGGCTTTGTCAACATTTCTGTCTAGTACACACAGTAAGGGCTGTCTTAATGGTTTCAATCACTAGTTAGTTACTACAATCACTAGGGGGGGAAGGCTATAAAGAGGTGCTAAGGGCAAACTCTGGGGAAATGTTTCCCCCGGTCTTCCAACAAATCCCACTTCCAAGTGCTTGTACAGCCACCAGAGAGAAGCTTATGCAAGCTGTTTGCCTCCATATCATTCAGTGACAAGTTCCCTAGGTCTGCATCACCTATCATATGAGAAAACATCTCTGCAATTATTCTGAAAAAATCATTTGAAGGCTTATGGTTCTTGTGCTGGCAGAGAAAGCAAAAAGTTGATCTTTATCCACTGCCAATACTGTCACTCTTTACCGTATCTTTTCCAAGTCTCTTTAGTTGCTTAGCTAAAAAATAAATGGTAGCTAAGGCAGCTGTCCCTTACCCAGAACACTGTTACTACTCTCCAAATTTTTCCACTTCTTTTCTATCCTGAGATGTGAGGATGCAGTGTGCTGCACACTGAATTTTCATGGCATATATAAACCACAGATCTAGAGTAATATTTTGGTTTGTTGTTTGTTCTTCTGACACTGGATTCTGCTTGACTTAACACATTTTTATGAACTAACTAAACACCAGTGTCTTCCTCTTAACCCAGACACTTGCATAAATGGGAAGTTGGTTTGTCTTTCACCCACCAGGTATAATTTCTTTAAATCTTTTAAACAAACATGGATCTCCAAGGAGAAACAACTCTTACTGCTCAGGTAGTATCTAGCAGGACAGAGTGACCTGGACTCATTCAGGAGGAAGGGGGAAGTTCTGTACACAGTTCACAGGCGTACCCCTGCCTGCACACACTGCGTGGTGTATGCCCATAGCACACTGCTCCCTTTCCCCTCCTTGCAAAGGTTACTCTTTTCAGCCACTGCACACACATGCCGCACATACGAGGTCATTTCTCCATTCCAGAGGGGTGAGTTTGGGGAAAACGTCAAGCAACCACCAGCAAACTGGCAATTCCAACTTGTACAGTCCCTTGCCCTACAGTAATAACAAGCTGCCATAAAACACACCCTATTTTACATTGCAACTGAAACACACTTTTAACCATAAGGCATGGATCTTCGTGCCCCTAAGCCTTAGAGCAGATTTAACAAGGCAATTCAAAAATAATGACACTTAGCCGTGGTCTGGTTCTGCCTGCCTTAAGACCCATGCTCTGTTCCTCTCCTAAGCAAGGACTCCACAGGTCTTGCTCCCATGAGTCTGCCCTTGAGTGCTACATTCATTCCACTGCATCACATGCTGAAGCTTCACCTGCTTGCGTGCAGGAGCCTGCCTGATGATGCCAGTCTTTGTCAACACATAATTTTCCAGCTGTCATACGCTCCCCTTCCTGTTATTTGAGCTAGACTGCAAGTAGGTGAAACTCTCCGATTATGGTGTCTATGCCTCAACAGACAAAAGGAATGACAGGTGGCGTTTGAGGCACAGCTCTGACATGCTTTCCTCTTTGCAAGGGAAATCACTTACCTTGCTCCGCATAGGTGCTGTTCAGCTCCCTGTACAGAGGGGCGAGAATTGTTGGGAGGTAGGGCTTGATCCTGTCTCTCCCCAGATCCACTGCGATGGCTCCCAGGAACTTAAAGATGCAGCTTCTCTGAAAATGAGCACGTGGGACATGAAGTAAGGAATGTTGGAAGAACACTGCCTAACTGAACTGCTACAAGAGTGCTGCGCATCACTGTTCAACACACAAAGTGTTGTTTCAGACCTGGAGCCAGACAAATGTTGCTATTACAAGGCCTTATTGCAGGCAATCTCTCTGACCCACGAGGAAGCACAGTGCTTTTCCTGACACTCTCCCCCGCCCTCCCCCCTCCCCCCCCCTTCTCCTAGCAAGTAACCCCACGCTGCCATTCTCCTGCCTGCATAAACCTAGTACTCTTGGGCTTTCAAAGGTGGTGCTGTCCCCTTCAACTCGGTGCTTTTGGGGTTACCCACTCTTCCATCACCCCACAAGGCTAGAAGCATTAGCAAGGAGAAACAGACTATCACAAGCCTCTCCTGAGAATCCTGAACTGAAATGCTTGTTCTTTCTTTGGCATCTACTAATGCTTGCTTTAACACCAGCTCCCAGCATTCTCCCCAGCTGGAAGCAAAAGGCCACAGCAACACTCTCCTGTGGAAGTGCCTACCTCATCAAATGTGGTTTGTCTAACACTGTTCTTACTTTTAAAGGGACCTTAGGAGAATACGCTGCTTCTCGCTTTGCCATGAGAGAGAGCTTCTTCATTAACCACAGCAACGTGGCTGGCTGGCCTTTCTCTTCTGTCTCCTCTCTTTCTCCCTTTCCTTGAGCAGAAGTGTCTTTCTCTTCCTCATCTTCTGAGGCCTTCTGCTCTTCCACCTCACAGCCAAGTTCTCCTTCAACCTCTTTACCTTCTTCTGAGGCAGGGGCTAGCAAGTAAACAACTTTGGCCACAAAAAGCAAATTCTTTATAACCTGAAGCGTGAAAACAAGAGTAGTCGGTCACTGTGGGTATCCTCATTTGTCTGCACCAAGGCATGTGAGAGCCAAGGCTAGATCTGAAAAAGGAACCTGCCAACCCAGGAGGCTGTAATGGCCTCACCCACTGCCATGTGAGCCACGTGACAGAGCATGTTGCTCTTAACAGGCAGGCCCACCTCAATGGGAGCCTTTCCCCATAAGCTACTGTGCCTTTGGGGCTCCAGCACTTCCCGACGCAGGGCTGCTCCTTTTGTCTTCACCTCTGGCACCCCCTGGCCCTCCATTTTTTTTTTTTTCTTTCCCTCCAAGGAAATCTCTGAGCAGGTTCACAGTAGAGTCAGACCTTCAAGCAACAGCATAAAGCTGGACTAAACACTCCCAGCAAGCAGTCAGGGTTCCAGTGCAGCTACAGGGAACCAGCGATCTGGATCCCTGCTCCAGGATGTGGTTACCCAGCCTGCTCCAGCCTGGGCTGCAGAGCCAGACTCTCCCTGACAGAAGGGACCCCAGTTCTCCCCTGCCACCCCTCACCAATTCCAGCAGGCTGACACCACAAGGGGGACTTTTCTGCGCCCCTCCGAGACATGCATCTGAGCAGATGCCCTCAGCACAGAGCAGCTGGCCCTGCACGGTGGACTTGCCCTGAACCACCACCTGGCAGCAGTGCTGCTGTCCCACCTAGGACGTAACACTCCCTCATGGGCCAGGGCCAGCTCTGTGCCCTCCTGCAGTGCCAGACCTGCCCCTGCTCTTACCTGCTCTCCCAGAGACAGGTCCAGGAACTTGGACTGCAACTGATGGCAGAATGCAAACGCAAGTTCCTTCATCTGGCAAGAGGAAAAAGGAGAAGGAAATTACTCCATGAAAGGGAGCCAGCATCAGAAATTCAAGGCAATGTTTTGCATTCCTCAAAGGCCAATTCCCAGCGGAGGCCAAAGGTTCAGCTCAACACAAATTCTGCCTGCATCTTGCAGCCTAGAAGGGGAATCTTTGTGCTGCTGAGAATAAGACCCCAGAGAAGCCCCCTCCCAGCATTAGAGACGCCTCCTCATATGCTCTAAGCGATGAGGATTAGGCAGCCGACAAGCGACTAAAAGAGAACTGTGCAGACCGAACTGCAATGCGATTTTTATGTCTCAGCCAGGGAATGGGCATGGACAGTGGCAGGAGTAGTAACAGACATCATTACCTTTTTGTCCAGTTCAACAGTCAAGAAGACTGTGGATGCAGATAGCTCTGCTGACATCTTTTTCCTCTTGCCTGCCTGCCTTTCCCTCCACTTGTTGACAAGATCTTCTGGCTTGTAAGATGCAAACAACAAGCCAAAGATCTCAGTAGCTGTCAGCCAGACCCAGCTGTGAGGATACCACAGGTGAGACTGGACATGACCTGGGGGAAAGAAAATCTCTTTCAACATAGGAACTGGCCCAGTGAGAGCAAAAAGAACCAGGTCCCTCCAGAATTACCACAGCACGTGCTACAATAAAAACACGAAGAAAATGAACAGTGCTTATGTGTTCAGAACATAATCAGACTTTCTAGCAACTCTATCCAGCCAAACCAGAGCATGATAAAAAGCTACAGGTCACCCTAATGTCCCTGAAGTGACCAGGCATTTCTTGAATGTACCTGCAGCACTTCCAAACATCCAGAGATGAGGCCTTTGCTAGAAAGTGATGGCAACCGGGCAGAAAAAGTGGGCATGGCACAAAAAGACACTTGCTCTGATCATGGCTGACAAGTCATGTTTCTGCAGCCACTATGGTTCCCTCAGGGCCTTAGTGCCACAGCTCATCTGCCCATGATGTCTGGGGACTGGCTGCTGTGAGACTCTGGTGAGCTGGCCCTGCTGCAGATGGTCACATCGAACTGCTGGACAGAGGCTGAGGATGCTTCAGAGAAGAGATGGAATTGCCCTCTTGTCCCGCCTCGTCCAAGCTGCACATCGCTAAGCAATGCAGGATATACTGAGATAGGGTTATGTCCTGTCTCACTAAAGGCACCTGGAGGCTGAACTCTTCAAAGACTAACCTGATAGCAGCAAACGAAGCAATTAAAAACAAGGCAATAAAATGCCAATAAGCCAGCCTGATACTGTGCAATCTCACTCATAAAGAAATTGCTTGAATCAAATAACCTCCAGGCTTTAACAGCCTGGCAGACACACAGTATTAACAACAGTATCCCCATGTGTCATCACTTGCTGGCTAGTAGGCATGATCTCATAAAGAAAACCTTCTTCCCAAGAGAACTGAACATTTTCATCCAAGAGGATGTAATTATGGGCAAATACGCAATAGTTTGCAACTATTGGCTCTTGGGATAATAGAAAATACTTCGCAGCAACTGAGACAGAGCATCTTGTTTTCATCAACCAGGTAACCTTTTTCATTGACATCATCTTTCACTGCTCAGTAACTGCCACGTATTAGCACTCTGCAGCATGCAAACCTTGTACAAAGTTCAGTTGTTTATATTAGGATGTGAAAAACCACATGGCACACAAAGAATCTTCCTTGTAACACAGCTGTCTTAATTCTCGATGCTTACCCCAGATACTGCTCACAACATCCCGGTTCTTCGTTAACTGAATCAAGTTGCACTCTGTGATGAGCTTTGTTACCAGCACAAGAAAGCTGAATAGCAGCCTATCTGCAGCCTTCTCTTCCTCCTCTTCCATTATCTAATAAAACCAGCAAGTCAAGAAAGATGCTTATGAAAGCCTGAAGACAGTGCTTATTTACCCTAATAGATGAATTTTAGATCAGCCCTGCAAAGAAACAAGACTGACTTGTACCCAATTCCCAAAATAAGGATAAGAGAAGCAGCTGCACTAAAGCATTTCCTCTGGAGACTGAACCTCTGCAGCAGACTGTCCCTCGAATCGCTCTTCTTGTTTTTTATGCGGACATTACTATAACAAACTGTTAGGTTTCTAAATGCAAGCAACTACTCAGTGTATACCATTTATGTCTATACACATACTTGTACACATTTGCTTCTAATTATTAGAGCCCAGCTGAGCACAGATTTGCCTGTGTCACCTCAGAAGCCCCACGCTGTTACGACAACACTGTTTTAGTGAATCACCTTCAGGTCCTCACCCTGCCTGCAATCACCAGCTGGCTTGATATAACTAGTCAGTGCCTTACCTACATGTCACAGCACAGGGGGTGATTACACTGAATTTCTCCTCGCTGCAGGTATTTTGTTTTCATCTCTTGCCAATTTACATACTCTGAGGTTCTCTCTTGTTCAGCATGTTGCCCTTGCACATCAGTAATGTATGTGGCCACCCCCCCAGGGGCAGTGACTGGTATCCCTCTGGGATTATCACATGGCAAGCAGGATCTGAGGCAGCCTTGTTATTCTGCGTTAATGATGTGCACTAAAAAGATTTTTTCTTAAAGCAAAACCATACGAGGAAGTGCAGGAAGGGAACTCCTTTCAAAGTTAAGGCTCTAGATAACACTGAACAAAGCAGACAGTCACAAGCGGTGCACTCTTGACCTTCCATGCCTACACAACTTTCTGCAGCTAGCAGACACATTTTCCAGTTAAATGGATATTGTCAGTGTGATTGTCAGTTTTTTTTCCAACTAAACAGATTCTAACCCATCCCAGTGCTACCTGTGCACCCTGCCATTCTTTCTGATGGTGGTTTTTATAACCCCATTTTAAACAGAAACTAGAAGTTCCTTCTCTCCTGCCGCACCACAGGAAAGACTGGAAGCGGGGAAAGCTACCTCAGCGTACATACTGCTCCATGCTGACAACCCACCAAGTCTTATTGGTAAAAAGCAGAAGCCTGAGACTTGAGGGCTGTCTTAAGAATCCCTTCCACCCACAGAGATCTTGATAGAGGCTGGGGCAAGGAGCAGTATCTCTGCTGGTTACACAGTATGGCTGCAGGCTCAGACCTAGTAAAGTTCTTTTGCCCCTTGTGCTGTGACACATGACATCAAATTTGGGCTTACAGATAAAAAAATACAGTTCTAGGTCAGTAAAGGTCCTCTTCAGAACAAATGTATGTGTTTTATATTTTACCTCAGTCCCAAACAGTAAAGCCAACTGTTAAATCTCTCCTACAATTCTTTACTTTTTTCATTTTCTTAATTCTCTTTTTCCAAGCCTCTCTTTTCCAAGGGAAAAATTACTTACATCTTCAAATTTAATTGGGTTGATTTCTTTTTCAATCAAGGTGAGGACAGCTTCAAGCCGCCGTTCAAACATCACTCCGTCTACTTCAACAAACAAACCGCATGCCTGGGCAGCCAACCTCCTGTGGGAGCTCTGCCAACAGAAAGAATAACACCCTTTGTTACTTCTTGATAATCAAATCCTGCAACTGCCACGTGCAGGAGCTTGGAGCCACCCTTACTTTTGCCTATAGCAACAGCATCTGAAGAGGAGATGGTTTTCAGAGTACTACTGAAAAAGGAGATGCTGCCAGTTAGGGACAAAAGCACCTGGCAGCACAAGTTAAGCATGGAAACACACCCTAAACTGAATGCTGAGAAGCCTTTTCCATCCCACTTTCCACAGCTGCAAGCTCTGGGGGCTACTTTGTACTCTGATTTTTTTTACAACACAACAGGTGGCTCACAGCTATAAACCAGAACTGAGCACAATAGAGATGAAAAGGATGAAGTGTTGAAGAACACTTACTCCACTAGAGCAGAGGGACAGAACATGACTCCAGTGTGAGAACAACGAAACACCCAGGCACCCAGATCAAAATGGAGATCTGCAAGACTAGATTTGCCACCTTCCAGCTGCTGGCAACAGAATGAGGCAAGTCTGAGCTAAGGACAGCACAAAAAGCCAGTTACTGGGATCAGAAGTGCTTTTGGGAATTTGCTCAATACTTTAACCTGAGCAAAGACTACACTTGGCTAAATACCTGACCCAAAAGAGGAACTGTTAGAAAGCAGCACAATGCAGCTGGGAAGTCTGTAGCCTGACTGACCTATGGCATCAGCAGTTCCCTACATTTGTGCAGCTTTATGAAGCTATACCATTTCTTGCTCTTCTTATTACCAAGAGCTGTGGCACTAGGTACAGCTTTAAATTCCTTTTATTCTAAGCTGAGTCTTGCCCATACTCCTTTCATAAAACTACTAAGTCAGGTCCAACTGAACCCACCAGTCCACCAAACCTGTTACTAGCAATCTCTCACTTGTTTTAATTGTACCCATCCCCCAAACAGAGTTCAGACCTGGTCAGCGAAAAGACCAAAGAATACCTTCTTGCTGTGAAACCACTCTGTGACAAGCGAAAACATCAGATCTTGTTTTTCATTGTTTATCTTACTGAGGAGAGATTTGCATGTCAAAGCCGCCATCTTTTTGCATTTGGTAGAGTCATCATTTATCATCATCATACAAAGAGAGAGAAAAAACAGCCCGCAGTATTTGTGAAGGAGAGCCTAGAAAGGAACAACAATTAGTCAACTGCAGGTCCCCAAGTAACTTCTGGCATTTAAAGGGGAAAAGAAGGGCGTTTGTTATGCTGCATAGAGGGACAGTGTCAGCCCTGAGTGGGGTGCACATCAAGGCAGGTGAACTGAAAGGATGGGATGACCCAGTTGTTGGAACACACAGGGAATGCATAGCCGCCCCAGCCCTGCTCTGACTCGACTTGCTGACATGTCATGTGACTAACACGTCACAACGCGAGTGTCAGACCTTACAGGGTGTTTTCATGCCCAGCTCTCACCGAAACAGGCTTAAGCCCCTCAGCACTGCAGCAATCAGCCCAAAGGTCCTTCTCTCAAGGTAACAGCTCTTTGCTTCTTAACAGAGCGGCTGCGTTCAAGCTGAGATATTAAATCTAATCAGGCAGAGGTGAAGCACAGCTTACTGTGCAGAATTTCTCTTACTTCCTCCAAAATTCTTGCTTGCTTGCACTTCTGTCAGTCTCCTAAATGCTCAGTCTCCTAAATGCTCAGTCAAGCTCCAGCTGCAGAGCTTCAAGGCAGCTTAGCATTCTGCATATGTTATCCTGCACAGACGCACTGTTATTCTTCAGCTTCCATTTTGATCCACCTCACTGAGAACCCCTCCCTCTCCAGTCAGACCAAGAAAACAGATACAGTACATCACACACCACTTCAGCCAACAATCTCTCTCAGGAATGTTGAGAAACCCCCACAATGAGAAAAGTCTAGACTTCGCTTTCTATTCATACCCTTTTTCCTAAACTGGTTTGTGTTTCTTCCTCACATAAATCACCATCAAGTTTATCCAACTCCAGCCGACAGAGCTTTATTTTACTTGCAGACTGAGCATATTAGATAAAGAAGTACTGCAAATTTTCCAGCATGTCATTTCTCTTTTGGAGCAAAGCCATGTTCTTTAGAGAACATTCTGCTCACGATAAGAGAGAATAGGAACTACACCAAGTGCTTCCAAAATAAACTGCTCTGAAAAAGCTGTTACTGCAAGCCACAGTAACTGTTTGATGCTTGGAACACCAAGGGGTGCTCATTACCTGTGGGAACATGTCCAGGAGGTACGCAATCATCTCCAGTGCAGATTCCCTTCCAGTTTCATACTCATACCTGTGAGGAAATGATTTAACAGTTAGGGCTGGGTTAACACTCTAGAAAGCTACTAAAAATTTACAAGAATGGCCAATGCTAGATCTTCCTATAACATCTACCAGACCTGGTCTGATACTCAGGACCAGAGAAGCAGCAGGCCCATCAGCTCCGCCTCTCAGAGAATGGGCACAGGGAGACAAAGAGGCAAAAAGGGCACCAGTCAACTTGAGCCAGCACAGCTGCACTGTGCTACCGAGCTGGGAAACACAGCAAACTCTGTGACCTTGAGCAAGGGAGGGGTGCTGCTCAGGAGGTTTCAGGCTCACTGCTCCTGCTGGATTGGTGCAGGTAGTAGCAACTATGCCTGCAACTGCAGTGAGACCACTGCCATGGGACAGCTCTCCTGTAAATGCACCTTCCCAGACTCTTTCTGGATTTTCCAGTTCAGCTGTTTCACAACCAGTGGAGCTGGTTAAGCACTAAGTACACAACAGAGCCTTTACTTAACAACAGGTAAGAACAACAAAACTTGCTGTGAAACAGGGAAGAGAAAAAAGCCTATCTATGAAAAAGGAAAGTTTCAGAGGTAGCAAAATCAAGATTCTTCAGCCACATGCTCTGCTCCTCATCAACAGCCCCCTTGCACACAAGGTGGCCACCAAAGACAGATGTAAGCAACAAAGCTCTGTTCTCCTAGTGATGTCAGGAATATCAACTCACTCCAGCTGTGCGAGAATGAAATCCAGATTGGGTTTCAGCTTGTCACCAAGGGGGTAGTCCAGAATATATTTTAAATAAATCTGGAAAGAAAAAACAACACAGAAGGGAGTTACAAGAAACACTCAGGAAAGATTGGGAAGGTTAGTAGTTTATAGGAAGGTTACGAAGAAAATTTAGTGATGGAGCAGCAAGTTTATGACAATCTTCCCTTCCATCCCATTCCTATTACACAAGGGGCCAACAACTGCTCTAAAGCTCTGTGCCCGGAACAGGATCTGCAGGCATCTGACAACTGCCAGATCAGTCTTTACAGTATTACTGTGATTTGTGCAGGCTTCTGTTACAGAGAGATTCTGCGTCCTCAAATTCATCCTGTAACTGTGGCAATGCACAGCTCCTGCTGCATCTGTATCCCAATGCTGAAGTGAAGCAACCAATTCTGCCCTTTGGTTGCTTTTAGCTTGGAAAGAATGAGGAAGTAGTGGGAAGGAATCATGGATTTATGGCAAACTCTCTTCTGCTGGGACTCAGAAAAGGGCAAGGCTCTTCGTTACATGGGCCGAAGAGACTCCAAAGGAGGGACCACGTCACTGCTGATGAGCAACTCTCTAAAGGTATGCCACGGCAAGCAGTCTGTGATTCTGCTATCACAAGAACTGAAGTCAGCCAGATAACAAGGGGAACAAGGATTAGTAAGCATGGGAATCGGGGTTAGGGCTTCAGCAGGGCTGAGACACATGTCTGTGAGCTGGAATGGCCACATTAAGCCCTCTAGCCCATTAGACAGCTGTAAGTGAATTATTTCCATTCTACCAACCTGCCTGCACTGGACTCGCACCGGCTCACTCTGACCCGTGATGGCCAGCTGGGCAACCTTCTGCAGCACTTCATCAATTTCAGGGACAATCAGCTTCCTAGATAAAATGGCCTAAAAATGTTAAAAGCACAGCTGAAGTCATGTCATTTTGCTCCTCACACAGTATGAGATGCAGTACCTGCGACTACACTGGTCTTAGGTGGTAACACTGACTTTTTCAGATCTTCAAACGTAGCCAGAGCAACTTTAAAAAACACAGGGGTGGTGGGAAAGGGGGTATGAGCAAAAAAGGGGTGGAAGGCGTGCTTACAAATCTGTATTTGTTTTGTTTGAATGCCACAGAATACCTGGTCTAATGATTAGGGTTGTCAATTCTTCAGCAAAAACATCCTCAGATTCAAATACATCCTGATATATATGTGTATAAAACAGCCTCCCAAACAAAAGAGTGACTACAAGTCAAACAGGAAAGCTTTGCTGCTTTTCCTCCCCAGGTAACAGGGAGCCTTAAGAGCATTCTGTAGCCTGATCCTGATGTGAGATTTTTCAGTCTTTCATCATAAGGCAGAATCACTGTCATTCCAGTGGCTCACAGAATCCATAGGCCTGCTGCACAGAAATACCTTGAGAAGACCAAAGGCAGTGGCTTGGCGTGATGAATCATAAATGTCTTCTTCAGCAAAGCCAAGCAACACCTGGAGCTGTTTGCTTGTTATCTGACTCTTCGCGTTCTTCACAAGTATTGTTACACACTACAAAATCAGATTGCACATTGTCAACATACACGCAGTGCCATAAAATGTAAGCCCACACGAAAGCCTGACTCTGTTTATACCACTTAGGTTTAGAAAGACAAACTGCTGCTCTGAAACATGCAGCTGACACTGTTCTCATCACATTTTGCTTTCAGCTGGCAATTTTGAGAGCAAATACACAAATTCAGACTAGTCCTTGAAACGACTGGGGATGCTCAGACATGAACCGTGATGCAGGAACACAGCCAAGAAGAGGGGTAAATTCCTCTAGCAGTGGCATTCAGCATGAATTACTTTAACTTTCCCTTATGATCATGAAGCTGTAATTAATCCAGCAATGCATTTAGAAGACTTCTACAGGAAGACACTGCACACCTTAAGTGTTATTACTACTTATTATTAAGTGTTATTACTACTGTTAATTTCCTTCTTCCCTTGTCTCACATCGGCTGCCAGGGTTTACTGCTATCACGTTAATCACGTTAAAAGCAAGCTGTTCAAGGACAAAACCGACACCTCTCAAAAGACAGGGTGGTAACAAGATACTATTATACAGAGGGAAGAAGGCAAACATGCTTCTGTAAAAAAAGTTTCTCAGATACAAGTTATGTATTTTTTTGGCGGTAACCTTCTTTAAGTTTGCACTTGGAAAAGAATCAGCAAAGCTACATTTCTCTCGCTACCTTGTGATCTCCAGACTACCTCTCCAGGGACAGCTGCAGGAGGTATCTGCAGCTGCACAAGTCTCAGTCTACAAAGTTAATCCTGAAGTAGAGAAGGGAAGAGCAGAGCTGGGTCTGACTTACTTTGAAACAGCTCACGACCAGATGGAAATTCTGGCCTTTGGCTATTCCTGTCTTGGCGAATTCTTTCAGCAAGAGGAAAAGCTGTTTAATCAGTGCCTGCAGATTAGTACTGACAGAAGGCAAAGGGAACTTTAAAATCCATACCAAGGACTGCAGTGCACCTGTTATCACCTGTAAGAAAGAGCCAAAGGACAGCACGTGGGTACAACTGCACTGATAGAACACTTTTCTCACTGTTACAAACATGGTCAGGCTATCTGCAACTGTGGTAAAAGGCAATGAGCTAACAAAAATAAAAAATTCTTTCAAACCATTCATATGTAATACAAAGGGTTTCTCAGTTCTAAAAACACTGTCTGCCAGTCCCTAATTCTCTAACTTTGATTTTACTAGGTAAAGACACTAAAACAGTGCTGATTCAGCAGATGGCAAGAATTCTTCCTAAAGCAGAGGTGCTTTCAAGGCACAGAAGTTGTTCTACCAAAACCCCAGGTCACCTGAAAGCCCTGCTCCACGTATCTGACAGTGTACAAGACATGCCTTCCATTCCTGGGAAACTCCAGGTTTAAGAGATTCCTTCCTAGGCTCATTCAAACCCAAAGCAGCCCAAAAAGGAGGCTGCCTATAGTGCTGGGAATAAAGACATTAGAGTTGGATCAAAAGAAACCACAGTCATGACAACACTGCTCCTAGTAGCCACAGACCTCATGACCCTCTTCCCAGATAGCCCATGAAGTTGCCAAAGTCCTTGTATGAACATGCTCTAGGAACACTAATCCATCCTTGAGCCTACAGCACTAGGGGCAGAGCATTCAGTCTTCCATCAGGCACCATCCCTCCACCCCCTTAGGATAACATAACCTCAACCAACTTCATCTGCACACTTATATGCAATGAGGTTTGAAAACTTTCTCTTCTCTTGCAGATCAACTGTGGGATGACACTTGTGGACAGGACCTTTCTTAGTAGTACAAACAGAATAGACAGACTCCAGCTCAGAACTGTACCTTGACATCCATAGATTTCAAGCAGTCTATAAGCAGCTGAACAAAAGGGTCTAACATTTCCAAAACATGCTCCTCTGAAGAATTTACTTTGGATCTCTTCAGGCTCATGTGTAGCAACTGGCATAGAAAACAGAGGATATTCATCTCAAATTCAGGCTGGGACTGAAATAACTTAAGTAAGGTCCCACATTGTTTTAGATTATAGAATTTATGCCATATCCCATTCAAATATCTGCAACAGGCTGAGAGGCACTGGAGTTACCACACACAAAATAAAGTTAAGGGTAGCGGCCGTGTTAACACCGTATTATCCAGAATGCTCTTAACAAAAATTCTGACTGCAAAGCTTTGTATTGAGTAGATCCTTACCCGAAGTCCTGAATCAACCAAGATATACATATTAGTCCTGTTGCTGACACGTGCTTTCTGCCCTCCTCTTGTGGGAGTGGGTTGGAGCAGCAGGCAACTGTCAGGTTGCAGCCGAGGATCTGGAGGAGGGGCAACTGTTTTTCTGAAAAGTAGTGTATGGCAAAGGAGAATATTCAGAGTTTAACCCTTTCCACAATGAGCTTGCTGTGGGGAATGAATAGATCTGTACTGTGCTCAGCTGCTACCCACAAAGCAAGCAAAAGCAGGTCATAGCCAGAACACAATGAAATAAAATGAACTTGAGAGCAGCATGACAGATTGGACTCTGAGACTTGAGAGCAATGAAGATAACAAATGCACACCGATTTGCATAACAACTCCACTTTTTTCTTCTCAGTGGACAGACCAACCTTTCTAGTTCCTTCAAGCAAATGTATGTCCCATCACTGCCCACTGAAATCCATTTATTGATACTTCAGTTTCTGACAGCTTATAAAAACTGCTCCAAGAAGTCTGCAAACAGCTGTCAGATCCAAGAACAAGCCAGCCTGCGCAACAGGAAATGCGAGACACCCAGACCAAGCTCTGAGCCGTGACACCACCAGATAGAGAGGAAATCTGATGGCTCTCCCTGGCTTCTGCAAAAGCACCACAGTCATAAAGTGACTGCCCAGTTCCTCTTGTTCCTGACCTCATGAAAAATGCCCAGGACCCCAAACACCTCTGCTTAGTAGTTTGCAGCTCACTTCTAAACACTGCCCCATGTCCCTTCATCCAAACACCCAAACGCATACACCAGCTTACCGAATGGTGAAAAAGCCTGGCTGAAGGCCCTCAGCACGTGCAAGAGTAGACTCCCTGAGTTCAGCAAGTGTTTTGACTGCCCATAAAATTCAGTTACATTGAAAATAAAAGGCAAACGAAAGCAAGGAAACTCTCACACATTTGATTGGTTGGCTTTGAGAGCTGCCATTTCTGCAAGCAAACCTCCCAACCACCAACAGACCATCTGGGTAACGTCCTGGAACTCACTTGGCCTTCTCAGTGAGCAGAGGCAAGTTTTCACCAATGAGACCATGACTGAGGAGGAGGAGGGATTCTGCGTTCATGTCTGAATTGAAGATCAGCCCCGCCATGATGTGACGCAGTGCCTCATGCACCTTCCGAACTATCTTCAAGCTCGTGGTGCTCTCCAGAATCTGCAAAGGCAATCAGGGCAGTCAGCAGGGCAACATGAGGGCAACGATCTGCTATTTGTATTCAGAAATCACGGGAAAAGCCAGAGCAATTCCTCTCACTCGTCACATACTGCTGCAGGTTCCCGCTCTCTCCATGAACAGTGTCCCATCACCTCAGCTCTGCCCCAACATCCCTCCCTTTCTTTCCAGTCTCTTCCCCTATCACCACACCAGGACACTCCAGAGCTCATGAGTAAACCAGGGCTCCACTTCTGTGTGAACCTGCACTCTAGTCCAAAACCTGCATCTCTGGAAAGGCAATTATTGCACATGGATGGACCCTGAATACATTTTGGTGACATTTCTCTCATGCAGAAGACATCAAACCACAGAGCAGCCTTGCAGGACTTTGGAGCTCCAAAGAAAACAAGAGCTGGCAGAGGGAGATGGCATAAAGAACTCATAGTGGGATTTTTCCTCTCTAGCAGGGGTTGAAAGCTTCCCAGAATGCCCTTCCCTGCCCTGGATACCAATAGTAAAGTCTTATTTTAGGAGCCAGATGCATGCTGCTTTCCAAAAGGAAAATGGGAAGCCAAAGCAGGATTATATAGATAATTTCACAATAGCTACCTGAAGGCTCTACAGTTTCTTTTAGACCATACAGAACTGAGAGTGCTCAGAGTTAAGACAGACTCTGGCTGACTTTTCTTACCTCTTTCAGTGGCAGAATAAGTTTTGTCACCTGGCTCTTCCCTATGAAGTTTCCAAGAATTTCATAGGAATCATAACTCTTGTTCTTGCGTGCTTCCATGACCTTGGAGACAATTCCCTTTACTTCCTTCTCTTCAGCTATATTCCCGAACAACTCTTGATTGAAAATCTTGGGAAATCAGGCAAGAGAAATGAATGAGAGGAGCAGAAAAGCAAAGCCAGATTCCTCCAGTAGTAGCAGAACAACATTATTTTTCCACACACAGAGAAAAAAACAATTCTCCAGGTTTCCCACAAATCATGTCTCCCTTTCCTTTGCCAGCATAAAACAAAAAGTTTGAGCATACCAGATGAGAATGCTGTTTTTACACTCCTCTGTGGTGTTGTGATACAAGGAGTAGCCGCCGCAGTCAGACAAAGACATCCAAATAAATATACCCCATCTGGGGTGGCTAGCTGAGCTCCTGGGCTCCATGGACCACATTGACTAGATATCTGTCTTGCTCAGCCATTTTTAGAGTACAGGGAAACATAGTTAGGTATGTTAATCTTGAACCCATTCCCTGTCAGGATGCAGGGCTCAGAATACAGCCCCAGAGATACTTGGCTACTCTACAAGGGATCTGCTGATGCCTCAGTAGAAAACAGTCTCCTTCCTTTGCAGTACACACACGATCAGCCCTGTTTGCCACCAAGTCCAACACAAATCTACACAAAGCCTTCTCCTCCCAGCACCTTCCCCAGATGCTTCACGATGCTCTTTCCTTCAGTCTCAAATAGCTTTTACCTCAATCAGGATATCTAAGCAGGGGTCCAAATCACCAGCTCTGAGCCTGGTACTAAGGCCCTTCAGTAACAGGTTCACAGTGAAAGTCAGCACATGGAGCTAGAGAAAAAGAGAACAGATCATGTTTCCAAACCCCTGCATAGACCTCTTTAATAATACTGGACGGGGAGACTCTCATAGCAGAGACATCACAACTCACACACTGCACTTGATCTCTCATTATAGGGAGGAAAAAAAAAAAAAAAAAGAAAAAAATCAATCACTGGAAGGATATGACAATCCATGTACTGGCAGCAGGAAGAAGACCCCCTGCCCTGTCCCGCCACATACTGGCAAGAGAACTAGCATCTCCTCTTTCCCCCAGTGCTCTTACTGATATTTTTAGGCTGCGTTAATTGGTGCTTTAACTGTTACAGCAGCTAGAAGCTCACACTATGCCACTATGGTAATTCACATCGAAAATTATTCTTATCTCCGCAAGATGAGTTTAATAGTCAGAGCCTTGGCTCTGGATCTAAGAAGTACGACTTCAATTAGCATCACCACATCTGTGGTCTGTGCAGTCTCTGTGGCAACTCACCTCAGATGATGCTTGGCCCTACTAACCTTAATGGAAATCTTTCCATTAATCTCACTGGAACCAGAAATGCATCCTTGACCTCCATACCTCAACTCTTCACTGGGAAAATGGAAATCCTCTCTTCTTCCCTGCTTCGACTCCACATTCTCTGGGTACAGACCCTCATTTGACACTTGGCATAACAAAGACTGATGCAGGCAGTAGCAATAGTATTTAGTTGTATCAAGCTATTCTATCAGTGTAAAACAATTTCAGCAGCACCTTCCCTTTGAATTCTCCTCCTAACACATTAAAAAAAAACTACAGAGAGCAGAAGAGGAAGGATTCAATCATTACCTGGTACCCATGGACAAGAGTGGACTGCAGCTCTTTTAAGATGTATAGAAAGTACTGCACTCCCAACACTTCCATGATTTTAGTGAGTGTGTTACGGGCAATGTCCCGGATTTCCTGAAATCTGTTCCTCAGAAATGTGCAGACTTTCAGCAGGATACTAGAAACAGAGATAGTTTAGTGAAGCTTAGTTCACCCCCAAACAGAGCAGAACTCATCACTGCTAGCTAAGGAGGCTGCTTTTCAAGGCTGTTTCACAACCAGAGCTATACTCAAAACCAGCCTCACAGAAAGGCTTTAAAGTCATATATATACCTACTGTCCTTCAAGACATTTTACTGATTGTCCTTTATTCCTGTACATTATTCTTTCCCCAGCTCTGCCACCCCTACCTCTGCACCTTGTTTCACAGCTCTGCTCTTATCTAAGGATTTACAAAGTTCCTTTCAAACTTCCGTTTTACAGAAGTCAAATGCTGACAGAGGGGAATATCACTAGGAAAATCAGTTTCCAAAAAAAAAAAAATAAAAAATTAGGGACTGTTAGGATGCCCTTCTTGGATTTAGCCTGGTTAGGATGCCCTTCTTGGATTTAGCCTGGTACATAAGCACATCTTGAGAAAGGTGCTTGCACTCATTTCCAGCACAGTGCATTTAAGGAGCTCTGACAGTATTTACCTTGGCAGGTTGGCTTCCATCACTTCTTGGGGAAGACACTGCATCATCCTGACCATGGCAAAAGCTAGTGGAACACGCACTACCTCATCATCATTCACAACATTGGACTTCACAAGCTTGTGTTCCTCATCCCTCTTAACCTTTTTAAGAAAGCAAGACACAATGCACATTTCATATACATAAACAAATCCTGCTTTTTCTCAACAAACCTTATAAGAGGCCAACAAGGCAAGTTGCTATCCTCTGCTGACTACAGGAAAACCCCAGAAAGCTAAAGGACAGGTGAGATGAAACCCTGCGTTTTCAATACAGAAGCTAAGTTGGGTGCTAGCAAGTGGCTGAGAACTTTTCAACAGGCTGCACAAATTGAATTGTTTCCCTCGTGTGATTCCAGCCAGTTCTCTGCAGGGAAGGAAAGACACCACACCCAGACTGACCGGAGGGTCTGTCAGTAATCCCCACGACACAACAAAGGGGATGAAGCCTCTTTTGTGCTTTCAGGAAGTCTCTCTCCAGTTGTGTGTATTTTTTTTTTTTTTTGTTTGTTTTCTCTTAAATGTGCTGCATTTACACTGGCTCTGAAGTAGCACCTCAACTTTTATAGTGGAGCACAGGCCTGTATAAAACCCTCCCAATGCCAACTCCTCACCTTTGCAACAATACACCTGTGCAATTTAGGCAAGATGTTGACTGTAACTGTATCTTGAATGTGTTTGATCAGACACTCCAGCTCCTCTTTATTTTGGGGTAAAAAAGACACAGGTTTGGTCGCTTGCTCAACATCTTCAGATGTCTCAGCTGCTTGCTCAGGTTCTGCCAGCTCCTCAGGGAGATCCTTCTCTTTCCTTTCCTCAGCCACCTCCTCTTCTCCTTCACTCTGCTCCAGCTCCATGGCTTCTTCAGCCTCCACCACTGGCTGAAGGTCCATGGCAGCAGCTTCTGTCAAATAATTGCCAAAAGCACAGGTAAATATAGAAGGCCACGAAAACTGAGCCCTTAAAATAGACTCTTGTGATGGCTTTGTTCTGGACAAAGCTCCTACCTATCATCAGCAACAGCAAACAGTCAGTAAGCATCGGAGTTGTTTTACTGGGTAGAGAAGCCCTGCCTGGCATGCTGGTTCCTGACAATCACCCCTCAGGGCTAAGCTTAAAGCAAAGACTGATGTGCTTGAACCTTAGAGAACTGACATTCGCTAACATTTGAGTATTTCACAAGGCAAGAGGTACTGACAAACACAGTTCTGAGATACCCTCCTTCTTCCTCAGAATATCCCAAAGGCCACAACATGGGTAACCACAATGGTGAAAAAGCCAAAGATATCACTTCTTCCCATGAAATACCAAGGAACCAAGGTGAGGACATACAGCACCCTTCTCAGGCTGCAGACAACCATGAGAGCTGCCAACATCAAGGACAAAACACCCAGATGTGTCAACAGCCACATGGGTGGGTGCAGACCTGGGAGAACCCCGTAGATTTGCATAAACCCATCCCTGGCTGTTCGTTTTGGCTTATGGAGGCCTAGGATGGAGAGGTAATGTAGGGATGGTTCCCCCCACCTCTCCTCACTCTGTTAACACAAAGGAGGACAGTCTGCATTGCTCCCGAGGAGACAAATGAAAACTAGCTTCCAGTGTGCATGTTTTAAAAAGCTGGGAGTAGCTGAGCTCAAGAGTAAACCACGAAACTTTGATTAGCTGCACTCTGAGCAGTCAGAGGTAGTGTTTCTACAATCAGGAGCAGAAAGCTCACCTTGGCTGTCAATGGTGAGAAGCTGCTTTTCAAGCGTTTCATGGTCAAAATGAAAGGCTTCCAGCACTGTCTCTAACAAGCTGCGGAAAGAAAACATGAAGATCAGCCCTTTGCACAAAAACGGGAGGCTGCATAGACCAACACAACAAAATATCTTAGAAGCACTTTTTGGAAAACTTCAGACTCAGTGACGCCTCAGCATAAGGAGGTTTATCCTGAAATAACTCAGGAAATAACAACTGGTTGCTTTTCATTCTGTGACCTAGCTCACTATGAAACCTCACAGACAGTGGCACTGGAGCAATAAGAGTGTCCCAGGAGCAGGGACAGTCTGAAAGAAGCAGACGCTGCTAATGCTGGCATGCACTCAGTGAGACACAGTGTGGGAATGTAATGACTTGTTAACCCTCCTAGCTGCAGGCTGCAATGCCATGCTCACTTTCACTTGTAAGATCACCTCAAAGTCAACAATCCCTCATCCCAAGGAAGAGGCTAAAATCCATGTGACACTCCTTAAGACACTGAATTTTGCCTCAGCAGTCTTTGGAGAGATGTAGAGCACCACCACTCACAGTACCTACCTGACTCCGAGCTTCGGACTGATCTGTCCTGTTTGCAGGACATGGATGAAATGCTTTAAGTAGTACAAGTATGCTGACCATGAGAGATGTCGGCAGACAGCTCCAACAATTTCAACCGAGGCAGTCACCATATTTTCATGCTGCTCAAAAGACAGAAATTCAGTTGCTGTGAGCATTCGTGATGAACATGTGTCTACAGCATACTTTACTCAAAGCAACAAAAGCCAGAAGAAGTAACGTCTGTCTAGTGGGAATGCTTGGTATTCAGCTTAGATCTCCTCCCAATCACCAGGTAAAACATAAAAATAAAAAAATCACAGCTCACCAAGCAGATGTCCAGACCCACTTCCTCCAAATATTTCTGCACATACTTGATTTTTCTCACATAACTAAATCTATGGGTTCATTTGCATTAAGAACTAAACCCCAGTCAAGATATCTAACCTCAGACACATGGCACATTGCTGGGCTATGCTGATCAACTAGAAATACACATTGTTAACCCATTTCTGATGTGAAATAAAATGTGTTTGCATGGATTGAAACCTGGGTGAAGAAACATTTTACTTCATGGGTCAAAGAGTGACTGGAGCCACTACTGATGGACACAGTCTGTACAGCTGCAGGTGCTGGGTCCTGTGCTTAAGGTCTAACTGTTTCAGCCTCAGAGGAATTATTTCTGATAGTAAGAAAATAAGATGTTTGCTTGGTCTGACATAAGCAGCTCTGCTGTTCTCCTGATAGGGTGCAGGGAACTACAGAACTGCGAAGCCTTGCTTTTCCATGTCACAAGTAGAAAGTCTGTCCACACTGGCATAAGTCCTGGTTTCAGCTGGGATAGAGTTAGATTTCCTCTTAGTAGCTGGTGCCGTGCTGTTTTGGATTTGGGGCGAGAACAATGCTGATGGCACACTGATGTTTTTGGTTGCTGCTGGGTGATGTTTATACTAAGTCAAGGACTTTTCGGTTTCTTGGGCCCTGTCAGTGAGAGGGCTGGAGGGGCACGGGGAAACTGGGAGGGGACACAGCCAGAACAACTGACCTGAACTAGCCAAAGGGATATTCCATACCATATGATGTCAGGCTGAATATATAAACTGGGAGAAGAAGAAGGAAGGGGGGTACATCCAGCATTATGGCGTTTGTCTTCCCAAGTAACTGGTGCCCGGCTTCCCTGGGGATGGCTGAACACCTACCTGCCCATGGGAAGTGGTGAATGAATTCCTTGTTCTACTTTGCTTGCACGTGCAGCTTTTGCTTTACCTAT
>JAVJGJ010000057.1:47875124-47938359 GCA_035590215.1 Microhierax caerulescens | reverse complement strand
CAGCACTGCTGTCATGCACAAGTGTTTCAGGCCAACAAGTCCTACACTTTGGTAACAGCAAATACACCTGTATTTTGGACTGTATATAAATTAAAGTCTCCCCTCCAAAGAATGAGCTACAACTAAGAAAAGCTGAACAAAGGCAAAGAAACACAAGACAGCTGAGTTCTGTAATTTTTTAGATTTTTTTTAAGATTTCAAATGAAGGGCGAGTTCACAGTGGGTACCTGCACTTCTTATCTGAGCAAGGGACTTCAAGAACTCATCCATAAAATATCTTATATACTCTGGTGTCCTGGAGACAGCTGGAGATGTGTAATCAGGTAGCACTGTCTTACCTCAGTCTTACTCTTGAGCCCCCTTCTCACAGACTCCAGGAGAGTGTGCTGGATTAGCTCTTTGTACTCATTTTCTGTGTGGTCGATTTCTGCCAGTCGTTGGATAAAGCTGGTCAAACAAAGGCTTGCGTTGTCGCTGAGAGCCATATCCCCTAGCTAAATGGATGAAAAAATAGTACCATGTGAGTCTGGAGATGTACATGAGTCTGGATATGACACCTTTTTCACCCCAAAAGTCCAGACTGAACAGTACCACCTAACTACAAGAAAGACACTGAGGTGCCAGAGCACATCGAAAGAAGAGCAAAGCTGGTGAAGGGACTAGAGAACAAGTCCTATCAGGAGCAGCTGAAGGAACTGGGCTGTTTAGCCTGGAAAAAAGGAGGCTCAGGGGAGACCTTATTGCTCTCTAGAACTACCTGAAAGGAGGTTGTAGTGAGGTGGGTGTTGGTCTCTTTTCCCAAGTAACAAGTGATAGGACAAGAGGAAATGGCCTCAAGTTGCACCAGGGGAGGTTTAGATTGCATGTTAGGAAAAATTTCTTCACTGAAAGGGTTATTAAGCAGTGGAACAAGCTGCCCAGGGAAGTGGTTGAGTCACCACCCCTGGCGATATCTGGAAGATGTGCAGACATTAGGGACACAGTTTAGGGGTGGACTTGGCAGTGTTAGGTTAATGGCTGGAACTCATCTGAAAGGTCTTTTTCAACCTAAATGATTCTATCATAACGAACCCCACTAATTCCTGAGATCATTTCTGCAGAAGTTCTAGTCCCGAATTAATGCCCACCCTTCCAATTAGGAAAAATCTGTCTCCATTTACCAGAAGGCCCAAACAACCAGAACATGCTGCAACTAAAAGAAAAATCAGACTTTCAGGACTATAAAATACCTTTTATACAGTACAAATTCACTGAACAGTTCCAGGGCTCACTGACAGAAAGGTGCCACTGCACTTGGGTGAGCCTTCTTGCTGCACTGTATTTGCCCTTCTGGGTACACAGATGAAAATGCAAGCAAACAAAATTTAAAAACAGGTGTTTGTAGGAAGACTCAAATATGCTCTCTGAACATTTCACAGTGTCCAAGAATAGCCAATGGAAACAATTTGGAAGTTAGATTCATCGTGGACACATGGTACACAAAGCAAAAGAAGGAACATTCAGCCAACCTGGATGGTATAGAAGCAGTTGTGCATAACAGGGATGAGGAAGTCGATATCCACTGCTTTCATTTCCTTGATGCGGGCTGTGATTGACTGAAATGCTGACAGACGTACATCAAAGTCGATATCATCAAGATGTCGTTGATCAAAGGCATTCAGCTAAGAGCAACAAGTTCTTCATGAAAAAGGTCACAAACTTGACAACACAATGTTAGGGGGAAAACTGAGCAAAGAAACTGCACATACCTTAACAACATCAGTAATATACTTCAATTCACTGTCCAAATCAGATAAAGTCTAAAACGAAACATAAAAGAAAATAGTTTAACTGTTACAGTTGCTAAAAATTTGGACAACTCATGACTTTACAACTTGAGACAAAAAATAAAGAAAACAGCAGCATCAATTTTTCAACATTAGAAGCTGAATAAGAGCCATTCTTCTGTAAGCTGGAAGATGTGTTTTAAGTTCCCAAGTTTCTAAATACCTACACTAAGTGTTTCCTGGGTTTTCCTGCAGAATAAATTAGGTAAGTCACTTCAAGGAAGTAACAAACTGCCTGACTATTGTAAATCTGTGAGGAAAGAATACAAATAAAAATAATCTTCAGGACACTGAAAATCATTCTTACTTCATAAACATACAGGATTCATTATGGATGAAGTGTGCTTTATTTGGCTTCTCCAACACAAAAGAATCCTGGTGATGCTCCCATCAACCAGGCTATAAGCCAGAATTTTTACAAATCTCTGTGCAGCTCATTAATTTCTATCACATACAATTTTGTTACTTTCACTTAATGGATGATGTAGAATGGAAAGGTTTTTAAGCTTATGTACAACAAAGACAAATACTGCTATTTCTTTTGATCAAGAACAATACAAGTATGACACGTAAAAACACAATACCTGAAATACCAAGCACAACTTATGTCGAGACAGTTTGTTCTGAATGACAGAAAAAAGCTTCGCCAGTGGTTTGAGAAAGCTTGTAGGGTTTGCACAATGCTTCAGCAAGTTCTGCACTGTCTCCAGAATATCAATCTCTGTACCCTGAAAGAGGCGGATAACTGTCAATAAACACTGAAACATTACATGATTATTTCATTTCCTTAGGAAATATTTCAAGACACAGAGTGAACTTTGCCACTTTGCTATATTTTATTCAGATCACAGATACTGAATGAGAATAAAGAATTAGGAGGACACACTCAATGCAACACCAAATCTCAGAAGCAGTTGCAACCTTTCAATTAGACACAAGCAGTGTGTTAAGAGTGCCACCACGATAAAGACCTCTTTTTTGTGTCTTTTCTCAAATGACTCAAAGGTCAAGAGAACTAAGAGCTTTAAAAAGTAATCTTTCTTTAAGCTGTGAAATGAATATTAACAGCACCATATGCTTGCATGATCTCTCTAAACAGGTATGATTCAAGTATTTATAAACCAAGAATCCTCTGTGAACAATTAAATGACCACTTCCAAAGCAGAAGCTACAGGTTGCTGCCTAGCAGTTCTTTATGCAAACCTAAAATCTCTCATCGAGCAACTCTGTGTCTTTTAAGGAAAAGACAACCCAAACCTTGATCCAAGGATTCAGGCAATCAAGCTCAATAATCAATAGATGGGACGACGACTGTATTTCTGAAAACAAGGTATGGCAGCAAGGGAAACTCAGACAAAACAGTCTACTGATATCTTCAGTGCTTGATGTATTTAACACTTTACAAAAGCCTAAGCCATGGAGACCTCTGCTTCAACTGCAGCCCATATGCTTCGCATACCTAAGGAATTTAGGATTTTAGGGACGTTTCAGTTCTGAGATACATTTCTGTACCCACAGGTGGATTCCTTAAGTCAAAGAATAGGTGGAAGCAGGAGAATATGGGAGCACGCTGACAGTACTGTATAACATTTGCCTTTCATCCTGCAATAGACCTATGTGGCACTGCCGACTGCACAGCATGTACTACGTACTCAACCATATGTATTTACATGGCTGTCCAGATGCCGTGCCTTTGGATTGGGTGTGCATAACATTCACAGTGAAGAAAAGCATTTATTTCAAACACCGCAAGGAATCTGGTGGATTGTCTACAGTGGCAAAGGAGGTAAAGACTACATAAGAACTTCTGCAGATCTTCCCCAAGAAAACGGGGAACAGAGTCAGCCTGGACACTGGCATCCCTGCATGGTATTCAGCGATTCATATGCATTAACACATAATGGCAGAGAGTTCTGAGCAGACTACAAGCACCCGAAGACTGGATTTCAGGCTAAACATAAGAAATGGCATGTAATCAGTAACATTACCATAAAATGTTATGCAAACCATAAACAAATTACTTTATTAAAAGAAAAACATATGTTTAATAGCAGGGGAAAGTAGCTTCTACCTACCTGCTCCATGTTACTCTGATAAAGGAAGGGGAGGAGAAGGCTCACAAGCACTGAATTCTGACTCTTTTCTTGTATAAATTTGCTGATCCTGCACAATGAGACAAAGTAATTTACTATTTTATATCAATCCAGTTCGAAGTATAGAGCAAAGAATGACTCAGCACTCGTGCTTTGTCAGCCCATCCAGACTAATAGAGTGTACCGACTAAAATCATGGTATCAGCCCAAGCGTTCAGTTCCACATGACTGCAGGCATTTCTGTGCCTTTTCGTACCCCCAAGAGGCACTGGTTTGAATACCAGCAACAGAAACAGCCAGAATCAATTTCTGAAAACTGTTCCCCTCAGTCACCAGCAACCTGCAAGGTCAATGACAGACCCAGGTATTTTCAACTGTTCGAAATTTAAACTGTTTGAGACAATGTTTTTTAATTTGGAACCTATTACAAAAAGCCTCTTTTTTCCTCCCTCCTTCCAATATTTAACTGTTTTGAGCTCCTAAGAACCACTTACTTGGAAAGTATACTCAGCTCTTTGCTGACTTGGGCTCTGTACTTCTTCTTTTTCACCTTCTCCACATTCAACATTGTTTTGCTGAAGTACTGAAGTATGGCAGGAACATGAGGCAGAACCAAGCGGCAACCCAGGCTGAGGGTCTCTGTAAGGGATACAACAGTCAGCAACACCAAAGTCTGCTGTGCTGCAAGCAACAGCAGGGAGATCCAATGGGAAAATACAGACACAGGGAGGAAAAAAAAAGTAACAGGAGCTATGAATATAAAGGGCAGCCCAGCACTTGCAGAGACCAAGTCAAACACATCTGAGCTGGGACCACAGAAAGCACACACAGAGAATCAAATCCTCACAAATTTCAGTAACAGCCCTGGTAAGTGTGGGCTTATCAAAAGGTACCAATGGTGTTCCTCAAAGGTAGCAACCATTGTCCAGAATGGCTGGAGCATTTATAGACGTAGTTTTCTCTGTTCTACCACTGACCTCTTGTGCAAATCCAAGCTGCTGTAACCAAGGCACAGCAATAAGTAGTGCTCTCCTTTCTACTACTGCCTTTGAGCGTTACAGGTGAAAGATGGCTCCACAGCATCAAACACAGGACACCACCCTTCCTGTCTACTACCACTCAAAGATAAAAAGAATTAATGGAAGGTCTTTCTTGTCAGGGACCGCAGTCTAAACATCAAAGTGATACGCAACCATGTGCATATGGGGAGCGGGTCTTTTATATAAAACTTGATGTCAGGTTCAAAGTCAAGTTAGCAATGCAGTTCTTGAAGTTGTATCAGTTAAAGCTTCACAGACAAAACAGATCGACAACACAACCATTTTCCTTCTTCATAAGGAATTTCTCTATACTCAAGACCCTGACACTCAAATGTGGCTCTCGCCAGTCATTAGAAAAGCGAGACTTTACAGTTCTTGAGCATGTCAAGACAAATGTGTACACTGATGTTTCCAACTCCACTGGGAGGTCTCCTTCCCCCATATTTTCAGCCAGCACAAATACAACCTCATCACAATAATCTAACACCTCCATCCAAATCACCCAGCAGGCCTCTCATGACCCTTATGCAGGCATACCTTCTGTCACATCTCTAGTGACCATGACAACACAGTCAGTCACACTCAAACTGGAAACCTGCTCCGTGGGTTCAAAATCTGGGCTGTTGAGAAGGCTGTCAGCTATGTCCATCACAAGACTGGATGTGGCCTCAGAAAGGTTCTTGGCTGACAGCACAGCAAACACATTTGACAGTATATCGCACTCCGGGTGATCTGGCTGCTGCTTGGCCAGCAAGGGGAAATACCTGGAAGATTATAGAAATGGCTGGCTGAAAATAGCATATTCAGAACTTTATAATTCCTTTCTGCAAAAAGTCACACAAAACGACTGTTTTCTACTTCAAACAAGGAAAAAGTGCAGAAAAGCACAGAATGACAGTGTCATGAAAAACAATGAATGGCAGTTGAGAGGTCACTGAGACCCTTTCCTTGCTTCAAGACAGCATCATCTAAACGTAACCCTTTCTACACAGATGCTTGTCCAAGTCTCCTGCTAGTCTGCTCTTAAACTACTGATCCAATACCATTTTTCACAGAAGTATGTATACAAGCTTTTCACACCTACAAATGACATGTCTTAAAAAAAGATACTGGATACTTTAGCAAAGGAAAAGCAGTGAGTCTGTGGAAGAGGCAAAAAGGACAGCTCAGCTGGAACTTCTCACAGTGTCTGTATCAAAAAATGCTCTCTTACAACTTTCAGTATCAGAATCTCAGTCAGATTCTGTGCTGAACCTGCCCATGTTCTTTCATGAAACAGAAAGAAACAGGGCATTGAAAAACATGAATGAAATGATATATTGTAAAACTGACTTCCCATCTCCCAAGACAAAGTCATCATTGGTTAAGACAGAGACATACTCTAAAAAGTCAGCCCACCTCCTCACCAGTCAGATGGGTTTGGGCTACATATGTGCTTAGTTGTAAATATATGGGAAAAGCAGCCCACTAAAATGAGAGCAATTGCATAAACTGGAAGGCTTCTGAACTGCTATCAAAAGAATAGCAGTCCAATGGAAAAAAGAAAAAATGAGTTTAGACACAATTATTTATAACCTGTTACTGTGCTCCTTTTTCCTTGATTTTTTTATGTACTCAGAAATACTTATGCTTTTTTGCAAGGAGAACACTTACCTGGGATTCTTACTCCAGGTGTGAATGAGTTTGAGCAGAAAAGTTGGAGAATATTGACTCTCTGAAGCCAATCTGCAGACCTAAAGGAGATAAAAATCAGATACCAATACAACACAAATAGGTAAAGCCATTTAAAATCCTCATCTCTAACAAAAACCTCATTACAATCTACAGTCTACCTTTTTTTAAGAAAGTAATTTAATGATCATTTTTCCAGCGTCCTCCCTATTTGTGGAATGCCTCTTATCTTACTCCTATTTACACACTATTCCAGCTACCATTTTTGCCTCCCACTTGAAACTGGCTCCCCATGGAGGCTCTCACTTGCTGCAGAGACCTAGCAATGCTTCCCAGACGTACCTATGAGATCTCAAGCGCAACACCCAAGACTCACTCCTCCCCATACCTCCTATGCCCTGACCGCAGCACCCGCCATTCCAGCATCTGCTCCGTGTCTGCATGGGCTCACTGCTACAAAAGCACCCTCTCTGCTCAGGGAGAGGCTTGACCACTGCACTGCACCCCAGGAATGGGATCTCCTAACAGGGTTCTGTGTCCAAAACAATCTCACCTAACAGTTGTGCAGCCTCAGCCCCACACAGTAGCTGCTGCTCCTTCATATGACTGGACACAAGCTAAAGAGACCTAGTACACAGGTTTTGTTCCCTCCTCACTGCCACTCTGCAACCCAACAGGCTGCACACAAGTCACCTTGACCACAGCTGGACTGTCAGCAGGACACCATTACTGAACACACAGGCAGAAAAGGCTCCACTGCATTCAGAGGCAATAGCCAGCATGATGCATGTGAGGTTTGGACTAGCTCAGTCTGGGCTCAAGATCTGAGCATAACACAAAAGAAGGCAAGTCTGACAGTCACAGCCAGGGTCTTAGAAAGTTTCTACTCCTGCACCCAAAGGCTGGTAATGTTATTGCTCTGCACAGAGCAGAGCTTTTCTGAATGATGTACAACGAAGAGCAAACTGTTAATCCAGTCCTGCAGGAATGCTGCTGTGCACGCTAATGACACTAAACCTCTGCAACTCCTGAGGTATGAAGAACAGCAAACTCCAGTTCCAAGTACAACAGGCTTAAAACAATTTGCTCTCTCCACGAGTTTTTATACACCTCAGCTCCATAGCCTTAAAAAAGGAAAGCACACAAGTCCGACAACTCTTCATGGAGTTCATTGGCAGAGACTCCCTCTAGAGGGAGCTTCTGGGTCACACGACCATCCAAGCTCCAAAACCATCTCCCTCTTCCTGACATCTACAGGGACTACAGAAATATCTATTTAACAACAATTTTATAACTCAGCATTTCCAAACCCAATGCTCACTGAAAGCATTAAGTGCTTTGCTGACTTAAAGCCTGAACTGCTCTGGGACTGCAGTAAATGTTCATTGCTTTGCCCAGGTGGCACCCTGGCCTTGAAAAGATGCCATGGACAAACTGTGAACTTCGTTGCTGTGGCTCAGCCCAGTGAAATTCAGAGGTATGTGCACTGCCTGAAACTATTTTATCTACATACACATACTATACATGGCATATTATTATTGATACAGCAAAGAAACAGGGTAGCAGTAAACAAACACAGTATCTAAAGAAGCAGATCTGGGGTTTCATAGACCACAGCAGTTACTCCTGTTTTTAAAAAAAGCCTGTTGCTCAGGCTTTTCTGCTGAAGGAAGTTGAACATTTGGATAACTCAAAAGCCTCAGCAGAAGAGTTTTGTTGGGGTGAGCCCATCTTGCTCAGCTACTCTTTGGGTGAAGGTGACTGCTTTTAGAGCAGAGACAACCCAGCAGCTGGTATAGGCATTCCCCGATAACCTCAGAGCCCACTGCACTGAAACAGCCAGCACAATTTCATTTTACATACTGTGTGTTCTCTCTTCCTCTCACAATAGTACATTTTCCCAACTCAGAGGCAATCTGAAGTTCTCTAGTGAAGCCCACAACCCTGTGCTTTGCTGTTGTGCTCACACGGGGCTCCCAGCAGGGAGGCATAAGAGCACACAGCCCACTGACAGACCATGCTGGGTCATTCCTTCCCCGTGGCAGCATTTGTTTCTGCAGTCCCCTACCACAGGCCCAGTAACTGTCACACAGAAAAGTAGCAAAGTCTGCCTAGAAGGGACAAGTATAATTTTGCTTCCCTGAAGTACCAGGGAAGAAGTCTTCTTATGTGGTTAAAGAACAAAGAAATGGCATGCATTTTATTCAGATGAATTAATTTGTACTTTAGCCTGTAACTTGATTATTTCAGAACTAATCAGACAAACCAAGAAACTGGCTTTGCACAGACACATCAGAATGCCAGAATCTGTCCAAGGCCATAGCCAATCTTGTGACGAACATAGCTGACACGAGGGACTCCAGTGCAGCTAGAGTTTTCTGACATGGTACATGTTACACACCAGCTGTTTGGAAGAACAAATGACACTTACCTGAGGCCATACCACTGCATGGAAAACTGCATCAATCTCTTCCACACTAAAGCTGTAGGTCTCATAATCAGAAAAAAACTCTGCCACAAGCTTGAGTCCAAGACGTCTCAAATTCTTCAGTGGATTAATTAACCTAGGTTGAACCTGTAAAACCAGAACAAAACCCCAATAAGAGCTCTGCAGAACAGCTACTACCTACTTGCTCTGAAATTAAACACAGCAATTCACTAACCACAATCTTTGCTGGAACTATCACAATGTTCTTCTGTTTTCTCCTGTAACTTGTTCACAGTAGCTATCTACCTCTCACAGCTGACCTGATTTTTTCTAAGAGGTGCCTGTTCCTGCACTGAGTCAGTTTCACAGGACTCCTGCTCATGAAAATCCATGCTGACAGGTTTGAAGTAGCACCTGTCCTTTTGGACAAAATACATAAAGCTACACTGTAGTGGAATGAAGCTGGGTTAATTAACACTGATAATATAGAGCTGTGGGCTGACTTCAGGGGTGGTGGGTTGGCCGATGTGGATAATGTGCAGCTGTGGCTGGTTCTGTTAAGTGGCTGCGAGCCAAGGAAGAGGGAGCAGCCAAGGAAGAGAGAGGAAGAAGCAAAGAGAAGACAGAATGAACATCCTGGGTGAGGAGAGACCAGAAGGCAGTAGAGGGACTGGCCAAAGAGTATGTTGGTATGAAGTGGTAAAATACCTTGTTGCAGCTTGATAGTTTTGCTAGTGCTGCGACACTACACCACAGTTACATTTCCAGCCCTAACACTGAAATAATTCTGGTTTACACAGGAAAGGACCCAAATCAGCTCCTGAAAGCTAAGTTGTACTTTGCTTTCAAGTACTTTGCTACTCAGTTGTACGCTGAGATCTACTAGGAAGAAAATAAGTCAACAGCCAACGAGAAGGGGGAGAAATAGAGAAGGCAAGAATGTGAATCACTTCCTCCAGTGGTGTGTGGGTGGAGTACAGCATTTGGTTACTGGAGGATGCTTTCTGTACCCATTTAGTTGTTACGTTCCATAGCCTTTCTTGGGAAAAGCATTTTCAATAAGGAAACCAGCCACACAGCTAACGATGAAGTTATTCATGCACTGCTGTGCTCTGACTCTTCTCCTCTCAGAAAAGACTTGAGTCACCTATATTATTTCCATACTGCGCAGTGCAGCACATGGCACAAGCACACGAGGTAGCTCCACAGTGCAGAGGTACTGAACTCCAGGTCTCAGAAACAACAGAGCCATGTCAGAGCAAGTAAAGGCCACCCATCGGAGACTGGAGCTACGTCTTGGGTTCCTCAGGGTCTCCAGTACATATCATGATCCACCACAGAAACACTTCTTTCTCTTATTTTGCAAAGCAGCTTTGGTGACAAAGTCTCACTGAAAGACATCAGGTTTTTTATCTGATGTACCTACGGACTTCTAAAGACACTACCCTCTACCATGCAATACTCCCTTTGTACCCCAAAATCACAGGTAAAAGACAAAAAGGAGATGGTGGAAAAGGAAACAAACATGCTTTTGCCTAGGACCTCCCAAGCTGTGCTGAACATCTACTAATGGTGTACAACCACCTTCCAGGCAGCAAATGAGCTGCTTGAAGGGCCAAAGTAAGCACAAACCAGGCTGCTATTGCTAATGGTGACCCCCAGTGAAATAATTTTGTCTCCCACTGTTCAGTCACCCTAAGAGCAGTCCTCTAAGATCAAGTCTTTGAGAAGACAAACAGACTCAATACTGAATACAATCAGTAGGAAACAGTAAATTAATAACTTGGCTTAAAATGGGCAAAGTTGACATTTAACTCTCCAGGCAGTATCTGCCTGCAGTACATTACTCTCAAACTCCAAGGATGTCTTCTAATCATTAGCCAAGGTAAACAGATTTCTCACACTCTTCCTTGAGCTTTTAACATCTCATGGGCTAATGAAGTGCTAAAGTTCAGACAAATGACAGACTGTCATTCCATACTTTACACAGCCATGACAGGATTACCACAGTAACCCAGGCAAAAATATGACTCTCTCAGCAACGGATGAAGCAACTTTTAAAACTCCTTTCCCCGTTTAAAACAAATTGATGCATGCAATCCATTGCTTAAATCGGGCTGTGGGATGCTCCTGTCCTGAAATTCACTTGTCCCCTTCATTATGAAGACAGTTATAAGGTTCTGTGCAGCCTGCAGGCAACAATAGGACCTTGGATGCTGCCTGACTGCAAGGGCTTGCTTTGTCTGATGGATCGTTTTCAAGGCCAGTTCAATCCTCGGTCGCTTACAGATTGGTCTTGGCAAGAACACACACACGTGCTGACAACACATTCATTACCTAACACCAATTGCTCAGTCTATCATCACGTAATTCCTTTCAACATCACAGCGATGATGACGACTGTGCAGTTTGCTTGTTTCGCACCTAATACACTAATACAGGCCCCACACCAGACCTGACTCAAGCTTTCCTTTTCCTATTTGGATTGAAGCCTGGCAAAGGCACTTGTTTCAGAAAGACAGAAAAGCCTGGCTCAATGTCATAGTTTCCCAACAGCTGGCAACAGACCCCCTGATATAGGTCGGCTAGAGCTCAGGAATCTCTGTGCTGCCCTCCCATGCACCGGTCAGCAGTAGGGCAACATGCCCCGTATCTCTAGGTGCAGCCAAGCTTTACCCGAACGTTTTCCTCACCTGACCCTTTCTGCATGTACAGCCGTTGCACAGCAAGGGAAAAAAATATTCAGTGTTCTGCAGATACCTGGCTGAGACCCAGATTGTGACACTGGATAAGCTCATGACTACTCCTGATACAGAACCGAACACACTTCTAGTGCGCTGAAAGCATGTACGACAGGAGACAATCACTGCAGATAATCGCTATGATCATCCACATTGCTGAACTCCCCTGGGGTCTAGCACTGCAACAAAACACCTCAAAGACAAGTTTTGCTCTAAAGTCCTCAGGCAAGGAACTTTTAATCCTCTCCTTACATTCCATCAACAAAAATGTTTGAAGAAGCTACATCTTTAAGGCCAATTTCAATCTCCAGCCGTAAGACCTTGTTATACCCTCGTAAGAAATCATTTAGCTCTCCCTCAAGCCCATGCCTCCACAGAGCAGGCAGGTAGCAATGCACGGAGATCCCCCCCAACTCTCTCTTCAGTAACTCAAACAAAAATGCCACCCAAAGCAGCTTTCTAAATACATTAACTCTGCCTGCACTGCCTGAGCCCTGCAGCATTTTCAAGTATCACTGGCCTCTATTTTGACAGGTATCTAATTACGAAGCTTCACTCCATGCTGGCATTAAAGCTTATCTTTACCTGAACCAGAGTAAGTGTGCGTACACGTGCAAGCTAAGCGGTCAAGAAGAGAAAGGAATTAAATTTATGTTTGTTTATGTATTGTTTGCGTACATATTGTACCTTCTCTCTTTGCTGAAGGATGCAGGACACCACAGCCGTCATGCAGAGCAGTATCTGTAGAATTTCAGGCAGGTACTGATGGATCAAATGTCCCATGTTTCTCAATACAACTTCGAGACTGTTAAAGAGGCTATGCTGACGCCCAAGAGGCAGGACTTTAGCTAAGTCCAGCTCTGACATACTTCGAAGCACCGCAGTCTGGCAAGGCCCTGCAGTAGGCAAAGGGACAGCAATTTATCTAGAGAAGCACCACAAAGATACCCACTACCGAAAATAATTTTCAAATGAGAAACAGCATAATCTGGCCCTAAATTACAGATCTTCACATTCACTTTTTAAATAAGGTCAACTCTGGGTCTCCATCTCCTTGTGACACTCAGACATCTCCCTCTGCTACAGTATCTGAGCACTTTACACCTGTTTATTGCCATCATACACAGGCTAGGCTACGATGCCAGCGATTGCTCATTCTTGACCTGTTACAGCTTACTTGCACAGCTGTGGCAAGTCATGCAGTTTCTCTGACCTTGGCCCTGTAAAAACAGAGCAACTGTGCTTTATAAGAAAAAACTCAGGGGAATCGCAGTCCTTACCAAAAGTTTACTTTCATCCTTTCATCCTTCCAAGGCACTGCTAGGGACACACTGAAGCACATAACAGTACTAAGCCTATTTACCCTCCCACGTCTCTACAGGTCAGGAAGCACCAAACCCCCAGGTTCTACTGCCAGTACCTACCATGACTGAATTGCTTCACAGCTTCAAAGAGCAGATCCAAGAACATCCTTATCTCTTCTGGCAGTGAACCAGCAAGAAATCGCAGAACAATTGACATGCGAGTGGCTGCTGAAGACTTGCCCTGTGTTTTGTTCCCGGTTTTGTTTCTCATTCTGCCATAGAGAATTCTTCAAGAGTAAAAGAAGAGGTTGCATTAGATTTCAGCAAGCTACCTGTTTACTAGCCACTTATTCTGCAGAAAGTCTATTGAAAAATATTCTCTAGTGAGAACAACCTGAACGCAAGTCCCCGATTCAGGGTCTCCACTAAATTTGTACACATTACCCAAAAACACCGCAGTGAAAGATCAGCTTCTGCTACTGCAATGGAAGCTTCGCTGAAGACTTCAGGTATAAAACTAGTTATCTGCATGACAACTTGCATCACTGTATCTTAATAAAAATAAGTGGCAATGCTCAGTGAACTGAAATGTTCTCACAGTTCTCTGTAAGCCTTAGCAGAAATAGTATTTACCAAAAAACTGTTTTTAAAGAAATCTCCATTTGTATTAACACATTTATGTAACGTGCTAATAAGGAAACCATGCAGAACATCCCAAACTAAGTGGTCACACTATACCATTAACCACAGGTTTATCTCAACTGTTTAAAACAAGCAGCAGCAGCATTACATCTCTGTTCATGGTACTTTGACACGAAACTTTTAAGCCCATACTTCGTAACACACCTCATAAGAACAGGGATAAGATCTGGTCGATGCTCCATTTTTACTACTGCGGTCTCCTCAGAAATACTGAAATGGACTATTTCCTCCTTAAAACTCTTGTCCTCCAGTAGCCGTTGCAAGTTCTCCCTGAAAGTAATAAACATTCTTTGAGGGCAGGTACTGTTGTAAAAATAAACAGACACACACACACGCATGCATCTATATCTAATTACCTACCTAACTAATGTATGCTGTATATAAAATACTAACATACTGTGTTGCCACCCTTTTAGCAAAAAATATTTTAAAAAGCCAGCAAGTTCAAGCTAATTATGTAGGGAAGTATTTCCTGGACACAATCTGAAGAGATTATTAAACCATAAACTACTGTTTTATGCTGTCACTTTCTCTGGGTGGTTATAAATCATCAATACAAAAGACCTCTTTGAAAATTATTCAAGTGCTATGTCACACTATTCTGAGACAGAATGAAAGTGTTGCCATTTTCCTGTAAACAAAAGAGACTGACCAACATCAAGACCTTATTTCCTGTTTCAGATAGGAAATACAGAGCTGGCTAAAATTAAAATTTATACACACGCCTTTAACAAATACAGGAAAGGCTCTCTCTTTGAGGCAACTGACCCCAAGCAGGCTTCCAATATGACAGCAGGCTCATTTGCTGATGCTAATATAATATAAAAGCATTTACCTGTATGGCAGTAGATGAGGATGCTTGTATGTCATAATACAGTCAAGAGCTATTCTCTGTACATTCTGGTCTTGATGGGACAGTAACTGCAAATCACAAAAGAAAGAAAATTAGTCCCTATCTAGAAGACAAGAGAGATCACTGAAAATAGTTAAACCACCCACAGGCTCCAAGGTCAACCAGGTTTTGGACTTAGCAAAATGGAAACAGAATGCATGTGTTGTGATATAAAGCCAAGATGCGAATATACAGCTGCCACTCATAAAAAGTGGACATAGTTGCTGGTAGTTCATATATGCTTTCCCTGCCCTCTACACAGGAGAGTTATAATATCTGGGTTTTCATAATTGCCTTTTGGACAACTGTCAGCCTGTGTTTTCAGTGTCCAAAACCAGTTACTAGTTGTATACCTGGGGAGACTGGATTAACCTGCAGACTCCAAACCACCCCAAGACACTTGTATTTCTTTCCTGTGCCAAACAAAAAATAACTCGTAAGCCTTGAGATTTGTCCTCTCTTGAAGATGACTTCTCATAACCTAGACATTAAGAAATACAGATCATTTCCCCAGGCAGCATCCATATCAGTTTGTCAGTCTCCAACAAAGAGCACAGACTAGAATCATCAAAGGTCACTTCTCCATGACATCCCTATGCCAGATGGACACACCAGCCATGACAATACATATGTTAAGACACAGAAATGGCAAACAGTATGAAGAAATCTCTCTTCTTACATCAGGCTCTTCTTCATACACTGTTTTGAACTGTACACATCTGTCCGATATTTTCCTAAGAATATAGGCAAGAAAACACATGGATCAACTAACTCCTTTCCTAAGCAAACCTCTAAGGTTGACTGAAACAGAGGGAACGTTCATTACATTCTCAAATTTGGGAAGTAATGAATGGACATTCCAACTCCCACACTGGGTAGAAACCAGGGAACTAACAGGTTTGTACCATTTAATACAGTCCTACAGCCCACTGACACAGCCTCAGAGAACACAGATTGGGAACAATTAGAGCAAACCCTAATGATGTGAACAAATCCACAATTCAGGAACTAAGAAACTCCAGTAAAACTAATAAAATGGCCTTTAAGGAGTGTAGGATAAAGACTCAGAATCCCTCCTCGGAGTCATATTTTTGACAGTTCCTTCAGGGAAGTTCCTCAAAAAGGAATCTTACCAAACTGAGTATCCTTCAAGAAGACACTCCGTTTCCTTTTTTGATGCAAAACAAACTGTTGTTCACACTGACCATGCTGGTTTTAGACACAACACTGTAAGACAAGGACAAATCTCCTCAGACCTTCCTCAACTGTTGGGTTCAAAATCCTCTCCCAGATCCTGCTGTGCAAGTGGAACAGCCTCCCACTACAGCCACTCCTCCACCTTGCCAAAGACCAGTACTTGTCAGCTGCCAGATCTGTATGCATGACCCACTCCTGGCAAATGAAGCCCGTTATCTCAAAAGCAGGTCTTTGCTAAAGGGGCTCATTTCAAGTGACATCTGCTAGAAAGCATTCTTAAGGACAGCTCGGTTCAGAAAATGACAGGTTTCTGCAGTCTCAGGCACTGCAATCAAATGAGTTTATTTATTAGTAGTAATTCTAAAAGACAGCAAACATTATCACCTGGGTATATAATGCATTCAATTTCTGCTCCAGATACAATGCACGAGGATTCGAGAATTTAGAGAAAACTTGTAAGTGGGCTATTAGTTGCCTGTAAAAGAGAACAAACCAGAACAGAACAGTTATTTTTTAAAATGACCAAAAGATAATCCTGCACTACCATAGACAAATGGGGAATTTTTATGATTAACAAGAAAGAGAAACAAACAAACAAACAAAAACAAAACATGAGGATCCCAAGTCTACAGGCGTCCATTTCAGAGACACAGCAAGAGGTAGCCTGTTCCCTCTCCTAAGCAGCTCCTTCCAAATGTCACTTCACTGCACAGAGAAGGCTATTTCCTCAGTAGCACTAGATGGCCTCTACTTTTGATAAAAAGGAATATAAACAGGCAGGATGCAGCTTACTAGTACTCTCTGCCAGCCCAGCCTGGAACACTGAACAAGTGAATTTACTTATTTATTCACTTGTTCTTAACTGGTGCCCACTTCACTCTAGCAACATGAAGGGCTGCGTTTAGCCACAGGCTGTGCTGGACTTATGCCAGGCTGTAAGCACCGATGGAGGTTCTTCTACAAGTGGTTGTGTTACCTCACACCTGCCCCACCTCCACTTTAGGGGAGGGGAGGGGAGAGAGATGACAAGGGTAAGGAAGGCGTGAGATCTCCTCTACCATATACACTGTGGGGCTGACCAAGGCTGTTCTCACCCAGCTGCTCACCCCGGTAGTTTACACTGAACTCCCCAGACACTTAGCTGGGCCACCTTACTCCATGGCTGGGCTCAGCCAAAGGATGAGTACGATGCCTTCCAGCAAGCCCGTGTTGAGCTCGGGGCAGGCACGGGTCCTCCCGCTGCCTCGGCCAGACCTCAGCCAGGGTACAACCCTGACCGCATGAACTATCCAGGGCCAAGATGAAGGGAGGTCACTCCAGAACTCAAACACACCTCCCGAAGTCTTCTATGCCTTTGTTACTGCCACCAGGAACTAATGTTTCCACTTAAGTACATGGACATTTTGAGAATAAAAGAAATTAATAAAAAAAAAATCATGGACTGACACTGTATTTTAATTGCTGCTAATTTGCAGACAAGAGTCAGAATCTGGGAACAAAATGAAACACCTATAAGACACCTGGGACTAAATGACAATTCAGGTTACACATAAAATATTTGTGTTCCAACATGTAAGGCGACATTTTGAAATTCTGTCACTACAAGGACCATCCTTTGCAGAAATAGTGGCAAAATACAAATCTTTGTGATATATTTGTAATGGACATTTTGACAGAGGTCATCAGAGCAAAAACAGTGATTATAGAAATTGTGGAGAATTCATACAAAGTCATTTTCTCCACGTACTCAGCACTGCAAACAATGACACTACAACAGCTTCTGTAGCTTCTGTCTAGAACACCACGAAATAAAAGTCTTTGTCCCCCAAAAAAACACCAGGACAAGATTTTTAACAGGTAGGCAATGGCAGAATCCCAGTATTAAAATACCTAAACAAATAGTGTCATTTTTCAAAGTGTTTGGCAATGCCCATGATTTTAAAAGACCAACACAAAGAGAGAAGTCAAGGGAATGCAGCTACAATAGCCTCTGAAAAGTTCAGAATACCACATCACTTTTGCTTAAAGTAACATAAACCACAGACTGTCAGCAGGTAATGAGAAAACAACAAAGCCTGGGCAGCATCTTTAGATGTTTAGTACTGTGCAGGCAGAGTTTCTGACTCTGAAGTGCTTATAATCCACTGAAAAATTAAGAAAAAGTAATATATATGAAAATATTGCTTTTATCCTTTTATCTCAAGATGAGCTGCTGAATTTGCCTTTCTGTGAAAGCACTAGTAAGGGAAAACTAAAAATACTTACTTAGCAGCAGCTCTTCTTGTTTTCTTTTTCGGTAGTCCTACAGTAATTGGTTCCCCTTCTTTTTCTTCTTCCTCCTCCTCCTCCATATCAACATCATTCATCTCTTCACTAGATATTTCTTTTGCTACTACTGCACCAGTAGTTTTCTTTCTCAGATCCTGAGATGGAGCCACTAATGAATCTGCTGGGTAGTACTCATTTCTGTGTTTAAACAAACACCAAACCAAAACCAACCAAACAAAAGGAAGTAATTAAGAAGCATAGCATTTTTCAGGGTTTCTGCACAAGAATAACTAAAAACTCCACAATCCACGTTCTCATTCGCAGCACTGTCTCTTGGGAAACTATATAGCTAAAAATTCGTATTTCAGCAAGTATATACTTCTTTGCCTACAAGTTACAGAGACGTAAGGCAGTGACCAAATACACTAAAGGAGACTGGAGGTAACTGGTGGAAAGAAGACTGAGTCACTGAGTTACTACAGGTCTGTAAAGTGGTTATATGGAGGGCATGGTGCTTGTGTTTGCTTGAGCAGGCAGGTGAACAGCGAATGGCAGTGTGAGTGAGGAAACTAACCTACTACAGTATGATTCAATTTTTTCAGGAAGGAAAGCAAAATATAGGTTTTCTAATCATGGAAAAGGAATATGAGAAACCTTCCTCTGCCATGAGATCACATCTACCCCACGTGCACCATACTATCTGATATGTGCACGCATACAAGCACCAACTGCTCTCCCTCCAGGGGCAGGAAATTGAGTTAACCTCTAACAAAACCAGTATTTTTCCAGTCCTGGGGGAAAATACTTTGATTTTCTCTGATTCCACATTAAAATGTATTTTCACATTAAAAAAAGGAAATATATTTCCTCTGAAATCACTCCCTGATGGAGTAGTGAGGCCGTGACAGTGGCAATTCAAATGGACAAGAGATCGAGCAGCAGAAATGTACTGCCAGTTTCATTTCAGCCTGCTTCTTGTGTGATGCTTTTACCAGATTCCACATCTCAATCAAAAAAGTTATTTTAACTGGAAACAGGCACCTCATCAGCCATGCATTCAGGAAATAAAGTCTATAATGCAACAGCCATAGTCTTAAAGCTCAGGAACATGTTGAAAGCAATGTTCTCTCAACTGAAAAGTAAATCTTTCTTACCTAATAAATCTCAAAAGTAGTGGGGAAAGTTCCCTCGACCTAGGTTCCACTCTGTCTGGAAACTTTTCCAGTGCTTTCCACAGTAGAAAACGGAAGTTTGTGTGGTCCAGCCGCTCGCTGCAATCTGTTCTAGTCCTCAGTTGCTTCAGGAAGACAGTCTCCACCTCTCCTTCTGGCACCTTCTCACTTTCTGTTTCAGCAATGCTTTCCTCCTGCTCATCTAGTTCATTTTGCAGCTCCATTTCTACACAACAGATGAAGAAAATCTCCTCAGGTTACTTCATAATCGCCAGTATCAAGGAAGCAGTCCCCCATTACAGAAGTAATACTTTCAGTGACATGTACCTGTTTAGACAACTGTATTTAACAGCTTTCTCCCAAGCCTCTCCATTCGTGTCCTACATGACACTGGTAGTCAAGAGCCCTGGTTCTGAATTCCCCCATCACATGTAAATTTGGGGCCCATAAAAAACAGTCACGTCATTCACAGTTAGCTGGGTTACTGTCGCAACAACATTCAGGAGCTGTGACTTACCAGCATAGGTAGCAGCCCTCTCCAAATGCTCATATAAGACCTTCCAGAACTGTTTATTTTCCATTTCCTTTGCATGGGAACTAACAAAGCATAAGACAGCATGAAATTAAAGAGAATATAAAAAAAGCCATGTGTCACTAGGCAAGTTAACAACTAACACAATCAGAGGCTTCGATCACTGCTTTAATGTGGCTGTCTGAAGACAGGACATCTGTGGCACTGCCTTGCCTTTACTCATGGGTCCCAAATGGCAATCGTTATTAACATAATCTGGTTGTATGTCGTGAGTTCAAAGGAACTCAAATTGAGTGAAAAAAACATTCTCAAGTTTTCTACTGACTTCTGTACAGTAATATCATATAGAACCAAAGGAAGAATTAGTACGGACATATCTTTTGAAGAGCTGGTTTATTTTTATTAATTCACTAGTTTGAAGGGGAAAATATCCTGTCCTTTTTAATCATATAACAGAGAAGAAAAATCAAGAAGATAACATCATGCTGAAAGCAGACACTGATTTCTGTATTTAGCTCAGCTGTCACCATGGTAAGTCTTCCCTACTCTTTAGTAGGATTTAGAGGTTTTCCAGTAAGGACAAAAGAGTCAGAGACAGGGGAACTGAGAGGGACTTCTTGCTCCTTTAAGCATTTGTGAAACACTAATCAAATCCTGCTACCTTTGACTGAAAATACTGATGCTATTTGACTGTATTTGTTTTAAGTTCCCTTTAATAGCAAGAAAAAACAGAAACTAAGTTAAAGTCTACATTTAAGTATATCTTGGTTGAGATTTGAGATCAAATTCATTTCAGAACATTTCACATGAAGGCTCCCACGCACAGATCTCCCCCCAGATCAGACATTTTTACCTCAGCTTTTTTTCACAGAACAATGGAAGGAACATTCTGTGAGACCACCACAGACTGCAGCATGCACACACATATACTCACGTTATGAGTTCAATTACAGGATCCCATAAAGGGCTGAAGTTAATATAAAGCATTCCCAGTAAATACCGAAGAGGCACCTAGAATGACACACAATACTATCTTGTTGAGAAGTAAAAAACAATAGTTAAAGACTAAACCTCCTCTAACGTTTCTTCCTTTTAAAGAGTTACTTCTCACAAGTACTACAAGTAATGAAACAAGTCACACACATCCTCATTCCTTGTGTCACAGCTGCATGATAAAATCAGGAGCCCATTTGCTGTGAGTTGCACTGAGATCTAGTCACCATACCTACATACAATGAACGTGCACAAACCAGTTCAGCACAGCATGTGATGTGATTGCCTGCCTCCCTCTCAAACTTCAGGGCTGCCACAGCAGCATTAGGACCTCAGAAAGAGGAAAGTCTGCCCTGAGGAGTCTTCATTGCACTAGGCTTACAAGTCCTCTAGACGGACTCCTTGCTGATCTATACGCAGTAGGAATGACCTACAGCCCCTCCTCACAGGAGCTTACAAGTAAAGGTAAAAAAAAATATTATACAGGTACAGCAACAGCCAGAAAAATAATAATAAAAAAAACCCAACCCTCCTACCAAATCCGTGATTGTTTAAAGTAGTAAAATTGTGAATGCTCCAACATCTAGAAAGCAAGCTGCCCTTTAGCTCAGCAGCAGAGGAGATTCGACAGTCACAGGCATACAAGATTCTCACCCTGCAGCAAGATTCAGAACCCAGGCTTCTCCAGTGGGAGTCCAACCATGCCGAGGGTATGGCAAGGTCATGATTTTAAATTTTATCACGACTCACTTCTCCCTGGAATCATTTGCCTTCCTTTCCACAATATCAAAACCTGATTAATCTGGTTGTGGGCCATTTATCTAGATACCACTCTTGTTCTACTAAATACACAAAAGAACACAACAGTCCCAAGGACAATGGGAGCTGTGATCCCTACTAACAAGTAAGTTTTCTAAAACCTAATCTGGGACCCAAGAGTTCATAAAAAAAATCACTTATTAAAAACTCTGCAATCCATGTGATGGAGTAAGAACAATCTCTTGGAATAAAGGAATGTGACATCTGCTTTTTGACAATAACCACTGACCTCCTGCAAAGATCCACTTGGTATTGCAGACTTCACTATATCACATCTTAGTTTCCTCAGATGGAGAAGTTTCTCTCTGTAATCATTCACTGTTGCTGGCACAAGTTCTGCTTGGAGCAGTGTGGCGAATACTGGCTGGAGTTCCCCTGTGCCATCACCCTGAACAAACAAGTGACACACATTTTGTATGCAAACCTTATTCTCACTGAAAGGTGTTTCAACAAACCTACACAGAGGCCCAGTCATTTTGGACCAAAGAACAAAGTCAAGGGACTTGCTCTGGTTTCCACCATTAGGCACCAAAACTCACACATATGAAAACATCAGGAGGCAGGTGGAAAAAGATATAAAACGGGAACATGAAAGCACAAAAGCAGAGGACAACCGCTACCAGACACATGCTTTCTTTCTGCAAAGTGGAAAACAGTTCACACAGAATATCAAACACAGATGGCTTTGAAATGTCAAATGAAAACTTTTAGCCCTACCTCAATCTGCGTAGAAGGTGGATTCTGAAAATGGTTCAGAATTCGAACAGTCAATAGCCGTACCTATGCAAAGTGGAAACATAACATCAGAAGCATGCAGGAGAACGCAGGCTACATAGGCAGACACCCACACCCACACAGAGGTTAATGTTTTGCACAGGAGGCTGATTTCACTAGGTTCCTCCTGGAACTGAGAAACGGATGAGCTCCTGTAGTCTAGCAGTTTTGAGTTCTAGCAACTCAAAATGAATACATTAGGTTCCTGCTCTGATTCACCTCTAGGGATGAGGCAAGGCTTGCAGGGCTAAACGTTAACCTCTGTTAACTCATGCCCCACAGAAGCCTCTTAGAAAGACAGTCTTAAAGAGACACTATGGAAGTAATAGCTTTACACAGTCTCACGTTTCTCCTTTCAGCCTTTATCATTTAACTTAGTTTACTCTTAACTTACATTGTTTAAAATACAAATTGTCTTGTACAAGCTCAATCAAGTAATTACCTTGGAAACACCAGTGGAAATATTAGGATGCAACTTCTCAAACAAGTCCATTAGGTTCCCTGGGGAAAGGGGTTCCTGGCAGCCACACAATGCCAGCCTCGTGTAATACAGATCAGCCAACAGCAACGCAGAGGGGTCTGAAGGGAAAGTGCTAAAACAAGTGTGTTTTATTAGCATACAGCGAGCACTGCAACAATACAGCTACTGAAAATAAGGCAGTAGTGAGGATAACAATATTAGAGGAAAATTCCACATGGCTTCAGACTCTGCTGGCACCAGCAGACCAGTGAAGTCAAACTTCACCATCATACTGGCTTACAGCCTCGAAGCTCAATTACCTATGATAGCCCAAGAGGCATGAGATTCCTCCTTTGAATTAATCAGGCTTGTCAAGCTGGGCTAACAGGATGGACTCATGCACACAGAGCTCCAGAAAACAAATCTGCATAGGTCAGACAAGGGCTGCTGCCTGCTGCCCAGGTGCTCAGTCAGTGACCAGGGAAACCTCCTGCTACCCTGCATCCCTTCCTCCAAGTGGGTTTCACATCCCCAGCCCAGAGCTGGCAGAAAAGCACTAGACTAAAGCTCCCTGCCAAGACTTCCCGCCTGATCTGGGCAAGCTGTTTAAACTCCATCATGCCTCAGAAATGGGCACCATGATTTCCTATCTGAAAGAGGATGTTTTGAAGCTCAAGCCACCAAAGCTTTGGAGATCTCCCGCTCAATAGTGATGGGAGATGACAAGTTCAGCAGGATTTGCTGGAGGAAGATCAAGTCTCCCTCGATCCCTCCAGCCACCCAGTTACGTGTGCCAATTATAAGTAGAATAGAGTTACAATAAATAAAACTGAGCATATAAAACCTCCTTCCACTGTGAAGCAATCAAACACATGGGTATGTAAGGACATGGTGGAAACCCAAAACCACCAGCAGACTGCAGAAGTTTAGGCTTTTGATGCAGTTCAGAAAGCGCTGTTCCTGTCTCATATCATTACAATATAACAAACAGGTACTAAATGTAGCACTCCTAGATAAAAACACAACCAATTTACTTGACATACTACCCTGCAGCTGTTTAAGAAAGCTTCACTGAACAGGAACATAAATCTACTTAGTTCTCCAAACAAACAGCGCCTACAACATTGCTACCTTACCTAACCACAACCCTGAAGCAATGCACTGGCGTAATACGACGGGCAACACATGAAGAGGCATGTAACAAGTCCCTACATAAAGGCAACATCAACACTCTTCCATAACCAAGGAGAATCATGAAGGATCACAGAATAGGCAGAGTTTACTTACGTCACCAAGCTCTTGACACGCTCCACAGGTAACAAATGGAGTATTTCAGAGGACTCTGCCAAACTAAGAAGAGTACTTACAGCTTGGCAGGCCACAAACAGGCTTCCTGGAGCAGAAAGAGAATAAGAACAGCCTGTGTATTTACTCAGCTTTCAACGACTTGTGTTTGTACGGTGCTTGCCCATCCTGAAACGGCTGGAGTCACAGAAATACGGTAACATGGATTCCAGAACTGGCATGTGTATTTTCTAACCATTATCATAACCCATAAAGGAAATGTTCCTCTGGCTATCAAAGTAAGTGCCTACTCCAGTGAACCAGCATTGAAAGCTGCAAGCAGCTCGCAGTTTGTATTTGTTTCCATCACACCTGCATACATCGAGAGCAGAGAGCTGGAGCTAAGCACTGTTGCAGAAGTCTCAGACTTCTATGCTATAAAAGGCACTCAGAAATGATGCCCAAACTGATATTAATGCAGCAAAACAAGTAAAAAGATGCTTCCCCACAAGTGCCTACAAACTCTGGTACTTTGGCAATGCACTACTCTATGAGAACTTCAGAGCTGTCCCATGTACTTAAAGACTGAATATTTGTTAGTGAATGGAAGGTGGGTTTGGTGAATTTTGTCACAGAATCACATTTCCTTCCTAAACCTCTTCGCCTCCTTTAGGGATGGAGGATTTTCCAGAAGCATAGGAGAGCCAAAGCCTTTCCAGGCAAGAAAGAGGAGGGAAAACTGCCTTCCTCTGACACTCCTAAGTTAGCAAGTAGGTTGTTTAAAAACAATAAAAAATAAAAATTCCCCTCTCCTCCATCTCTTTCCAAGCAGAAGAAACACTGCTTCTAACCCAGGCAAACTGAAATAAGTTTTTAAGGGATATAATTTTCTTACATTCTGCCAGCCACAATAGAAAAGAAGGGGAAGTGAGCATCCATTTCCCATTTATTCCTTTTAAAATGTCCCTCTATTAAAAGTTGCTTAATTCCCCAGGTGTATGATGAATCCTGCCCACCATTAACCTCTGTAAGGGGCTCCTCAAAGAAAGAAGAAACAAGAAGCAACGGCAGGATGAAGCTTTCTGCATCTATAATGTAAGGGCTCAGATTCCCAAACTGCAATCTGCGCGTCATTTGCCAGCAGTATGTCTGTGCTGGACAACGATAGCGGCTCTCACCTCACTACAAACACACCTGTATGATCAGCAGGGTAAGCGCTTCCATACAGGCAGTTAACCCTGAACAGCTGCCAGGGGTAAGCTGCTGTTGCTCTGTCCCAGTTCACAAGGCAGCTCCTCTGCACTCCACAGCGACTGCAGAAAAACACCCCGTCCTGGGACTTGCACTTTGCCTCAGAGGCCAGGCAGGTCAAACAGGGAGCACAGGGCTGGGGTGTGCCTTGCACAGGCAGTGACAAGAGCTGGAGTCCTAGTTGAAGGTGAAAGACTTGCAGAGATCATGGAGCTGGAAAGAATGCCGGAGGATGAAGAAAGTGTCCTCGAACTCTAGTTTGGGAGGAGGGTGAGGAAAATCAAGCAAAGATGCGTAGGATGGGAAAACAGGAGGCAGAAATGTAGGACCGAGGTTGCATTTGTTTTCTTTTATGGGCAAAGGAAGAAACAGCGATGTGCCTCCTGCGTGTGCACACACACACACAAAGCTGGTGTAGGGCTGCTCCTACTACCACCAAAGATGAGACCCAAGAGAATAAAGTTTGGGTATTCCTTTTCTAGGAGAAGTACACTGCGACTAACATAATCACAACCGCACGCAAACCCTGCAAACAGGATAGAAGAAAGGGCTAAATCAAAAAGGACCATGCTTGACAAAGACTAGAGACGAAAAGGCAACAACAGAGCCAACTGGCGGACGCATTTAGGAATGTTAAAAAAGAGATTTATAAAGGGAAAAGGCCAGACTCTAGACAAGCTCTTTCAAACCAAGGAACAATGAACACTGAACCTGGGGCATTCCAATACTTTCTCATACTTTGGCACAAGGCCAAACACTTGCAATCCCATGAGTAGCACCTGCCCTGCTCAATGCAAGCTCAGTTACAAGATTTTTTTTTTTTTCTGGACAGAGAGGGAAGACAACCAGTGGTCACCTATGCCTGGAGGAAAGATGCAGCATTTTAGAATTGGTGCTGTCACTTCGGTCAGAGGTGGTGATGTCCCGAACTTTGCACTATAGGTTTGTGGGAGTCTAATTGGAGCTTCAACCTGGATCTGGTTTACATTGATTTCCATCCTCTTTTTTGCCAACTTTCTTCTTTTCCTTCCCAATTATCTCTGTCCTCCACTTTGCAGAACATCTGCTGCCCCATTATTATTACCAACAGCAAATGCAGAATTGTTTCCTGGAGGGTGTTTCCTCCCAAGCTTTGCTTTTCTAGTTTTACTTGAGCTGGTTAGTAAATCTGGATACAATCCTACTGCTATTCATTTTCATGCTTTGTGTCATATTAAAAACTGATTTTTTTAAAATTTTATTTTAGTATATCAACAAAAAGCAAATAAATAGGAAATAACCTTAACTGACCTCTGCAGAGGCTTCCTTTGTCAATGGCTGTGAAGAGAGAGTCTATAAAACTTGTCACATGGGGCAGAGTGTTTTCTTTGTCCATTGGTCTGTTCAAAATAAATGGGAAGACTTTTACCTCTGTTAGACTGACACCTACATACATACGAAAGCTTTCTTTCACATCTATGTGGTATTCAATTACAGAGAGCTCACCCAAAGTTTGAAACCAGCAGCAAACCATTTTTGCTATTTCCAATTCACAATTTAAGTTGTAGCATTCATTGCACCTTCTTTCCAACTATTCCTTCCATGCAAGAACATCATTATTACTGAAAAACCCACTGCCCAGAAAGCACAGCACTTAAAACACAGAAACTGAAATGTATCAAGAACGTGTCTATGTACTAGAGTACTAAATTTAGGCAATCAAGAAACTGATATTGTATTCCTGGCTTTACTATTGACTTCTAGTACTGCCACACAGCATTTTTTCACCTTCTAACCCAGCTTCCCCTAAATAGGTTTAGTAATTGTTGTCCTTACCTTAGTAAAATGATTTCTGACAGACAGTGAACTAGACAGTATTACAGAAATACATGACAACAGTACCTTAAAATATCACTTACCTAATATGTGGCAGTACAACCAAGGCAACCCAAGGCTGTGAAAGGTCAGTGATGTCTTCCTTCTCTTGTAAATGGATTAAAGACAGTACATGATCCAACACCGGTACTTCTGCCTTTCCTCCTTGTCTTTTACTTGTTTGTTGCCTTGTATTAGAGCTAAAAATAAACACAAACTTTTTAGTAACCCACCACTGCATATCAGATTGTTCTTTTTCCTCCCAAGATATTCAAAATTATGTTTGCTACTTCTAGCAAAAAGGACTTGGACAACTCAAGGATTTTTCTTCTTTTTTATGTCCTCCACACAAAACATCATCTAGTCATGCTGAGAAGCATAAAACATGGCCCACAAGAAATGTCAGTTCTATATTTCAAGTTTAACTAATATTTCTAGAAGGAAAGACACTAGTTCTCGGCTGGGCAGTCTCACAACACAACTAGGACGTACAGCCTCTATGAGTACCTGCAAGTTGTCTCTGTAATTACTGTTAATAAATCATGAGCACGCTGACACAGATAAGACTAATGGATGACAAAAACACAACCAGTAAGGTAAAAGTTTGAGGACTTAAAAGGAACCACAAGCTGAGCCCAAATCAACAAGCCTATCTGCAGGACTGGACCATACTGCAACACATGAACAGGAGTACTTCACACGCCATGGACAGCAATCTTTCCATTCCATCCAGTGCTTGCAACACCACCGTCAGAACGCTGCGGAGGCTCCACCCTTCAGGAAATAGAGAAGCTAACAAAAAGACATCCTCAAGAATCACTAGAGGTTTAAGAAACAGAATTTATGAGATAAACCTAAAGGAATTAGGATTGTTGGTCCAGAGAAAGAAGATTTCAGATGTTTCTGATGATCAAAGCCTGTTATTCGTAAAAGGCAGATGTATAGAATAAGAAATACTCTGCTGTTTACCTTCCTTGCAGGTAAGAGAAGCAGCAATGGATTCAAACTGCAGAAAAGAAAGTTTAGTTCACACACTGAGGACTGGGGGAAGCCCCTGCCCCCAACAAAACCACTGAATACCTGTGTAACCATAAAGACAGCAAAGTACTGGCACAGACTGTCAGGGACAGCTTGGGAATCTCCAGAATTCAGTAACAATTTGGTCAGACATCTTTCAGAACTGGTTCGGGACTTAATCCCACCCTAGGTAGGAGGTGGAATATGCAACTCTTGAGATATCTCCCAGCCCTAATTTCTAGCACTGACATTGCAGAACACAAAAAAGTCCCAAGACCAGTTATATACTCCGTACCACTGAAAATCCAGAAGGATCAACAAAGAAAGAAAAAAAGGGGAAAACCCCCAAATATAATTATTTTGACTCAGCCTTCTGTTCTCTAGACACTAATACCTTTATTCTATTATATATGAATAGGAAAAATCCCCAGAGTGGATTACTTTAAGGAAAAATAAAACCTTATATAAAAGGCAATACAAGTCATCACTCTGCAGGTGAAAGTTTTGAATTATTTGAATTATTATTTGAATAAAAAATATTTTGAATATTTGAATTATTGAGCTAAAATGATTAGAACAATCATTAAAAGGGTCATTCTGTGCTCAACAGTGGTTACCTCAAATCTTTCCAAAGAGGCTCCAGGGGGAAAACCACCATTTCATTGCAAAAAAGCTAGCTTTGCAACTAGAGGCAGTCAAGCTGTGCCACCACACTGCTGTACCTGTATTAATTACATGCCCTTTGGTATCCAGCTGTGCTCCATGGTAAGACTATAGTACTGCTGCCAAGAAAGCTCCTGGACAAGATGCATGCGCACAGGAAAGAAAGATGGGGCACTGGCAGGTTAGCAATGATGAGAACCTGGACTGCAGCTACACTACTAATCACTACAAAGATTAACCGTCCAACGATGCAGCATGCATGCTGGTGTAACAAATCTCCATCACACACCTACCACAACACTCACTAGTCTTTTTACATCAGGGAAAGCCTTTCCAGAGCAGTATCTCTTCTCAAATAATCTCAGAAAGAAAAATGGGATCCTACTGTATTCACTTGGTTTGCAAATCTGCCAGTAATGTTGCCATTTACATAACTCCAGAAAATACCAGGGGACAACTTTTATGTAGCTCTTTGCTGCCTTCATGGCTGCAGCCGTGCAGACATCTAGCGTTTGCTAAACTTGAGAAGTCTCACCTGACTGATGATTCAGTGAAAACGAGAGGATACTTTTCAAATGCCATTGAACCAACGGTAGGAGGCTCTGCTTTCACCAGAATGAGTTTAGCCAGAATTGCCATTGCCTCATCCTTTGCAAGGGTATCTGTGCCAGAGAAGCACCGCTCAATGTACTCTAGAAAGCATGGAAGAAAATGCTGAAGGGACAAAGGGGGAAAAAAAAAAAAAAGTTAAGGATTGGCAAGCTTCTTTAATCATGATCAAATCCACAAAAAACAGAAGACACTAGCCACAAAGGAATCCAAACACAAATGAGCCAGCAAAGCACCAAACTTACCAGTCCAGGTGCCCCAAGATACCAGCACACAGACATCCTCTTACCCCAGCAGGGACAGAGATTTGATGTAGAAACTCAGTTTGCCCTAAATTTAGTCTCATCAGGACATTCCAGATCCCCCAACTTCACTTTCACCTCCTACTCCATTTAATTAATTTGATTCTTCCAGATCACCAGTTCCAGGCCTGACCTAGCAGACATCCCATATTCTTCATTTCCACTTGCCTTCCCCAGAACTCCTCTTCATCCCACCCACAAGCCCACCCCTTTAGCTCCCAACAGACGAGCTTCTTTTTGTGAGCGCTGATACCTGTCACCTTCTCTAACCCTGAGCACCATTACCAAAATTCAACACAGTGGCATAAGTAACCTTTTCCATTCTTACCAGATCACACCAGGAGTATAAATACACAGCATGTCAATACACAAAAATACTTCAGCATACAAAGCAGGTAAATGTACTATGGATTTCCCAGTTGTTCCCTTTGGCAAGAAAAACAAAATGCACAAAAGCTTCCACCTACCCTCTCAAATTGCTTCATTGTGAACATTGCTTCGGAGAAGTCCAAAAGAAAGTGCCATTCGAATCTACTCGCAAATACCTGTAAGATGTAAATGAAAGGTCAACAGGAACACAATAACAAGATACATTTCATAGTCAGCTCTCCATTAGCCATGGGACATTTTTCTGGTTTATGGATCAACCATGCTTTGAACTCTGAGACATCCAGCCTGGCTCTCATTCGAGGCTAGCAGGGTTTGTTAGTTCAGGCACACACAGCAACGCTTTCCAGTGACAGTTCAGGTAGAGAAGACCACAGTCCTTTTTAACAGACCCTGCCGACAACTCTTAACAAATCCTGCAGGATCCAAGCTGGCTCTGTGCAAAGCCAGCTTAGGTATCTCTTTAGTGTGATGTGGAAAATGTAAGCTGAAAGTTCTAGGACTGCAGCATAGACACACCAACTGTGAGGGAAAAAATTAGGCCCAAAAGATCTTTCAACTCTGCATTTTTTCTGCATAGCAGGATGCAGAAAGTTTACCACCTCATGGGCAGAGCCAACCTCTGTGCTTCTGAAGGACCCAAGAAAGGAATGGTCCTTTGAGATACCCAGAAGCAGTGCTCCTCAATGCTGAGATGTGCCACATAGAAATATACACCCAGACCCTTCTTTCCCAGACCCTTCAGAAGACAAGAACAGCTTTAAGCCTCTTCCAGTTTAACAGAAGCCCACACAAACATCCTCAAATGTTTGAAGGACCATGTTTGCTGAGCCAAACTGAACTCATGCCACAGGCAGAACCAATATTACTTCAACATAAGCCAACACTGAAGACCAGATGAAATTTCATCTTTTTTAAACAATTGCAATAGCCTCGTATTCCCATTGTAAATCATGACACCTTCCCTTGCAAGTATTTTTTATATACAGAGTCCACACTGTAAATTGCAAAATTATAACGTACTGATACAGAAAACTGAAGACTCAAACTCCATAGTAGCATCTCCTATTAATCTTCGCAACACTGCGTTTGATAGGAGTGTATGCAGCTAATCCTGTCAAAGCTTCAGGAGCAGTGGTAGTACTGAAACATGTCTGTCCCTGTACTTTCTACATCAGACTGAGCTTGCCTGAACCTTGTTCACAAGGCTAACCCATGCTCACCAAAATGTACTTTTTTCACTAAGTCCAATTCACTGACCTGCTTTATAATCTAAGGCAGAACACGCCCCTTGTCTGTTATCCCTCCTTTCTCTAGAGACGGCAAGTATTTGAATCAGAGCCTGGTTTTCATTGCAAAGATGTCTGCCACAGTGGCACTGCTACACCGACAGTCTGTGTTAGACTGTCAAGGAGGCCCAAGACCTCAGCAGACATTTAAGGCATTGGTCAGTTTCTCCCTTATCTGGGCAAGAAGGAACCTTATAGTATATTTCCTAGCCTGAAGTGGAATGCCCTGAAATCAGCCTGCTCTAGGGAACTTGAACTCTGGGATTTCAGCTATAAGCAGCAGTCCTTGTTACCTTCTCAACAGCTTCCCTGGTCAGAGAATCAGGCAACAAAACATTCTCGGCCAGCAGGAATGCAGAAATGGTGTTCAGCAGGGTCTTGCAGCAAGATGATGAGAGATGTGGTGTTTGTAACATTTTTATTAAAATCTGAAAAGAAAGAGAGAAAACTGATATTAGTCTATGAAGACAGTGATTGTCTGGTCTGAATGACCTGGACAGTCCCTGGAGCAGGAAGGCATGGTGTTCTAAGCTTCAGCCCTCAGAAATTAATCCTAACAGCCCTGTCAAAGTTTGAAGGCACTAAACCTACATTTGAACCCAACGGGGGGGTCAGTCAAACATATGTGAATCTGGTAGAATTGCTCTAACATTGACATGGGTGTCTGAGCCTCCTCCACAATGGCAGGAACTGGTCTCTAGAAGCAGCAGCCTGCTTTCTCCCTTGCTCATTTAAAGGAGAACTACACCAGCATTACAGTACAGAAGTAAATTCTAATGGATCAGCAAGGTAGTGCTCCTCAAAATAAACATTTCTGTTCACTCAACTCAAATCCTGAGCCTAATGGTGAATCAGAAATGTGTATGAGTGCTTCAGCTAACCCAAATCTTCCATATTAAATTGATACTTCTCTGGCGCATCAGTCAAAGTGATGGTCTGACCTACCCGACAGACGTCTTCAGGCAGTGAGATTTTGGATCCATTTGCATGTTTCACTAGGATCAGATAAGCCTGCAGAATCCTTTCTACCTGCTCTGAAGCCAGACAGCAGTTGGCCTTAGTTATTTTCCTCTGCAAGTCTAAGAGTGATTGCTGTTTAAACAAAAAAGGAAAGCAAACTGTTTCAGAGAAATGATCAGACCCTGTTTCACTTACTGCTATTTGAAAGGCATTCTAAAGAATCAACATCTCATGTGCCCAATAAACTATTGTTGACTCTCTCGTTCATACTCAACAAACCAAACGTTGCAGAGACACTATGTGATTCCTATTATGTAAACACATACATCCCAGATTCCTTGGACAGAAACACAAATACCTCCTAAGACGAGTGTCTCCTGAAAGGCCAACTCATGACACACAAAATAGGAAAGAGGAAGAAAAAGAAATACTTGGGCCTAGCCCCACAATGTTATGGAAGTCTCCAGCTTTCACTAGACTTATCAGAACTTGAGTACTTTTACACTTCAGGCATCATTATGCTAATGGAAATGCTGACAGATCCCTTGTATCATCTACATTATACAGACAATGGAGCTGCTCTGGATCACTCCCACTAGTGTCCCTTTCTGTCCAGGGGATGTAAGCTCCCATCCTTGATCCTATAAATTGAACCAATTTAGAGAGCTACCATAGACTATGTGAATATTTCCCTCTGAGCAAGATACCCCATGCAGCCCCTGGTTCCCAGGGTGAAAAAATACCAAGATTCATTAAAAGTAAAGGGAATTATGCCACCAATTTCCAAGATTTCATCACAACTGCAGATGCCGAGTGTCTTAGATCCCAGAGATACAAAATATCCAGTGGCAAACAATTCTGTAGCTAGTGACAGGCAGTAACCGCTATCATACTGGGTGAGGCAGGAGTAACGGGATGGAATTTTCTGGGAAACTATGGATAGTCACAGGGAAGAACATCCAAGAAGGAATAAATAGGACTATTAATGCATGCTGTAAGGACCACCCTGAAGTTCACATGTACCATTTCCTCCAGTTTCCCATTTCACCCCTCTGAGGAGCAAAACTGACACAGACGACGTTGTCAGTTGCAAAAATCTTCAATGCCCCTTCACAAATCCCAATAGCTAGTTAGAAAACATCTAAATGTTGGTCAGTTAAGTAAAAAACATTTGCTAGGCCCTTGCTCATTATTCTACATCACCCTGATCCAGCAGAGCACAGCCCATGGCACTCAGCTATGCTCCTTCAAACCTCAGAGCCTAACCTCCAAGCAACAACATAGGAACACCCAAACTGAAAACACTTTGTGATTTTCAGTACTTGGGCTCTGAGGGTTAAACTTGGCTCTCCAGGTTAAGCCCAAGTCTTTGCTGTAGGGAGCCACTCCAGGGCAAAAAGCTTCCCTTTACTGTCACACCACGGGACTGAGCTCCAAGTCTGGCACACAGCAATTCGTTCCTCACTCACAGCACAGCCACCAGAGTCACTGAACTTACAAAAAGCAGTTTGGGATTTGTCCCATGCACATGACACTGAGCAGAAAAAAAAGCAGAAAAAAACCCCAGTTCTAGTCCAGGAAAACACAAATACTTTTCTTGGTAATAGCACAGGGTTTTTTTCAGTCTCTCATGAGTAAAACATAATAATAATAAAAAAATATCAAAATCAATGTACCTCCAAGCACTTGAAGACAATGTCAAAATGCTCCTTATGGATATGCACTACAGCTGATCTGATCATCTGCTCAAAGGCTTCTCCTACAGTTGTCCATGGTAGTTCCACTTCTTCTTCAGTAACAGGCCCCAGCTTTAACAGAATTAACTTCATAGCCTGCACAGGAGAAGGGCACATCATGTCTTTATACTTAGAAAATACATTTAGCAATTCTAAAATTAGTGCAATATACTGTTAACATATCCCAGTGATACTCTTCCTAGAATCTTACAGGGAAGAAACCAACACTATCACTTACAATCTGAAATACCAGCAAGCGGTACTATTTTAATATACAGAAATACCAATTACATAGGAATTACTAAAAACAACCTTCCTATCTCGAAGAATATTCTTATAAGGAGGCTTTCAGATCCTATTAAGTAATGAACCTCAAGACAACACTCAGTGGTTTCACTGAGCACTGCCTATGGCTCCAGTACAGCAACATGTAAACCAGCCATCTTTTCTTGTCATTACCGTCTCTGCACAAGAATGGAACATGTTTCGAACACCCTTGCACATCTCAAAAAGTAGCTGTCCTACACCATCCACCTTCTCGGGGTGCTTCCCCAAGTCACTGAGCATTAAATTGAAGACAGCATTTTTGTCAGAAACCTACAAAACGTAAGGAGAAAAAAAAAAGTTATTTTCTATTCAGAGCTGCCAGATGGATAGAGGCAATTAACTAACTCCACAGTACCACATTACTCTCCTAGTCCCGCCTTCTCGTAACAGTCCAAACTCCTTATTTCTGCAACCACACAAGGAAATTGAAAGGAGAAAAACGGTCAGCTACTCAGTCACAAAAGCCCTCCTGGCCCCAAGATGTACACAGGTCTACTGAGATCAGTGCAGGCGAAATGTGTTTTTGATTATTCTTACGATTTTAAACATATGCATAAATACACCATTAAACTGGTCCCAGCTGAAACACACAGATCACTGCACTGGTGTGGAAAGAGACATGTATCAGCTGAACACAGAATCCAGTCATCCAAAACCATAACCACACTTGGGAATACTGCAAGGACTTTGGGCCCAAGATTTTAAAGCCCTCCATTTCTGAGCATTTGACTGGAAGTTCAGCAATTTCTGAAAACAACCGAACAAATGTGCTTTATGGTCTCTTTAACTTAGGACAAAGATAAGGATACCCAAATTTGCTAGCCAGTCTCAGAAATACCGGCTTTTGTATATTCTGACTAAATAAAACCCAACAACTACCACTCCCTTTCCTTACTCCATTGAAGGCTGCTGTCTGATCTTGATTGATCTGCCTGGGAAAATTATATACTGTGATTTTCAGAAGTGCAAAAAGGTTGTCACAAGAATTTCAGCTCTACAAAGGCCTTAAAGCATTAGTGAAAAAGCAGCAAGTAAATCTCCATTTACAAATTAAACCCTCCCTTTTGCAAGATTATGTTACCACTTTAGTCATTTTAGATAAACCAACCACTGATATTTGGTTTAACTGCTCTTAAAATGGAGAGTGCCAAGGCCTCTATTTGCCACTGCTGATATGAAGTGCATGACATTCTAAACAGAACACTCAATAAAAATGACAATTCAGAACATGATGAATGTTAATTCAGGCCTCGTTAACCCTTCTCTGTAGGAAACGTAGTATTACACATTGAATCCAAGAGCAACCACAAAATGGAGATAGTGACATTAGGAGAGAGATACCAGAAGATTAAACACCTCACCTTTCTCAACAGAAAAACAAAACTTTCCGCAGCGAAGTTTCTGATGTGAAGTTTGTGGTGAGCCAGCAGGGTGCTGTACAGGCTACAAAGACACAAAATAATCCACTGTCTTAATGGCAATGCAAGAACTGCCACCAATTGGTTTTAAAACCTATGTTTTCAGTTTATGTTGCCACTTTTTATAAACACTAAGAGTCTGTCCTCCTAGAGAGGGCAAATACCTTCCTCAACTCAATTCTGTCCCACTCTCCCTGGATAAAGAACAGTTTTGCAAAGGTCAAATGACAATGCCAGGCACTTTAAACTGCATTCAGAAGTATGTCTAAAATCCCTGTATCCACACAGATTCAACTGCAGCATCAAGATTTTCAATATATATACTCAGCAGCAGTAAGTGAAACCAAACTTGATTTGATAAGCCAGATTTGTATTTCAGTTGAGCTAACAGGCTCTCCTGTGCTCTTAAAAGTTTCTAAAGATACAATGTACAGGGTTGATAAATATTTGCAGTTTGCCGGTAAGTACCAGTAATAGTTGCAGGTGGCTCACCACGTTAGGTGCAGAGCAAGTGATGCCTCAGATTCACAGCCTTGTGAATCAAAACGCTTGACAGCTTTTGCTGGGTTAGGGAGGAAATCTGTAAACCTCTCTTTTGCTTCACCTATTCCAAATTGAAACGAGGAGGAAGCAACATGGACCACTAGCTATGACAAAAAGAAGAGCTCTGCTACCACAGTAATGTAAGATTGAACAAACAGTCATACTGTGTCAGGCCACAGGACCAGCCAGCCCAGTATTCAATCTACAGCAGCAGCCAGAAGTGGACATCTGAGAAAGCACACACAAAATCAGTCTTCTGTCGCCTGCAGCTCAGGCACTTCCCAAGCCATAAGTGGCTTCCATGCATTTGGAAACTCCCTCCAACTTGACCAGTTTCCCTTCAAACCTATGCCAAACTTCCACACTCACAGCATCCTGCTGCAAGAAGTTTCAAAGCATGCCAAACTGTGCATACTTCATCTGCTCTCTCACTAAACAGACAGTAAAAAGGGAAAAAAATAAAGGGGAAAATACTGGGAAAGGAACAATTAAAGACTCAAAGGAATCCATTCAATGTAATAAGCCTGGATGTCTGCAACATGAGAACAACAGAAACTATACAGCTATGACTGAGGTACTTGACACTTAAGAGATCTATGTTGAACTTAGACTTGGTCACAGGCTTCCAAGATGACTCTGACAATCCAGTGTCTTTCTGAACTTTGCTTATCCAGCTGAGGTTGATGCCTCCTCTCCTATCCCAGTCTGCAAGCCCAACCCACATGCCTTCTCCAATACAGAAGCCCATGAAAATCAGCAGGATCTCAAAGGAGCTGTGTATGATAAAAAGGCTCTGAGTCTCTCAGCTGCAAAAGCATGCTAACAAGTATATTGAAGCATTAAGCCATGTATTTGTGTGGCATTTACATTTCTATAGCACGTAGTAACTGCTGATCAAGACAGACATTAAGTACAGTTTTTACCTGTATATACTGTGTATGTCCTTCACCATCAATCTCCACAAATATTTGTAGAGATAGGAAAGAGAGGTAAAAGCCCATTCCAGCAGCTCCGTGTCCTGTGTATCCAGTAACTTGATAATGGCCAAGAAAAAGTCATGAAAGTGAGGATAGAAATCAGCTTGAAGATCTCGAGCCAGCTGCGCCACTAGGCTGTGTTTCAGAAAATACACCAGTATTAGTACATTTTAAAAACAAACCAATAGAAATGTAGTCAAACATTGCATAACCCAGCACAGTCTCTTTGGAAAGAAAGACAGCATCACCTTTACTTCTCACTTTTATTTAAATATCATCTATTAAGCAGCTGTGGATGGCAAGAATCTTAGAATAAAAAAAAAATAAAAAAAAAATCACGCAGACCACAGTAAACAAGATGACATAAGTGACTAACATCCAACAGAACACATCAATATTCTGTCTGACACTCAGTAAGCACTTGGGCTAATTTGCTTGCCTTGTCATAGTTGGTTTTGGGGGTTTTTAAGACTTAGAACATAAAGCTCTATCAGGGAAATATGACCACTTTGGGTATCTTGTTGCTATATTTTCCTCAGCTACAATAAAGAAAAAGAACACTCACAATGGACTCATGCTTACTTCTAATACCGTGAAGGTTTCTGACTACATTTTGTCACCTTATACTTACTCTAACAGGGGTTGATATGCAAGACTGCCTTCAACTTGCAAATGTGTCTTCAAGCTCTGCACTATGTCATTCTGGTAATAGACCAGCTGGTTGAAGGACTGGCATTTGTTGGCCACTTCATTGTAGAACTGCACTGTTCGAAGCACAAAAGAGAAACCCTGAACACTAGTCCAGTTCCTGGTAAACATGTAGAATGTTAAAGAATAGCAGCTCTCCAGAGCCCAGTCTAAAACTCAGTCAACAGAAAATCTTGTGTTGGGCTCTGGATGCAGAAGAAACATATTTTAACAGTTTAAGGAAAGCAGGAAACATGAATAAATATGACATACCAAAATGCTGAGTGAGGTTCAGTTCCCTCCATTTCCGTAGTCCTTCAAAAAAGTAGGTTTCAACCTCCTGTCAAAATAAAGATAGAATAATAGCTGCCAACCCTAATGAACATAGCCTGCAAAGATGAGCAGTTCAAATGATGAAAACTATCAATTGCCTTAAGTATTTTAATAATATTTTAAGAATATTTCAAGGAATCTTGATGACCTAATTTCAAAAGGTGCTATGGAATCTCCCCAAAAATTTTTTCTTTCTATATTCAAAACACATTTGAAAATATTGTCTGGTGACAGAACTTGTTTACATAAATGCTTTTTATCTCTCTGTTGACTGGCCTTGATAATCTAAGATGCTGAACCATACCCCAGCCAGCACAAATGCATTGGAATTTCTTTTGGCATCCTCATAGCTACTGAGTGGGAAGTTCAGAAGAACAATCCAGCAGGTCAGGAGGTAACAACCTGCAAAGCACTATAATGGCAATGATGATCTACAGGACACATATAAATGAACGCTCTTTACGATCTATAAAGACTCATGCTTTAGACACATGCTGTGGGTACTGAACCACTCAGCACCTGCAGGTCCGGACCTCAGACCGCCGACTGCCATAGCAGCATCTTCCATGCTCACAAATACCCACTGGCCCACCAGCCACATGGAAGCCATCAGGGTGGTGCTGCCAAAGTCTCTATGGCAATACTGTGAAGCAGATAAAGAAGTCAAGGGGCGCAAAGCACGAAATGAAGCTCTAAGAAAGGCAATTCTTGCAGGAGCTTCTTTCCAATTCCCTCCTGAATAAATTTCTGAAGCGAATCTTTCACGAAGCGTATTTACTTGCAATGTGAGTTCAGAAAATTACTGCAATTGCTGTTCTTACCTCAGCGTAGCTTCCAGTTCTGTCAATCCGATGAATAATATCGATGTTAACATTGCTTAAGCGCTCCGAAAAGGTAAGAAACTGTAAAATGAAAGGACACAGATGTTTCTGGCTCAGTTCCGAGAACGGCCCTCCTAAGTCCCTCTCAACAGCACGCACACCGCAAACAGAAATGCCACTGCTCGGGGCGGGCTGCCAGGTAGACCTGTAAACAGCCCTACCAGAATTTTAAGGAAAAAAAAAAAAAATAAAAAAATGCTTAAAACGCCCAGGAGCAGACCTGCCCCTCCCCCCCGGACCCGCACCCACACGGTGAATAAACCGCAGTGAAACGGGCCCGGCCTGCCCAGCGCTCGCCTTTCTTGCAGCCACGCCGGGGTTACTGTGCCCACCAGGCACCGTTTTCCACAACGTTCTCTCATGTCAGTTCCCCACGCGAGGCTGCCGCGGCTCGGATCGCGGAGGTGCCACCGAGCGCCGGGGGAAGCGGGAGCAGCCGCACGGCGGGGCCGCGCTGCTGCCCCGGGGCCCCGGGCTGCCGTGCCTGCGGCAGGGCGCATCCCGGAACGGGACGCCAGCGGCCGGCTTGTGTTTGGGAGAAAGAAACTTGAATTTCTGTGAAAAATCATCCTGCTGGAGTGATCTGAGTTGGTTCTCAACAGAGGTACAACGCGTCGTGCGGGAGGTGCGTGCCTGCCTGCTGGGGCCGCAGCGCACCGTCCGAGGGGCTTGGGGCGAGGGCTGCACCGGTTCTGCAGACGTGAAAGTTCTGTTCTTTCCTTGTCTGTCTTCTGAACCGGGGTGAGCTCGGGTCACGCCGACAGCCGTTCGTAGCCAACCAGGAAAACAAGGCTGTTACAGAGAGCTTTCCTGCAGCCTTCCTGTAACTTGAGGAGCCAGGGTGCGGGTCATCTCGGCTCCAGAGCCTGGAGAAGGATCAAGTGTGGGTTTGTGTGGATCTCTTTGTCTTTTGTCTGGCTCTGCTGCCAGAGCAAGGCAGTGTCGGGCAGTGGGTTTTCTTGTGATGGGCACGTTGGGAAGAGCTTTTTCCCACCCTTATTCCCTGGTGCCAGGTAAGTAGGTGCAGTGTCCAGCTCGGGTGCCTCTGCTCAGCTACCTCGTCTCACGGGGGTCAGAGGAGCTTTGCACTGCCTTTCCATCAAGTGACGCATCAAGAGAGACCCGCTGGGTCTGCTTCAGTTCCTTGTCCGTTGTCAGCCATGTGCGTGACCTGGCTCCATGGCTGGGCAGAGGCACCAGCAGCAGCTTGGAAGGGGGCAGCAGCCCTCCAGGTGTAAGGGCTGACAGGCAGGAGGCCTTTGACTGTGTTGGGTGGTGGTTTGCTGGGATCAGAAAAGGTTGCCGTGTTTATTCTTGCTTGTTAAGCGTGATGATGAATATCCTCAGAATAATGGCTAGATTTTCCCTAAGGAGGACTCTGGGCTCTCAAGCAGTAAGGTGGTCAGTGATGCCTCTTAACTGAGAAACCATCTGACTGCCTGATAATTCAGACTTGGGGCAGGTTCTGCGAGCGTGCCCTGAGCTGCTGTCTTGCAAAGTTTGCCTTCTGTGTGCATCCGTAATACCAGTTACTGGCAGTGCAGCTGAACAGAAGTCGAAGTCTCTCGACGACTCCATCGGAGGCCAAGCTTTGTTGTTTGTCTCTATCCTCAAAGGCAGAGCTGTGTTGTTGCTTTTCAGTGGCTTAGCCAGAATGCTAAATATATGTTAAGTCTAGTCTATGTAGAAGGGTGACCTGTCATTACATTTGCAAATAGAAATGTATGGTAATGAATTTACAGATGGCAATGCAGTCTGCCCACCTTAAGTCCCCATATAGATATAATCTTTACAGTTACACCCTGAGACTGGCCCTACATAGTCACTTCCCTTGAGTAAAGCTTATGTAAACAACCAGAGTTCCTATTTTGCCCTTGAAGATCAGTAAATATGGGAGCAGATTTCAGGGAAGCTGATCTCAGAACTCTCCCTGATACATGCACTCCGTAAACATGCCAGTTTTCGAAGCACTCATGATGGTCCCAGGGGAGCGCTGCTTATTGACAATTTGGAGACGATCTACTGTATTGATGGTTATAATTTTATAGGGTGAGTGTGCATTCTTACATTTAATAATTTTATTAACCAGTGCTGTTGAAAGGGTGCTTTGTCAGGGTACTCTTTCGGTTAAAATTACTGTGTCTGTCATCCAGTCTCCATGAAGGAGTTGTTTACACTGTTACATGTCAAGAAATAAGAGTTACTGGATTACAAACCAAGAATAAGCGTTATTCAGGCTCATGAGCAAAGAACTTTCAACAGGTTATTTAAACTCTTTGTAGATCCACTCCTCTGGTTTGGAATGACACAGTTGTGCTTGCCACCTTTTTTCTGTGTTTCAAGATCTGAATGGAAGGTACTTGTGAAGGTGGTACTGTATCTTAGCAAATGGGTTGTTTCGATTGCTTGCTCTGTTGCAGATTTCTAGGGAAGTTTCAGGAAAGAGCCTGTTCAGCAAAGCTAACTTCACATCCTGATGAGAAAGACAGCTTTTCTGCCTGGCTGCTGCTTCTGCTGCTTTGTGACATATTAAAAAAAAAAAAAAAAAAAAAGACTTTTTAGAAAAGAGACTAAATTCTGCTCCCTGACACATATATGGGTGCAGCAGAGAAACATGTCCTAAAGGATTGCTGTCTCAACAAAATCAAAGAGCAGAGAGAGCACAGAGGAGAAAATTGTTTCCCCAAAGACATGTTGCTGTAGTCTTTCGTGCCTGTAAGTGTTGCAACACCTTGATCTTACTGCCACCTCAGTGTTATCAGTGCAGAACTGGTGCTTGCATAGAAAAGGGCCTGCTTCCCTCCTACCTGTGCTGCTTTTCAGTACACCGAGAAAAATTAGTACCTGTAAGCATGATCTGAAACCCTGGAAGAAGATCAAAAGAATCCCATTGACAAAGGGGCTCTAAAAATGTGCTTGGCCTGAATAGGAGTTGGCAAGCGCTGTTTCCACTTAGCGAGACATTTAATACCAGTCACTGATCTAGAAGCTTGGGTGGAAATACTAGTTGAACTGACTGCAACTACTGACACCTGCCCGGTGTTTTGAAATGAACTCTCAGCTATTCTGAATCACTAACGGTCTTGGTGTCCCTAATTGTTAAAATAGACACAGATCTGCAAAATGTTTTCAGTGCTGCATGGAATTTACTGTCTACAGGTTAAAGAATTAACTGCTTTTTTCCACTCTAATACAGCTGTGTATTGGTCTAGCAAAGGATGAACCTCACCTCTAGGCATTTACCTCTGAAAGACAAGAAGGGAGCAGATTAGAATAGATGAGGGAGGGAGAGAAAATTACACATAGATGATTCTTGTTTTAGGCAGTGTTCTACGTGAAAAAGAAAAGTCCATGTGGTATTTCTTTGTTTATCTTGTAGTGAACTATTACTGTGGGAGTAGATAATGGTAATGCAATGGCGTCCTTTTTAGAAAATTCTGAGTAGATAGACTTCAGCTTGGAAAGAGATGACTACAGGGGAGGTGATAGAAATGCATGAAACCATGAATGCTACAAAGAATGGTTGCTGCAAGAAGAGTCAGAATACGTCCTGTGAAATTTTTAGGCACTAAATGTAAAGAAAACAAAAGGGAATGCTTTTTCACACAGTGTAGGTGAATGTTTTTAATCTACTGCCAAGGGTGTTGTGGGTGTCCTAGTAGTTAGGCATTTCATAGAGAATGGGTCCATAGGTGGGTTGTCTGGATCCCAATTCTGGCCCTGATTCTTTAAACCTGTGATTCCTGGAGACAGGACTACCAGAATGGTTTTACGCATGCCCTGTTACTTGTGCTGTCCCCTTCTGGAAGCCGCTTAGATCAGAGTACTGCTCAGGAGGTGATCCATCATCTGGCATTCAGTTACTCCCTGCCATTCAGTTGGACTTTTGAATACACCATTCTGTGGGATTTGCTATAGGAAAAATGTTTTTTTAAGGCTCTTCTCAGGAAGTCTATAATCTCTGACTGTCGATGTGATCCTCTTCCAGTTTTGCATGTTCTGTCTCAAGTACTCACTGTCATGAGTCACTGTTGTACTAGAGACCACGCTGGACTGCCTGGCCGTGCAGTCATTGTGATGCACACTTTACTGTCTCTGGGTAATATGCTCATTTCTGGGAAGTGGAAGAAATGATAGATCATCTGATGATTCTTTGCTTAAGTAATTTTATGTATTTTCACTCACAAATAAGGAAACTGTAGGCTTGTCTCAGAGCCAGGAATTACTGGGATGTGAAGTGCCTGGAGGGCTTTGGAGAAAGCCATGGCATCTGGGGTAGGCAAATGAAGGGAGAGAGCTAGAGGACTAATGGGCAGCTATGGCTATGAGAAGGCAAGAAAATGCTGCCAAGCATGTGACCCATGTAAAATGTTTGCTGCTTTTCTGTATCTTTAATTACTTCAAAATCCCATGCTTTATAAACCATCCCGTAGATCTGCCTTCTGAAGGCATCAGTTATGTGCAAGGGACAAAATGGTGAAAGTACTGAGGAAACTGATGGGTTGGGGAGGGCAGGTAGAGCTGCTCCTCCCTGAAGTACTTATAAGATTTATGCTTTGGAATATACATCAGGCATTTATGTGAGCCAGTCTTTCCAGTGATGCCTAAATTAAAACTGTACTGCTCCTGTAAAAAGAATTCTTTCTGTATCACATATGCACAACTGCTAATTACCATCCCTGCCCATTCATTTCCCTTTCATTTCCCTACTGTCCTATTTCTACAGGCTGTCACATGCATTTCCTTGGCTGCTTTGGCTATCTGCTTTCTTGAGGGGCCACCTCTGGGCCTTTGCATTTTATAAATGTTGCACTTTAGAAAGGTGCAGGGTCCAGTCATACACAAATGGTGTTTTGTTTGCAAGTAGGAATATAGCATGCAGAGTCACTAGGGTAGGACGGGAAAAGAAAATTTACATTTGTGTGGTTGAAGGCAAGCTTGGCGTGCCTTTCTTGCCAGACATGTCTTTCTGGCCTAGTATGTCCTGGATTTGTGTTTCTTAATATGACAGATATAACCCTAGGTACTCTATGCACCAGTCTTTTTTTTCTTCTCTAACTTGCTGAATTTGTGAGGATGTCCATTTGCTATTCTCTGTGTAGACTTGAGAAGGGAAGAGAGGGCGTTAAAATCCCTCTTCACCAGCTGGTAAATGCCTGTTGTTGCCTCGCTGCTTGCTGTTGGAGCTTGACTGTAGTTTTTGCCTTGACACTGGCAGTTCTCGATGGCTCATTAACCAGTGCAGGAACCCCTGTATGATGATCATCACTCTCTGCCTAGTCCCCTGAGGCAAGCAATAGACGCACAGTGCAAAAGAATGAGAATCAGAATCATTTTTGTTTGAAGAAAATGCAGAAATTTACCAGGTTGTGCCTTTTGTCTTGCAACACTGCATGCTGGAAGGAGAACATGTGAAGTGTTGGGTGTGTGTCTGTCTGTCTGCTCTGAGCTCTAGAAAAGCCATGGGAATGGCTACATGGCTACATTAATGGCTACACAACTCAACAGCCACCGGGCTCAGGAGACAGGGATGGGGAAGGAACAGGACCTAAAGCATTTCCTTTCCTCCGAGGCTCACGACAAGACCCGATGTATAGCAGAATTATTTTTTTATACACTTTGTCATTCTGGAGGCTAAATTTTGGGCCAACATAGAGCATTTTGTGAGATCCTGTGCTCTGGCCCGTTCTTCTGTAAACAATGGTTGCTGCTTTTATGTTTAGGTTAAGTCCACATCAGTTCTTTACCTTAATGAAAAAAAAATGCCACTTTAAAAGGGAAATTTGAGAGTTTATTGAAAGTGCCTAAGTGGAACGCTGCAGTGTTTCAAAAGAATTACTCTGGTCCGCTTTCAGAGTCATTCACGAATGTCATCCTAACTCTTGTGAGTCTTTGGTCCTTCCAGAGCTTGAGTTTTCCCTTGAGCGTCTGTGTTGGGAGCTGGAGGAATGAGTGTGAGACTGCTGCAGACCTGCAGTGGTCCTGCGCCACCAGACACGGACTTTCCTGACGCTGAAGCACTATGTCAGCTGGCTGAGGACCCAGGGAAACTCATCACCTTCTCCTGTGCCTGCCCTGGCCCAGAGCAAAGCTCTTTAACTTTACTCCCTGAAAGCTCAGAGGCAAGGGAAGGGCATCACAGTGCCTTCACATAGCAGGGCTTTGCAAATACCTGATAAGACAAACAGGAAATTAAAATAAAAGAGGCTGCACCTTTTGCCAGAGTCTGTTGGGCTAGATTTTAGCTCTGTTTCTTCACCAGCTGTCCAAGGAGCAGGCTGGGAAAACAGCTTCTTGTGACTGTAAAGTACATTGGGGCTATAGTGAATTAGAGGTAGTTCTTGGCAGCTTGTTCAGCCTCTCCCCTGGTCTCCTCCTGGTAATAGTAACCTAATGAAGATTTCCACTGCCTCCCAAAAGTGTGTAAACAAATAAAAACATCTCTGAGAACACAGGAGGTAGAAGGGTGTGATTATCTGGTTAATAATTGTTCTGAATGTCTTCAAATTGTGCTGCTTTCTGTAAGGTCAGCTAGCTGGTGTCCCTGCAACTGTCTGTCCCTGGAGCCAAGACTGAGGATGTGAGTGCTGTCTCTCTGGTTCACGCAGCTGCAGTGCGGTCACTGGCCTGCTCTCAAATTGTGAAGTTTGAGGAAGGTTTTATGCAAACTCCCCGCCTGGATCTGTTCTTGCTTATTGCGTAGAAACTGGGGTAATTCCACTTTGCGGGAATAAAAAAATCACAGAAAACGGAGACGAATTATCCTCTGTAAAAACTGGATGTCACTGCCTGCATCTACATCTTGGGAGCTCTGTTGGAAAGCTGTGCTGTCTGTCCTCTCTGGAGAGGTGCTGGAAACCCAGCTTCACTGTTGGTGGGACGCCCAGCAGCCTGCGAGGAGGAGACCCAAGCATGCCTGTACTGTAGGGAGGTTGTTGTTGAAGGAACGATGCCGGGTTATGAGAAATGAGCCAAGGTCAGGAGGACTAGACCTGCTAGAGGCAGTGATAAGCAGGAACTGAGCTGGAGGGAGCTTGCGGGGGACTGAAGGCTTCCCTGAGCATTGTTTTCTGATCCTTAGGTGGGGATCAGGAGCAGGGAGCTTCAAGATGGTTTTGAGTCAGAACTTGAGATCAGCCCTAGTGTTTTGATTATAGTTTTATTTAACTCGAGGCTATCAAGAAAGTTGTTGCCTGGATCGAACTATATGGTGTAAATATCCTTTAAATACTAGAATGCTGGTCAATTTAAAATCTTCAGTAATAAGATAAGGGCAGCTTCTGCATCATGAAAAGCATAAAATCAATGTGTAACTATAGTCACGTGTGCCTGTAATGATCTGGCACAGCTTTTATTGCATGGACTTTGGATGTATTGTTTAGGGGAAATTGTTCAGAAATGTTCCTAATGGAGATTAAGTGAGACAGAATTCTGTGCCAGTTGGGCAGCTACTTTGGTATTTTTGTGTTGCAGGTTTTTCACTTATGTTCTTTTTTCTTATTTGCTTGCGTCATGTGGACTGAATATGCATTTGAAATTTTAAAGCTGAGATTCTACGGTATTTAACAAATATCTGTCAGCTTCTGCGTGGCTGTGAATAACAGACTAACAGAGTAAACAAGGAAGGCAATATTTTCAATAAAGTAGCCTGTTCTGGATTTTATGTAAATGCTTTAAAAGTCCCTAAAATCCCAGACTGTGTGTATTAAAGGTCAGTAGCCAGATGGGGACTCTGTACAGCAGCAGAATACCAAAATACCTATACTTCAGTGCGTTATTCTTCTGGCGTTTCCTGATGTGGCTAGATTGTTAATACATTAGGTCAGTAGTTGTCCATTCTGTTTGTCCTTCTCATTTCACCCTAAACACCTGGCATTGCAAACCATCTGTGTGTTCACAATATAGCTTTTTTTTTTTTAAATGTCAGTATTTACTTTCCTCCCTTCAAAAAAACCACTGAACAAAGCAAAAACTAAAATTATTTTTTTTTTATTCTTCAGATGTTTTGGAGTAAAAAACACAACCTCCTAATGGCTTGGGATAATTTGGATGTTCATACTTTTTAAAAGAAACAATTTCATGAAAGTAGATTTGTTCATTTTCAGATGTGATGTTAAATAAATACTAATAAAAAAACCCTCTGGACACCTGTCGGTGTTGGGAAATAGATTCTTTCATTTGGAGGAAAGAATGAAAAATAGTAAAAGATAAGCAGAATATGAACTCGACTAAAACAGTGCCAGAAGATCAAGCAGACTTCAAGGGAGTCAGAGTAAGTTAAAAGAGAACTTTATGAAAAAGATTGCTTCCTCTCCACTAAGTACAGCCAGTCAGGCTGGTTTTCCCCAGCTTTCTGTCAGCAGCTGTTGGCTTGCCATGAGCCAAAGGTGTGTCTTTTGTTGTCCCACTTCCCTTTTTATGTGGTCCATCAGTTTTTCTTTATTAGTATGTTGTACATTGCCTGTTCCCCTACTGGCAGCAGCAGGCTTAAATGGAAAGCTTTTCAAGAAAACCTAAGCTTCCAAGTTCTGCCAAGCTGTCTGTTTCAGGATAGTAATTCCTAATTGCAAATTTTAGTTAACTTGTGAATTTCAGGAATCTTTCTGTTTTATAAAGGTGACTTTGATTTGGGAGGGATTTAACTGAATTCCGAAAGGTTACAGCTGGAGCAGAGTCTAAACCCAGTACTGCTGGAGTGACAGTGCTGCCCAGCCAAGCAAATCCTTGCCCAAACCAAGCACCCAGGAAAGAGAAGGATTCTTATTTTCAGTCTTGCAGCTGCCATCTCGTCTGCCTTCCCTCCCGGTAGGCTCCTGGGAGTCCTCCTGTTTCCCTGTTCTCTTCTCCCATGGAGGGACCTGGAGCAGCCAGATGCCATAGAACAGGTTATGCAGGTTGAATTACAGGAGGAGGAGAAGAAGCATTTCTAGTGCTTGTTCTTCTCAAAGCCGGATGAATTAGAGCCTTGCTGCGTTGACCCCTGGAGTTCCCCTCACAGGAAGATGTGTGGCATCTTTTCCATGTTTATGTCATTGGACAGTAAACTGGAGAATTGACTCCGGGAGTCAGGAAAGCCGCTTTGTCTTCCCACGTGGCCATCTTTTTTGATATCCTTACAGGTGGATTGTTGTGTATGTATATGATATAATCTGGGGCCCTTTAGGCAGTCATACTTAATGTTGGAGTTCAGATTAAGTTTTAAAACCTCTGTAAAAGCAACAAATGATCCCAGTTCAAAACCAGTGAGCCAACTGTAAAGTGTTTGATGGGTCTGGAGTGCGAAATGGCCACATACTGTGGAAGGCTGCACGAAGGGGACCTCTAGTCTTGGCAGGGAGCAGTCTAGGAGACAGGCTTTGGTGAGCTGTTTCTCAGACCATGGCAGCCCATTAGCAAAAGGAGAGAAAGGTCTCCCAAGGAAGGTGGGGGAAAAAAATTGTGCATTTTACATACATCTTTTATATTTGCTGTTTATGAACATGTAAACCTTCTGTATTTTGCATTTTCCATGTGAGGTCTATTTACTGCTGTATTATCTCATATATGAAAGGGTTTTGTAACCCTAAAAGTAAAGGGGGTGGTTGTTATGCTGCTGCAGTTTTGTAGATCTGAATAAAACAAAAGGCCTTCTAAGGTTCTGACCTGTTAAACAACTTACAGCTGCAGTTGATTCAGAGATGCTTGAGGAGGGGATAGAATTCAGGTTTAGAAATCTGGTTTAAATGCTTGATTTAAAAAAAGCCCTATTTTTCCAACTAGGAAATTATGGCTTACAAATACAAAATGTAGTCATTTAGGCTACTTACTGACGTTTGTGGAGATAATTTTGCATAGTGCCGTAGGTGGTTGGGTCTGATTCAGTAAAACAAGCTAATAAAATTACACTCAGTTCCCAGACCAAAGCTTGTCTCCTACAGACTCCTCATGTGAAGGCAGCTGATGCTCTCATAGGAACTGCACTCTTCATCCCGACCCACTCAGGCTTGGACCTAGATATTTCCATTGGCATCGCCCCTGGGTCTGGTGATTGTTAGTCACAGCCAGCACACCCTAGAATGGAAGCAAAAGAAATCAAGCACTCTGCTTCAAAGGTATTTTGCTTGAAGCAAGTCATTTGCCTTTGTTTTCCTCTGGAATTATAACTTTTAAGGACAAGTAAAATCTAAAACTTTGCAAGATAATCTACTTCTGTTTGTAGTTTGGCTGCTGAAAACTAACCAAAAATTCCTTAATCAACATCCATCTTGTCATTAGCACTATAGGAAAGGAAATATGTTTTCCCAGTCAAGGAACAAATGAGCTGTAAATTTCTGTTTGTGCAGTTCTTCGACATTTCCGGGTTTATTGATGCATCGGCATCTTTCCAGTGAGCTGTAATGAAGGGAGCTGGGGCAGTGAGGAATGTGGTGTGTCCGTGTGGCTGGGCAGAGCGATGCTGAACTGCCTGAAACAATGTCTATAGCAATGGGATGCTCACACAGGAATTAAGCCATTTAACCTCTTGAGAATGTAGCATTATTTACCTCTTAGAGAGTTCCCCAAATTGAATGGACTTTAGGAAAAGGAAGAAGAGTCAAAAGAGAAAAACCCCCACCATATTTTCTAAGTATCTGCAGCTTTCTCGTGTGTAATTTTGTTACAGGAGCTCTCAGCTGGCCAGTAATACATACCTAGGCTTCAGGGCACATTATTGTACTGCAGACTGTAAAATTAGAAATTGACTACAGTAGAAGCTCTGTAGTACAGTTTTCTAGCTGTATATATTTCTGTAATAGTAAAATCACCTTGTGAGGTATGCAGTTATATTCTGTATATGAAACAACGTGGGATAGGAGACCCACAAGTAGGATTTTTGAAGCTTGTACACAAATCTTGATGTGTTTAAAAGTGTGTTAATGGGTATTTTCTGATTGCAAACAATGTTTGTTCTGCTCATGAAAAGGGGTGGTGAAACATCAACTGCATCATTATAAGAAACAGTAGAGTTTTCAAAGCAATTTTAAATGGAAAGCAGCCAACTTTCCTATGGGTGAAGCATAACACCCTGAAGTAAACTAATCAGCAGAAAATGGTGATAATACTCACAGTAATTCCCTAGCTTGCTGGTATTTAACCTTTTAGAGGCGTAAGGTTGCTCTCATGTCTCGTACGTGCACGTACATGTATTACTTGCAGGCACTCAGAGTTGTTGGGTCCAACAGCTGAACCCAAACCAAAACCCCCCTTTGTTGTCTTCCCCTATTGAAGCAGGTAGGCAAATACATTTCTTCCTGAGGATGTCTCAAACTGCACAGCCTTATTATGCTGACCATGCTACCAGCTTTTGATAGGAATTCATTAACTAATTCCCTGCATTGTCAATCAAATCTAATCTTCCTTTCCTATCTGATCCACCATATTTCTAGAAATTTGTTTATCAAACAGCTGCTACCTGTGCCTCATTACTTTTAAATGGAAACCCACTGACCTTCTGCTCTTGTGTGCAGGACCTGTGCCCTGCTTTTCAAAAACCACTCACCTTTACAAAGGCTTTGGAGTTAACATGCTGTGCAGCAAGCCAACTAGTCTGTCATTCATTCATTCATTCAGCTCCTCTCAGTGGACCAAGTGTATGGACAGTAAGTACTGTCCCTTCATCTACTGGGACGGGATAACCCCAACAGCTGGAATGCTGTCAAAACCCAGTTGGTAATATGAACAGAGAAAGGCAAGAGCATGGTGCTTTGATCTTCGCTGTAATCAGGCCATGTGTACTGCTGGCAGCATAATTGTTTTTATTTTAGCAAGCTCATCTGGAGAGTATTATAGGACTCAATACAAGGCAGCTACAAAATCCTTGTAATTTTATCAAGCACATTAGACTAATGATGGCAAGAGCCGTATTTCCAGCAGTGGATCCTGCCACAGGCACATATGAATAAAACAGTCCACCTTTCCTTAAAAAGATCCCACATTTTAAAGGAAGTCTTTCTCAGCATAGCCAGAACTCTTATCTCTGTATTACTCAACAACTATGCGACTTAAGAGCTAGAGAGTGGTTCTGAATTATGAATGAATGCTTTGTTTAAAATCCAGTAGCTTTTCTTTTTTTTTTCTTTTATGTAGAAGCTTCTCTGGTATACTTGTCTGCTTGGACTTTACCAGAGCGTAGAATGATTTTGTCTTTATAGAAACCTGCGTTTTAATCTTGATAGTAACAGTGAACATTAACTTTAATCCTCACTGGGGAGATGGAGCAATGGGGAAGTAAAGGTACAGCAATAAGCTGGAGTAGAAAAGAGGGAGAAGGGATTAGGGTATAGATTGGGAAACTATAGGGACGGGTAAGGCTAGGCTAATGGGAATGGGATGTGTCAAGGGACCTGCCAGCTTTTCTGTTGGGGGGCTTGCAAGGACTGGGAACAAATGAGGAAAATGAGCTGTGCTTCTCTCCCACCCAGCATCAGGGGAAGCCTTGTCTCTGCTTGGGCAGGTGGTGGTGTGCTTGTCATGGTGCACATGGCTGTGACCACAGTTAGGCATCCTTCCTGCAAGTCCCTGGCCTTCAAGCATTGCTACTGGTGAGAAAAGTGATGGGGATGCCTGTCAGGAACAGGGCAGTTCACAGTGTGTTCAGTCATTGGAAGCATCTCTATCCCTGCTAGGTTTTGTTTTGTGGTGTTTTTTCCATTTGGCAGATGGTGTCCCATGGGGATGGATGTCATCCTCAAATAGGTTTCCTGCATTCTTAAAGCCATTTCCATGCTGTGAGTAGATGGCTTACTGTACTGCTTAAAGACTTAGTGTGGTCATTTTTTTTAATCTGCTAATAAAAGTATTTGTATAAATGTGAATTGATACTTTTCTTCCAAAAGCCAACTGGCATTTGAAAGTGAGCACTTCTGTATTTCAATAATACTGCTAATGCTAAGCATGAAAAAATCATGGGTCAAACTGTGGAAAATTATGAAATTACACTGTTCTAAAATTTCAAATTTATCTATTATGCTTTATTTAATGTAACATACTTGATCACTGAGGTCTGTCCTTTGTTATCATAGTCATCTGTGTTTCATAATCTGGTGATTTTAGTAAAACTAGTCAAGCTCCCTTTCCAAAGCAGTTGGTTTCTTCTGCTCCTTATAGTCTCTTCTAGGAATGCACTGCTTTGTTTGTGACCTGAGATAGATCAATACCAAAATTAGTGATTACTATCTAGGTATTCATGTTTCTGGTCTTGTGCCACACTGCATTCTTGATCTCCCTAGCCCCTAGCCTTGTTGTGTATAAGCCTTTATTCCCTTCACTAAGGTGTCTAATCTTGCTGGAGGAGGCTCTTCTCACAACTGCAAAGTGGTGATGCTCCTCCGTTCCCCATGGAAGTGGTAGAGTAGGAAGCAAAGCTGCTGTTTGCACGAGGTGAGGAGGGTTGGGTGGAAGGGGAAGCCTAGGGGAGAGGTCCCGCAGAGAGGAGAGAGCTGCCTGGGGAAGAAGCAGGAGAGGAGGGATCTCTGCTGCCCCGCTCAGCCTCCCCCAGACCTCACTGAGGCCACGACCAGACATCATGCCAGGGCTAGAGATGCCTTCGCTAGGATTTCACAGAGTTCCAGCGTGGGGTGGAGGAATGCGCTTCTCTGGCTGTGGCCCCAGTGTTAACCATGTTGCTTTGTTTACTCTAGATACACTTTATACTGCTGTTCAGTCGGCAGGGGAAATTAAGGCTTCAGAAATGGTATACGACGCTACCTGATAAAGAGAAGAAAAAGATCATTCGAGAAATTGTTCAGATTATTTTGTCTCGCAATCAAAAAACATGTAGTTTTGTTGACTGGAAAGACCTCAAGCTTGTTTACAAAAGGTGTGAGTAATTTTGTGAGAACATATGATTACTATTCATATAAATAACGTGCTAGAAGAGGAAAAATAAAGGCTTTCTTCAAGAAAAGCAGCAAACAAAACCTTAAGTGCTAGGCTAAGCTAGTCAGAGCCTGCCATCAGCGATCTAACTGTGTATAACAGCACAGTGTCCCCAGATAAATTGGCAGGGTAAATTATAGGGTGCAAAATACTTGTACAAAAATGGGAGTAACATAATAAGTATTGGTGCTCGAAATTCTGTGAGAAGGCTTTAGGCTTCATTGCTCCTTCTAATTCCCCAAGGTAGCCTGCTGAGATGCATGCTGAGCTTTATCAGGCTCTTCAGGAGGCTGCAGGAGCTATTCTGAGGCACTTTCAATATTTTGTCAAATTTTGTCTGAAATATATGTTCCTCTGGAAAGTGTTAATTTGCATTTCCTTTTCCAAACCGATCACTGGACCCCAGTTACAGGATGCTTGGCATTAACTGCCTGTTCATTCATGTAAAGTTGGAGCAAACAAAACGCTGTACAAATTAAGCAGCATCTGCCATTTAGCCAAAATGGAGCTCCATGCTGTGAAGTGATGGAAATGAACATCTGATCAGATGCTGTGACAAGGTGGGCTTCCAGCCACAGCACCGGAGAGTTGAGGTAGATCGTTACTCCCATCTTGGGTTGATGTAAACATAAAGTTTTGCTGCAAGTTAGTTGTGAAGATTGCTTGGTCTAAGCAGTTTCATGCTTTCTGGCCCCATGTAAAACACTGTCAGTTATTTGATAGCCAGCAGGCTTGCTGGGATGTAACTCCTTCCACCTTGATTTTTGCCTTTATTTTTTAATAAAGAGCAGTAACTCATTAATTAACCCCAATTACCGTAGTGCTGTTGCAGCAGCTGAGGGAGACCTTAGAGTACTGCTGATTTACTGTTTGCTTTAAGACCGGTGTTGGAGGTATCCCACTTTGCCAAGGGTGGAGTTTGTTTTTCTAACTAAATTAAGAACTTGTTTAAATTATCTGGTCTTTTTAAGTGTTCCCTGGGACATTGTAAGAATGAAAGAAAATTATTATTTTAGAGACCAGATAGATGATAACTGTCATTTGTGTAGCTGTTCACTCATGTTTTTGCCTTTGTTTCCCTAGATATGCTAGTTTGTATTTTTGTTGTGCAATAGAAGACCAAGACAATGAGCTCCTGACACTAGAGGTCGTTCATCGATATGTAGAGCTTCTGGACAGATACTTTGGAAACGTAGGTTTCACTTTCTCCCCTGAACTCCATTCCTGGCTGTCTGATAAACAGTTGTCTGAAGGTGTTTTGCTTCATGCTTCCATCTGCACTACTTAACTTGTAGACTCTCTCAATCCAGAGTGAAATGAATTATTAGAATATTTTATAAAATAGAGCTGCAACTATCATAAGATTGGTTTTTGATCCTTCCCCTCCTCCCAGTTTAATCTCGGTGCTTGGTATATCTGTCTTGGAATAGAATTCGAGGGGAAAGCTTGAGGAAAATTACTTTAAAAAACCCTAGGTGAGTGTACTCTAATTCTCTCTTCTGACACCTTCAGATGTACTCATTTTGTTTGTTTCACGATATTGTGTAACAGTTAAGGGCATATGAAGAGGAAAAAGATAAAGTGGGTGTTTTTTTTAAAGAAAAGACCTGAAGAATGTCCAAATAAGTCTTTTCACTAAATCTTTGAAGACTGCAGGAGACCCATCTTTTCTATGAACATTTTTGAAATTGTTCCTACTACCATAATACATTTCTTATGTAAATCAGTGTGACATGACTCATGTTTGTACCACCTCAAAACAAAAAAGTGGTCGGTGACTGTAAGGTCACCAGGGTAGGGATTTTGTCTTGCTCTGTGAAGCTACGTGAGCATGTGTAACCCATATTATAAGTGCTATATAAGACCTCTTACAAGGTTAGTGGGCTAGGAAGTCAGCTTTGTTCTCTGAAAACTACCATGAATGTAGTGTATTATCTAAACTATAGTAAGTAGAATATCTTTGCTGTAAGTATAGGCTATATATGTGAAGAGAATACATGCAGAAGCTGCAATATTACAGAATATGCAGTATCTTTCTTCACCCTGCTACTTGCCACAAGAGTGGATATGTTGAATACATTTGATCATCTTACAACTTTTGACCTAGTAGTGCTTATAATGCTGTAAAAAATATTTAAATGTGGGGTGTCCTTTTGTTCTGGCAGGTGTGTGAGCTGGATATTATCTTTAATTTTGAAAAAGCTTATTTTATTCTTGATGAGTTTGTAATCGGTGGAGAAGTACAAGAAACTTCAAAGAGGTCTGCAGTGAAAGCCATAGAAGACTCTGACATGTTGCAGGAGGTAAGGCAGAGGAAAACAAAAGGCAGACACCTGATCTTCCTACACCTTCTTTCATCTTCCTTGTTTGACAGGAGCTTAAAATACAGCTAAGCACTTCTGGTATTTAATTATCCAAATGTGTCTTACGTTCTGTTTCAATAGGTACAACAGTGCAGTTGAGGTAGCAGTTACATAAGCTTTCAATTCAACCCTCTTGCATCTTGCGGAATCATCTGGAGGCTCTTTATATAATGCTCTCTTTCAATTTAACTGCTAGAATTTCTTGGATATTATATTAAGAAATAGCTTAAGATGTATCTAAGATATTTATATAATATGGGAACGTAATCTAAGGTTATGTTTTATTTATACATACGTATATATGAATACAGAAGAATCTCGTCTGTTTCACTAATACATTGGAAACAGATGACTTACTGGTAACACTTAACATGGGCAAAAGTACTTTCTGGCAAACTAGTTTCATTCATAACACCTTCATAGTCTTTCCGCAGGGCACAGATATGTAACCTTTATTCAGAACCCTGCAGGAATTCTCTTGTAACTTGTAACGTAACTTGTACTGTTGAGCCAGGAGTGGCAAAAGCCGTTGAATGTGCTGGATTTACTTTGTATTTCCTGGGTAGTGAGGGATCCATTTTAATGCTGAAAGAAAAGCATGCTGGTAGAGGTAGCTACGGGCATGCTATGTGAGTCCAACAGTTTTTCACAGTGGTCTGGCATTTGCACGTGAAACTACACCAGCTTTGTACAATGCCACCTAGATGTGATGAGTTTGGCCACAACCATGATGTCGTGATTAGAAGAGCAGATTCTAAAATGCTGTGAAAGGTTTTTAAAGCAGAATTATTTCTACCTTTTAGTTAATCTGATCTAATTCCATGCAAAATTACAACTGTCTTCAGAGAGGACAAGAGGATTTGTTTGAATATTACTGTACTGCTTATAATAATGCATCAGGGTTTTGTGTTGTTTTTTTTTTCCCCCAGACAGTGGAAGAGTACATGAACAAGCCTGCATTTTAATGTGAAAACTACCTGGAGAGAGAACTGCTGTATGCACCTCTAAAATGCACTTCGTGAGATTGCTTCCCAATGTGCCAGATCCTCAGAGAAATACCAAAACCCAATAACCGAAGGGGTGGGTTTGTATAATGGTGAAGATGAAGGTCAGCTAATGTAGCAGAGGGTTTAACAATTCTGCACTTGTGTTACTCTACATATGAGTTTCTCAGAGTTGTTACTACCCTTCATCTAGTTTCTCTTCTCTTAGCTGGGCTAAACACTTGTTTTGTACCAGGTCTTTTAGCTTCAGGTTTTGTCATCATAAAATGTTACTGACAGTACTTCAAAGAGCTATTTTTACTAGTTTTGGTCTACTGCTGACCGTATGACTCTACTTTTGTACAAATGTCCATTATTTTGAATGTAATGATTATTCTGCTCTAATAATAATTTTTTTTCTAAAAGCCAAATGGTTGTGGACCCTGATTTCACAAGCTTGTTTCGAAAATGTAAGCCACCTAGTATAAGGAGAAAGATACTTCTCTTTGGACCAGCCTCTCTCTTTCTCTATCTTCCTTCTATTTTCTGCTGTAGACTGCTCCAACTGCTACTAGGCTGCACTCCACACCTTGGGAAGGGTGTTCTGGCTCAAGATAGGCTTCTGCCAGGTTTAGTGTATCCTTTTTGCTCCTGCATGCGGGTGGCCTGTTTCTGTCTTTCTCCTCATTTCGCTGTCCCCTTCCCAGGTCCCCTGGACCTGGACAAAGACTGAAACCTTTGGAAATGTGCAGCTTGAGAGCAGGAGATATCCTGAAGAGAAGAAATCAGTCTTTGAGATTTTAGGGTGAAAATAATCTCTTCTATCTTTTGGTATCTACTAATAACCACCTTTCCCAGTAGAGTTTTCCTGTCCCAAATTCACACGCCTATTGGGATGATCAGCTTTCTAGTAGTTCAACGTGGCCCATTTTTACGAAGGTTGGACAATTTAATCAATCTTTTATAACTTTGCAAGCTGCATAAAAGGAAAAAGAGAAGAATCGGCTGGGCTGTGCATCTTACTGTGTGTTATAAAACATTGTAGCTGTGTGTGGGGAGCCAGGTATGTTAACTTGCAAGTCCGTCAGTGCAATCTGGTCTCTCTAAACTGATTGAACAGCTTCCTTAGAGAGATTATTTCCTCCTTTAACAGAATTCAAAGCTCAGAGAAATTCAATTTATCCTAGCCCATAACCCATAGCTGGATGTTTTGTCTCTGTCAAATCATGAAACTGTCCTATAGAAAAAACAGGTAAGTTATCAGAGACATGTGCCAGAATGATCTGAGCATTGATTCACATTTCCCTTCCACATATTTTCTTTGATTTCTGGAATGTACAGTCAGTATTTTCCTTTAGGGATTTTTCTGATCTTTAAGCATCCTGCAAGCTTGTTCTGATTTTTTTCATTGCTCCTTTCTTTCCTGTCTGTCTGTCTGTATCTTCCTGGGGGGGGGAAGGGGTTTGGGGGTTCTTTTTGGAGGGTGGGAGCACTTTGAGACAACATGACAACTTTGCTAATTCTCAGCCCACTTTTCTGCCTGTGTTATCTGGTCTGTTAGTAAAACTGTGACAAACTGGTTCATAGCATCGTGCTGCTCTTTTAAAAATTACTTTATCCATCTGTTTTCTCTGTATTGATGTCAAAGGCATACTTTCAGCATTGAAAAAATAGTGAAATTGCTGAAGGGCTTTTAATAGCTCTGAAGACATTCCATTTAATAGTAAATTAATGAAATTGTATGAGTTGTATATTATTTTCGCATGGTTTGAAATTAAGTTTTTTGAAGTAGAGTGTTTAATTGATTATGAAGCCACTTCAGAATGTGCAGAGAGGCTCTTTTTGCTCTTTGCTTTTATAAGTGACTTCTATTCAGTGAAATTATCAGTAGTTTCATTTGCTTTTACTCTTTTTCTTTTGAAGCCATGCTCTGATTCTCTGACTCTTATAACTGTCACATTGCTTGAATTCTGGAGTATTATCAAAATAGGAGTTCCAAAAAGAAGATCTGTAAGCCTGTTTTTTTAGTCATTCTAAGAGCTGTAGGACTTCTTTCTCTCTCATTTCAAATGGAGAAGAGTTCCTTATGGAAAAAAATAGTGTATTAGCTCGGGTTGCTTATGCCAACCGTATCAGTGTAGCATCTGAAATAAATAGTATTGCCAAACTGATGTATCCAAAATCAGCTTGAGAAGTGTGAGTGAGTTAGCATGGTTGCCTTGCCCTACTGCAAAAGGTCATTGGAGTATGGCATGCCTGTTGTGCCAGCCACCGTTGTGCTACAAGGTGGGGTGGGAAGCATGTGTCAAGCACTCCAAGGAACTGCTAAATTATATTCCTGCTCTAAGCAGCATCTACAGTTTCGTGTTGCTTTTGCCTACACAAGGTAGGCAGTTGAGCGTTACTTAACGCGACTTTTGCAAGTGTCGGCCTGTGTGTATGGCACGCTTAAGAACAGATTGGTTGGAAATGTCAAACTTATATTTATACTTTTTACAACCTTCAGTGAGAGAGGGATCACTCACCTGAGCGGTGTTACAGTGGCAATTCAGCTCAGCTCTTTCTCCAAAGGGGAAAAAGTCCAAAAATGAAAAGGCCCAAGTGAAACGCAGTTATTTATGGGTTACCTTTATGTCACTGTGTCAAAATGCCTGTGCCTCCATCTTTGTGCCATCGACGGGACTCTACGTAGCTTAGTGCACTGTGGACTATAGCTCATCAGAAGACGTATGGCTCTCAGTGTCTTAGTTCTTTGATTTTTCTTAAAGGAGGAGATACATATATCTTTGTATACATTCACGAATCTCTCATTTAATGCCCGTTTAATTTGTGTTTGCTGTTGATGTTTCTATTTCAACTTGCCTGACTATTCTAGGCAATGCTCAATGTCAAGTTTTCTGAGATTACTTCATGAAATTATAATCAAAAAACAAGTGTTAGAAAACAGGTGCCTTAACAGCTTCCCTGATCTCACCAGCATCTTCTCTAGTTCTCTAAACTCTGACCTCGCTGACAAGCTTCAAGCACATGTCCTAGTTTGCAAAATTGCGTTTACTAAAATAACCATTAATTGTGGTCATGTTGCTAGCCTTGATTCCCATCCTTGCTTTTGGCAGCTGCATCTAACAAAAAGCTTTTTGATTTCCTCATTAGCATCTCTGCCTGGAGGATTCTTACTGTGATCTTACTGCTTACCAGTTGTGACAGGGCTGGTTATCTGTCACGCAACTATTTGCAACTCTTGAGTTGTGACATCTTTGAACATACCATGACAATTAAAGAGAGACGGACAGACTGGGATAAAAATAAGTGTAACAATGTCAAAGGGAATATTGAAAGTATGACAAACCATCATGAGTGAGAGGCAAGAGTGGCAGGATCTCACGGGATTCATGAATTCTTACAATTTCTGTTTCTGTTTTCATTATGCATTTCTGAGTGTTGTGGCTCATTAAAAGGTGTCAACTTTCGACATTTAGGTTACCTTGCTTAACTCCTATCAGCCTTTGTTTAACAAAAAGCCACTGAAAGTGAATCTTCAACACCTCCCCTGGCTGCTCCTACAAAAAACCCATGTGTTTTCAGAAACCCAGGTCAGAAACTTACTGTATAGTCTAGGTATGGTTCTGTGTCTGAATTTACGTTGGACAGAGTAACGCTATACTTATGAAAGGATGAATTGCTATTTTGTAATTTATTTTACAGTCCTTTCAATAGATAACACATTTTTTTATCCTCTGTGTAGCACTGTGCTGTGTTGGAGTAATACAGCATGCAGTAACAGTACATTAGGGGTCAGGAGGGATTGGTTTATAAGGAAAGATTAGAAGAATTTAACAGTGTGAGTGAGGCTTTCAAAGATACCCAGAGACATTCAATCAGCAGTCCCCACAAAATAGTTTTCTTTCATAGAGAAAACTCCGGTCCGTGTCTGTCTGTGACATTCTACTCCACTGCAAATGCATTTGAAAATGTTTGTTAGCACAGCTTCTGCCTGAGTGGGACGTTGCTCTCGCCCTGCATAAAATGAGTAAACCCAAAGGTTCTGCAGTCTATCCCTATGGTGGGATTTTCATTAACTGTCTGATGCCTTTATGAGCATGGAGTCTGCATCATCAGCTTACATCATTATATTTTTGTTTTAGATGGCTGCCAAGAACTTGTGAGCTCAGACCAGGTAAAAGCATCCTTCTGGGGAATTTGATGACATTCCTGCTAAATTCAACAGCATGTGTGTTCCTCAGCAAGAGGATAGTACAAATAAAATATCTGTTGAGTTAAATATCTGTTAGGATTTTTCAGGGTTGTTTTTTTGGTGTTTTTTTTTTTTATCATGAAGATAGCTGGGCTAGGTTGAAGTATAGTAGCGAAAGCTTAGTTTAAAGGGTTGCGCTGCAAGACTTAATGTTTGCTGTCATGGAAACCTGTTGCCTTGGAACATGACTAATGAGACCGAGGCTAAGGGAAGGGAAGAAGCTGTTCTTGAAACTATTGTTCAGCAAACCCTAAGGAAAAACCAGCAATATACATTATCATAAATCACAGTTATTTTAAGTTCTGTTGTCTAGTCCACTTAACCTTGTCTTTTTATTTACTTATTTAGCAACTCTTGTAACCACGTTTTCATAAAAAGAATGCTGTAAAATAGTTCAAAGCTAATTCTTTGGCTTTCTAGAAATACATAGCATCTTATTTGCTGTCCGCTTTCCCAGTAGACTACAAAATTTGTCCAACTTTCATGGAAAGAACACACTGAAAGCAAACATGGCTGGTCTGGAATGCCCCTGTAAGGGGGGATAGTCAGCAGTTCAGCTGAGGATTTTTTGCTTTGGTTGTAGTTGTATGTTGTAAAGAGAGTCCAGGTGTACGAGGTGGGGAACGTTTCTGTGTACATAGCCATGTGGAAAAATCTGGTTACCCCTCTTCATCAGTGTGGGAAGATTGCTGGTCTGTGATGCTGAAAGGAAGCTCGGCAGCGGGGGGAGCATACAGAAGGTATGGTAAAGTTTATTTTACCCTTCTGTCATCTCTTAGAGTTTTTGCTGAGAATTCTCCTCTTTTCTGGAGCTTCCTGCTCCGAACCCAGTGTGTATTGTTACACAACATGTTCTGCAGTGGAGAAGAGAATGCTGATGGTTTTTTCTGCAAAGGTGAATTTTGTCTGTCTGTTGTAAAAAAAAAAAAAATGCTGAATGTAGAATTCTTAGTTACACAGGCTGACAAATTCATTAGAGCTTGCTGCGGATTTCAGCTGCTCTCTGGACCAGGCTCCTGCATGAATAAATTGCCAGCAGCTGTGTAAGTCTCCCTGCCTTGTGGAGATCATGATTCGGGGTCCTTCTGGAAGCTAACAGTGAAGAGAGCGTGGCTGAGCAGAGCTGACAATGACAAATCACAGAGGAACATCTTCAGAGAAGTTTCAGGTGAAAGAATATGTTCTATTCTCGAGAGGGCTTGGGACGTGGTCCTGGGTGAGTATTATGCTGGATAACAGCTCTGAAAGAGCACTGTGACAATGCAGCAAGAAAGGAATATTCTGGGAAAAAGAACAAAGAACTGGCTGGGTTTGTGAGCTGACAGCTGCATTTGGGGCGAAGGAGGGTTTTTTCTGGTGTCTGTTGTTGGTGACAAGGTGGTCCTTGTTCTCAGAGGAAAAACTGGCTTGGGTAATCTGTTCTTGTTTGGCAAGGACTGACACAGAGCGTTACGTTGGCAATGGGAAGAACGTTCTGCTGGTAAAAAAGGAACTGCAGAGGGCAATGACATATGATAAATTGTTTTTAAATACAATAATAAAACATTGATTCATTCTCATTGGGTTACTGTGAGGAAACCGCAACATTTAGCGTGACAGTTCTGCCTGAATGATGATGAAAATAACCAGTATGTCAAAAACGTTATGTCGTGATGTATACTCTAGCATTTATGTTTAAGCCTGGATTAAGAGTGGAAAGACTAGGACCTCAAGAAATCTTGTTCATCCTTGTGTCCCAGGCAGGATCAGCTGCACTTAAAATGTATCTGAGTGACGTTTTTCTAACTTCTTTAAATTAGCCTCTTTAAAGATCCCAAAACGTTCTTGGGTAGTCTGTCCTGAATCTAGCCACCCCCCCACCCCCCTGTTGAACTGCTCTTCCTAATGCCAGCTCCTTCACTGCCAGATAAGCCCGGTACTACTTGTGATACTGAGCATAGATACAGGAATATCTTTCTTAACGTTTTTCTTTGCAGCGGCCGTTTAAGGGGTTCCGAGTGATGGAGCACACAGCTGTGCCTTCAGTATGGGGGTATTGGGTGGCTTTAACCTCGATCCCATTGCATGAACTTGGTGGTCCTTGGTAGGTGGTCAGAAGAGGTACAGAGCAACTAAACGGGTGAAACCCAGAAGCACAATTCCTTTCTCTTTCTCCTCTTTTCTTACACACTGTAACTGCTCATAACAGCTGTGCACAAGGCCCATACTCAGCGGGTGCTGCGGGGCGTCCCCTGTTACAGGCGTGTAAGATCGCTCAGGCTGCTTCAACCCGGCTACCTGCGTGTTCGAGCTTTGAATTACCTCCCCC
>JAVJGJ010000057.1:47842979-47875024 GCA_035590215.1 Microhierax caerulescens | reverse complement strand
GGCGGGCGCTCACCCGGTGCGTGTTCCCCGGCTTGTTTGCTGAGGACTTGCTCTTCATGGCGGCGGTGGCGGCGCGGCCCCGCACCGATGCACACACGTGCGGCCCTACGCGCCGGGCGCCGCCATGCCGGCCGCGGGCTGCCGGGAGGAGGAGGCGGCCCCGCCGGCGGAAGGGGCGGGCGGCGCAGGCCCGGGCCGGGACCCGACGGCAGGAGCCGGGGAAGGACGGGGCTGTGCCCGCCCCAGCTCACCTGGGCGGCCCGCGGCGTTTCGTGAGGGCTCTGGGCAGGGCAGCCCGGCTCGGGCCTCCTCTCCGTGCTCCGGTGCAGCGCGGGGGGGCACCCCGGTGGCGGCGGGAGGCGCCAGCGCTGCCCGAGGAGAAACCGGTACCGGCGAGACAAGGTTGTGCCGGGGAGCGCAGCCCCCAGCGCAGCGCTGGCGGCTCGGCCCGAGGCGGCCGCTGCCCAGCTGCCACAGCCGTGATTTCTGTAACGACTTTTGCCCGGACCTGAAACCCCCGCGCCCCAGAAACCTCCCCCCGGCCAAAGCGTGTGCGCAGGGGCAGGTGGCCACGCGCTGACGGTCGGTCGCGCTGGCTCGCAGCGGCCGTTGCGCCGGGGGCCGGGTGAAGCGCTGCGTCGGGCAGGTGCGGTGCGAGCGGCCCGGCGGCGGGCGGGCGGGCAGCTTGTCCCTGCCGAGCCTGCTTGTGCGGGCAGCTCAGGGCCGCTCTCAGAAACCGGGCTGGCAGGTTACTGCGGCAGCAAGGCACGAGGTTGGATTTGAGCACGTCTGAAGTTCACCATCAGGAGTGCGTAGGGACCCAAACTTTGAACGGACCCAACAGGTTAAAACGCTGCCGGGTGCATCCAGAAAAGCTGCCCGTGGGCGGGCAATAAACCATTAACGCGATAGCCATCTGGACAGGGCTGTGCTCGCTCCGGCATCTGTGAAGCCAGAGAGCTGCAGCCAGCTGTTAGCTTTAAAGCTTGCTCTTCTGCTGCTGGAATAGAAAAGACTTCTGGCACTTGCATTAAGTGAGAAGAGAATGTCTAGTTTAGACACTCGCAGGCTTAAGTGTTTTCGAGCCCAAACACCTCCATGAGGATGTGTGGCTGAAAGCATGTGGAGAGGTCTAGGTCCACAGAAGAGCTTAAGCACCAATGTGGAACTGTTTAAATACCCCTCCAGACGTGGTTAGTAAATTCACCTGTTGTGTATCCTACATATGAACTTGCAAAAAACAGTCCACTAGATCTTTTTATCATTATGAATAGCATGCTGTATAGTTACTGAACTTCTGGGATGCACGTGCTCCAAAATCATGCAAGGGAACGAGTAAAACCTAACGTTCATGGAAAGCAACAGGGAGAAGAACTCAGGTGTGCTCTGTCTGTTGCAGAACAGGAGTCACCAACAAAAATAAAAGATGTTAGAGGAATTTTTAAAAAAGTTATAAATGCTTCTTTATGCTTGTAAACTGGCAGCTTCTCAGAAGAGTGAGTCAGGCTAGACCTGCAGATGCTGATGTTTATGAGAACTTCTGCCCACAAGACCTAGCAATGGACTGCATTTCAGCTAGCACTGCATTCAGCACTTGGAGATAAATCTGAGTGAGCCTCAGGGTAGTAACTCAGGTATTGATGGCCATGTATGGCCATGACACTAGGTCTGGTGCTTCAGCTGGGAAGGTTCAGTGACCCAGAAGGTCCCTTCCCCACTTCTATATGTTTCAGCTATGTTAACAATTCACTTTCTACATACGCTCCTCTCTGACTGCAATGCCTCAAGCCTCAGGCCTTATTCTTTTACTTTTCCAGGAAGAGATGTGGCGCTCCCATCTCTGGGCAGGCCCCGGCTCCAACACCCTATGATTAACTGGTGGGCCCAGCTGTCAGCAGGTCTCCTTCAGAAAACGGCAAGCAGATGGCCTTCTGAAGAGTGATGGCTTGTTGGTTGTAATACCTGTAGAGGCATGGAGAGGAAACCATTGTGAAACAGCACATGTGCATCTATCAAAGTAGTCATCTATACAGATCTAACTTCAAACAGTCGCTGTAGGCTACAAACACCAGTCCCTGACAGTAATCCATCAGCATTTCTGGGGTGGGTCTAAGATTCCTGTGTCTTCTCCATTCCTGGGCTTTTTAGTCCTGCTGCCCAAAATCTATTTGCTGGACGTGGCAAGAACCAGAGCCCCTCTGTGTAAAAGCAAAGCAGGCTTATTGTCTGGAAATGTGTCTGAGTCATACAGTTTGGGGTTTGTTTTTTTTTTTAAATTTCGTTTGTTTTTTTGTTTTTGTTTTGGTTTCTTAAAGAAGCACTGCCCATTTAGCCTAATAATAATAATTTGGGTAAAATACCTCAATATTTAACCCAGGATGGTCTCACAGGGAAGAATTCATCTCATATAACCTGCAACATTTACAATGCACACGTCTGCCTCTGAGCAGCCACTTTAGGCTGCTTTTGTATTCAGTGAAGATCGAGGAACGTTCCTGTACTTGAAACATCTGTGTTAGAATAAAATGAATCATGCCTTTGAATTGTTAGACTCAGAGAGTCTGGATGACCTAGATGGTATGTGTGTATCTGCAACTGACCCTGTGAATTCCCATGACACAGCTCAATAACTACGTAAATACAGAGTGTTCAAATTATTGTAGAGTTGCCCTACTACCCTCATATTTTTATGTGTATTAATCACAAGCACAACACATACTCATGAAGCCTGTATGACACTGACTTTCTAACCTAGAGGACATAGTATCTGGTACAAGCCAATGGGCAGCCAGGACAGCTTATTTTTAACCTCAGGATATTGTAGAATGCATAGGTGTGCAGGTGTAAGATCAAATTTTCATTTTTCTACTGTATTCATATGGGCATGGTAGAGATGTGCCAGGAAAGGAGATATGCCAGGAAAAGAGTTTACATAGGGTATTTAATTGTGAGAAGATCTTGCTTTTCAAAATGAAATATAATAGGCAAACATTAACAGAAACACTCATGAATTTAGCCAAATAACTTCCAAGCTTGGATGCCCAAAGGTAGGTTCCTCAATCAATTTTATAGACACTAAATAAGTAAGTGCAGTCTTGAAGGCAGGCACCAGCCTTGGTTGTAAACCCAGAAGCCCTTCTCTTTGCCTGTCTCTGCTCACCCCACAGACCAACTTGGGGTGCATATGGCTGGAACCCCACTGCATCCATCACAGGAGTTCTCTGAAATCCTCATTGAGAGGGAAGCTGATGTGAGTTTGCAGCCAGGTTATACAAGTGCATGATGCTGAAGCAAACATTATTTATTTTTTTTAATTTGTCTGGAAAGCAAGAAGAGCCCTTTGAAACATGATGACATATTTTCACTTCCAGTTTCCTCCTCAGCTTCTAGCTGTCATTTTGCCTTGCCTTGTGGGAGGAAACCACAGGAGGATTATGTAGGATGTTTTCAAGAGCACTTGCATTTTCAAAATCAAAGCAGACAAGATGCTGGAATCCTGTTCTGCAAATGGGTGGAACTGTTTGGCCACATTTTTTCTAATATGCCTGAAGCACAGAGATTCTGCAAATAATGCAACTCCAGGTCAATGCCAGCTGAGTCCTGGGGAGAATTTCACCTACCTTTAGGCCTGCAGATTAGAGAGGGTTTTGGACAAGGAGCTGGAGTATAGATGCTAGATTTCTGCAGATATTTGGGGGTGAAGGGGTGAGCATTCATGACTAAAATATCCTGAACTTAGGGACTTCCCTCACAGAAAGGGGCACCAACAACCTGATCCAGCCCCTTAAGGCATCTATGCCAGTGGCTCCGCTATTGCAAGTCAGGGTCCTGCTGCAGAGGTGGAAGAGATGGGCTGTATTAGCTCCATCTCTAGAGGTAAACTGAGTAATGCCAGAGCACAGGGATCATCCACACCAATTAATCATCAACAGAATCCCTGGCACAATTTTGGTTCATGCCAACTAGTACGATTCCAAGGTTTCTGCCCAGTAGGAAGCCACACCTTAGAGTTTTTTCTTAAGGTGGGGAAGAAAGTCTTATAATTTAATTTGGAAAGAAAAAGGGCCTGATTTCTGCAGAGACAACACTTGTACAGATGGCCCTGGACAGGAGGGGTTTGCAGCCGTGACCACTGCTGCTGTTCTTCACTTGACTGCTCTGCTACAGCAGCGGCAACAGAACTGGCTTCAGCCTTGTTGGAAGCAACAGCAAGAGAGGCAGAAGGAGGAGGACCCACAGAAGAAGCAAGGGGCATGGAAAGGAAAATGAACAGGGAGGATGGAGTCTTGTCCCCCGAAAGGGATAAGAAGTTTCTCCTGCATTTCACCCTCACCGCTAGAACAAGGGGCATCTGGATTTCACAGAGACCATCTGGATTTCAGGCTGTCTGTTGGCTGTCTGTGACTACTAAACGTCTGATTACAGTCTAACTCAGATTTCTGACAGCTGTCCTGAAACCTGGCTGTTTGGCATGTCCAGGGAAAAAAAAAAAAAAAAGCCTTTAGCTGTGAATATGAAGCTGTGCTCCCAAATCTCTCCCTCCACCCCACCCCAAATCCCTCTTTTTTGTTTGGAAGCTTGAAATTACAGTGTAAGATGACAAGTTGGGGCTGAAGGATCACAACTGTAAGTTTTAAGATAAAGTTACACCTTCCAAAACAGTGAAGATGAAAACCAGTAAAAATCTCTTGGGAACAGGTGTGCACAAGAGAATACTTCCTTCAAAATCATTGCCATCTCCCATACACAATTTTCTTTCTCTTTTTTGTCCTCTTTTATTCTGTCTTTATTGGTCCCTTTATCTGTTAAATGCCACTGAGGAAATAGTAAATCAATAATCCAAGACAGTAATTCCTCACAATGATATTGAGAAGCTAATTGTGAGAGGAAAACAAAATCTTAGAAAGATGGGGTCAAGGATATTTCCATTCTCAAATAGTTTCAGCTTTCAAACTTGCAAAGTCAATTGTACATGACATTCAGGGGCAAATAAGGCCAGGCTCAGCATTTTGTTACTGAAAGGGGTGGGATGTTCCTGCCATTGAGCAGAAGGTAACATACAAAGCAGTTGATACTATTCATGTCTCTGCATACATCTCATTCAAACAAGATGGAACCAAAATTAGGTACCTAGATTTGAGCTCGTGGCTAATTAATTTGCATTTTTTTTTCTTATTTGAAGCTTGAGCTGTGTGAATATTCCTGCAGCTCTAACTTTGCTCTCAGGTTCCAATAAAGACAGTATCTTGATTAACCATTCCTGGCCTCATAGATCCAAGAGGCATAGTGTACAAAAGCTGAAATGCTCCACAAAAGGTCTAATAATCTCAGCACTGCAGAGCCCTTTAGGTAAAAAACATTTAAACTGATACATACCCTTAAGCTGAGTCTGTTATGATGCAGTCTAATTTTGGTGTGTACTGCTTGGTGAAATGTTTGTGGGTAGCTGAGAAAAATGGATGAACTTATACAACATCAAGAGAGAAAGCAGCCCATCTTGCCACTTCCACTGTGTCATTGGCTGTTGGTACCGACTGCTAAATCATAGATGTTTATGAGAATGTTCCAGGTCTATATCAACTAGAAAAAAAACCCCAAACCCAAACAACATTACTAGATTCTTTGGTTGGTTTCCAAAACTCCGTGTTAAATGAAGAAGGATTTGCCACCAGAATCAGTTCTGCTTCCAGACAGTGTCCCTAGTGATACTGCAGTAGGACTTTTAGGGACACCCAGGTGTGCTTAACTATGCACACTCCAAGTTTCTGCTACTCAGTGAGTCCCTCTCTGTGATAAAAACCTTATGAGGAGCTAGAACTGTATCTTGTTTGGAAAACAATTCTCTCTGGAGGAAGTGATTCAAAATTTTATTGATACTCTGACTGTAGAGATGTTGATGACACTCAGGAAAGAAACAGGGCTGTTCCTTCTTTCCACAAAAATTAAACAAGTTTTTTGGACCCTGCTGCTGCTTCTAATGCTGACTTGTAGGTCTAAGTTATGATCAGTCAAATAGGACCCATTAAAACAACTGCTACAATGAACATACTGAAATAATAGCTGCCTGTGCAAAAAGATACCTAGGTGGAGACTGACACTTCAGAAACAGAGAAAATGGAAATGAGCATCAACCTCCAAGTGAGGGAAAAAAAAAGTCACTGAACATGTAAGGTCCTTGTTGCTTGTGCTGGGCAAGCACTTACGACAAGGGTGAAGTTCACCTGCATGACTATAGCCACCTGCTTGGAGGGCTATATTTGACCTGGTGTTCATAGCCAGTGGAAGAAGATGAGTACTTACAGGGTGCCACATAGATGAGTTAACAGGTGCTCCACCAGTGCCTGTTTTAAAGTGGGATGATGTGAGACCCCTTAAAATGGTGACCAGCTAATGCTATTGTACAGATACAGAGCATCTGCTGTGCCAAAAGATGGATTCCCTTAAAACCAGCCATGGCCAAAATGCTTCTCCCCAACTGTCATTTTTACCTTTGTGCTTCCTTGTGCATCGTGGCATTCACTGAGTTTGCAAATTGCTAACACTATCCCATGACATCTCCATTACAGGTATTAACCTGACTGTTTAGAAGTTGTGGGGGCTTTATGATGCTGTATCTGCACCATTCTTTTTTGCATCTTCAGAAATGCATGTTAAAGTTATTATTTCTTTCCTTTTTCCTTAGCCCACAATACACATTTTCATCACCCCCCCTCGGTAGCCTATTTGAATGCATGCTAACTGGACACCAGTGTACCACGACAATAATAAAGACATTCGCTGTAAGAGTCCCAGCATGCCTGGAGTAGTAAAGTCCTCCTCCCATGGAGTCTGGTCACGAAAAATCCACATAATACATGCTCACTGCCCCACCCCCCCCCCGCCCCGATGACCCACCACTCCCCAGCATCCTGCAACAGCCATAAGACTGTAGTCCAAGAGGCCACAAAAATTGTGGTGTGTCCCAGCAGCATACTGGGAGAGACCAAGGATGATGGCAGTGTTTCCACTCTCTGGAAACCCAGGGATTTGCTATCTGAATTGTCCAGATAACATCAGAAATAGCTGCAATGAGTCCCATGTTATAGAGGAAAACAGAAGAGACAAACCAAACCAAAGCCAACAGCTGCAGACAGTTGGACCTGAGGGAAAACGTCCTATCTACACTTGGAGGTGAATATTGCTTGAGGGTGTCTGTCAAGCAAACCAGTTAAACATATAGTGCTGGTGCAAATATACGCAACTGCCTTCAAACATTTCCAAGCAATGTACGCGTCTGTGGGATCTCCGGTGTGGGCAGCCTTGACAGAGAGCAGAAGAGGGACTGAAGAGGATCAGAAAGGGCTGTAAAAGAGAGTGAAGATAGTCAGTTCATAGAGACACTTGAAAAATGGAAGAATGAACTGAATAGCAAACAGCAATTTTGGGGGAAATGCTTCTTGGGACTGGGGGTCCAAAAAAAGAAAAAATAATATTCTGGCAGAAGAAATGTGAGAGAAGGGAAAAAGAGAAAATTAATATTAGATGGAGGGATGAAAGGAATGAGGGAGCACAAGAAATTTAGCAGTTCCAATTGCAAAGAAAGATGGGAGGCAGGTCACCAGGGAGATGTCAGAACTGGTGATAGACACTCTGGAGTATGAATGGAAGAATAAATCAAAATAATCAAAAGAAGAGCTAGTTAGGGCACTGGGACAGTGGCAGAAAACATTTATCAGCGCATTTTGAGTGCCAAAGGTAGCACACTCATTTCCAGAGGCTTCCTCTGTAGAAAATGGAAAGAGACAGGCTCCTTCAGGGAGCATATCAAAGCAGCAGAGTTTCTTTCTGAAGAACCTGTCTCTCTTTCAGTTAGAAAGGAAACGTAGGGAACCAAGCTGCATAATCGAAGTACCTACACCGTACACCTAAAGCAAACACATCTCAAAATAACACCAACTAGTACATGTGAACAGAGATAGTTTGGGTAGCAGTGGGAAAAAGGGAAAACAACAGAAATAAAATAAGGAAATTCTGGAAAGACCTACTCAGAAAAGAAATTAAATTTTCATTGATCATTCTGGTGAACATTTGACAGCCCTTTCTCATACATTAACTGCAAGTAAACAAACTAGTTGAATTGTAATTCTGTTGATGCAAAATTGAACACCTTAAATAAACAAAAGATCCCAAAGCCATGAGAATAAAGTTCAAGCATGTAACTTATTTATCCGTTTGAGTTAAAGAATTAAAAAGTGTACCACAATTTTATTTCCATACTAATTGTTCTCTTGAGCACATAATTATGCATGCCGCATCTCACTGTGTGGGCAGTCCATAAATAGATTTTGAGATTTGATTTTTTTTAAATGAAAGAGCAGAATTCTCCAGCAAATACATTATAAGCTCCAAATCATTCAGATTTAAATGCTCAATATTCAAGGATGACTTACTTCCTTCAATCCTGAGGCACTGACTATTAATTTTAAATGGTATGTTTGTCTTAGGGGATCTCACAGTCTGAAGTTTCCTTCTCAAGACTGTTAAGCACTCATGTTTAAATTATTTTCCTTGTAGATTGCATTCGTTCAGATTTCTGTGGAATGCAAAAATAAATAGAAAACCCCACACAGCCAAGGAGTTTTCATTCAAAATGTCAATATAAACATGATTTATTTCTGGGACTTTTATGCATCTCTCTGGCTCTTTTCTCCCTATCGATCTCTTTCTTTGCAGGTCACTCTTTCTGTCTTTGTGTCCCAAACAAGCTAAGCATGAGAGGACAAGCACTTCAAGTGAACAAGTTGTTACCCTGAAAGACTTCCCATGAGTAGGGTGTGAAGCAATGAACTTTTGCAAACCTACACCCCTTCAAATTTGGGATTTGGATAGGATGAGGATTGGAAATGGTACAGACATAGAATTAGGGTACTATGCTTCTTCAGCTATTTAACTTGTTATGTTTACGGTGGTGTGTTAAGGCATAAGACACTGGCAAATCACATCACATTCTTGCGGTTGCCCACAGACAGCACATAGTCTGTGCAAGAGGGCCTTCTACACGTACCATTCTGAGCTTTGGGCACTGCAAATCCAACTAACTGGAAAGAAGTTTCTAAAAGTATACTTGGAAATGTACTCTAGTGGTATTCTTGGAAATAAAGAGGTGACAATTGTGGGACATCTCTGTACCAAGAGAATCCCAGTGCTCATAATGCAGGTGCCATGTGACTATTTCTAAAAAATGCAACCAAATTTCACAAGAAATATTGATGATGATACTGGTCTTCTGAATAGCCTTGCAGGGTCATTTTGTCATGTCCAGACACTATAAACAGAAAAACTGACAAGAAAAATAGTTAAACAGACAGCTAAGAACATCACTAAATAACACTGTGGAAGATTTCTCTAATGAAGCATTAAACCAGGAGAAGCAAAGTCAATGCTGATGGCAGTCAGGTAACAAGCTATACTAAGCCCAGCAATTCAAAACAGCAGTGTGTGGGCAAGCACAGCCAGCAGGAGAGGTTAGAGTGGAGCCAAATGCTAACTGATCTTCGGTAACATACAGCACCATCAGCAATGAACTTCCATTTCACCAAAGTCTGAGCAGGCTTTTCAAGGTGATAACTGATGCTGTACAGGGAGCAGTTGTGGTTTTATTGATTTTACCAGAATCAAAATCTTCCAGAAGTTAAAGAAGTGCATTTCGACTTAAAGCACTGCATTGTGAGAAAAGCCAAACTGTCTAATTAGAAGTCAATGATTAATGTTGATATATTGTTCCTAATAATAACCACAACCAAAAGGAAATTTAACAGGCAGCTCCATGAACAGAGGAGTAAATGGAATGTGGATCCCCATAGCTCTGTGTCTTGGGGTTGGTTGGCTTGTGTGTTTAAGAAGATAAGAACCTCTTCCTGCAGTTGGATGTTTTAAAAGTCTTTCTTTTTCAATAGAAGTTCAGCTGCTGCAGTCTTCCTTTCAACAAGAACATTTATGGGATCCCTCTTTTTTGTTCATCTACTTTCATCAAACTGGTAGCACCTTATATCGCTGAGACCCTTACCCCTCTGTAAATTTGGTCACAGTGTTCAATGGTTATTGGATGGAAGGCAGACACCTTCCACATACATACATGTATGTATACACACAAGCCATGATCCCATGCCCCTGATTTCCTAAGCAAACCATCCAAACAAAAATAAACAGGGTTTTTCACAATGACAAATCATAACACTGTTCCCAGAAAAGGCCAAATGGAATACAAAAAGGCCAAAAATTTGTTTCGACAGATTTTGTTTGTTTGTTTGCTTGTTTGTTTGTTTGTTTGTTTGTTTTTACCAATGCCCAGCCATTCTCTGATGAGGTTTCCAAACTGATTCCTGTGTAAGCAGAAGAGAACAGAGCTCAGACTCCCAAACCGAGACCTGGCACTACATAGGAGAGTACCACTGAGCATGAACTGCTCTTCATTTGCAAACTCAGCTCAGCTGGTGTAGGTACAGCTGAATGCCACACAATCTGGAACTGCACACTCAAGCAAGGAATCACTGGAAGGCAGAGGGCTCCCAGGCTGCCAGGGCAAATTGCAAAGGGTTTTGCATCACTGCTGAACAGCATTCACTGTTCCTCCAGTGCTCCCCTACCTCACTTCTGGTTGCTTTTGCCCATGCTCACATTTGCCTACAAGCAGGAGAACCCCTTAAAGTGTATTTCTGCAACTTACTTCAGAGCGGTGGGCAGCATCTCTCCAAGTACAGGGCTTGATATATTTGTCTCATCTACAGAAGGAAACCAATGCCACCAGTCTCTCAGTGCCGATCCACGTGAAAAGGAGCAAGGAGGGACTGTCCTTCCAAGTAATGCAGACACTACCAGTAACACCTCTCAGAGGTGTCCAGTAATGGAAATGAGCCTAATACCAGCACAAGGAAGGAACTGTTCAGACCCCATAGGGCAGTCTGGAATTTGTTTAGGCAGATTGGTGGCTTTTTTAACTTGAGGGTGCTGGAGATATGTGGATCTTTTACTTCCTGCTATTAAACACCAAATCCCACTGATACCGTTGGATCTTACAAGAATAGAGTCACAGAGCCAGTGAGATGAGGGACTGCATAAGACCCGGTAGAGATGGGACAAGGTGGTACAAGAAAACAATGAAATAGGCTCTCTGAGTGTGGAAGACATATAAATATCTATTGTAGCAATGAGAAAAAGCAAACACCTGCAGTTCTGTGTCTGTTACACAGCACAAGCCCACCAAGTTCCATGGAACTAATTTCATTTCATGTGTGAAAAATCCAGAAGAAAAACATTCAGCCTTTTTCTCCAGGTCCACTTAACTGTGATTTAGGACATGGGTATCATACAGATTCTCTGCTGGTTCCTAAGACGGAAACATCCAAATGGGAGGATCCAGCCTTTCTTGCTATGTCAATCATGATGATATTTGAAAGACGATTTGCATAACACTCCTGTAAAAAGAATCAGAGATGACATCTGACCAGTGACATGCATTTCCTCATAGCTGCTTGTGTTTAAGTTAAGAAACGTGATCTGTTTTCCAATACATGTTATCACTTGTGTTTACATTATGTCAAAAATGATAAAGAAGCAGAATCAAACCTGTATTCATCTCACGTAGTTAATACTTTAAGTGCATGTTATTGTTTGAATGGTTTAAGCAACATAACACCTGAAAGAGTGCAAACAGGTGACACCGAGCATGGAGCTCTGAGCAGCACAAGCTGTGGGCCTGGGCAGGAGGCTGCTCATGTCCTTCCTGTGAGAAAGCGGGCATGTTTTTTGACAACACATATTATTTGCTGGACAACACCAGTTCATTGCACTGTGTGGGAAGGTGCTGGTTTTGATTGAAGCTTTGCTGGGAGGGTTTCTCATCTTTCAAGTGGTCAAAAGCTAATAGCAAATTAGGACAACCACCTCAGATAATCAATAACTCAGTAGCCTAATTGGTAGGGGTACAGAATAAGTTTGTTTCTTGCCCTTCCTTAGAAGGACATCTGGAAGCTGTTATTCATTGTATAAGTAATTAAAGAGTAATTGAGCCAGAGAGACTGACACCCTGGCCTGCTGTGGTGAGGTTAGGACATGCCCCTTGCAGTACAGTGGCCAGCTTCTGTATGTTTAGGGATGTTTATACTCTCAGATGGGCATCTAGAGGCCAGACTAACAGAGGCATGATTTCATTGCTTAACCCAATAACCCTGCCAGACCAGTCTTCCACGTGCACCCCCTCCTTCTAACATGCCTTCAGTGTCATGGTCTAACCCCAGCCAGTAACTAAGTTAACTCTCCTCCTGCTGAAACCAGGACACTCAGAGCTACCTCCAAATAGCCTGCCAAATCCAGAGCTCCCAAGGAGATTAAAAAATGCTCCATGAGCTCTGTTTGGCTGTCAGGTATCTGGCCAATCCTATCTGTCTAAGATATCGAAGGCTACTAGAAACCATGACTCAAATCAGATGAAGACAGGTCAGGGCACCTTGTGGTGAACCCAGAGCACTTGGCAGTGAAAACTGCTTCTGGCAAATCCAAATGTGAATAAAAGCCAGGAGAGGCTGGACAGGAAAGATACTACCTACCATGAAGGAAAACTGGCAAATTTTAATCCTCAAGCTGGTGATGACTTTTACTAGGAAATCAACTCTAGCATAGCACTTTGCCCATGTGCAGTTCAAGTGGGAAGGCTGCGGTGCAAAGCTGCTGAGCCCTGCCGCAAGGTGTGCCATGTGTGCCGCTGTGCTGCTGTCAGGCCCACCTCAGACAGCTTTGGCATCCTTACATCTTAAGCCCTCACTTGGCGTTTCTAACATCTGGCAAAGAGGCCAAATGTAGTATTTGCTGGTTTAGTCCTGTACGTGCTGCTAGCTGTAGAAACAGGCGCATCTCCACCACTTGATATCCCTGGCCTTGAAATCCCATGGGTGTATTTGATGCGTTCCCCTGTGGGTAAGGTGTGTGAGGCTCCATCTGTGATATTCCTGCGCACTTTGACTCTTGAACCTACGGTCAGTTGAAGAGTCTTAGCAAAACTTCCGTGAGCACAGTGCAGGTAGCGGGGCTTCCCCGTCATATAACAGCAGCGTTCAGCAACTCGCCTTGGCAAGTCTTCTATGATACCTGAATCACCGAGTTATCTTCCGGATTGCCCAACCCATAGAAATGTATATTAAACCATATTTTCACCTTCTTCACTGGGGAGTTGCCGGCATATGCTAATGAAGGAGGGTAGGAAATACCATCCTGGGGAACTCTAGGCTGAACTGTCTTCCCTCCAAAACCCCCGGACCGCCACCCTGTCTGCGCTGTGGCTCTGCAGAGGGGCCCGGGGGCCCGGGGCGGGCGGCAGTGGCCCGGGATGGCTCGGGATCGCCGCCCCTTCCCGCTCCGCGGGGGCGCTCACCGCCTCGGGGAGGAGCGGGCACCGGGGCCGTATAAGGTCCGCCCGCCGTCCCGGCTCCGGCACTCGCGCTGCCGCGCCCGCCAGACACACGGGCAGAGACTTGCGCGGGGCGCATCGCGGCGCATCGCACCGCAGCGCACCGCAGCGCACCTGGCCCGGTGGGGCTCAGCGCACCGCTCCGCGGCTGCCCGGCGGGGCGCACAGTGCTGCGGCGCCCCCGCGGGTCCCGTCCCCGTCCCCTTCCTCCCGCCCTGCGCGGGCAGCAGCTGCCCCTCGGATTTCGGGGCAGACCCTTGGCTCCGAGTGCAAGCCCCTCCGCTAGCATGGGGAGCTTCGCTGTCTGGGACTACGTGGTCTTTGCAGCCATGCTGCTGGTCTCGGCCATCATCGGGGTCTACTATGCCTTTGTGGGAGGAGGACAGAAGACATCTAAGGACTTCCTCATGGCGGGCCGCAGCATGAGCGCTCTCCCTGTCGCGCTCTCCCTCACCGCCAGCTTCATGTCAGCTGTCACCGTGCTGGGCACCCCTGCCGAGATCTACCGCTACGGTGCCATCTTCTGCATCTTTGCCATCACCTATGGCCTGGTGGTGCTGTGCAGTGCCGAGATCTTCCTGCCCGTCTTCTACAAGCTGGGCATTACCAGCACCTATGAGGTAAGGTGGAGTAGAAGGAGCCTTTCCACAGCATTCAGGGAGCTGGGGGGCTTCTCGTGCCTGCTTTCTACATGCCTCCCCTCAGTTTCTTTCCCCAGCCCCCCAACTTTGTGCTGCCACGTATCTCCACTCTCCCAAGAGCAGGCTGCAACCTACTCTGTCCCCAGGTCAGCCCACACTGCCTCTGCAGACAGCAGATGCTCAGCCTGCTGCCTTGGCTCAGCAGCTGTGCATCATGCCCGGTCTGTTTCCTCACTCCAGATACTTAGTTCAGCAGGTGGATTAATCCTCGTGCAGCTTGGATGGTGACATGTGGTTAATGATGCGTAATTAATATACCAAGAGCAAAGTGCAAACACATCTAACAGGAACCAGAGTTCTCACATCACGCTCTCTCTGGACAGGATTCTAAGCCTAGGTGCAGCCACAGAAGTCCCCCTCTGCCAGAGTATGTATTTATGCTGCTACTAGAGATTTTGGGGAGACAACCTTTTCACCTGAGGCTGTTCAGACAGCCTCCTGAACAGCCTCAGGTGAATGTCTTCTCCATCATGCTTATACAGGGAGGTCAGGAACTACTCTGTGTCTGAGAGAATTTTCTTGCTTCCACAAAAATACGGCTGAGCTGGTCTTCGGCTCAGTGTGTAAGTTCAAGCTACAGCTAGTGGCGCAGAGATGTCTGGGGTGGTGGTGCAATCACAGGTAGAGTCTCACGGTTTTGGGGTGAGGAAGCATCTGGTCAGGACTTCCTTCTGATTTAGAAGGTCTGTTGAACCTGTTTATCTTCCTGTGTGGAGACAGTTCCTGGCTGCAGATTTGGAGGCAAATTGCTCTTTTCACAGAGGACATTGGGAAAGGGACATCAGTGCAGGTGAAAGTCCTTGGCCAGCTACTTTGGTCTTTAGCATTTTATTACACTGAACGAGCATTGCAGCACTTGAGGCTGAAAACAAGGTTTCTGTTGGTGATTTAGATAAGAATTCACCAAAAGAAATTTCTGGTGGCTTCTAGTGTGTTTTAAACTACTTATCTTTGGACTGTCAGTTATGAAGATACTTAAAAATAGGGCTCTTTTAAATAAAGAGTTATAATAATGACCAGAAACTCACTGATAATCTTGGGGTTAAATCTGAGTAATGCACCTATAAAAGATATATCTTCTGTTTGTGGACAGAGTTCAGAGATTAAACAACTTTTTTTGTGTCTGTCCAGGGGTTCAGCACTGCTTTCTTGCATGGACATGCTCACAGATCACGTTTTAAATGCTCACTTCATGAGAGAGCACTTTGAGATGCTTCAGTGTTTGCCTGTGCCAATTGAACAGATTGGCAGGCAAAGGAGATTGATTCTTTTTGTACAACCACACACCCTAGAGGGTTGTTAGGACAGATGGTAGGAAGATACCTGCCCTACAGTGTGACAAACTCATTCGGAGGTTGTGCTGTCCCAGGCTAGAAAGAAAAGTGAGGGTTTCTGTTTTGCAAAAGGCTAAATTTCCACTTACTGGTAGAGTACAGTGAGCTGCTGTGGGCAGTGCAGAAGGTGAGGTTATCGTGGGAGGAAGCTTGCTGACTGCTGAAAACCTTCTGCCCTCTCTTGCAACAGTTCAGATGGACACACATAATGCCAGAGTTTCCAAATTCACTAAGGCTTAGGAATAGCCATAATGTTTTCTTTTTCTTTCTGATTTCACAATGCAAGTGGGTTCTGCTGTTTGCTGGAATGTCATTGTGAACATTTAGGTTGCCCTGTGCAGACTCAAAAACTGGACTTAGTGATCCTTATGGGTCCCTTCCAGGAATATTCAATGATTCTGTGATAATATGTGCTGATCTTCACCAGGTCACAGTGCACAGCTCCCTGTCTATTGAGTGCCTTGAGGCTGCTGGGTAGCACCAGTTTCCATTCTGCAGACTCCATTATATACTGACTAGCTTACATCTACTTCACTTGCTTGTGTATTATTACCCAGTGGTGAGGTCTGTAAAAAATATCAAGTTGAAAGAGATATCAATCAAGATGACTCTAAGGATTTTGGCCATTCATGAAAATGTAAAAATGACACTGTCCCTTCTGTATTGCTCATCTCTTCACTCCAGTCCTATCAATAGTTCCAAGTTTTGACAAAAAACATTTGGTTTTTCTTCTCTTTTGCAGTATCTAGAGCTTCGATTTAATAAATACCTGCGCCTCTGTGGAACGGTCCTCTTCATTATACAAACGGCAAGTAAATCTCAAAGCTGTTCTGTGGTCCCTGTAGCCACCAGAATTCTTCAGCTTGGTGTAACTTGCTGGTTTCTCTGAGCAGTTGATGAGGTTACCACAGTGCATGGGTGGCTGAGAGTGGGAGAAACAAAGCTCTTTCTGCTCCAAAGCAATGAGGTGGGGAGCAGATGCTGGGCTACCTGCCCCTGTGCATTTTGTCTCTCTGTGTGCATTGTTGAGCACCCAGAGCAGTCACTTGGCATCAGCACCATGCCAAGAGATGAGCGACCCTTCACTGCAGGGTAGCAGTGTGAAGAGCGGTCGTTTGCCTGCCTGCTGGAGAAACCCACAATGAGTTCAAAATGTAAACATGCCCCAATTACCTACAGTGGCAGTTTTCATCCTCCAGTGCATGGATTCTGGGTGTTTGACTAATTCTCAAGAGTCCATGAAAGGTGACAAAACAAACTGTCAGGAGCTGTCATTTACTGCACAAGGGTTTATACCACCACCACTGGAAAAATCTGGGTGTCTGCAAACTGAGAAATAGCAAATTACTGCCTCGGGGAGAATGTGTTGTATCCAGAGCACATTCAGGGAGTCAGTGGGAGACCACAGCTTTTAAATGTACAGTGAACATGTGTTAAATTCACCAGAAACAAGAATGTGTTCTCTTCACAATTTTGAAGTGGACTTTTTAGGGCAATCCCGCTCGCACCAGTAAGATGGTGGTCAGTGCAGTGCTAATTACTTATTTGAACAGTGTTGCTTAACTGGCATTTACAGATACACAAGCACATAGGAAAAGCAGAGTGCTAGCATGTGAGAATCCTGACGCTGTTTCACCAGTAAATACAAAGACATCACAGTTGCATAAACTGGAACAAGCCAAGCATAATCTTTGCTCGGCAAAGATCAGAAAAGTATTTCTATAAAACTTAAATATGTGCTCAAGGAAATTAACTTGACGATCTATAGGTGTCTTCTATGCCAAGCGCTAACAGCTTAACCTGAATAACAAAAAGAATCATGAGGAAACTCCCCAGTATTATAATGGTGTAATTGTAACTGTTCTGTGAATATTGACATGTGTTTAAAAGAAGAAAAATAGGATATGTAGTATACAACCTGAAAAAACTACTGAAGAAGTGGAAAGATTGTGTAATCAGTCCTGTTTTAATTTACACAAAAATGTGATCATAGTTGTAGATTTTAATTTCTCATGATTCAAAGCTTCTGGCACTTTTTTTTGCTGCATATGGAATGCTGCTTTCTTATGCTGAATCCCTAAATTGGCAGGTTTGGAGAAATATGGGTTTGACTGATGGGCTACCACACGAATAAGGAATTGGTTGGATGGTTACATCCAAAGAGTTGCAGTCAACAGCTAAATGTCCTAATGGAAACCAGTAATGAGTGGTGTCCTTCAAGGGTTTCTACTGGGACCAATACTATTTAATACTCTCATTAATGACATAGATTGTGGGAATGAGTTCATCCTCAGTGAGTCTGTGGATGACACCAAGCTAAGTGGTGCAGCTGATTTGCTAGAGGGAAGGGATGCCATCCAGCGGTACTTTTACAGGATTGATGAGTGGGCCCATGTGAACGCTGTGGACTTCAACAAGGCCAAGTACAATGTACAGCACCTGGGTCAGGGCAACCCCTGCTATCAGTAGGGGCTGGGGGATGAAGGGACTGAGAGCAGCCCCGTGGAGAGGATTTGAGGATACTGGTGGATGAAAAATTGCACACGAGCCAGCAATGTCTGCTTGCAGCTCAGAAAGCCAAACTTATCCTGGACTGTATAAAAAGAATTGTGGCCAGTAGGTTGAGGGAGGTGATTCTCCTGCTCTGCTCTTGTGAGATCCCATCTGGAGTATTACAGCCAGTTCTGGGGTCCCCAGCACAAGACAGACATGGACCTGTTGAAGTGGGTCCAGAGGAGGGCCACAAAAACCATCAGAGGGATGGAACACCTCTCCCATGAAGAAAGGCTCAGAGAGTTGGAGTTGTTCATCCTGGAGAACAGAAGGCTGCAGGGAGACCTTATTGCAGCCTTTCAATATATAAAAGGGGGTTATGAGAAAGGTGGAGAGGGACTTTTACCAAGACCTGTTGTGACAGGACAAGAGGTAATGGTTTTAAACTGAAAGAGGGTAGATTTAGATTAGATATAAGGAAGAACTTTCTTGCAATTAGTGTGGTGAGGCACTGGAACAGGTTGCCCAGAGAAGTTGCGGATGCCCCATCCCTGGAAGTTTCAAGTCCAGGATGGATGGGGCTTTGAGCAACCTGATCTAGTAGTAGGTGTCCTTGTCCGTGGCAGGGGAGTTGGACTAGATGATCTTTAAAGGACCCTTCCCACCCAAACCATTTTATGATTCAGCTGAACGTGCTGACAGTCACTGTCAGACGGCAAGTCAAACATTGACTGGACTTGACAGGTATCAGTTGTTGGCTGGGAAGTGATGGAGCTGGTTCTGAGGAGATATTCACCAGGGACTGGTCAGGATTGGCAGTTTTCTTGGCATACAACTTATATATCAAAACCTACAGAGGACTCATGTCACTGAGAAAAACAAATGTGCACACAGGCGGGGAGTAGTACACAGGTAGGAATAATTATTTCCCCAGCGGCCCCACCATCTTCGCTGGCATGTGCTTGTAGCAAGTCTACAGCAAGGGGCCAGGGTAATCTGGTCGTGCTGGGTGCAGCAGCCCCTCTGCCGGGTTTGGATTACCACTCACTCCAGTTACCTCTTGGTGCTCTCCCCAGTGTAGCCACTGGCCATGCGGCAGACCTCTGCCACAGGGACTAGATTTGACCTCCTCAAAAGCCACAGTGAGTAATCCTGTGGTTGACCATCCTGCTTTGGTTTAATACCTGTGCCTAGGGTGGACTGCACACTCGTGGAAGGGGCAGAGGCTTGCTGAATGCTGGATGATGTCTGATTCAGCTGCTTTTCCATGTCCACGTCCCAACCCTGTAAATCAGGGAGTTAGAAGAGTTTGACCATGGAAAGTTGATGCATGTCAGCTCAGGACCTGACTGTGATTTAGATCTTTTGAGTCAAGATCACTGACCTTTGCAGAAGTCATCTGCACATTGCAGGCTGCATTGTCCTGAATCATGTCACAGCTGAACTTGTCTTATTATTACAAGGCAGTAATAACAATAGTAAAAAAGTAAACATGATTTAAAAATAAAGAAATTTAAACAAAGAAGTTGTAGAGGATGTCAGTGCGTGAATCTCATTTTGCCCACAAAAGTGGATAGAGTAGCTCCTTGATTTGTCTGTATCTTTACTGTATTGGGTGAAAATACAAATCTGCTGATAGTAAGGCATGGCTTTATCTTATAGGAGCGTAATTCCTTATAATGCTATCAATAATGACTAACGCGATATTTTTTGTTCTTATTCATGTGCGTTGTAGTTGCATACTGAGAGGCATATTGATTCCAAGACTGAGAAAAGAAATTGTAATAGATGCCTTGGCAAACTGTGTGTAAACCTCATCAACTTTCTTTTGCTCTTGTTTCTGTCATATGACTGAAGTTTTAAATCAATAAAATGAATTATAAAAGCTGGGAGAAGCTGAAGAGGGATTGGTATTTAAGAGTCCTTGGTGTTTGAGAACATTAGGCTGTGAGACTGCAGTGTTGGTAAGTCTCAGACATTTGTCTTCTAACAGTTGGAATCATTTCACAACAGTTATGAATTTAGGAAATACAGACCACATAAATGCTTGAAAAGAAATCATCTCAGAAAGCTGTCACCTTTGCAAGAATTTACATTTATTTTGATCTTTTATCTTTTTTCCCTTTCTAGACTTTGTACACTGGTATTGTCATTTATGCTCCAGCTTTAGCACTAAATCAAGGTAAGATGAGTACACTGCAACTGTTCATCTACTGTTATAATTTTTCCTGTGTATAGTACTGGTATGCTTTTTTTTTTTTTTTGTAATGCACACCTAAAAATATAGATCAAGGCTTGTCCGTGAAGTCTTCTAAGATTTCTGTTGAACCTGGTGGGAACTCTGATAGAGGGCCTCCCATTTTTAATCCTGATCCTTTAATCCCTACCTGTAAGGAATTACAGAAGAGGCTCAAGGGCAAAACCTGCTCTCATTCACTCTGCCTCTCATGCAATATCCTTAGGTAATGGCTACATTCAAAAAAATTAAAATAACTTAAGTAAAGTTTGAAGGCAATGCAGAGACTAAACAAACATTTAATTCCCCTGGTTAAGTGCTCTTCTAGAAGAGAGCAAAGCAAAAGTTCTGTAAATATGGGTTTGGGCTGCCTGGAACTACTTAACAGCCTATCATTTTGCCAAGAAAACCAATGTAACAGCAAAGAGATCTTCAACTGAAGATGTTTGTTGTGATATTTACAAAATGAAATATTTCCATTTTCTACTTCAAAATGACTCTTTGCTTTGAAAATGAGCCATATTTATTTCTAAAGGGGAAAAATGCTTTTATGTGGAGCCAAATTAAACTTCTAATCTGATGAAATTAATTTGTCCACTTGGCAAGAAAAGGCAATAACAAAATACAAATAAAAAATTAATGATTTTGTCTAGAATGAAAATCACAACTGTTTTGTTTGTTTGTTTTGGGGTGGTTATTGGCTCATTCATTGAACGAAAAGGAAGAAAAAACCCAACACTGTCTGCATTGGTCTTCTCCAATGTATAGGACCTACAGGTTTTATATCCTTGATGCTTATATTTGCCCTGCAAATACATGTTAACCAAGCTATGACCTAGCTGGCTCCCAGCTAGAAGCAATGTTTTTCATTGTTTTGGTTTTTTTTGTTTTTTTTTTTCAGTATTTCTCATTAGCCTGAGCTATCTGTTGGGGAGCCCACAAGTATCCTGCCTGGCAGCACATGAGCGTGCCAAGCTGGGGCAGTGACAGCCTGTACGCCAAGCACGTGCACCATCATCTGGTGTAGACATACCGACATGTTTCCCTAAAAGAAAGAAAAATAAAAGAAAGGCTTTTAGTCTGACACATTTCTTCCAGACTGTGTTTGAACCACCTTACCTCCATGGAGCATCCTCATGCTATTTACTTGCTTAAATCCCTGCCTAAGGATTCTGTGGGAGTACCCAGGCACTTGAAGAAAGGGCAACTATTTTAACACCTTTCTGAGTTGGGGCTACAAATATATTGGATGTTGTTAGGCATCATTCACATTAAAGACAAATAGCTTAAATCCTGAAATATATCTAACTTTTTAGCATTTCCCAATGTCTGTAACAACTGTTTCAGTTTTAGAACTGGTTAGAGTGAATCCCCTGGTTCAGTCATCCTAATCTTTTCATTTCCATTTTTACTTCTTACTTTTGCATTTAACTTATTTCTAGTTTTTTTTCAACAACCAGATTAGGGTTGAAAATTGACCTTGTTTTTCTTTCCCCCCAATGCCTCAATCACACTGATGCCATTTCCCTCTTTTTCAGTTACTGGCTTTGACTTGTGGGGTGCAGTGGTGGCAACCGGCGTGGTCTGTACTTTCTACTGCACACTGGTATGTGAACCCTTTGGCTGAGAAAAAAATCTCTATTCCTTTCACCATTCACATCAAATATGGAATTTACTGAAAAGTAGCCTAATAACTAGGTTACCCATGGGAGCACATTTCACAGTGTAGCTCTAGCCACAGGGCCATATTCATCCAGGGACTTCTATGGATGCAAAGGTAGCCACTATGTGACTCAAACCTTTTCTCTTTTGAAACATTCAAACTTTTGTTGTAGCTGAAAGAACAGCAAAAAGATAATTTCCCCTCCTAAATTCCTCCTGTGATTTTTCTTCTAATCTAGTTTCTTCTAATCCAGGTTTAGTTGCATAATTTGTCAAGCACCTGCTTAAAGAAACTATAATAGTCCTGTCTGTTTCTGAATAGAGCCACTGAAAATAGCAAGTACCACAGGAACAGGTTGGTCTTTAGATTAGTGTTAATTGACCACATGTCTAGAAATTATTAAATGGAACCTCAGTGACAAATTTATTTGTGTAATTTGGTTAAATCTTGTTTATTTTTATTCATGTGAATGGTATGCCTTCTGGAGGTTAGTGGTACTGTATATATGTAAGGTGAACACCGTCTGCCAGTTTATCTGTCGATACAAACTTCTGAATCAGGTTATGTGATGAAGGAAATACTGGATTAAACTGTGTGTATGGCCAAAGTAAATTCTACTGCACTTCAAAAAAGGACCAGGATGTCCTGAATAGGTTCCAGGATGCAATTCCTAAACACTCCAGTACAGAACAATTTCTATGAAAGAAAAAGATGAAATTGATCTATTATGCATAATACAGATTGTAACATTTCTCTTAGTTGAATGTGAGTGCAAAGCAAGATTGCTGCTGCCCTGTTGTACCTGATACATGCTATTCCTCATGCAGGGTGGTCTGAAGGCAGTGGTGTGGACAGATGTTTTCCAGGTTGGAATCATGGTTGCTGGATTTTCATCTGTGATTATACGAGCTGTGGTGGTTCAGGAGGGAATTGAGCGTATCATAAACGATTCCTACTATGGAGGAAGATTAAACTTCTGGGAGTGAGTTTGTACTTGCAGATGATGTGCTGCTTTATTCCTATAAATTGGGCCCATGGTGACTGACTGAAATTAAATTGCTATTGAAGGAGGAGGAGGGGAGGAGTTGTGACCCGACTTTTATGTATTTTTAAACAAGCTTACCTAGTTTGAGGGATATTTTTTAGGTCTTACAGCATGCAAAATCCTGCAAAAAAGAAAAGCCTTTTTACTTTGTCAAGTAGGTGTTTTAAGGATACATTTTGGGTTCCACTGCAAGTGAACAGTGAATGGGAGAGGACAATCATATTTATACTTACAGTTTCCAAACAGCTGATTTGGCATTTCAGCTACTGAACCAAAACAAGTGGGAAAATAATAGTTTTTGTCTAATCTGAAAAAGCTTTTTTCCTTTTTCCTGAAAGAAAAATTGAAAGTAGTTTTAATAGTATTTCACTCTTCATTATTGTAACTAATCATAGCCTAAAAATACAATTTTGCAAGGTCAAGATTATTCATTCTGACAGTATTAAATCGAAAACCACTTTAAGATTAAAGAAGAAGTTATTATACTTTTGGTGAATAGGCGATTCCTCTGAGATACTTAGAATCATGGAATCATTTAGGTTGGAAAAGACCTTTAAGATCATCAAGTCCAGTCATTAAACTTAACCCAGTGCTGTTAATGACAGTTTAGTGTGACAAGTATTACCTTTTGTCTATCAGTTCACAATATTCATCAGGTTGTTCTGTAAATTTCTTCACCAAGTTCTTCAGTAAGTAATACATCGGTGGGGTGTTTTTTTTGCTTCTCGTGAACAGTCATTTTTTTCAATCAGTTTGGCTGATTTGCAGTGGTTATACTGCATTGCTTTCCCCCCCCCCAGTCATAGGGTTCACAGATGGAAAAAGAAAAGGAATAAAGGCATCTAATAAGTGAAATAATATTACATTGTTCACCAAGATAAGCATAATTTATTGCTATATTAAAGTGTGATTAAAAAAAAAAAAGTATTTATGGTCATGTAAAATCTCTTACTCGCTTAGAACTAAACCAGTAAAATGTTTTACAGAGGCACTGCCCACAAAGGCTGGGCTTGCAAATACACCTTTATATTGGTGTCAGACTGATGTCCCTCTAGATAAGCAGGCATATTAGAGTTTTTACTGGAGCATCATTTCATCACAACAGCCACAGTCATCATATAGCCTTACTTAGGACTGTAGTGCATAGGCAAATAAATTAGTTAAACTTCACCTTTGGACGGATCAGAGTGTTTCACTGGATCATCTCTGAGTTTTAAAATTTGCTTTCTGTGATTTCATGTGAAGTTGGAGTATCTGAATGTTCAAAATCTGCCCATATTAAAAGAGTTTGTATTAGAACAATTATGGGGAATTTTTTTCTCCTAGGCATTAAGGTCTTCTCATAATTTTTATATTCTGAATTTATTTTCTCTTTTTGCCTCTCATTGTAGCTTTAATCCTGATCCTTTGCAAAGGCACACCTTCTGGACAATTGTTATAGGTGGGACTTTCACATGGACTAGCATATATGGGATAAACCAGTCTCAAGTACAGAGGTACATTGCATGCAAAAGCAGGTTCCACGCAAAACTGTAAGTCTGCCTACAGTAACTCTTAATGTCTGAATTTAGTAGTGACTGTTCATTATAAGGGAGATTTTTTTTTTAAAACTGAATGTTTTTTTGTCTATATAAAATCCATTTGTAAAGTGTAACAGCTTTTGTTTTCTGTTTTGTGAACCAGGTAGAAGACAAATCAATACAATAAATACTGGTATTTGAATCACATATAGTTGCTACAACATTGTGCCAGAATGTTTCACTATGCCAGCATTCTTGCATACAAATAGCTCCATTAAGTTTATATGCAACCTACATACCAAATAATATAGTGCCTGTTCTGAAGCCATATCAAGACAGCATCTTGAATTGCTACTCTACTAAACCTAAATCATTGTGTGGGAATTTTGCATAAGTGAAGACTAAAAGATTTTTCCATACCAATGAGTATAGGCCTGAGAAAATGTGGAAGTGTTTTATTCAGTGCTGAGGAACTGAGGAATAAAATTGCTGAGGAATCATATATTTTTTTTCATAATAATCATGACTTTTTTTTTTTTTTTAGGAATTCACTATGGAAACTGGTAGAGAGTTCTGTTTTCTTGGATTCAAACATTTCTGATCAGCCTTTACTCTAGAATGGAGTATATTTACTAGCTCTATTATCTTACCTTTATCTTTAGTATCATTCCAGTAGTTCCCAACTCAGGATTTAAGAATTACCAGTGAGCTCAAAGTCCATTTATAGGAGAATATATAAATGCACGTAACTATGGTCCCTATAAGTTGTATAATACAGTGACACACAGGGAAGGAATTTTATGAAGGCTTTCACTTCATAAATTTAGCAGAATACCCGCAAAATCATGCACAGTTTAGAACTGAAATATTTTGGTTATGGCAATAAATATCTACTTTTCAGCCATTTGCACTGCAGACTGGAATGAGCTGGTATCAACAGCGACACCTCCAGTGTACACTGCCTCATCTCCAACACACCCTGTGGCTCCTCCACAATCTCTGGCACATGGCTGGGTTCCAGATTCTCAGCACTGCACAAGCAGGAGGTGCATCCCACATTTGTAATGCTGCCTGGCACGATTGCACGTTGCTTATAGGAAAACAGCTGCATACATTGCACTAGATTTGTGTGCCGGTGAGACTGTTCTTCCCAGGCACCTGCTCCAGCTTAGGGATGTGCTCCACTCTTGCATCCTCCCTGCACTCTTTGTAAGGAGGCACACCTGCAGGGCATCTCAGAAGCAGCATGGCCAAGAGAAATGTGGTGCCATGGCAGCTTCTGGGCAGATTTTCTAAGCTGCTGCAGCAGCTTTGACCAGGGCTAGAGGCTATCTGGTTCTGGAGGGGTTTGGATGGGATTTATAGCTCATACCATATTAGTGGTGGCACAGCCTTAATCGGTAGAGTCCTTTTGTGCTGGTGTGTGTGGTTGGACTCCATAACATCTTGCTTGTGCCTCACTGTATTTCCCCTGCATAGAGAAATCATCTTGTGTAATGGTTGCACCTTGTCACAACTATAAATGCTGCCGTTCTGTGGTGACTATCCAGGTAATTTTCAAATGTAGTTAAACACATCGGGCAAGTCACTTTGGTAGCCTGCACCTCTTATTAGTCTTACATAAAGTGTATAATGCCATCAGGTCAGAGTAATAGGGTTTTGTACCTCTGTGACATTTGCTGTAAGGCTTTATAAGAGACAGCACAGTAATAAATCAGAACTGAGAAAATAATTTTTTCACAGATCCCAACTTGCAGTTTTTGAGAAAGCCTTTAACAGTGGCACAGGAGTAGGAATTTTCTCAGGCTTTGGGGAAGGATTTCACCCCATTCAAGAAACACACCAGTAGGTAGGAGCACATGTTGTCATCTTCAAACAGTAACTAGGCAAATTGAACGTAATGGTTATACATGAATGATAACAGGCACTTAGAGCAGGAGGAAAACATGGGCTGCTAACATTTCTCTCTCCTTTCAAAATCATATTCTATCATGTTTCAGTGCTAAAACCTTAGAGCCAGCCTGAAACAACCAACCAAAAATAAGCCTTGCACCGTCATGGTGCCTACTTCACCCAAACTCCACCCCACGTTATTCATCCAGAGTTAATGGGAACACAGCCCTCCACTAGTGCTACAATTACTATACTCTAGCACTTAGTCACAAGGTGTACCATGAACTGGGATGTAAATCAGAAGAAAAAAAACCCACAGCTTTCTTTTCAGTGTCAAACACTGATGCAGTTTAAAAACAGGAATTTGTGGATTCAGACAAACCATTTATTTTGCTTCCATGTGTTTCTCTTGACTTTCTAATCTTTCCTGCGGGCTCTAGGCTAATACTGCTATTACATCTGTTCAAAAGAGTTGTATTGATTTAACTCATTGGTTAAATGTTGTGTTAAATCAGTTTCTGAGTGCCTTATATCAAGGCAGATTATGCCAATTCAGAACAGCTTCAGCTATATAGATGCAAGACATCCAATCAATATGTAAGCATCTATAAGAGGAGACTACCGCATTTTTACTAAATGAGTCTAGAACAAAATTTTAGCAGCTGCTGGTTCTGTTTAGATCATCTGTAATTGCAAATACACAGCATAAATGCAGAGTTGCCCCTACTATGTGTAAATCAGGTTATATTTATATAGGTCTTTTTTAAGAGTTAACATTGTGCTTGCCAATAATTTTTCTATGGTATGAAACTGATAGTTCAACTGGTTAATCTATGTTATACCTGTCTGAAAATGTCCATTTCAATGCTTAACAAGGCCTATAAAGTTAGGTTTACTTTTTCATTCTCTTGATGGTCCCCTAGAGCAGTCTAAAGGCTGGTGTCCCTTAGCTTCTTGGGAACTGAAAGTACTAAAAGGCCTCTTGAAGCATTGCAAGCATGGATCTATTTGCACAGAAACCAAAGGTTCTCCCAGTGGAGGTCTTAGCAGTTGGCATAGGTCCAGGGTATATGATCTGTCAGGCAGTTAAATCACTGTTGGCAGATAACTGGGAGGCAACTGATGGAAAGGAACACTGTTTTTCAAGGCCAAGCTCCCAGAGGGTGTATTTGCTTGAACTGATCACCTTAGGTGAGAAGAACTTTGTGACGCAGGGGTCATCAAGAGCTGAGAAACATTTGAGAAGACTGGATAGTTAGATGGAAAGGAAAAGCCCTCACTGAGCAAGAACAAGTTAGTTTTCACCACCAATAGAGGCTGCCTGTTGAGTGTGGCCAAAGTAGCATTAATGCCTGGTGAAAACATTTCTGCCCTCTGTGTTAACTGAAGCTCCTGTCAGGACATGGGGAGGCAATGGGGAGACTGGACCATACCAGGCTCCAAGTTGTTTAGTTACTAAAGGGGAAACCCTGGGGTTGTTGGCCACCCCCTGCTCTCTGGAAGTGGCAGCTATAGGTAGCTCCAGACCAGGTCCTGGGTCCCAGTGCCTCGTGGCTGCCTCCCACAGAGATCGTTCCAGGAGGAAATGGGGGTTTTGTTGCTTTACAACAGGGGTCCTCAAACTACGGCCCACGGGCTGGATATGGCCCCCCAGGGTCCTCAATCCCCCCCCCCCCCCCGGTATTTACAGACACCCCCCCGTGCCCCCCTGCTGGGGGCTGGGGTGGGAAACCAAGCAGCCGCAGATGATGCCTGGCACTTCATCTGCGCGCCAGCCCCTGGTTAAAGAGTTTGAGGACCCCTGTTTTACAAGGACAACCCCACTGTTACGTAAGCACAGCACTGCAGCTCCAGAAGCAAAGGAGTGCTGGTGCTGACTAAAGGATACCCCACAGTTTGATCTGGGGCACCCCACCTTACAGATGTTTGGGGTTTGTCTTCACCAAGGTGTGGCAAGGGGGGAAGAGCACCTTCTTGCCAGCTGCCTGCAACATAAACCCCACACACATGATGAAGCCTGGGAATTGCCCTATCTCTCCCACCATCTCCAGAGCAGTCTGTCAGAGGACAGGCACCCAGACCATACCACCAAAACCCAGAAGCGTAATTTGTACATGTAAAACCATGACCTTGCACCAGGTGAAATGCTGGGATCCGTATCGTGACTCCCTTTCCAGTGGGCAGCCACCAGCCAGGAGGTCTCCTCAACTTGCTTGCTGGGCCCTGGTGGAGTCTTGCGGGGACATTGAGCTATAACATGGTGTTTCTGCAGGTCGCTGTACATCAACCTGGTGGGCCTCTGGGCGATACTGGCCTGTGCGGTGCTGTGCGGCCTGGCCCTCTACTCCATCTACAAGGACTGCGACCCGTGGTCGGCAAAGCAGGTGTCGGCACTCGATCAGGTAGGGCCCCACGCTTCAGGGGAGGGTGGTGAGGGGGCACCCTTCCTCTGCACCGTACCTGCCAGGTGAGGGGGTTCAAGAGCCGAGGGTTGGCAATAATGACATGCCTGAGTCCCTTACCAGGTGAGTCTGTAACAAAATGTGCCTGAGAGTGCCAACAGCGAGTGAAACCACTTCAGAGGGAAATGGGGGAAGAGGCGGCTGCGAGGGATGGCTGAAGCAGCGGTGCCTGTGTGAGTGACAGACAGCCCTAGCAGGCTGCTTCGTGTCATCCCACCTAACTGCTCTCATGCCAAGGGATGCAAAAGCCTTTCCAGATTTGAAACATAATGGTGCCCAAAGCATACACCTGGAAGAAGGCTACCAGCAGGCAGCTCTTTGCTAGTGATGGTGCATCCTTCCCTCCTTTGGAGGAGGGCTGGGCAACCAAACGGTGTACTGTCCTGTGGAGAAACCACCATGAAACTGACAGTGGCCTCCCCCTAAACAGACCCTGAGGAACAAGAGCCCTGGGAGCCCATTGACTGACCAGAGTCGGGGCCCAGGAAATAATTTTTTTCATATGTTTATGCCTGGGAGAATCATAAGCTCTGGGTGATACCCCACAGACAAGAGCTGGAAAGCCAGGAGAAGAGCAGAGATTATGAAGTACCTGAGGCAGGACCACCTGGTGTTTAAGGTTAGAATAAAATGAGGTACAGAAAACCAAGGTGGAAACACAAAGGAAATTAAATTGTTCCTGTCAGTCACATTCTTTTGGTGGAAACCGGAAGCAAGACAGTAAAAAGACCAACTTGTCTGTGGAAAAAAATTGGTCCTCAGGAAGGAAATCTTAAAATTCCTATCTCTTCCCAGCACTCAGATCTTGCAAAGGTCAATAAATGACACACAGTTTCCAATATAGAAATTGTTCTCAGGTAACCTGAGGTTATTGGGCTGTATCTAAAAAACCCTTTTGTGGAGTTGACAGCAGAAGTGAGCATCTACCATGGCACCCAAGCCCAACAGTGATGTGCAATACAGGCTACCTGCTGCCCAGCGCTAGCTCCCTATACCATCGTCACTCAAAACCATACCTGATGGCATGGCTATATGCTCACCTCTGCTAGGTGGTCTAAATAGACTTCTCTGTATCTCAAGTAGATATTTTAGGACTGGTTTTCTGTGTAGGAAATAAATAGTGCAAGGTGGGACATTAAATGTTAGAACAGCTGGGCAGAATGTCAGTGAGAAGCCTATAATAAAAAGATTACAATGATAAAAAGAAAAACTAGGGCAAGATAGTAATATTTCCTACTCTGAATTTTTCAGCTAATGCCATACGTAGTGCTGGATATTCTCCATGATTTTCCAGGAGTTCCAGGGCTTTTTGTGGCTAGTGCCTACAGTGGGACATTAAGGTAAATTAATAATTTGCAACCTGTTTTTTTTTTTTTTTGTTAGAGCTAAAGTTTTATTTGTATTAAAACTTTTGCATTTCATCTCTGTCCAGCTAATTCTTGTTCTTAAAGAAAAGCACTGTAAGATCTTTGATGATGCAGCTTAAAAAGCCCATAGTTTCCTACAGTGGCACTCTGAGGTCCTAGGACTCAAAGCTGTTTGGAATTCCCAACTAGCAATGTGAGAAAATAGCTAGCAACATGCTATGTATGGCACTAATCAGCCCTCCTCTCTGTACCTTTAAAGCCCCTCTGCTATAGGGATTTTTAAATGTTATAAATGGGTGATTGCACCACATAGCTTTAAAGTTATGTAGATTTGAAACTGGAAAATTAAGGATGAGCAGTAGGAAATTCCCCCAAACTATAGCTATCTCCCTCTCCTCATACCTGATCAGTAGAGTTTTGTTTACAAAATGGTTCCTGGACTTCCAATTGTCTTGAGTGAACCCCATGAAAATAGCAATCACTATATATTTTTATTGAAGGAAACAAATATCCAAAAAATCCCATAATGGGGAGTGTTTTTTCAGTTTTCACAAGGAGCATCTTTTAGGAAACACTGATTCTCAAGGAAGGCTCTGAACAATAATAAGCACATAAAAGTGAGGAAACTTAAGAATGTGACACCAGAATATTTTTTTTTGTTGAGTACTCATAGCTATGTAAGTAGAGGGAACAGCTAGCATATTTGTTTTTCACATGCTGAGGAAAAGCTGGTGGCTTGCAAGAGCAAGGTACACATAGATGCAAGATCACCTGACTACGTTAGGAGTGCTGGTTTCTCTGGAAGTCATAGGGAGCCTGGAATAGTTAAGTGTGGAGTAGATCCTTACTTTTTGGATGAATAAAATTAGATTACCTGAATCCCTGTCTCTTCTCTCAGAGTGCATTCAAAGTAATCAATGACCTGCATGTAGAAATTTTACCTACTCAGATATATACTGTGCAGATAATTTGTGAAGGTATCACGTACACCAATAATGTTTACAGTGTAGCCACATGTAATAGATATTTTCATTGACTTTTCCAGACCCATCTTTTCATCAAAATTTGCCTTGTCTTCACTAAGAACAATTATTTTCATAATTTTGGTAAGCTATTAACTGCATCACCTGGAATAATAAGTTATTTCAACCAATACAACAGTTACATTAGTTTTCTGACACTGTTCTAGACAGTGTCAGTTTCTCTCTGCCAGTAACCCATCTGTTATCTATGATTTCAGCTTCTAAGATTAAAAAAAATTGTATAAAACTTGCCTTCTGTAGTACAGTGTCTTCCAGCATCAATGCTCTGGCTGCCGTGACTGTCGAAGACCTGATCAAGCCGTACTTCAGATCCCTTTCTGAAAAGAAGTTGTCATGGATTTCCATGGGGATGAGTATGTCTGGAAAAGATCTTTTCCACTTTCATTTTACAAAGTGAGGGTTTGATTCAGATCTCACTTATGGCAGCGTAAGTCAGGAGAAAGTGCGTTCACACCGATAGGACTACATTGATGCAGTACTTGGGGGAGACAAGGTCCGCTGCATAGGTTTTGCACAGAATAGGGGACAAGCTATTTCAAGTGAGCATAAGGGAAAAAACCCCACCATCTTGTCTGATCTTTAAGCAGGAAGGGTGCACTGCATCTGTATTCAATATTGATTTGGAATACTACAAAGCCAAATGTCTCAGACTAAAACACCTGTTATTTTTCTTTCATCTGTCAAAAATGAGAAGCACAGGAAAAAATATTGTAACAAACCCTTTGAACTGAGTGATACTTAAGCAATGGTGTTGTGTCCTGATAAAGTTCCAGAGAACAAGAAACTTCATGTCTTCTCTGATGTACTCTCAGAGCCTCAGTCTGTTTAGCTTCTCTGTTTAATGTGG
>JAVJGJ010000057.1:47816525-47837827 GCA_035590215.1 Microhierax caerulescens | reverse complement strand
CCCCCCCCCCCCCCAAAAAAAAAAAACCCAAAAAAACCAACCAAAAAAAAAAAAACCAAAAAAAAAACCCACCCCAAAAAACACAGAACCCCCAAAAGAACTAACCCAGCCACTACATCACCCTACTCTCTGTGGTACAAGAAGACATTTAAGCCTCAGGTGGCAATCAGAGCTAATTCCCAGCACCTGCACCTTCTTTCTTTCCCACACAAGACTAGTTAATCTTCCATACATTAAAAATGCCTAAACATCCCATTAACCACACACATGCACCCACCCCACCCCACCTTGGGGCTGCCCAAAATTGCTGGTGATTTGGTGACAGGAGTCTTGATGCTGAGGACTGGGGTGCAGGTTCCAGGGGAGCATTTGGTATTACATCTCCTGGACTGTCAGGGTGGTCCCAGGTATCATGGTGTGGGATTCATGCTTTTCTGGTGATTGTCTCAGGCTTTTTTACACAATAAGAAATCTGAGGATGATCTAGGAAACTCTGGGAAATAGCTAAGGCATTTCAAGTAGACTTTGAGGGATCATTTTATATTTTAAGAGGTACAGGGTATACATTGCTGTAAAGAAATGATCCCTAAGGCCTGTGATTGCTTGATGGCATTTGCTCCATGACTCTGTCCTGCTCATCTGGCCTGGTGTCCACAGCTGGGCTCTGACAAATCATTCGTGTGTGGAAACTTGGCTGATTGAAACCTGCCTATTTTGCAGGAGGACTAAAGCAGAACACAGATCGTAAATTCCTGCTGACTAAGGAAGATTTCCTGTCCAACTTCTCATGGTCTAAATCTGAGACAGTAAGTGTAACCATGCATCTCTGATTCACATCAATCTTTCCTCCTGGGGACAAAGGCAAACAGTCTCTAGCTTATTTTTTCCTACTGGGATGAACATCACCAGATGCTGCCTGATATGACTGTCTGCTTTAAGGGAGTAGCAGAGCAAAATGCAGGTAGAAGTAAAGCAGCTGGCATAGGCAGGGAAGCTATGTTTAGCCACAGCTTGACTTCAGTGAACAATAGAGCAGCAGCTGAGACAAGGGATAGTTGTTCTCAGGTTTCTGCCAAAATACTCCCTCACTAGTCTCTTGGAAGCTGGCCCAAGGCACACTTTGGACTCAGCAAAGCTTCCTTTGTAAATGTGTCTCTGAAGTCTGGATTTTTTTTCAACTTCGGCTACTGTTTGAGAGAAAACATTTATAGTCAGTGTATCTGTTTCCTAGCTTCCTCCCTAAGATATAAGAAAAGGGGAGACATTACTGAGTAATAGAATCCCTTAGAAGGGAGAATGTAGGGGATTTTTTTTTTTTAATAAACTATAGATGATTTTTCAATTGGTATTATCAAGATGCTGAACATTCAAGCTCAGCTGTGTTCAGTGCTTTTCAAGTGCTGCAGTACAGGCAATGGTCATATATCTGAGATGGTCCAGTTTGCAAAATGTTTTTCCTCCATGATGACAATTCCTTTTAGCATGACCTCATGTATTTCAACTTCTGGATGTGAACACCGGGGAGAGAAAGGGATTTTTACAATACAATTGTATGTGCTATTTGCCCATATCAGGACTGGACACCAGCTATCCAGTTATTGTCATTCACTGTCTTTAATGGACCAACAACTGTTTTCACTATCTAAGAATGTAATCCCTGAAATTGTCTTTTTAAAAAAACCCTCACCCACATGGAAGCTAATGTCCACAGCCATAGTATTTTATGCCCAGAGTCAGAAAGAAGTTGTCTGCCTGGTTATGCAGCTAAGAGCTGGATAACAAGTGGTTGACATCACAAATAATGCAGAAAGTTACTGAGAAAAAAAATCAGGGGGAACTGAGCAACTTCCTGCACATGAAGAGCTCAGCATCTCGCTGTGTTTAACAGAGATGGAACATCAAAGCAATGATGCATGTTAATGTGCTCTTCATGTCAAAGATGAGGCAAGGACCATGAGCAGGGAATCAATAGCTCAAGGACCTGCTGGTGACAGATAACTAGACGTTTAAACAGCAATTAGAACTTTGTGCACCTGAAACTAGTTCAGACACTTTGCAGGACAGGAATGTTTTATGTGACAAGAACATGTTGTACAACTAGTACCTTATGCAATAAGAAACCTTCTGTGCACCTAGAAAAATACTAGCTACTATACTGAGTAACTGTTTATCCTGTATTAGCAACCGACATGTATTTTTCTGCAAGGCATCCGGTATGTCAGGCCTGACCCTGTGTGCAGGTCGAAGAGGGGAAGACTGTTTCTTCCACTTCACAGCATGGTTTTTGTCTTTTGTTTTTTAGCCAGAGAAACAGGAGGTGTTGAACTGGAAACCATTTACCATGGCTGATGAAGGAACTGACAACCCCGCTTTCAGCCACATTGAAATGGATGTTGCAGATACTAAGAACAAAGTCAATGGCCTTCATATGTGACATGGGGCCACATCAGCCCATGAGGACAGTTTTGTTAATGTAAAACACTGTGTTCCAACACAATTCCTGTGTTGGGTCAGTTACCAGCCCTTCTGGGGTCACGGGCAGACGTCTGCTGAGCTTCATGGCACTGTCACCCTTGCATGACTTTGACATTAGTCAAGAAAGGAATCAGGTCTTTCTTGCACTTCCTCATTCTCTCACTCTGGATCTTGGTGACAGGGCTTAAGGCAATGTTTCTATGTGAAATATTTGCCTGATATTCTTGAGCCTCCTGGAAAATATCTGCTTTTAATCTCAGTTCACTCTCAGAGTAAATTTTTTACTTGTTAAGAGCACTGTTCTCCCAGACATGGTTGTTTTTCTGGTTTGTTTTTTTTTTTTTTTTTTTAAGACATTGAAAGTATGAAGAGATTAGCACTGCAGGACCATATCACATTACAGGAAACAGTGGGTCTTCTTTATGTACAGGAGGTATATTTAGTGCCATCTGATTCCTTTGTAGAACTGATCTTGGAAGCATATTTTACTGGTTTTGTTGTATGTGTTTGTTTTTATTAAGGCACTTGTTCCCTCTTTACCTGCATGTCCTCCTCTGTGCTCACTGCTGGAAGCTACAAGAATGTCTTTGGTGATAGGTAGAGTCAAGAGTCAGTAATGTCCTTCCCTTCACACCCCATCTCCCTCTTCTTCCCTGTCTTACACTTACAGAGTTGGTCCTCATGAAGAAAATGAGCTGTCTGGGCTTTTTGTTCAATGCCGTATAGCAGAACACAGTAGTCTTCTAGTTCATGCCCAGTGTGCTGTGCTGGGCAAGAGGGGAGGCTGCATCTGCAGTTGCCACTGCTGTTATCTGCGGAGCTGTGACCTGAAACCTCATGTAGCCATTTGTGTTCCTGCAGTCCCTGTTGTCACTCTGGGAGTTCATGGTCAAGGTTGGTCCAGATCAGGCAAGAGCACATTGTGTGTTTTGGCAGACAGAGTCCGTTGCGCAATGCCCCAGAACGGGGAAGGGATCGCAGAGGATGTCATTTGGTGAAGGCTTGTCCAGGGCTGCAGGGCACAGGATGGCTTATCCTCCGGCTGGGCTGCCAAGAGAGACTGAGCAGTACATCCATTCCAGACCGTGTACGGTACTGGTGGTTTGGGAGGGTGAAAATCGCTATTGCTTCCTTCCGTACAGCAGGGAACAGACTCTGACCCACTGTGTTGGTTTTGTACTGCAAACTTTTTGCTATGGCTAAACATGAGCGTTTAAAATCTTATAGAGCAGCAGAATCAAGTTGGCAAATAAAAGCTGTTGCAGGAGAGTTGAGCTGTGAAGCTTAGAAAGCAGTCATGCTTGAGAATCAAATAAAAACCTGCATGTTTTAAGTGCTTCATAAAAGTTATGCTGCATGTGAGGTGCTGAGCTGCTGTAACTTGGAATATGACACAGCGCTAGTTTATCTGCCTTGACTAGGGCCCTTTAGCATCTAAATCAATTTATTTTGTGCCCCTGTGACAGAGAGCACTTGATGGTCTACTGCATAAGATGAGCTGACAGGATCAGAAAACATTAGGAAGGAAAAATGGGCTCCAAGGAGCATACCTCTACTAGAGTGCAGGCCAGAGAGATGCTGCACGCGTTGCCACCAGGGGTATGTCTCGATCGGCAAACCAGGGCAACACTACATGATAGAGGCAGGTTTCCCCTTTGCCTCCTGAAGCAGTAGTTTGCACGATCCAGTGCAGTGTTTAGGGCCAGCCCCTTGTCTCCCATTCCTCTGCTGCAGCTCTGTGACCACCAGGTAAGTGCCTAAAGCCACTGTGTGGAAGGGCTGTGAGTGAATGGGATAGATCCCACAAGTTATGACTTGTGTCCCTACATCTAAGATCTGAGACAAACAATGGCATGCTGAATAAAGTCTTCTGGGATTCAGGACAGGGTTCTCTGTTCTGGAACTATCCTAGTCACTCTGAGACAGCTAGTCCAATGGCTGAATGAGCTGCACTGACTTTCTGAGACTTGTGAAGCATAGCAAGCTGGTGCCTTGTCTTCATGACACAGATATAGATATTGTGTTTAGAGCTATGGAATAAGTCTTGGGACTTGGAAGACAGTAATTTATACTTACCAGGTACTTTCAGCCTGCAGGTCTGAAAGAGGGTAAGTACTGGTATCTCCATGCTGCTGCAGAATACTGATAGGAAGAGGACTGGTGTGCCTCTGAGTACCTGCGCTTTATGGCACAAAGCAAGCTGTGGACAGAGAGAACAGAAGTCTGTGGCAAGGACTTGACCTGTGTGCCTGCTGGTCCAGCTACAGCCCTCCCAACACAAATGCTCAACTCCCATCTGAATGTGCTTCTCAGAAGGGTGACTTGATTACTGCGGTGCTAAGCAGCATCAGCGTGGCCCCCATTGCGCTGCTCAGTACTGAGATCACTGTTTGCATTGTAACTGATACTGCCTTTAACCATCTTGGGTGATGTGTGACTTCTACCTGTTTTGTTTGTGGAGTGAAGATTAATTTTGCCAGTTACTTAAAAAAATGTGGTACCACAGAGTTTTTTTCTCACTGCTCTGAATTCACATAGTGGTCTAAAACAGAGAAAACATGTAAATGACTAACTTGCCTTCACTTACTGCTTGAAGTCACTATTTGAGCACTGAGCAGTCATTTAACTCTAATTTTGGTATGAAGTGAGTTTGGGCCAGGTGGTATCTATTGGTCCACAATCACAACATCAAGATGAACCTTCACTGGGGAGAATATCTTTCTGTAAGCATTTTAGAGACAAACATTCTTAAGCTTCGCAGGTGACCCCCACAACTACCACATTTCTAGCTAACTAACCTCCCATGATTGCTGAAGAGCTACAAACTGACTCTTTCTACTTTACTGTTTTCTACATGCTTTTTGTTTTAGTTGGCATCACTAATTAAAACAACTAATTCATTTTGAATAATATTTTCTCTGGGACCATATACTGTCCTCTGCTAGTTGGACTGTCAGCCAAGGCCTTGTCTATGTAAATGCTATTTTACATAGACATCTTACAAAATCTTTACATCTTGCAAAAGGTAGTTCTTGGTGTCTCCATCACAGTCCTACACCCTAATCCTTCATTCCTCCCAGCTAAAAGCTCACCCGACAAAGAAATGCTGGATGCTCAAAACCGATTAATTCCATGGGAGTGGGAGCACTCCACACCGTCCAGGTTACATGCAGCATCTGGCAGGGTCAAGAAACAAAACAAGTTGGAACATTAAAAAAAGAACTAGAACCACAACAGGAACAATATTTTGCTATGTGAATCACAAAGGATCCACAGAGAGAGAGTAGGGATAGATTTTGATCCTTTTTAGTCTGCATTTAAATTTGCTTCCACCTGACTGGTCTGTTTGCTTGCTGAACAAATAAGGTAAACGGAAAATAACTCATGAATGCCAAACAGCAAATATTTCATATGCATAATTTATTTTAAAGTTTATTGCATCACATTATACAAGCATTAAACATGGCTTTATGTTGATGATTTTTTTTTAAAGTGTGAAAACTTGACATTCTTCTCTGTAGGATTTTCCTATTTACAGATAAACAATCTCTCTATATACTTTATATATATAATATATATATGGTAAATAACATGTCTCATCAGAAAGGTTTAAAATAAAAAAGAACTGATTTGTAAACATGGTTTCTGTTGTAATATTTAGTGGCTTGAACGCAGATGATGTTTTATACCTAGGATTTTTCTCATGTCAAAGTATCCAGGTTGTTCATTTACATTTTTATTTTTTTTTATTCTAAGATCTGTAAAACCAACATGGGACAGAATGCAAAAAACGTAGCAAACAGGCTGAAAAAGTCCCAATATACAATTTTTTTTTCCTTGGTTTTAAAAACTGATGTGTAACTGCCCATGAAGTACATGCTTGCTGTCAGGAGTGGTCTATGAAGATAATCCTATGCTGATTGCAAGATGGTTTCATAGTAAATCCTTTGATGTGTGCTTGCTATGTAAAATGTCTGTGGCATGCATTGAGGTTGCATTTTTTCTCATTCCCTTGAAGGTAGTGCTCTTTTGGAGCTGGAATAAGTAAACAACATATAGGATGATCACCTGGAGGTTTAAACAAAACTCATCATCAGATCAGAAAGAAGGGAATGGCATAAATTTGCTATCTAGAGACCATTCAAATTTCATTTATTAACCTATTATTTATATTTTCCTAATTAATAAAATAAATAAAAAGGGGTCATCTTTCCTGAGTGTTCTGCTCTGTAGCTCTGAAAGACTCAAGGGAAATCTGTCCGGCAGACCAGCAGCACAGAAACCCCGGTGGGTTGACTGACAGGTCAACATTAAGCAACAGAAATGTAGTCAGGGTCTGCCGGGGAGGTCAGAGCCCCTTTCAGTGTCATACTCGGCACAAGCCTGATAAGCAGCCAACTTGTGTTCTTATTTAGAGCAGAACAGGACGCAACTTCTAGCAATGTATTGTCACGAAAATTCATCATAATGTAGCTCTGTTGAAAACTAGTCTCAAAAGCAATTATCATCTATTGTATTTCTGCTGCGCTTTATTTGTTCTGACACAGTATATTGCGGTGATTCCTCTGGAGTGGAAGTCAGTTTATATTCTACGAGGTTTTAGTTCAATTCTCGAAGGTATTGAGATCTACATTGACAAAGCTGTATCTTGCTGCAGGAGTTTGCAAAGGTTCACACTCATATGGGTGACACTGATTCTATGCATGACTCATGTCTCGCTTTACTACTTAGCAAACGGTTTCTAAGCTCTTGTCATCTGTTGTTTTAGATATTAAACAGAGGGTGTGCAAACTAATCCAGTTGCTCACATGAATTCGATCTGGATGTGATTTTGCACAGCGACCCTGCCCGAGTCCCCAGACTGCAAGTGCAATACACACCCGTAGGTGGTGGATGGTGAACACTAATCCATCTGGCATGTGTGTAACCGAGGATGACGTTGCCTAATCCCCACCCCCTATTTACAGAGACAGAAATACCCCCATTTCTCCACTGCCCACATAGGGTGTGTCCACAGCTGCTGTAAACTGCAGCAAAGATGAACGAGTTCACGTCTTCATTAGGCAGGAATACACCCCACAACCACTAGTAGTGCTCCCCGCTCAGTTTGGCACTGTGTCAACGGAGAACAGATTAATCCTGAAATTCCTTCGGTGTTTATGTTGGTTTCCTCATGGGACCTTCAGGCCTGGGCCAGGAGCACCTGACAAATGGGAGCTGCTGTGCCATTTGTCCTTGTCATTTAGGGTGATGGGTCATTACTGGAGGAGATTCCTGGCTGCGAGGAAGTAAAGCGTAGGCAGGCAGTAGTCATACAGATGAGGGTGCATACATTTTCTTCCACCCCTCTCCTTCCTCAAGACATATTACCTTTCATTAAAACCTCCTGCACAGAAATAGCACAGTCCTCCCTTGCAGAGGAAAGAAGTTAATAGCTCTAACTTGGCAATATGGGGTCTTGGTGCAAGGGTCTCTGAGCTTGAGGCATCCATCCGTAGGGTCTTGCATTGTGTGGTCTGTCCAGAAGGGCACATTCTAGCCCTTCTGTTGAATGATTCCGAGGAGAACTTGTAGAAACAACTTGATGAATTTTCCTCCCTCTTAAATATCTTCAAACTAATAAGGTCACAATTCCTTGAGATTTCTGAGAAAACTGTACTTTTCATGGAGCTCCACTTATTTGAAAAAAAGCTAGGCAAATGGATCAGCTCCAGTATTTGTTTCTAGCTGCATCCTCACCAGGACATACGCTTGCTTCCACTTGACTTCTTGCAGTCTTGCCTTTTGAACTTCCTTCTTCATGATGTGGCTGATTATGCCACAGCAAGTTCTGCAAATATTGCAGTGTTATCACTTTGAGGCAAAAGGTGGTAGAGCTTTCACAACACTCAGTATTTTGATTCATGTTGCTCCATCCAACACTTCTTCAGTCTTCAGACCTAAAACTCCACTATTTTGCATTAATGATATGGGGAATTTTTAATTTCTTCATGCTAGAATTTGCGAAAGGATATAGGCAGTGGCCTACTTCACCCCAGTCTAATTCTGCAGCCTGTGCAGAATTGTTCTGCATGAAGGACTTCAAGCTGTTTCATACTACAGGTCTGTTGTTTTGTTTTTCCCCTCCACCCCTTCATAGATAATGGAAGGACGAATAAAGAAAACGTTGCAAGTGTAGAGATTCTAGATGACGGTGTTCTTTTGCTCTGCTGACCTTGTTCATCTGTTGTTTTTTTCTCTTCTACTTGTGCAGATAGGTCTTTAATACACAGGCTGTCTTCTGTTATGTGTATCATACACCCTGATTCCTGATGAGGCCTCAGCGGGGTCCTGTAATAAAAATACACAGGCAGTTCTGGACAAGATGCCCTAGCCTGATTTGTTTCCCTCAGAGACAGACAGTCCTATAGCTGAAAAGGCACTGTTCAAATCTTTAAAATATATTACCAAATGTTCACAGTATCATTTCTAAATAAATGACCCTACAGTTAGATACCTCTGGCCACATTTAGATGCTTGTTTATCTGTCAGTGCTTCTGCACACCTAAATTTTTCAGCATCGTTAGACTGAGTTGATTAGACTCATGATCAAGCATCTCCTCCTAAAAAATAATTCAGCACTGTTGGACTAACGGAAGTGGTCTACATAGGTGACCTTAATTCGTAGTAAATCCAAGCTAACACAGCTTAGTCCACTGTGAAAGAAGGCAGTGCTGCCTTGCATGTGCTGCAAGTGGTGGCCACAGACATGGACAAGTACTGCCATGTTGCCCAGGCACAGTCCCTGGTTATGAAGAAGCAACTTGGTCATGAGAATGAGCCGTAAGATCACCGAGTTCTGTAAAGCACTGTAAGATATAACTGATTTGAAGTTCAGGGCCTTGAATTTATGTCAGGGCCTGGAAGCTTCCTGGAAAGAGTGCAGAGACTTAAGTACTGGTCTGAACTGCTCATGCTGACATTCTAGCTCTGGAGAAGACTAAGCCTTGAAAGACCTCTAATTTCGCAAGGCTATGACAATACGCACCCTATTGAACAGGGGTGCACATATGCTAAGTGCACACAACATTGACTATTCCTTTCAGTGCATTCTCCACTGTAGAAACCCAGGAAATTTTTATAAACAGAATTCCTATCTTCTTTTAAGAAGTTTCTTCCTCACCCCATCATGGCCACTCATTGTGATAAGATTTTCCATTCTTCTTCCTTTCCTTCCGCTCTTTCTGCAGACGTTCTAGTTCAGCTTCATACATCATTTCCTGAATCAGGTACTTTTCTCTCCTCATCCGATCTCTCAGGTCTTTTGGGAGATCTGGGATTAGGTAGGAAATCAGGTGCTTTATGCAAAAGACAAGGTGCTGTGAAAACAAAAAAGGGATGAAAAATTAAAATCCTAGGAAGAAAGCAAGTACTTTCCATATATTCTGAAACCCCTCTCCTTCCAGTTCACAAAAAGATGCCGTGTTAGAATTAAGTTCATTACTAAATTTGAAGACACCAAAGCACAAAGTTTTTTTCCCACAAAAGAACTCCAGAAAAATCAGCAGAGTAAGGTTATGGGAAGCTGGATTCAAATAAGGCCTCAAAACTGTTGTATGACCTGTGTTCAAACCCCTGAGGCCATGAATTGCTGTAAGGTTGTTTGGGCAGGGCCTGGCAATTAGTGGATTGCTCTGCAGGAACAGGATGATCAAACAACATAATACTTTCCTGTTGCCAGAAAACCCTTGCATCAGTATTGGAACCAATGAATCACCTATGCAAAATAAAATATTTCTTATACTGCGTCTCTCATCCAAGGACAGATTCCCATTTACTAAACGTCAAAATTAAATACAAGTTAGCTGATCCTTTGTCCCTCCAATTTTAGGCATGCCACAGCAAAGCTTGAGTGTGATGGGGAAGGATTGCTTGAGTGTCTTTCCTCCTTTGTTCAAAAACACTGCTTGGAGATTTATTTACACTACTTGAGAGGAGGAGCAGAGAAACAAAAATCCTCCATCTCAGAAATGACACTGATTCTAGATTGGAGAAATAAAAGTATTTCTTCTCCAAGAACCTTTCCTTTGAAAGCCACTGAAAAGACAATGTAATGCATTTTCCCATGTATTCTTCCTTCATGAGAAATAAACCTGCGATACTTTGTTGGATTTTTTGCCAAACCTAAAAAAAAGAAAAAAACCTTCTTTTGCCAGTTTAGTCTGGACAAATAATTCCTGTTGCAGTGATAGGAAATAAATTGTGCGGTTTTGAGGGAGGTCAAGATAGCTATATAGATAATCACACCTGCAGGGCCAAAAAGGTGCCTGATCTTAGGTAGTTACTTAATTTATGAAAAATCCCACCTTGAATCACTTATCTCATAGTGCAATCTTCTACTGTAGTTGCTGCAGCAATCATAATACACCCATTACTGTTTTCCACAGTGAAAGACAGTCAGCAGAAAGAGAAGCAGAAAGACAGTTTCTGCTGCAATTATCTTTTTGATTTATAGATGTAGTTAAGGAAAGTTTGCAGTGCCAATAAACCGAGTGGCTGCCATTGAGCTATGAGCCAGCTTATGACTTTGGTTGGGTCAAAGCAAAGTCAAATGTTTTGTGCAGGTATTGGGCAGACACAGAAAGCTATTCCACGGCAGGTCACAAATTTGGCTGGGCACTGAGACATGAGCAGGGCTGATTTTTCTTGCCTCAGTCATTTTTGCCCTTCTCCCACACTGCAAAATGTTGCCTTTATGCCAAATGTATCAAGAAGCCAGGCTCTCTTAAATCTTATAACTGCTTAGGCTGACCTGCCAAAGCCATTCTTGTAGGCCTTTCTGGAGACTGATACCCTAGCTCTCAGTACCTCAAGAAACAAAGAAACAAAGAGGCCCAGCAGGCCTCTATCAAATCTTTCTTTCTTTCCCTTAATGTTTCCCTGAATGTGGCACAGACATGGAAGAGCCGTTCTCATTAGGACCAACCTTTAATGAGTTAGCCCATCATAGAGGAAGGAGACAGTCCAGCCTGCAGAGCCATATTCCCTCTTCATCTGGGAAGGGCTGAAAATGACAGTCAGGGGATTTCTTTGCAGGCCTCAGACTTCTGCTGAGCTGCCAAGACATTCCTACACAATAAATACTCTAGAAAATATTTCCCCTTCACCTTTCCTCTAATTGAAATGCTCCAGTTCTGTGATCTAAAGAGGTGTTTCAAAAGCTCAGTTCAGAATGATTCTACACAGTAACGTGAGTCAGAAATGCAGTATGTGCCCATGAACATTATGCCAATAATTTATGGTGATTACAGCTTCCATACCTGTGTTGGATGCCCTGTTGATATGATTTCGGAGCAGCGGATTAAGTAAAGAGTTTTTAAAAATTATTTGTTCCCCATTTGGCTTCTTCACAGTGTAAAAGGCATTTCCAACTGCTTGTGCTGAAGAGATACTGAGCTCCTGGTTTCTGACAGGTATATTCAGACTCTTGAAATTCAGGCCTTAAGAGCTGCATTTTTTTTTTTAAATGACCTCATCCTATTTATCTACCCTCCTGTCTCCCTTCTTCAAAACTGTCATAGGAATACCAGTCATGAGGAAGGTAGTATTATCTTCTCCAGTTTGTCTTAAAGATTTCTGAGATACTGACAGTAAGGACTAATATTAGGAATGTCGGAAAAGGTATTAAATCCTTTTCATCACCATCATCTTTGTGATGCTAATCATTCTGGGGAAATGAATGGTATTAAAAAACCAGAAAAAATATAGGTGTGTAAATACTGTAACTTGAACTACCTTCATTTTTTCAGTTCAGATTTTATCTTTTTATCTCACGTTCTTTCAGCCCTTCCTCACACATTAGTCAGCGTACAGCCTCCCAGCCTAAACAGGTTATGAATGCCAGACCTCAGAAAGTAAATAAAAACTTCATTATTTCCCCTGTTTGCAAATCACTGTTACAGTTTTCAGAGTGCTGCACTCCCCTTTTTGTTAGAACCTAAATACCCGTGAATGTTCAGAAAACAGATCTGAGAATACAAAGCACAATATAAACAGCAGAAACTAACACAAAAAGCTCAAGAGCTGCCATCATAGATCAGCCCAAGGAAAAATCTTCAAAGGGAAATTTGTTTAATTTAGTTGTTTTAGTTTTGCCACCTGAATGGTCACTGACCTCAAAGACAATAATGAAAGCCAACCGTGCTGCTAAGACGTGCCAGAACTGCAGTGTGTAACCGTAGGGCACCGGGGAGTGCGGAGGGTCTCGGTAGTCCCTGTACCTGAAAGACAAGCAGAGTACAGTAGTCAGCAAGCTCCTGCCCCGCTGCCTGGGAGCAAAGCAAATCTAAAATCCAGCTGCTCTCAGTCATTGCATTTTCTGCACCAAAATTATCTCATTTTAAACTGTACAAGTTATCAGAACACCGCTTGCTTCTTAAGCTGGGCCCACACTAGTGTTTTACTTCGGGTGTATGCTTTTGAAGCAAGTGTCCTGATCACCTCCACTTGCCATGCTTTGGTTCACCCCAACGGGCTTACTTTCAGATGAAACCTAATGGTAAGATGCACTCCAGGAGCACACTTCACACTCCAGCTGCTAATGGAAATGCAGCGCAAAGGACCAGGCCAGTGCCTGTATGAAGCAAAACTACTGAAGCAAATACAAAGGATACTGCTGAGTGCTCAGCACCAGCAGTTTGACCCTACAGCATCTCCCTTGCCAGTGCAAAGTGTGTGCCTTGCAGCACCTCCTCAGAACATGGGGCAGGGTGGGATGCTTTGCTGTTTTAAGGACCACTTTCTTCCCCTACAAGGTCAATTTAAAACTATACATGCTCTCAATTTTGTCATCCTGACAGTCCTCCTGTAAAACAGCCTCATGGACTTTATCTGGCCCTTCGTCAATTCATTGGCCATCCCTGGTGTAAAGCATGATTTATCCTGACTTTAGTGGATCTAGGACTGCATGTCTTGGTATACCAACAGGGCAAGAGATGTGTAAAAAAGGGATCTATTGTCTTGTCCCACTGAATGTTTTTTTAAAGACTTTATTTCTCAATAATGTAACTAGAGAGATTTATTTTGAAAGCTGGATCCAGGAAGACTCCAAAATTACATTAAAAAATGATGAATCAATCTAAGTCACACATTCTGGAGTCCATTTTTACTAGCAGTATGTTAATTCTAAAATGCTATTACAGAAACTTAATTTAAAAGTGGTGGAAAAATTGTTTTCTCCTTAATCTGTTTCCTGGATGGGACAGAAAACCCACTATAAAAAAAATATTGAAAATACCATAGTAAATGATATAATTAAGCTTGATCTCTGTTAGTTTTAAGAAACTAAAGAAAACTCAGACAAGCAAAAGAAATGAAGTTATTTCATCTCTCTATTAATCTGTATTTCTCCCTGAACGTTCACCTTCTTAGATTGCAGAGGGTGCTACACAAAATGAAATAAACTGTTTCTTGACATCTTAGTCAGCAACAAACCTCTCTTAAATTGCACTATCTCTAGTACAAGTTGATAAAACTGAGATGATCTTCTCTTCTTCAAGCAGCATTCTGACTTCATAGTTTAGGATATTTTACAATATCCTAATCATCCTGAAAACTGAAGTCTCTGGACCAAATCCCAAGTCAGAAGAGCATGTCTCCTTTTTCTACTTGCTAGGAACCAAGTACTACACATGAATAAACGGGGAAACCTTTTATAAACAATGAGAATAACATGGCACCATTTAGGTTCCAGACAAGCAGAAAGTAATTGAATATGGCCACTTTTTTTTTTGCTCAGGCAGACTGCCTTCCAGGAAAAATGCCTACACTGTTACACAGTAGAACATAATATTTCCTTACCTCACTATCAGTATCTGGCCTGAGGTGCAATTAAAATTACTGATGTTTTAGCAGAAATCAGGTGGATTAAGTAGCTGATAACCTCAGCTGAAGAAAGTAAGATGTTAATTTTCTTTCAAGGGTAGATACATATAACAGTTCAGTGTCTCCCAGAAGAACAGATTTATCTTCTAGAGATTTATGACACCAATTTTAATAGTTTTCTGTATATGGGCTATTGAGGGCACAACTTCTTTTGTTGATGGGATTTCCACCATTGGCTTTAAGTAGCATCAACCGCATGCTCATGCTTGAAGTTGGGGTAGAAATCAGTTAAAGAGGGGGAAAAGAATGATCAGAATTACAAAACATTACTAAATGGTGCTATGGCAAACAACGTGAAATGGAATGTGGTCACTTCTGTGCAAACTTGGCTTCCTTGTGTATGTGCTATGATATAATTTGATTTCAGTTACATCTCACTGGTACCTAAGTAATCAGTCACCTGTTATTGGCCCTTTGATACCACATTTCTCCATGATGGTTGTGTCTGATTCAAGCCATGACACCACAGAAATCCTGCATTAGGAACACCTGTCAGATACACACTTTTTGGCTTCTCTGGTATCTAAGGAAGGAATCATGCAGGTAACAGCAAAGCCACACCATGAGCATATCCCTGAATAGCACAGTTATTTCCATTACTGATTTTTTGTTTTGAAAATTAGTTCCAATCCCAAATTTATCATGATGCTTCTCCCTTACAATGCCTTAAAGCAGAGAAGTATTTTGATCAGATACTTACCTGCAATATTTTAACGGTGAACCAGAGAATTCACTTCCATTTGAAGTTGGCTCTGAACGGTTTTCAAAGTCAGACACCAGAAATACTGATAAACTGGCATTAACATAGCCAACCATACATCTAGAGGGGAAAAATCCTGTAGTCAGGACACAGCAAGGTTTTTCCGTTAACTGTAGTACCCAGGAGGATGTTCTCTGGGTTTCTTGAAATCAAGAGTATAACTGTGATGCTTATTAATATTTGAAAACAATGTTGATGCAATATAAAAGAAATACTCAAGTAGGTCAGTTGGACAATAAAAGTGAAACAATGGCAGATTTCTATGGCAGAAGAAATGGTGAAGACTGAGACTGGTTACTTTTGAAAAGAAAATTACCTAAAAGGTCACACAATAGAGGTAGAGAAAATAATAAGTAGTGCTAGGAAAATAACCAGAATATTCCCACTGTTGCCCTCATGGTACTAGCACAAAGGGACATTAAATCAGATAGAAAGGTAGCACACTTAAAACAGCTTTTTAAAAAATGTCCAGTTAATCAATCAGAGGAACTCAGTACCAAAAGATCCCAGCGTGGCTGAGCCTTGGGAGAGTCAGGCAGAGTTTGGAGAACACAGTAGAAGAATGTATGTCGCCTAACAAAGGTCTGTGGGAGTCACTAGAAGGCTCAAGTTTGGTGTTAATAAAGTTGAGAAGAGAAACAGTAAGTGTGTTGTGCTGTTCACCCCGCACTGTCCAAGCACAGGTACATCTAGGCATGCTGCTCAGCTTGGCGCAGAGTATAATGCACAGTAAGGGTTGTTTGTTTGTTTTTTTTTTAACTATGGATTTTATAGTCTTTGAGAAATTACATTTAAATACCATCTGGCTTTGTCTCAAAATCTCCATACTGATTGGATTTGGAACTTAACTTAATTACAATATTTGTCTAGTATCACTGGGTGTCATATGGATCTAATACCTACAGATGGTTTTTTGAAAGAAAAAAGCACCTCTCTCATTTAAGTTATTCATTAGCAGATGTTCTTGACTCCTGAATTTGAGAAAATTCAATATTCCTGTGGATTTTTGAATAGCTTCCTGCTTTTGTAACAGTACTTATTAATAACAATATCCAGAATGCTGACATAAATAGTTTTTATCCAAGTTGGCTCCTTCAAAGGATTATTATCTGATGGTTTCATCTAGAAATTCACTCAGAAAAGCAGCAAAGCGTGAAAACACTGTACAAGAGGTTTCTGAAAAGAGCTTCCCCTGTGAGCCAAGCTGCTTCCCCATACAGCACTAGTTTCAAAGTCACTGAGTCATACTTGAGTCTTAATAAACATAAAATTTCTGAAGGTGGTGTTTTTTCATGCACAGTGGTCCTGAGAAAATCAGTAGCAAGGAGAGTTGCTGACAGTGCCTCCATGCCCTATGGATTTTCATAATGGAACAAGCAGAGGCACATGCTCAGGAGCAACTGGCAACAGACCAAACACTTTACCTACGAAGCAACTTTAACTCTTCATGAAAATAAATGGAACATTTCCCCTGGCACTGACTAAAATGCCAAACTACTTGCAGGACAGCAAGTTAGCAGCACTGCTAATCAGGAGCTGCCACACCAGCTGCCCTTCTTCTTCTGTCAGTATGATTAAACAGTATTGACAACCAAAAGATGGCAAAAAAGCAGCAACAGAAGAACTCACCTCCTGTAGCCGGGAATAAAAATCCACCTGCCATACGTCTAATAGCAGAACATAAGCTCTCTGTCACTGTCTACTGTTTAGCTTGGTTTTCTTTGAACAGTAGGATCCTTGCTGATGGAGTGGCTAGGAGATCATTTGCAAACCATGGCTATTTGTGTTCAGCTGGATTCAGTGACCTTCCCCAAGTCCAACAGCCTAGATTTTACAAGTCACCATGTAGCAACTATACCCATACCTGCTGGTAGTGTGCACACACTAATATAATCTCAGTGTTTAGCAATGCTGAAAGAAAATCCACTTAGGCAGCAGGGATTCAGTTCATAAATGTCTGCTGAAAGCTTTAATCTAAGGACTCTAGTTTTAGAAGAAAAACAAATTACTTTGCTCTGTAAGTATATCTGGATTTATTAGTTGGGAATTGCTTCTTGTTAGCTACTAGTTTTTTTGAGCAATACATGCTGAATACTACATTAGGGAAAAAAGCCTAGTGAATAAGTTAAAAATGCTAATTAAATCCATAACTGATAAATATCAGCATCACTTCACAATGAAAAGACGGTTATATCCATGTACACCAGCTGGGAAGTGCAGCTTGCAGCATGCTGTTACACACCCCAAATCTCTGTAACAGCGCTCCCATGTTTCCCTTGAATTAACATCATAAACTAGTCACTCAGCAGTCCATTCTGTGAATATGCAAAGCATCAGTGTAAATGGCTGAGACCTGTTACCTAAGCACAAACAATAAATCTGGGCTAATGAAATCAGAACATACACAGACAGTACTGCTGTATACATTCTAGTAGTGATTTTCGTGCACGTCTGTTTTCCCAAAGAAAAACTTACTTTTGTCCAGCTTCTCCTTGGCCAGCACAAGGTCCGTATTTATAAGCATAAACAAGACGAGGGATGAAATCTGATGTCACAGCTATAACAAATGCATTTGTGATAACAGAAAGAATTCCAATGCCTTCCAAGATCCCGTACCAGATTCCTGTTCGACAAGGAGAGTATGTTAGTCCCAGGAAAACAAAAACCAAAGTGCCTGAGAGACTGCATGCTTTGAAGCAGTTATCCCCACCACTGAAGGTCTTTTTATGTGGTTTCTATCCAAGAGTCATTGAGTAAAAATAATTTTTCATATTGAACAGTAGGATCTGAGTGGACCAGACTTCTCTTTATCCTGCAGTTATTTTGTTTATACTGCAAACAATCTCAAGGAAGCTGCAAAAATGCTCATGGAGGCCTTGGCTCCACCAAGCCACATCATCATGTGAATAGTTTCAAGAAACACTGTAAGCCTCCCTGCTTCTGGTGATGGCTATCCCACCTTTGAGGAGGGTCTGCCAGGGCATCCAAGAGTACATGCAATCCATGATCTGCCTGCCACAGCAGCCTTGTGTGTATAACTTGTGCACAGCTGGTCAGCACGTACCTATCAGCATCAAAATCTTCCTGGCGTGCTAATGCTATACAGTGGCACACATCCTCTAGGTATTACCTTGGCTTTTTGGTCCATCCTCAGCTGCCTGACAGATTTTGTGGTACAGGCACACAGCAACTCTGGTTATGTGGACCATCACTGAGAACCACACCAAAGGAAGGTTAGGCATACTGGTTGATTTTAACGAGGCATCAAGCTGTCCCTGAAAAGTTGCTGAATAGGGAGCAAATGCAACCTACTTTGGGAAATCACACCTTAGCTGGCCTGAAAAAAACATCTATTTTTTCGTGCTTTGATTATCTTCATTATATATGGTAGTTTTTTTTTCAGGAATTATGTCTGCAGTGTATGCTGTGTACTGGCTGATGTCCAGGCTTGTACCTAAACTCATAGATCCACTCTGTTCACATAAAAAGCTTTAGGACACAGACTTTGGATGCATGGTAGACCATTCAGAGAGCACAAAGGCTGCGCTTCTGCTATTGCATTGTGTGAGCTACTGGTTTTGCAATGCAGATGGGCAGCAAGGTATCCTATTTACCCCTCCAAAGACAGCAGGGACTCAGTGTTGTGCAGATGATTTTGTTTCACAGAGTCCTTCCTAAAGATGTTCTGCTTTTTCACACTTCAAGGACATAGTCAAATCATGTTCCTCTGAATGCTCATTAAATCCATAACTGATAAATATCGGCATCGCTTCACAATGAAGAGAGGGTTATATCCATGCACACCAGCTGGGAAGTGCAGCATGCTGTTACACACCCCAAATCTCTGTAACAGCTCTGCCATTTTTATGCCCTTGCATAGTGTGTGTGGCTGGGTGACCTCAAAGTTATGTGAGCCCTGTATTTAGCAATGTAGTTGTGCCTCACTGAGAGCGAGTTGTCTCTAGGGATCTAGACCCACCCTGTGTGACCCACCAGGGACGGCATAACCCCTGAGTCACAGGGTCGCTTGGTTTTGGCCAAGTAAATACAAAACACACAGGTCCCTCACAGGATGGTGGCTGCTTTAATTTGACTTTCATGTTTCAGCTGTTCTGTCTGGTTATTGAATTCAACCTGATCAGCAGCATGCGTTCACACAGTGTGTCTGCCACAAGGAAAAACCTGCAGAGAACACTGATCACTTCATTAAAACATCTTGGCTGTTAAGCTCTCAGAAAATCATTAAAAGACATTTTCTAATATAGACTATTAATTGCATAAGTAGATTGGCATCAGATACTTGAAGTTTTTTGAAACAATCAAATTGTGTGTTGTTAATAGGGAAGATGACTGAAAATGTGTTAATCTGCTCTGACTTGAATTGGTCAGTACTTTGCCTTAAAAATAACACACACACATAACACACATACAAATTGCTCACCTATATCTTTAGCTCTTGAAGCTAAAGGTCGTCTCCACTGGGTAACAAATTTGTATGCATCAAGCCGAATTTCAATAATATTGTTAAGTAAGGCCAGAAGTGGTGCCAGTGGAAAAGCTGCCACAAAAATGGTTGTGAACCCAAACTGAAGAACTAGTGGAAAAAATGAGAGATCACAGTATGACTGTTAAAATCTCACCCCAAAGTCTAAGATACCAGATCATGCATGCATACAACATTATGTATAAATATACAAACATTGCTTATTATGCTGTACCAGACAATGATCTAGTGACACTTGTACGGCAATTCCTTGCCAAAAGTTCAGAGCAAGGATGACAAAAGAAGTGCACATATGTCCCTGCAATGGACAGAACAGCTATGTAATTTGGAATGAGGTTTGTAGGTAAACAAACTGTGCTTTTCGAAAGGGACACTTTTACTCCATCATCAACTAGGATCTCTCAATACCTGCAAAGATTAGGGCTGAACACATTCCTCTTTATAGTACAGATGGGCAGCAGTTTGAAACTTTGTTTTTCTAGGGGCAGGTTTTCAGACTGCTAAATTTCCCATTAATTTGAAAAGAATTGTGTGAGGGAGAAAAGAAAAAAAAACAAACAAAAACCTGTGATGTATGCAGTTCAGTCACACAGGGCAAATGTTCTTGTTCTTTAACATTTCTTTGAGCAGTTACCCTCCGCTCTTCTCTGGATAGAGCAATGCCTTTTGACAGCAAGCTATTTTGTAAACATGAGGTAGTAAACGATGGTGAATTTTAAACATAAACTAACACGCAGATGCAGGTCTGTACCATGCAGTTTAAAAACAAAAGCCCAAGGGAACTTCCTTTAGTAAATAACAGTATATTTTATATATACTGTTATATATATATATAAAATAAAGTTCTTCAGAAATGTACGCAGGTTAAGAGGTGGGCTCTGTTTTTGAAAACAACCTTCCCCACACAAAGCCAGAGTAAGAAGTGTTTTGTGGATGTGAGATTAGCAAACCAGCGGCAGTATGGTTAGCTGCATTGATTTGGTTTGGTTCTCACAAACTCACTCCCATTCCTTACCTGACCTGTCAGAATGAAAATAATTTTGCAGCCTCTTTAGCTTCATGCAGCAATAATTAAAAGAGTACACCAGACTACATTAAAAAACCAAACCAAAACAAAAAAAACCCAACCCCAAAAAGCCAATAACATTAAAATCTAGTGAAAGAGACACAAAGGTCAGTGCTGGACTGTCACAGTTTAACCCGAGCTGGTCATTAAGTACCACGCAGCCACTCGCTTGCTACCCCTCACCCCAAGGGATGGGGAAGAGAGTTGGAAGGGAATGTAAAACTCGAGGGTTCAGATAAGAATAATTTAATAGCTGAAATAGAATAAAAATGAATGAATAATAATAACAATGATGACAATAACAGTTATAATGAAAAGGGGAAGGGAAAGGATAAAATCCCAAAAAATAAAAAGAAGGGAAAGGAAGAAAGGAATACATGGTGCACAAGGCAGCCGCTCACTGCCTGCTGACCGATGCCCAGCCAGTCCCCAAGCAATGACCTGCCCACCTCAGCCAACCCCCCATATATATATATATATATATACACACCGAACAGGTTTGTCCCAGGGTATAGAATGCCTGTTTGGCTCGTTCAGGTCAGCTGACCTGGCTGCACCCCCTCCCAATTCGTTGT
>JAVJGJ010000057.1:47780119-47811105 GCA_035590215.1 Microhierax caerulescens | reverse complement strand
CACGTCAGGCTCCTTGGGGAACGATAGGCGGGATGGCCGGGAGACCTTCCCTTAGCTGCCGCCGTGCTTGGAGCGCCTGGTTTGGTAAAAGTGAAAGGCACTCGTTCAGGTCTGGAGCACAACTGACGCAAAAAGCTCTAACTTTTAGGGAGAAAAAGTAGTTAAGACCTGTAACAAAATCTGATATGAATTTCTTATACATACTGCATTATATAGTGCTTAGAACCTGGATCCCTGTTGAGTTTTCTGTTGACCTCATTCAACTTCTTTTTAGATTAAGAGGGTGGCAGATAATTATTTATGTATCTTTTTTAATTAACTTTTCTGGCATTATTATTAAATCACCAACCTTGTTTTTTATTATTCACATAAGCCAATATAACCTGAGAGACATAGTTGCAGTATTAATGAAGCAGCAGTGATGTTACAATGATAACATCATTAATATATAAACTGTGGTGTGAATATGGACATGGACACTGGACTATACTGTGTTATTAAATATCTTAGACTTGGCTTCATCCAACATGTGAAGAGAGGTCTATTGGAGGGATATCTGGGCATTATATTCTAAACTCTGTTCCTAATAAGACCTAGCACAGATATAGTCAATAAAATTGAGACTTTTTTAGTAGATGTTTCTTTTAGTATTAGACTACTTTTTTTTTTTTTTCTCTGAAAAAAGCAAAATAGCAGGGACTAACAGCAGCTTCCACTAGCGACTGACCTGACCTGTACCACCTCACTGTTGCGCTTCCCTCCCATCTTTCTTTCTTCCATCTCTGCCTCTGCAGAAAGCTGAGGTTCTTCCCCTGTTCACTGATCCCTGAGATGATTCAGCCTGGTAGTTTGTTAGAAAACTCATTCAGCCAGAAAAAGGAAGAGTTTTCTGGGGATACAGGGAACTGAATAGGCTCCTTATAGGGCTGGACAAGCCAGAGCCAGTGCAGAGGAAGAGGAAGGAGCAAAGTTCTGGGGGCAGGCCCAAAGGAAGAGCAAACTGTCTTCTTTTGGCAGCAGCAAGCTGCTAGGTTGGCTCAGCCCCTCTCAGACTTGGAGGGATGTTTAGTGAATTTCTGTCTGCCCATTTGTCAAGTTTCCTTGAATGTACAAAATTCACTACTTCAAAATTAGGATGACTTTTTAAAATTATTCCTTTTTTTTTGCTAGTATTTGGATCACCTCTATTACAGAAGATATTTATATATCTGTAAGTGTTTGTAAATTCACGTTGGCAGTGTAAGACCTGCATTTTCCACTTGCCATTTGTCATATATTTGCAAAGTTCTTTCAGTTATTCAGCTGTGAAGCTGGAAAGAAACCATGGGATTTCCGTGTGCAGATAGCAGCACTGGAAACTACTTAACTGGTCCAAAACCTGCTGCTGTTCACTTCCAATAACTGTCCAATGCTTTTTGAATTCTGAATGTATTGCCAAAGAAAAAAAAACCAGGAGTGGTCCTTGCAAATCCAACCTCTCATTGCTCTTCAAATCCATTTGGTCTTATAGATATGAAACATTACGCCAGTAGCTCTTTTGGGAAGTTTGTTCAGTTATTTTGGTCAATTTCCAAGTACATTTTATACGTCTGGATTTTTAAGTTATTATTTTATTATTTTAGCTCTCTGATCAGCAAGGCTGGAAAAGCTGAGAAGAAAGGATTTTTTTAGAAGCAAAAAGTTGTCAGATTCATATCTGACTTTGATTCATTTCAAGGATATTTCCAATGTAAAAATGTGAGTGATGTTTAAACCATCTGATGCAAGTATCCAAATGTGATGTGAACACTAAAACTGCTAGTGTTGAAAAGGGCATATATATCAATATGCAGATGTTTGTAGCAGATGGTAGTGTTAGTAGTGTGGAGCTAGACAGCAACTGAAAACCCAGTAACAGACTCAAAAATACCTAGATAGAATGATGTGTCCGCCTCTGCTTGCATTCACTGCATCTTTGGGAAGTAGATAAATCAGTGTGTAGTTAGTGAACACTCACCTCTTCCAGTCTCCACCGGTTTATCAGCCTTAAGTAGGCACCAGGGTGTCCTGTAAATCTTTAACACAGGAATATACATCAACTATGTTGTGTAAGCAGTATGTTCACAGTAGAAGAAGAAAGCTCACACTGGTTTAATTTAATGTCATCTTAGCATGATTGATATAACTATAAAAGATGTCATGCTGCAAAATGTTTTTGGAGATTCCTGGAATAATTTCCATGAAGGGCTAAGTATATTTTTACTTCCAGTTTTATTTCATTACCAAATACTCTGCTGCTGCATATTCAGCATATTCAGAGAAGAGAGAAAATCTGAACAAAACTGTTCATGTCAGTTTGGAAAATGGTTTTCAACTGCCAGTCCACTTCCTTATGCTGTAATGGGGGCTGTGATATCTGCCTTTCTGTGAAATCAGTGAAAATGTTAGTTTTCCTTAGGAAAACATAATTTTCTTACTATTCTCCCATGCTTTCTCCCAAAATGATGCCCACATGCAAATAATCCATACTGATGGGTTCGCCTACTTATGCCTTCTCTACTCAAAGGCTCTTCTTTTGCTTTTAGGGGACTTTCAGAAAGAGACATACACACATACATATATATATATATATTTCACGTTCTGTGGAAAACCCCCAACTAGCTCATAATTCACTCTTAACAGTACAAATTGTATAACAGAAGCAGCAAAGTATTCAGACAGTTGGACTAGATGATCGTTGTAGGTCCCTTACAACTGAACTATTCTATTCTATTCTGAAAGAAAAAGACAATTTTATCTACTTACCAGTACAAAGTACACACATTAAACCAAAGTGAAGTGACTTGCATGTATAGTATTGTGGGATGCATCCGTTCAAAGTAGTGAAATTGTAAAAAGTTAGCATTGAGCCAATGTGGTATCAGGAAATGAAATCTACAATTGTTTCTGGGTTTTTTAAAGGAAAATAAAACTTCCATTTGTCCTACTTTGATAGTATGGAATTTGCATTTTGAGATGTGTGATAATATGGTCGCATTTTGTTTCATTACAGAAGATTTTATTTCATCTCCCTACTTCATTTTGCACATATGAGAGTGCAGACATCTATCCTACCTTCCAAGGAAGAATGCTATATAAAAGGTAGAGCTGTTCAAATTGACAAACTGAAAAAGAAACATTTTCAGAGTGAAGCTGTTCTCCCACTCAGATTCAGTACGAGGCTGCTCTGTGAAGAAAGAAAGCAAAGTTTCAGAGGTTTAATCAGATTAACAATTTCTATTGGCAAAAAGGCTGCACATATCTTTCAGGGCTGGCAACGTAGTTGTAAATTAGCCTGCTGATTTCAAAATATAAGCTGGCAGAAGAAATTGTATCCAAAAGCAGCACACAGCAGGTGAGCTTGTAAAGACTTAGGAATCTCTTCTGATATTGGATATGTATATTCCCAGAAGACTATAAGAACGTGGTCAAGGTAATACATGTATTAAACATCCCTCCTGGATTCCTGTGTACTTTACAGGCTCAGGCTCTTATCTGGTTTCCCTTTCTGCAACCTACCGTAATGGCATTGCCAGAATGCACCCCACTACAAGCTATGCAAGTGCCTTTTTATTAGAGATGTCATGATGAACTGGAGCAAATCTGCCTTGTAATATTGTTTCATGGATTTGCCCACTGTGCTGGCACCTAAGGACTCCACACAGGTACCAGCGGAGCGCCGCTGCATGACTCCCTTTCATGAATCTCATGAAACTCATCACAGAAGACTGAGAAAAAATATTTTGCAATGGATGGGGTAAGGCAAATCGGAAAGAAGACATATTCTTCCCTTCAGCTAGGCCTTTAATCGCCATCTAAAGAAATATCAAGACAGATGTCAAAAGAACAACTTCTTGGCCAACACATCAGCACCATGTCCTGGAACTACTTTCCACTTGAAAGGGGCTTGTTATTGGTCAACATTGCTGTGAAGAGAAGTAATCAGAGAAGTGGAGGTACTAATGGTGGTTCTGAGTATTGTAATTATAGTACTCATATATTATTTCCAAAGAAGCCCCAGTAAAGTCCTGGAAGTACAGAAACAACAATAAACTAGATTCTTTAATTAGAGCTTCCTTACCCAGGAGGAAATTTCAAGCAGGTGCATCAACAAAACCACAAGACAAACCATAAATTAACACCTGTGTTAGTGATTTGGAAATGCCTGTCAAGAAACACAAGTTTGTGTGTATGCCAGTACATACATTTTCAGCTAAGCAGAAAGAAATAAAACATCATGGATTTTTGATGCCAGTCGGTGGGAAGGACAAGTTTGGCTTTAAGAAAGCTGCTGCAACTGAAGCTTTGCTCATATGCCCATTAGAGACAATGGAAACGCTTTGGAGGAACACAGACATGAGCTCTGAAAAAGGTCATGAAAAGGCTGAAGAAGGATGTCTTGAATGTAGCTTTGCTGCCAATCCTACTCTGAGCTTATTATGTTGATAAAGATCACTCAAATGATATCAGCTACTCAGGCCATCCAGTCTGAAAATGGTCAGAACAGTTTGACCCACTGAGTTTTCATACACGTGCTTTCTGCACAGGCTACAAGCAGCAGACCTACCTTTTAGACAACCTGCCAGAAAGTAATCAAACTTCAAAGTCTCTAGACTGTATCTTACTGTCCCCAGGGTGTTACAGGCAGTAAAAGGGCATAGCCTGTGCAAATCACACACTTGAAAGTCGTAATTCTCAGCTGTAACTAGTGGGTATATTTTCCAAGGATACAGGATGGCAAAAATATTTTAAATCTACAGCATACAAATGAGGACACTCAGTCTAATAAGAAACAACAGAAAAAAATGCTATCTTACACAGATGTGCTTTGAACATATCACCTACAACTTCCTAGATGTAGAAAAGCCCTGACACTAGCTAAAATCAGCTGTGTGTTTCCTCTGATCAGACACCAAAATCTATCCATCTGGTCCAAAAATATCTTAGTGAACATCATCAATGTACAGAGATATCCAGAAGCTCAAAATAATTTCCTCAAACCACTTCTACACATGTTGTAATATGGTTTGCTTAATAGGCCTTCAGAAAGAGTCTCATTTCAGGTTTCTTGACACCAAGGAGCCCTTGCCAATTGCTGCCAAGCGCTGCAATCTTCCAGCATGATTAGTATCTCCAGAGACTGCCTGAACCATGGATATATGAGTGATTAGCTTATTGCTACTGCAGTGAGACTGCGTGCTGTCCTTAGAAAACTTGTTGTCCTTACTCTAGCATAAAGATCACCTTTATGGGTGAGCTGAAAAGATTATTCCAACTTAGAACATCATTAGAGTTTAGATGTTGGTAGAGCCGATGAGTCAGTTATTTTGCCCCCAAATTACTGCCCCTCTTAAAGACACATATTTGATAGTCAATAAGCACCTGTTTCAAGCCATGAATTTGGTTTCCTCCATTTTCAAGTCTTCACAGAACCCAAGGGTTGTGAGTGCATATATAGGGTCAGGCTGAGCTCCCCAGCAGCCCTCACAGTGCAGTGCTTGTAGTGGCAGCTAGAAAGGGGGTGACAACACACCAGTGCTTTGGCTACTGCTGGGCGATGCTCACACAGCATCAGGGCTGTTTCTCCAACCTTCCTCCCTACCCTCACCAGCAGGCTGGGGGTGGGCAAGATCTTGTGAGACATAGCCAGGACAGCTGACCCAAACTGACCAAAGGGATATCTGTGCCATATGATGTCTGCTTAGATGTAAAAGCTAAAAGAAAGGAGGAGGAAGGGGAGGCATTCATTATTTATGACGTTTGTCTTCTGGAACAACAGCTATGTGTACTGAAGCCCTGCTTCCCTGGAAGTGGCCAAACATCACCTGCTGATGGGAAGTAGAGAGTAACATCTTTTGTTTTTCTTCACTTCTGCACATGTGACTTTTTGCTATTGCTTCATTAAACTGCCTTTATCTTTACCCACATTTTTTTTTTCATCTTATTTTCACCCACCCTTTTCTGCTGAGGAGGGGAAGGATAGAGCATCTTGGTGGGCACTTGATGTCCAGCCAATGTCAACCCACCACAGTGTTGTCTCTCTGAAAACTCATGCTTTTTCTCCCAAGGTTACAATTTCATTAAGTTCTTAAAAGATAATGGTTTGGAACAAGGATCAGTCATGGTAGGTGGGCGATAGTTGTTCACCACTGATTGAATGGCACTATAGCTTAGTTTATATACTCCTTTATTATAAACTTCAGAAAAACATTATTCCTATAGATTGCATATTAATCAGGATTTTTCATATTTATACAGACAGTATAAATGCTATCACAGTATAGGGACCAAAATAATCAGTACAATATCATTCAATTTTGTATTTAACATTGCTTACCTAAATTTGTCAGGAAAAGAGCAACCTTTTCATACAGCTGTAACAGAGAAGAAACAGCCTCTTAGATATGTGACCAGCTCAAAAATAAGGAATTGCTTCTAGGTAGAGTAACTGCTCTTATATGTTAAATCTGGCATCCAGATAGTCTCTGTGATGTTCTGATAATGATGACCATAAAACTTCGTAGTAATAATACAATAATGATATAATCAAACAAGGAACAGTAATATTTTAAAAGCTTATACTCAGCTCTTTTCATCCACAATTTATAGAGAAAAAGTTGCTGTCACTGTCCCTATTTTACATACACAGTGAAAAAGCATGAGATAACTTTTCCAAAAAACCAAAGCAGAACAATAGCACAACTGGGTGTTTTGTTTTAGCTACTTATGGAACATATCTCACAAAATAAATAAATAAATAAATAAGAATTACCCTAGAAAGAGCATGCTCTGGTATGTTGGGTATTTTGGCCTTTTTGGTTTTGTTTGGGATTTTTTTTTTTTTTTGTTGTTGTTGTTTTGAAAGAAAAGACACTGGGGAGACAGAGTTGCTTCAGAGAAAGCCTTTCATAATCCCCATCACCAGACACATTTCTTACTCCTAGTGGCACTGTTATAAATCTTAAGTGATACTTTCTGTGCTTAGCAGATACCATGCTCTCAAAATCTCTGGGCGACTACTAAGTTCATAAAGCTTACAAAAACTAAAATGGAGGGCTTTCACAATTAGTATTTGCAAAGGGGCTTTGAACCTATGAAGTACATCACCACCACCAGCAGTATTAGTGTAAATTAATGCAATGATTTCCATTTGCTTTAAACGAGTCTGGAGCCTGGTCCCACAGAACGCTAGATGTCCTTAACTCACTGACGCCTACAGGGACACAAAGCTCCTCATATTTCAGGCTGAAGTACTTACTCCTAAAGTGCATATCAGCAATGTTTCTTCTCATTTTCAGTTATCCTTATAAACTCTTGCTTAAACTGAATTATGTACAATTTACAGATCAAACTGCCTGGTTAAGAACTGAAGTCATCCTGAATTCTCTCATCCATGTTAACAACTATTTCTTGCTTAGAATAGCTTTTTGCTGCCTTTGAAGTAAATAGTTTTCTTTCAAGCAATGAAAAAGGTGGTTTCTTCTAGGTTCAAAAGGGCAACTGTAAAAGTGCTAAATATCTGGGTGGTTTATATCCTGATCCCAGCAGGGAGTGTCCTGTTTTACAAATGTATGTTGCTCTGCAGTAGCAGGTATCAAACCTGTATTCTATCGCTGTTCCTCCTGGAACAATAAAGACTCTGTTAGAGATTCTGTTAACAATGTTTGTATCCAATTATCTGCAACTGCTGTTTATTGCTACTAGTCCCAAGGGGCCATGTTTAGGATCATGTTCTGCTTTGTGTTCATATTTTCTATGGGCAATATCACTGGAATTAACAACTTTTATTAACCAAGGTAAAGCTAATGATTGTTCCCAGGTCAGGCTGCAGGATTATCTGGGAGACACATTATGCTTGAAGGTGATTTCTTTTTGTTATGATGGATGTGTCAGTGTTAAGTACCTAACTCTCAGAGCATCCAGTCTAGAAGTTACTTGTGGTCTAGACCTTTCCCCTGATGCTTAGAGAGGTTGTCATCTCATATCACAATCACTGGCAGTTTTCCAGGCTTCCTAGCAATGGATTCCCTACTGTTATACACATCTAGGTCCATTCAGATTTTATTACTGCATATTTACTTGCTCTTCTACTTTTCTTGAGTCACTCCTGAATCGCTCCTGGGGAAAAAAGTTGTTCTTTTGGGGGGTTTGTTTGGTTTCTTTTTCCCCAAAGAAATCTCATTACTGTCCTTCAGTAAACTACATTAATCCATCATGGAAAGTGAGGGATTGTCCTTAAGTCTTTCTTTTGGAAAACTCCTGCAGTTTCATGTTTTGGGGATCTTTTGTTTCCATGAGTTATATCCAGATCTAAGGCTGTTGTGTTTATTGCATCGTAATGAGTATAAAGCTTAAGCAATCCACCTTTGCAGTGCTCTACTTATTTGATGTATTTTATGAAGTAAAACAAAGTTTCTCAAAAGGCACCTTCAAGCCATTTTCCATTTTAAAAATTTCTCTAAGATGTAAAACTCTTTGAGAACCAAGCAATTTTTTTGGTGCAGTATTTCTTTGTTGCTACTTCACTGCATACACGACTTTTACTGAGAGCTTGGAAATTGATATTGTACTGATATAGATATATCTATTTTTCTTTTTTTTTTTTTTTTTTTTTGTGCTTACTGTGTGCTCTAGGTGGATTAAAGAAAACCCCTAAAAGCAGCAGACAACAAACAATAAATCAAAATAACGTAAAAGAAAAGAGCCTTTGATGCAAATTCAGACAGAATACCAGTTTCCACCTCTTCTTTCTGCCCTTTCTCAACCTATAGACCCACATTAGGGAAAACATAGGAAAGTCAACAGGAATTCTGTGACAGACTGTCCTAGTCACCAATACAGTCTTGCCTATGCCAAAGGGAGAAATGAAGTCTGGTAGAAAAGCCTCTTGGAATTTCCTGCTATATAAACGAAGGGCTGTTAAAATTAATTTTTAGATCATGAAAATGCTTGGGTATTGCACAGAAAAGAAAGTAGTCTCCAGTCCAGCACTTGGAAATGTGCAGGCCTGAATTAACACCTCATATTTCCCCATGGAAGTAAGTCAGCATATCTGCTGGAGCAAAGCCTAACATGTTTTTTGGAGAAGATGCTTCCTACTGAGTGGGTAGAGATACTCCACCCTGACTCCAGTACCTGGATCGTTTGTAGGTTGATTCCTTCTCCTCCCTAAGATGCATTCTTATAATGTCAGTTGACAAAAACCTGATACTAAAAGTCCATATACCTCTTGCCAAGAGCAACTGATGGAAGACGTATTGTTATCACAGCCATATACAGAAGTATCTGCATCGGGATGGAAGGACGAAACTCATTTGTCTTACTGGGGCTGTTACCACATAGAAATTCCATTCTTGTCTTTGCCCCAAGTCTAGTTCCAAATTAGTTCACAAGAATAGCCTGACCTTAGCCAGCCCCCCTACAATGCACCCAGACTGTGTCTCTGGTGTATCTTGGCAAAGGCCATAGGCAACTCATGGAACAAGTCATGTCTGCTGAAGCTTTGTGAAGTTTACAGCCCAAGGAAGTTCTCCTAGAGATGGACATTATGTCCGTATATGCATATCCTCACTGGTAAACTATTGTGAAAACTGAAGCTGGAATTAGTGAGACTAGTATAAGTAAGAGTTAAGATTGGCCACTGTATTTAAAAAAAAATAAACCAAAACACTAATTAAAAAGGAAGATATTAATGAAATAGACTGAAACCTGTAAACATATGAAAGGAAAAAACAGGCAGAGGATAAAACAAGAGTATGGACATGCTTTTAGAACATTCAAACATGCTTTTCACTATGTTTTAGGTTTGAAATTGTACTTTATATGTACGTTACTTTACAGTCAACTATGTCCATCAACAATAATGCCATGTCTGGCTTAGCAAGACATTCCATTCCTGCTGAAAAGGGAACCAAAAGCACTCAGTGGTCTGAAGACTGATCTGATGCTCAGGTATAACTTTGGATATGTTAGTTTTACTCACCACATTTAGTAGCATGATGATGCAGAAGTTGATGCACACTGCAGTCCCTGTAGTTGCAACCTGAGAGTTATTCCTGATTAAAGCCCACTTAAAGGCAGCAAAAGTGCTGACAGTCACAACACGGTAAATAACAATTCCAAAAACAGCAGCAATCACCACACAGATCTAAAAGAAAAAAAAAAGAGGAGAATCTGAAAACATTCAATAGAACAGGAGTTAAACTTCTTCCTGCAACTCTGAAAACTAAAACAAAACAAAACTTTAAAAATACATCCATTTTGATTTCAGAGAAAGTTTCAACACAAATATTCTTCTTATTGTGAAGTCATTTTAATTTTCCATAGTTGAAAATATCTTTGAAATCATATTAAAATAATCTTTAGTTTTAAAAATTTTCTTGAAAATGTACCTCTTCCTTAGTATTAATATGGGAAACAGTGTTGCCAACTCTGGGAAATAGAAATTTTCCTTACATGCATGTTCCCCAACATGCAAAGGCTAGTCCTAGGCTGATGTCCCAACTTGATGGTGTCACATTTGGGATGGATTTTGTGCTTTGATGGACTTCACACTTACAGGAAAAACTGTGTCAGTCTGTAAGCACTGCCTCAACCACAACCCTGACAGTGTAGCAAGCTGTTTCTTGCTACAGTTCTGGAAAGGTTCTATCTGGGGAAGGTAACAAGGTAAAAAATTCAATTGCCCTTGTAATTTCTTCTCTGATGAGACTTTCAGCAAATGTGACAGGTAAAATGTGAAAGCCATGCAGCTGAGCCAGGCTGCTAAATTACTTGATGTTCTATATGCAACAGTTGATCACTAAATGACAACTGTTTTCCATCGTGACCAATTTATGTCAGGGTTTAGCAAGGCATCTAAAGGACAAATAGTTGGGAATTAGCTTGGGTGACTCATCTCATAGAAACTCTGACACAGTACTTGTTAGATAAGGAGAGAGAGTTACACACAGACAGCTTAAACCTATCAAAACTGAAATATTCCTAAGCTAATCGAATAGGCAAAATTGTTTTGAAAACACTGAATACTAATCAAGCTGGTTTAATGTTTTATTACTTACAACACTGATTGCCATAATTCCAGTGCAGAAGAAAAAGGAAAGTGTGCATGAATGTGAAGGATTCTCTCTGGATTCCCTGCACAGTGTTGAGGGGTAGAAGGACCACTTTCCTTTGTGAACAGGGAAACGCTAACCTGGTTCCAGCTGTATTAGTAACTGCACTGTGAGAGTCAATGCTGTGAAGTTTTGAGAACTGCTCTAGCTTGAAGTTTTGGTAAACATGTATCTCCTGTGCTTAAAGCTATACTTTTAAAGGAATATTTTTACCTAAATGGGGGAAAATTCAGAGTTTTTCTAACTCATTGGAAGCCCACACTATGCCAACAATAAAAAATATCTTCAGTTAAAATAATCCTTGTCCTGTTTCAAGGACTGTTATGGAGACAATTTGCGGTGCATGCAATTCAGAGCAAGGCTACTCTCTCTGGCATTTTGAGCAAGATCTGTCACTAGGCTAAGAAGATTAATGACTGTGTTTGCTAAGGGTAGGAAGTGAAAACTGTCCCCCTTCATGAAAAGAATAATAAATATATAGGGAAAATATGCAAAATGTTGCAGGTGTAGAATCAGTTCTGAGCAGATACTGCAGTCCTGAGCAGACCTAAGTGCCTTCAAGGGCTGAGCCAGCCAGTACAGTGGCTCCTCATGCCCAGTGTTTCTCCATGTGTCTCTGTCCATTCACCTGACATATCAGAGCACAGTTCATCTCAATAATGCTCTTGCCTTTCTTGTCCAAGATTGCTTTGGACAATTTTTAAGCCATTCGTTTCTTGCAAGCCCTCTGCCCTGTTCCCTCACATCTCATTCGAACACAAAGTTGCTGGGTTAGCTCACTTACCTGGCTCTCCACAGCTCCTGAAGTTATACACATATATAATTTTCTAGCCTCCTGGAAAAGCCCTAGCTCTGTTTTCAAGACCAGTCCTACCACTGCTGTTGTCATGTGAGTAACAGTAACAACAGCCTCAGTGAAGTTAGAGGACGGGGGCATTTCAGCAGAAATGCACGTATCTCTCTGTTAGGTGAGATTTTGCTGCTGCATTTAGTTTTGCACTTCAGAAGGTGGGGGGAGATGTCTCATTTTACACAAGTAACACTGGTTTCTCCATTTCAATTGCATTAGGAATATGAACCCTCTTTCCTTTCTTCCTCAATACCTGAAAACCCAGGACATATTAACATCATTAAGGCACCTTAGTCAGCTTCTCTGTAGAGTTTGCAAAGAACTGCCTCTTCCATGGCGTGTCTCCCAGCACTCTGCACTGTCTACACAGGGAAGGCAAGCAAATCAGTGAGCCAGTTCTGTCAGCTGAAGCTGGCACCTAAATGTGATAATGTCACTATTCTGGCATGTGTGTTGCTACATATAGTGTTGTATGTATAGCCTTGAAGGAAGGACTTAACTGTCTGTGAGACTCAGTGAAGAGTAAACTAGTGCAGCACTTTAAGAAACTCGGGCGATTTTCTATGTACTGATTTTCAGCCTGTGGTAAATATGCTAGAGCTTATTTCACTTTCAAGCAGTCATACCCAATATCTCCATACCCTCTCACCAGAAGTAATGTTATTTTGTATTTTTTCAGCTGGTAAATAAATAAAAGTTCTCAAACCATAAAAAATATTCCAGATGCAGAAACAATGAGTCTGCTGCATTTATCTGCAAATGCTTGATAAGGCTCTGGCTTCCCGGATATGGGGTTCATTCGTTCTTTCTTGGAGTACTTGGCTTCAAACTGCGGACGTATTTCCTCCTAAAGAACAGACAGACAACGTTCACATACAGCACAGGTAGGAAAGATTCTGTAGGAAACTTCATTTGCCAGATCACTGTTATTGGGAATTACATCTCTGAATTCAGCAGCTGGTACAGCTACTATAAAAGCTGAGCTGGGAAATCAGGTGTCCTTCATGGGGACTAGAATAAATCACTGTACCCATGAAAACATATTGGAAGTATTTAGTAAAGTCATCTAAACAATGCCTTTTGAAACTATGTAACTGTAAATCAAATCATTTTAAGGTTCATACCACAGAGTTTTCCAGCCTGGTATTATCCTACCAATACTGGAATTCTATAACACAGAAAAAAAGTAAAAAAAAAAAAAAAGCACCAACTTTTTTTCTGAAACTAATTGCTGTTTGCTAGGTAATTAGTTACCTTCCCATTATCAGAAAGAAGTTTCTCAGCTTTTGAAGAAGCCATGCCATCTAATACTGCTCAACCCCTTCCCAGCTTGGACAATATTATTAGCAGAAACAGCTTTCAGCAGCAGAAATGTCAAGTCCTGCTTTGCCATGAAAACTCTCTTCTGAAATGAAACCTGGGGTTCTTGGGGAGAGGCTTGGTTACATCTGTTTACAGCATTGTCAGAAGACAGGGTTCACCCTTAGTTGCAGTAAGACCTCACATTTTTCAGCTGTAGCAGGACTACCCCACCACCCTGCCACCTGGGAGGTTCCCCAACAGCTGCATATCCCGTGCCACCTCAGCCAAGTTTGACATCAGGGATGCTGTTGGAGATGAGAGAAAGCGCCAGGCTGTGAGGATGGACTCTCACAGCTGCTGGCAGTACATTTGCATTAGATCAAGTTTTACAATGCTCTGATGCATGCTGGAGAGCTGGCCCATGGCACAGCTGGTTACAAGGGAGCACACAGGCAGCTATGGACTGTCTTTGCAGCTTTTCCACCAGGCCTCTGCTGTGTATTTCTTTATAAATGCCAAGAACCCAGCTTACCAATTTCAGTCACTTCTAGCCCTTCAGCTGCATTTAATTGAACTTTGATTGAAAGTTGTAAATACCTGGACTTTAAATAACTGCATTGAAATAGGTGAATGTTAACTGCTCATACAAGTATTCAGAATATGAATAAAAATAAGATATCCTAAAATCCTACACCCTTTTAATAAACTTCTCTGGGGTGTGTGGGGGGAAAGTTACATCTCATTCTCTCAAATTTTGAAGGCACTTTCTCAGTACAGTTAATTTCCAAAGTCAAGCAGCAACCTGGTAAGATGGCATTAAAAAAGTTGAGGCAGGTATGCTCAGTGCCAATGCCTGTGTAACTAATTACATGCTTGAGGGAATCAGCCCTACATCAGCTATATACAAAGACTAGACATGTTTCTATGGAAGGAGGGTAACATTTTGCTCTTATTCTACTTTGTTCAAACTGTTCCTGTCATATCAGGGCTGAAGGTTGCTGAGCAGACCATAACCTAGCAAAAGAAACAATGCAATTGGTATCCCTGTGTTCCCAGGGACATGCAAAAGGACAGAGTGTGATAGCACAGAAGCAGGATGCTTGAGAATGACACCCTGTAAATTGTGCAAGGGCTCTGCCAGCTGGCTTACTGAGTCATGTACAAGAAACCTTTTTTTCTTTACAGCTTTCTCTAAGACAAGGTTTGATTATGTTTTAAAATCTGCACTAAGGGGAAGTCCTTGTCATACCCACCCACCCATCCATCCATCTAAGTATCTCCTGTGATCTCCACTCATTTCGGATAACACAAGTGCTGTTTTTACAGATACCCTCTACACAAAACTGAAACTCTGACATGAACCTTCATACCTGTTTAATGACACTTAACAATGCTGAGCACAGCTTGGGGTAAGAAGTGACCAGTACTATATCTGTCTGAGCTTAATGACAGAAAGTAAGCGATACTGAAGAAAAAGAAAAAAGCACGCTGTAAACAGCAACAGAAGCCATATTTCAATGGAGAGTGCCAGGAACTCTGGTTGGTTTCTTGTTGTATGCCCAGCCAAGACCCAGTTACTCTCCATGTCTCCCACTTTGCACCTAATTCACAAGAAAAGGAAATCCAGATAGGCAGGTTGAAAGAGTCAGAACACATTCAGCTCATGTCCCCAGGCTGGGTGACCTGGACACTGCAGGGGCAGCTGCGTGCCTTCCTTGGGTGAAAATCTAAAGTAGTGAGGAATCACAAGGTTGTATATCTGAACAACTTCAATTCTGCTTCCCATCATCTTCATTGTTTCATTCATTTGTCTCTTCATTTAGAAAAGAGAAGTGATAATGAAGTGATAGGAAGCCTTATAAATTTCTTTTCCCCCAGTCTACTGTTGGCAGGAATTAATAAATTTCCCTCTGTAGCAAAGCCTAATTTTTCAATTTGACAATGAAATTAAAGCAAGTAAAAGCTAGACATAGCAGATAATATTAATACAAATAACAATGTTAATTATCAAACGCTTGTGACTTAAAATGGTAATTAGAAGTCTTTAATTGATTTCTTTGAAATAACTAATAAAAGGAATCAGCTGATTTTGTCCAGTGATAACTGAATGGAATGTAGAGAAAAAATTTAATTAGCAGTGATTTTATTAGAAAGTATCACTGTAGGAGTAAAATTTTTCACCTTATGGAGGCAAAATTCTCACTGACATCTTGCTGACGTACAAATTTATGATCAAACTCAACAGGATGTGTCTTTTTCAGTCTACATAAAATAGACTGTTCTTCCTTCTAGTTTCTCAAATAGGGATCATTTAAATTCTCTACTCACAGAAGAAACCATACTGATTTCAGGAGTATCAAGTATGGATTAATGTGCACTGCCTTAGGCCAGATCTTTCTGCACTAAAAGAACTACTCTAAATTTCTTTGTAAAATATATCCTTCTCTTTCAGGAGGTTTCTGAGTCCTTCCGGCAGGTGAATTCTTGCAGGAGTCCTATCCATTCTATCCAAGGATATATTGTCCTCTATAGCTCAGATGTAGAAAGAGGATTTGTAAAAGACAGAAAATTTGAATCTTGATCAGATTGATAGCACCACCAGAAATAAGTCTCCTTGCAAAGCTCGTGGTTTGCAGGTCATCCTGCTTGCAGCTGAAGGCAATGGCAAAGTGAAGAGGTGGACTTTGACCACAGAACAGGGAAATTATCTCAACACTTTCTCACCTGGGACCCCTGCTTCCAAAGTGTGACTATCTCAGGGGCAAAGTCCTGTAAAAACCCCAATGCCAATGGAAAAGTTCAGCATCTGATACTCAAGAGGAAGAGGTAATGGTCCATAGGAATGACCTTAGAGCAAGGACACGCTTGAGTTGTGCAGCAAGTATGGGCACTTGCAGCTGGAGCATCTTCAGAAAAGACACCTCTGGGTATCCCTTCCTGGGATCCCACTGAACGCTGAACAAAGGAGGAACCGGTGCCTCAAATGCCAATGAGATATTGATGCTCTGATGACTGGTCACATAAATCTTTGCAAAGCAGCCAGTTGAGCTCCTATTGGCACGTTTAACCTCTAACCTGGGAGAGAAAGGCACCTTCTGGCACATGGCTTCTGAAAGGACTGCTACCTCCTGCTGTAAAGACTTGCAAACCTCCCTCTAGAACTGTAAGAAGGTGCAATGAATAGGTCTGGAGAAGTTACACTCATCATTGCCCCAGGGCACTTGACCAAGGCCTTGTTGACAGAGCTCATCAGAAAAAGGCTGGTGTGAGAATCAAAGACCAGCTGGCCATCACCAGGGAATGGTCTGCTGATTCAGAAATCCTCTGAAAATTACTGACATTCAGTGTCACCCTGAAGTCCAAACTGAAATAATCTGCCAGTGGAACATAAGCATCTCTTATAAAAAAATAGTGTTATTTGATAGACATCATAAAATAAACACACCATATTTCTATGAGGATGGTTTCAACTACCAGAAGCTCTTTCAGGCTTCCTGACTGGAAGAGGAAAAATTTAGCAACTGTGCTCTCTTCTGTCTTTTCAGTGTTTATTTCAGCAAAAGACTTAGTTGCATAGGCATGGTAATGCTCTCCCAAAAATGCTTAGAAAGAAAAGAGCGACTCTTGCATGGGAATGCTTTCCTCCAGGATCTCCAAGAGTAGTAACAGCAAGGCTTGGGCATGAAGAGGAGAGGGGAACAGAATGGGGAGTGGTCCTGAATGGGCTTGAAGCTGTTGTGCTCTACACCTGAGCAAAAGACTCCTCCAAGCATTACCACAGCAGCCAGAAATCACTTAGTATTATTACATGGGAAAAAACCCAACCAACCAACAAACCAGCCAAAACAAAACAAAAAACCAAACCCAAAGCATCGCTTAAGGACAACCTTACCAGGAAATTCAGTATTTGTAAATGAACTGATCATAGAAGATTCAGGTAGACTGGCTTTGTAAAATCAGCATAATCCCAAATCCACGTAGACTAAATGGTGAAAGGTGCAGATACATAACATCCTAAACCATAAACATCTGCAAGACCAGGCTTCCTGGGAAAAACATAAAAAGGGCCTCATACTGTTCCTCCTTGTAAATTTGTTAGTTTAAACTCTCCTTCTTATCCTGGGGACACTGAGCTATAATCCTGACTTGGAAATGGCAATTTGGTACCTCTCTCTTTTGTCTCTTGACAGCAGCAGCAGTAGCTTTTTTGCAACTAGCCATGAGGGGCCATGATTACTGCAGGTCAGTCCTGACCAGTATTTGAATGTCAGGCAGGACCATCGATGTTGTCCCTCTGTAACTCATCAGCGCTGGCAAAAGCAGGCTGCTAATCTCAGGAGAGCTAAATCAGCTCTGGAGTATTTTCTAAATTTATGACAATAGTCCTGAAGTGTCACCAAGAATTGACAGCATATATGCACAAACAATAATGTTCCTTTTGCTATAAAGAAAATAATTTCTGGTTGTGTAAGTTATTTCCTGTGATGTTCTTGGATTATTTTCTTAGTCATTAACCATTAAAAAAAAAATCTTACTAGCAAATGAGCAATTGTAGCCTCATGGCTTCATTGAACTACAGTGCCTTGTAGAGACAAAAATCCTGTAAGTCAGAAGTCTGTTTCTCTGCTGACAAGATTAATGAAAAAGAAATTCTTCCACAGAGGCAGAAATCTAGAAGTTTAACAGCATTGAGACCACAACTGCAGCCTCTTACAGTCCTTCCAAGAGCTTAGGACAGTCTCTGGAGGGGAAGGAGAGCAAACTCTGTGGATACTTATACGTCCAAATCCCACTCAAGGAGCACTTTTATGCCACACCCACTGAATCTTGCTTTTCTCCTGCGTAATAAAACCTTCTAGTTCCACTTAGACCTCAGCGCTCCATACCAAAACCATGCTGTTTCTTTCTGGTAACCACCACAGGAAAAAGTCAAGGCTATTTTTTGCTGTTCAGTTTCCTCCCTAAGGGGACTTCCTCTATCAACAGAGAATGAATTACATCCTTTGAGTTGGTTCATCTCCCTCAGTCTCTCCACAGCACGGTATACTTAGGTAACCAGCACCTGAATGTTCAGAAGCTGGTACAAGCCTCACAAGGCTTTCTTCTCCATCAGTATTCTTAGTGGCTATTTAAAAGAATAGATAAAAGCTCATTTGCCAAAATGAATGGTACCCTGTGTTGTAAAGAATTTCCTTGGATTCAAAAGTAAAATTTTTTATCTTCCCTCAAAGTGCATTTTTTTCCCCTGAAATCTCCTACAATGACAGCCCGTGATATGCTGAAATTAATTTAGATTTACAAAGGTGTAAAAAAAGAGGTCAGTTTGACCTGAGAAATGTTTCTTCACATTCCAGAGGATACATCTGAGGAGAAAAATGCTTATTTCCTATTTTATGAAGATTTGAAGAATGAATTGAAAGTAGTTACAGAAGAAAAGCATGCTTACATTTTTAAAACTTTTCATATTAAAGATTAAAGAGTACATTTTTTTTTATACAAACCTCTTCTTCTTCCCAGTCTATTAAGTCCCAGTCATATGCAATTACTGCTCGCCTTCTTTTCCAAAACTCCAGAAAAACAGTTGCTGGAGCAAATAGAAAAAAATTACAAAATCGTTTTTAAGTCAAGGAAATGTTCATAACTATCACAGAACTGTTGAATGGAGCTGTTACATTATTTTTATTTCTTTGCATAAATGGGTTCCTTGGAACATCAAATCATGCTGATGATCAAAACTGCTTTCAAAAAGCATTGCTTTCTAAGGATTACTTTGTGTGCTTCACATATGATTTCATTTAGTGCTAAATGAGAATGTTTAATTTCTAACCAACCAAGGAAGTACTCTCAAGGATAAAATTGTTCCTGTGAGTCATCATTACTAGATAGAGCAGATTTCTGATGAAGCTAAGGGTCTCTGTGAGCTATTATAGATTAACCAGTAACCTTCCTTTTCTGAAGACCATTTACATTACACAGAAACCAGAACCCAGAGGAAGCACATTTTTGCATGTGTGAATCTGCAGAGTACTACTGAAGAAATAGAACTTTTGTTTTACACCTTTCTAATCCAGCCCATTTCTTTTATACTATATGACTGTGTATATTTGGTGTGGAATTAACATCTGACAATTAAACATTGTGCTGTACAGCCCTTATTGACAGAGTTCAAGATGGTGTAATATGCCTGTACATGACTGTGCTTCCATTTTGTGATGGAAAGAACAATTAAGGAAGCACTCAGTCATGCAATAACATGTTCGTATTGTGGAGATTAATACTGAGGCTGTTTATGGTTACATGTGTTTTTTTAATTTGTTTTGTTAAAAGACCGTAGAAGCTGCCTAAAGCTAACATAAATCAGTGGAGAGGCTTCCTCTGCCGCTGTGAGGTTTGGCTCTTCCCTTTATTGCTCACTGAAAAGCACCAGGCTGATAACCTCTTTGTTCATGAACTAGCACAGTATCAGCTGTAACAGTGTCACAATAGCCTGGCAATATGTTCCACATCCAGTCCTAAAAGGCTCTCCTTAACAGACTATCTGCCCTACTGCAGCGTACTGATAACGATGCGACATGATATTAAACACTAATATCAATTTGGTTAAAGTGAATTTTTAGCCAGTAAGCATTATTATATTTTAATGTATTAGCCAATGCAGCTAAGATATGCTTAGAAAATGAACACTGCGAGCAGATAAGGTAAGGTATCAAAAACATGTTTAAGGGGGCAGCTATTTGGTTTGAAGGCTTTTTCATATATCACATCATCCTTTTCCTGGAAGCTGGAGTTATGTTACACCAGGTAACCAGCTGCTTTGAGTTAATCTGATAAAGTCAGTTCAATCTCCTGAGCCTAATGTTTCTATGACCCTTTGTAATAACTGCAGTATGATTGGTTGGGATCAGCAAAACTAGTAAGTGCTAACCAGGTTCCACTGCTGCTGAAACACCAGTGTTCATTCTTTGACGTGTCTTCTGGTGGAGCTGCTTCTCTCCTATTAACTCACACTGAGTATAGGATAAACAAGTAGCCCTGAACTTTACATACATTTGGTATAGGATAAACAAGTAGCCCTGAACTTTTCGGAGAGCTGGGAGAAACAAGGCTGATTGATTACTACCAATCTGTTTCCATTCCAAAAAGCAGCTGGAAGCAGGACTCAAATGGTGTACAAGTCCACAGGCATGAACCTCTCAGATACGTCTGTGCTACACCATACTTCTCTTTCTCCTTTTGCACACAACCTGGGGTGAGGAGTCTAAACATGTTGTATTTCGTACATTTAGCACCTGTCAGAGTAAGTCTGTTCAGTTACTGAAGCTTCTTTAGAAAGCTATTTTGAAATCATTATGTAGCAATTAGGATGTTTTAGCTTTTACTGTGCTACGCTTTTCTTCCTCTACCCAGGTCAGTATGCACTTTTCCCTTTCTAGATATTTAAAACTGTGCTATAAATAACCATCTTTGATTGATTCAAAGTACTACTGAGTTCTTCTAGAAACATACTACATTTTGAAATATTTCTGCTTTTTTTCTAGTCGAGTAATCACTAATACCCTGTATCACACTTCAGCATTCTTTTCTGACTTTGACAGCTCAACAGGACACTGTTGTACTTTTTGTTCTTTCATTTTCCAATTGGTATGTTTAAACCAGATGCTAAGAATTCTCCAAAAATCCTGCTCAGAATTTTTATTTCTTATAGGCCTTAACTCCCAGGCCTTCTGCTATCATTTTCTATACTGTGCTTGCCCTGCTTCAGAGCTCAACCTTGCCGCTGAGTCCTCAGCATCCACTTGTACAAACAGCTGTCTTAACAACATTTCCTCAGATGCTTCTGAAATAAGTTGTGATTTTAACTAGTAATGCAAGTGGCCTCTTGCAGAAGATAGTTTAATCCTGATCTTTCAGAAATCCTCTCCCTGTTGTATTTCAGAACACCATTTACTATATGCATCTGACTTCTGGAATATATTCTAAATACCAGGAATGTTGCTGAAGAATGTCCTTAAATTCTGTCTCCTTAGAGAGCAGATCAATGTGAATGTTTTATGGTAGAGGCAAGGTTTGTAGGAAAGTAGTATCTAATAGATATATTTAGAAAAAAATGTTTTATGTTGGCATTTCTTATTGCCTGAAACAAAGTGTTAATTTTTTCATGACAGGCCTTTCCCCCCTCCTCCCAACTTCAACTTTCAGCAAGTGTTCTAAAGATACTTCCTTTATCAGAGGAAACAGGCTTGCAGGTAGACAAGAAGAAATTTCAAAAAGAACTTTTCTCATGTCCCTTAGTCTCCCAAATTTATATATATAAATTACCATCAGCGCACCTTGTCTCTAGCAAAGCATTAGAAATGATAAATAGCTGGACTTTTCTGTTGGACAGTTACAGAACTTTGCTACTGAGCTTCAGGAAACATCTAGATAGCGATATCTTTGCACTAGCTTTCCCCAGTACTTCAGCTGGGAAAGGGAAAGCTGAAATTCCATCTGGCTTTACAGCAACATGTTGGGAGTCAACTGATTATCAAATTTACCTAGATTTTTCTCTGACAATGATATTTTTCTGCACTTTCACTGTCAACATATATTTGGAATGAACATCTTTCATTTTCGGTCTGGTAAGAATCCAATTCAGACAGTAAAAGGAGAGGAGTTTTTCCTAGAAATGGGATCTACCTTTTCATCAAGCTCAACATATCTCAAGAAGTACATAAAGGGCAAAGCATAGGTGTTTCCCTCTAGCACAGAAACACAAAAATTGCCATTGCTCACCTCTTTTTGAAAGCTTTGAACATCTGGAAAATATAAAGACTAGAGATTCTCAAAAGGAAGAATTCTTTTCCAGCTTCTGAGATGGTGACACCTCAGTGAGCATCAACAACAATCTGTTCACCAATAAAAATGCATTAGTGTTTATAGGGACTTACTGTTTCCTATAAACCACAGAGATTTTTAGCTTCAATCCTTTTGAAAGGGTTTTTCCTTTCAACAGAATCTCCAATACAGAAAAGCTTATACAAACTACCAGTGAAGTCCTCCAGTGTACCAAAGACAGACTATATTTTGTCCTTTGCTACATCAGTTTTAATGAAAGTTGTCCTATGTCTTTCAGGAACAGCTTAATAAAATAATATTTTTTTCCTTATTATATCAATTACTTTTACTTCTTATATAAAACTTTGCTTAAACTGGGCAGAAATACAATAAATGAGGTGATGGGTCAAGATATTTTTTGAACAAAAATGTGTTTCTATTCCAGTATCTCCTGGTGCACTTGACAAGTCCAACCTTACTTTGATGGGACCCACTTACCCCACAGCGAAGCACTGTAAAAGATGGGTCCTTGTGTTTCAGAGTCCTACAGCTAGGTTCATTGCCATTCCACAAATTGGGCAGCCCATACTGGTATTTGTTGTGATTCCTCTCCCTAGCCTAGCCACAGAAATTTCCTCATCATTTGGAGAAGCATTTTATTTCTATTTTAAAAGTGAGCAACCCACTTTGTCCATCAATTAAAGATGTCTTTAAGAGTAAAGGAAGGAAACCACCATACAGATCACCTCATGCCTGGTTTTGAAAACCCCAAGCAAATGGCTGAGGCTCCTCCCTCAAGATGAGAGTTCACTAATGGATCTAAAGACAGTCAAGAAGGTACTTTAGATAACAAGACAGCGGCTAAGCTCAGGCTAAAGAGCTAACACAATTCTAGCTGCCTTTTTTTGCTTTCATTCTCTTGATTTAAAATCACTACCATCATTATTTTGTATGCTAGTATCTGTCAAACTGGATCATCTAGAAGGCTGAACTTTTTACAGCCAATTTGTCATGCACTTGCCAGTTGTTTCATGTTGACAGAAAACATTTCCACAATCAAACTGCTATCATTGTTTTTCTCTTCTCCTACAATTTACTGAGATGATGGTAATGCCCACAGCTGCCAACAGGCCTACTGCAGATTGACAATCCATTTAAGACAGGTGGTAAGACAACTCATAAAATCAGTACCAGAAAACCCCTGGGAAGCACAGCTTTCCTTGTTCTAAAGCTGCTTTAGCCCTAACTGTGTGGGAAATATCTCCACAATCTCACTGTTGTCTCAGCGAAGTCTTATTTAAGAAACTACAGTTTTGGTGGAGCCACAGAACCACCTCATTCCCCAAACTGTTACCCTACACTCACAACCTCCTTCTGGTTGATACCTCTACATCCCTCTTGGCAGCAACCTCACAAGTGTGGTGTAAGCCAACAAAAGTGGTGGGGAAATATTTCACCTCACACACTGTCCAATATTCTCTTCTCTACTAGCCAAGTCATGCAGAGGACAGCATTCGATATGTTTTTTCTTATCTCTCTGTGGGCTTTTGTTCTGGAGATGCATAGATGGGCAGCACATTTCCCAGTCCTGCCAGGCCGGTGGGGAGATATCCCCAGAGGGGACTGGGTCTGGGAGTCTAACGGTGATTCTGGAGAGGAAGGGAGGAGAGGCTAACCAGAGTGAGGTGCAGCTCCTGTCAACTAGGAGCAGGGAAGACAGAAGGCCTACAACATTTTGTAGGCAGGCATGCTCACCCTGCTCAGCCTTCTCCCAGGCAGCGACCTCAAGGCAGGACCAGGCACGGTTACCTGAGTGAGGGACTCACCTTACTTAGAGCTGCTTTTCCTACAGCCCTGGCTCTGGACAGTGCTAAGACATGTGCAGTGCTGTAAGCACAGCTATTTCCTGATATCAGTAACGGTTAAGGAGGAACAAAAGCACTTGCACGAAAAGCTGCGCTCCAAAGCCATGCTCACCAGCAGTTAGGAACAGTGACATATATGTTCAACAGTGTTAACCCATTGATTTTCTTAGCTGAGATGGAAGTCCCTGCCTCTAAACTCTCTTGGAAATTTTCAACTTCAGTGAGCACACAGAGAACAAGGTTGGAAAAGCTGAGTAAACATGTAAAAAAATCTTTAAAGCTTAGAAATTTTTGGTGATCCTCAGCTCTGGTATAGCTTTAAAATAACACTGAAATACCATGGAGAAACATAAAATCTGTGGATATTTTCCTTAATGTAATTTGTGGTATTTTAACACTGTCAATATTACATGAAATGGCATGAATAGACTTGATTAGTATACAACCTAATTTTGTCAGTTAACTAAGACAAAAACATAATTTTGGAGCAAGGAATTGAGACAGACAGGTAGGCTAACCTGTGTTGTCCTGATGGCTCTGATGTTGCCTCCTGGATATCTCTTGTGCCTCAGTAAAGAGATTTGCAATTTAAAATGGAGATTATAAGAATTACTTGGGCATCTTTCCAAAGCAGTTGGAGATGTGTGAGTAAGAACAGGAGAACAATGGCTAAATCAGGATAGGTCAAGCACCTGGAGCTGTGAGATGGATGCCATTTTTGAGGCACCTCATTGAGCATTTTCTAAAGGTGTTAACCTTCTCTCAGAATGGCATGTTAACAGCTAAGAGTCTGGGCATGCTCAGGACATATTTGAAAGATATTTTGTGCTGCCAGAAATCATTGTTTCCTCTTACCTTCAATTCTACCCACAAGACCACAGTACAAAGAATAGTTGAGCCAGAAATAGAATTGTCCTATGGGCAAAATTCAGCCTCCATGGCAACAGTTAGACCACTCAGATCAATTTGTCACTCAACTCTTCCATTTATTTCACCAGTTTTGTTTTAATTACAACCAATTTACATGTATTGTAATTAAAGCAAAACTCTGATGAAGTAAATGGAAGATTTAGTTGAATGGCAAACCAGCTTACATGTATTTAAGTTTTACTGCTGTTCTGCAAGGTGGGAAAAACAATACATTAATTCATTTTAGTACAGACACTAGACTAAGGCTGCCCTAAGCTAAGAGGAGCCCTGAACAGTAACAGAGAAAAGGCCTCAGAGACAACAGATCAAAAACCAGTTACAACCCACTCCCCAGAATATAACTATCTGCATAGACACTACATACTGCATTCATGGTTTTATTTTAATCAAAATTATCACATAAAAACTGATTTCAACCACTTCCATCTTCATTTTGCAGAAATAGAAAAGAATCAAGCCTATACCGGTTTTCTCAGTGTCCGAAAAAAAATGTGCCAGAAATTACAAAGGCCTATGTTGCATCACAATCTTTAAGAAATTGTGCAACTACTTAATATCAAGACAAAAACTTACCCCATACCGCCATGAAGACAGCAAAAAAGACAGTCGCTCCATTGTCAAAAAGGTGGGTTACCTGAGGAATACATATATTAATAGTGTGATCAATTTGTGATAATTTGTGCCTATTTGCCAGCCTGGCCTGGGACTGCCCCCTGGCAACACCAGGTGTGAGCATCGTTTCAGACCCAAAGCATTACTTTTATGGAGTCACGTACAAAGCATGGATCAGAAGATAAAATCTGATGCCAAGGACATTGTAGCACATGCATCTAGGACATGACCTCTGGGACTGCTGAATCTCTTAAGTGCAAATTGCAAAGTGTATTACAACCCACACTAAGTCTTGGTGAAAGACAGTGAATGTTAATATTGGCTAAACTTGATCTGTTCTTTGAAGATTTTAACTACCCAAGCTCACTAAAGACAAATGCAAAAGGCAAAATTAATGCTTTTACCAGGAAAACATTTCTATTTGCATAGTTCAAGACATACCTTGGCATAAACACAGCTGTCTGACAACCTCATGAAGGGACAGTATTTATCACATATAGGACACATTATGATATCTGTAGCTTGACAGACTTCTTTACTGGAAAAATAGTAAAGATAAAAATTAATAGTTTGATGCACAACAATCAGTCTTAAAATAGATTGCTAAGTATCACTAATAATCAGTTACGTATTGAACAATCCTGGTTCTGTAACTAAAGCCAAGATGTTCATAACTGCATGTATATAATTAATATTTCTTGACTGTCTTAGACTTCAAAGTTTACAGTCATAACTGCAGAGGCCAGCTCTTCAGGGCCAGTTGGGAAGTATCTCTTTACCATTTCCAGCTTCTCCTTGAGTCAGAAGTGACCTTTAGTAGGAGGGTGAGGATGACTGTAGATAAAGTTAAGCTTAATGTATTCTTAAGTGTGCAAGAACATAGAGGTGCAGCACGCAGCAGAATGAAGGATGCCTCCCTGTGGTGGATCTTTGGGAGGGGCCTTAAAAACGATGAAAATTCCCCACTCTTCTTCTGGCCTGTTACAATAGTAATGAAGGAGCCCTACTTTTTCCCTACTTCATACCGAGTTACCAGCACCATCAGCAACTAGAGCTGGGCAAGAAACATTGCCTCCTATCCCAGTCCAGGAGCACAAAACAAGGGCAGCTCGATACTGGGTACCCTATGAGAACCAAGCACACTCTTTTCCTCAGTATTCATTCAACAGCTCAAAATGAAATAATTAACAATTCCTGTGAAGTTCTCCTAAATTATTCATAATAACACACAGTTGTAATTTCCCCTGTAAAAATGCCCACATTACCTGACTTGGCAGTGGTTCAAAGTGGTGACTCCGTACAAAAAGACAAACAATCCGATGAAGGCAGCTGGGAAGAGCATCCCCGTGTACCACCCTAACCAGGCAAAGTACAGCCCAATTTTCTCACCGAAGTACCGTCTGTTTTAAAACAGAACACAGCAAAGTTACCTGCTATTTAAAATAAATCTGCTTAATCTTGCTTGTTAATAGAAAATAAGTATTTCTATCATATCCAAAGAGTAGATTAGAGAGCAGGGTCGGAATTCCCTGAAGAAAAAGCCTCCAACTAGGTTTCTAAATCCATGCTGAGGGATCTGCCTTACAAATGAACTTAAAACATTAATTTAAAAATTCACTAACAACAGTTTACAGTGACATGAGTAGAGACCTCAGAAAGGAAACACTGAGTTCATTTGTAACTAGGAAACACCTAGTTCTTTGTATTTGGGAATCTAACGGCTTGCCTTTCGGCTCTGCTTCTGAAATGCATTGAAATCAGTTCCATCCCTAAAACTGGTATAACAGCAAAAATTATTATTTCTAAAAAAAGTAATCAACCAGAGGTTATTCTCCAGTGCAGTTTATTTTCACTTGATTCTTTCTTTTCTCAGCTCATTTCCTAGAAAACTAATCTCATGATTCTACCACGGGTGGAAAGTAAAGGGTAAGTGAGGTCCACCAAATACCGTTATGTATCATCTTGCACTTCTTTGAAGAAAATAGTTTGAATTAATCCTTATTTGTAAGCTATATTGCTTAAACACTAACAGCAAAATGGCCAGGAATCTCCTATTTGCTACATATTCATTAGCATTTTCGTTCTCCCAAACACAACCAAACCTTTATTTACATGTTAAAGAATACATCACGCATATAAAAAACCTGCTGAACTCAGCATAGGAGCTGGCTCATGCATTGTCTTGTGCTTGATGGTCTTGAGCCCAGTAGGCTAATGATCAGATTAGGATGCTTTACAAATCAATATGTAATTATTGTGATAACAATGAAGATGGCAGGAGATTATTTGCAAGATTAGTTTTAAAGAATGAGGCAATATGATATTCTTGCACTTCAGAGACTTTGCAGACAAACTTGCATACCAACTGAATTTGAGAATAGCTGCTGATGAAAACCCACTCTTATGCTAATGATGCAACTTCTGATATGTCCAGAAACAAAGAATGCAGTGAGCTACCACTGCTGGCTCCTTCAAAACATCTTTGGTCAAAATTTCACAGTGAGGAGGAAAAGACCCATGATGGGCTTTAGGGCTGGAGGCAGCAGAGAATACAAACACTTGGTCTGGAATGGACAAAATCATCTGTTTTCAAATGGATATAAAAATTTTCCTGTGTGAGCAATATCTGTCTGGGCTGAGCTCATGCTCTGCTGAATGATGCTGACCACTGATTATTATCATTTGAGTTTACCGGATCTGTATGAGAAGGTAAATATTGTCATGTTGGTTTTATTCTTCTGTCAATCAACAGAGACTCAAATTTACAGGCTAAAGAAGTGGTAAGATAACAATAGCAAGGGCAGCAGGTCTGGCTGTAAAAAGACACACTGGAAACTGCTTTTTGCGTCCTGACTTACGAGTGTTAGTGAACCCTTTGGCCTAATTAGGGCTGACACCTAGGATGTCAAGCTGTGCCTGCTGCACTGAAAAGGCAACCTCACACTTTGAGCTTACTTCCACTGAGTATTTACGATCTGTTTTTCTCCACATACGTAGTTCAAAGTAGTGAAGTAAACCTAACATACATCAAGATTTATTTATTTAATTCCCTACATTCAACGATTAATGCTTCCTTGTTCCATTTGTTGAGCCTTTCCACCTAATAGTGCAAACCATAGTACTTTTTTTTGATCTAGAGATCAAACAGATTCATCCTAGATGAAGACCAAAGCAAGGCTCAGTGTGTGTATAAAGAAGAATGGACGTGACATCAGCAACTCAAATCTCTGCAACATAAGGAAAAGGCATCTGAGGCCATTTGTGAGGCTGGTTTTTAAACCTAAGTGCAGCATGTTGACATTACTTTGATACATATTGGTTTAAATATGGACAAACAGCCTCAGTCTTCCACTATTGCCCTTTGCTTCACAGCTTGTACTATTGTAATTTGCATCAGGATCAAGTTAATATTTAACTTCTTCTGTCCCTGTAGCTAACATATTTTTTCTGAAAGTTTCTGCTCAGATACCATTAGGTTGAGTGCTATAGAAGCAAACTATGACAGTAATAAGGTCTTTGGAGGCCTTCCTAGGTTCCATATTCAGAGCAGTTCCACATTAATTTCAAATAATTGGGTTAGCCTGGACTATCATCAGGAGATGAAGACAATTTAGGGATACCTTTGCCACTCTTTCCCTTCAAGTTGCACCAAATATGAAGAATAAAATCTTTATCTCTTCTCTGTCGCTATATGCAGAGCAGAAATTTCATATAGCTCTCCACAGTGATGGCAGTTCTCTTACCTGTATGCTGGCACTTTAGCCAGAACACATTAACGTACATGAAGGATTCTAGAGATTTTTTTCCTGGGGTGCATCACTGTGTCACTGTGCATTACTTATACCTAAATTTCACTGGTTATCACTCTGCTCATTGAAAGCCTCTTCAAAATTTTCTGTTGTTGTTAACAGCTGCATTTTTGTTAACTTTGCTAACTTATTACTATCCAACTTTTCATATTGTTAATAATAATAGAAAAAATGTTTGATATCTTTGATGGTTCTCTTGTCTCCCCTGAAAATTTCCTCCACAACTAACATAAAAAGCACAGACATAAAAAAACCCCAAGCACCTAACAGAATAATCCATATCACCTATCCTCATATATGGTACACCATTAGAACAATAAAAACAAAAATATATTCAGCTTCTCCATTTTATGCCAGTGTGTATACTAGCCCTCCAATATCATCTACCTTAATGGCAAACTGTCTCTCCCCTCACTGCATTCCAATGATAGAACTATCTCTGACTTAAATGGGTCAAGATTTCAATCTCAGTATTTAGAAATCAGGCACATTTTTTGAAAGTATTAAGCTAGAAAGACTGACTTTAGATATGTAAAACATGATATTGAATTCTTCTGTATTTAACAACCTTCATTATATAATCTTTTGCTTTCAGGATGCCTAGAAGGAAGTCATAGAGCTATAATATAGACAGGCTTGGACTCAAGCCAAGAACCTAGTGGTGGGAAAATCACTTGGGGGAAATCAGAGAAAACTGGGGTCCAACAGAATTTGTAGTATTGCAGAAACCCTTTTAGAGTAAAATACAGTTGCCACTTTCAGGATGGTTGGCATGCACGGAATCTGCATCACCACAGTTCCCTAGGCAGCACAACCTGCTATCCTAGAGGAGCAGTGGAGGGTGGAGAGGAGTGGAGACATTGCAGCCAGGCTCTGCTGTACTCCCTGCAGGACTGGGAACCTGGTGGTACCACACAGCTGATAAGCTGCATAGTAGCTGTCAAATGGGAAATACAGGAGAAGATGTCTGTTGCTGAGCCAGAACTGTGGCGAAACCATTTTCCTTAGGGAAACCTTGCTCATTATATTCTCATTATAATACCAACACAAACCTCCATCCCAAAGTTACCCACCTCCAAGGTACGATCACCCCTCACCAAGCATGTGCTTTATATTTTTCATTGGCTATATCTTTAAATGAGAAGCGAGATAATTTTACACCAATCAATAATAAAAGAACGAATGACTAGAGTCACTCAAGCTCAACCTGAGAGTAAATAAAAGTATAAAAAGTAGACAAATGAGAGGAGAAGTTAGGAAAGACTCCATCATAACTTCCAGGGTCGGTCGATAGGCTGAACCTGTCTTGTCCCCCATACGGACACCTATCAGGAAAGAACTTTATCTCATGCATGCTAAACAACTAACACATGCTAGCCACTATTAGTGATTATAGTTTGGTTGTATATTTCTTCAAGCTAGTTTTTGCAGATAGACGCTATCACTGGCAATCACAAACCTTAATCTTTCACTATTTTATATTAGCAGTGTTATTCTGTAGACTCTTAATTGTTAGTCCTTTGTGTGTGCTAGCAGTCACCTGCAGTGGGTGACAAATTTGAATAAAGTGGGAAGACCTGCCGAGGGGTCCCCCTTGCGCTGTTGGTGCGTTTCCCTGAACAAGTCAGTTGAATCACCCTCTGATCCAGCAGGACTGTTCAGTGAAGCC
>JAVJGJ010000057.1:47759872-47780021 GCA_035590215.1 Microhierax caerulescens | reverse complement strand
TTAATCCTTTTGCAGGTCAGAATAAAATCCTATACAGAACTTTTTACATCACAGAAACAAGTTGTGAAGGAGCTAGAACTTTCCAACGGGTGTTTTGGACACATGAAGCTCTCATGTCAGGGGCAATGGGATGGGGAGGAAGGCTTGACAGGAGACTGAAAGGGAGTTGTCAGCTTGCATTCACGTCATTTAATGTAAACAGAGTAAAACACATTGCTCAGACATTACATTTGCTTTCAGGTTCTCCTTCCCTTTATGTCCTGTAAATAACATGCACAAGCAGCAGCAGGAGCAATTTGTGTGCAGCTGAGAGGGAAGCAGCTATGCACAGAAGTGTGAAGAAGGTGCTCCAAAGCTCCCAGGAATCACTGCAACAGTTTCTATTGATTTAATGGTCCCAGAGTATATAAATACAGTAAGTCCCACCTCTTTCCAATTGCTATCTGTTGTAAGGATCTTAAATTATTTTTGTAAAGTAACTATGGATACTAAATTCCAACAGAAGTGTCATTAAAATCATGGACCACATCTGTTGATTAATGAGAGCCTTTGCAATTGTGCCAAGTCTGCGCATTCGTAAGTGCCATGTGTTTCAAAGCAGAGTGAAAGCAGAATCACACAATTCCTCTCAAATGATTTTTTCTCGTTTATTTCTAGCAACTAGTATCTCCATAACAGCCAGCTGATGAGATTAAATTAAATCTGGGAGGCACCAAATTGACAGCACCAGAGATGTAAGGCCCCATATTAATAGCTAAGGAAGAAATAAACCAGCACCAAAGTATGAATAATTTCACTTACCGTTGTGGCAGCTTGACTTTAAGGTGGGAATATCATATCTATTAATGAGACAATTATATTATCTACATCTAATTTACTCCTTAGCCTTTCTAAAGCATATAGTAAAGGGGAACGTCAGCAGGCAGCAATAAGTTCTGTCTAGACTTCTGTGAAAGAATTAACATCCATCCACTGCTTTTGTACAGACGGAAACACCACTCCCTTCAAGCACACCCCACATAGCTGCTGGTATGGGAAAAAAGTAAAAAAGTTGCTCTTGCTGCAGAACTGGTACTAAAAAAGCTTCTGTTTAAAATATGCATGCTGAGATACTTCTGTGTGAAATGAACAACAGGTCTCACTGGTGTTGTCAGCTCTTCAAGGGAAGATCTCCAGCTCATGAGACACGTGAGCTGCTGAGAGTGGCAGTAGACATGAAAGATTCAGGAGGAGCTAAGGAAATGTGAGGGATCTAGCATCTGTGAAAGGAGAAGAAAGAGGCATTCCCTCCCCTTTCCTGTCACCTCTCCTTCAGTGAATTCATTGCAGCCATGACAGGCTGGGCTGGGACGGCAGCTTTGAACCCTGCTGAGCACTATGGCTACTGAGACTCATGCTGTTGTGAATGCTCAGGGAGCCTCACAGCTCTCCCTGCCCACTTCTTCCTGGTTAAAGACCTACTCTGACCCACCACAGAACACTCATGACCTCAGGTAGGGAATCTGCTATTTTGATTGGTTTTTTTTCTTTTGTAAAATATCTGTGGAAAAATCTGTGGATGTCACTGTCTGATGAAAAGCTAAAGCATCTTACAAAATCTTAAACATCAAACCCAAGCTACTCAAGAATGCTGCTACCAAGGTCCAGAACAGTCATGAATCTAACCTTGCTCATTCTGTTACCATTTATTCTCAAACTTAAAAAACCTTCCAGATGCCTGAATGTTCATATTCATAAACCGAATTAAACCAAACCCCAGATATTGGGTCAAGAGCACTTTCACAAACAAGAAATGTTGATGAAGAGCAGTTGCCTTGACCACCTTGGACAAATGATTAAAACATTATAAAAATAAGTTATTTATACTGTGACATTAATATCTTCTTATATACTGGGAAACTAAAAATTAAAAACTTAAGTATAACTGTTGGCCTCTGTAATGTAATTTCACAAAAATTCCGTATTTCTGTCCAGGCCAGGGTATTAAAAAAAAAAAGAAAAAAAAGAAAAAAAAAAAGAAGCTTTCAGGATTAAATTATGAGGTACAAATACATTACTTTGTTTTCTAAAGCATCTTAAGAATTACATGACTCGGTAAAACTTTTTTATTGTTTTTCTCTGTGAACCTTTTCTCCATGGAAATTGAATACCTCCTATTTTATGAATGGATAGGTTTTATACATCCTTAATAACACCGTCTGTCTCCAGGGCCACTCTGTACAAATCTTTCATCTGAAAACGATTTTGAGAATCAATAAAAGCAAAATTTTCCATCAGTTACAGGACTTATAAAAGGAGAAATTAATATGCTGGACCAATTGCATGCTCTGTATGATCCTTCCCAATGGCTGATACAACTTCAGTGATCCCAATACATCTTAAGACTTCATTAATAGCGCCTTGTAGCTTCATATTACTCTCTTCAAGTAGAAAAAGCCCATTAACGTGCAATAATGGTTCTGCCAACATGATCAGTAGAGGCTCTGGCTCTCTACATATGCATAAAAAATGCCCAATCCTCTATGAGCACATGCAAACCTGTTTGAAAACATTATTTTAAAGGGCTATAAGAACTTGGTGTCACATCTGAGCTTTCTCAGTATTTCTTCTTTGCAGGCTTCTTCAAGATGAATATAAATCCTGGCTGTGGTGATGTAGCTGGGCTGAGTTTAAGGGAGGTGGTAGAGGAGAAACTTCCACCCACGTACCACTAGGGCTGCTGAACACAGTAGTACACTCAGTGACTGTAAGCTCTGCTCTGTGCCATTTGTAAAGATCATGAAACTTCACCCAGTGCTCCTTCTGTGGTTGCTTTTTGGGAAAAAAGAATATCTAGTTGCTGACAGCCTGTTTTGCACCAAAGCCATGCTCTGCCGAGGAAGAACTCCTCAGTGGACAGACATGCAACCAAGTTTACCCAGCCTCCAAAGGTTTCTCTCTTCCATGTTTTTTTTTCCTCTCTTAAATATTCTGCAAACCCTTCCTTAGAAGTTACAGTGTCAGGAAAATCTAGAAGGAAACTTCCTTCACTTTCAGCTGCTCCTACAAGCTCCTCTATAGATACTTTGAAAGCAGTGGCACCATGAATTAAATGGATTCCTATGACCTCAGGATCAGCTTTTAAAAAGCACATGAATTAACTGAGATTTTCATGGCTTTCTCAGAAAAGAGATAACCTATGCTCAAAGCACCTATAGTGTGATTACTAAAAGCAGGGAAGTCTTACCTCACGAGATCCAGTGGCTGGTATTTATACCACACTCCCCAGGAAGCCCAACACTCATAGAGCAGATGCCTGTGGTTTTCTGCCCCATGGGTTCTTATTGAATTCTTACTTCTGTAACTTCCCTAAAATACAAATCTAGACATTAATGAACAACAGCAGCAAAGAAAAGAATATCTAAGAAATCTCTCTCACTCGCAGTATGGATAACACAATTTATGCAAACCTCATACTTGTGCTCCAAAAGCTAAATAATGACATTAAAAGGACAATTTCCTCTGAGTTCAATAAGATATGATATTATTCTTCCTAAGAAAATTATGATAAATGGTGTTCAAGTCAAAGGCTATAAACTGGAGAATCTAAAAAAAACCCAACACAGCATGATACTTTTTCCCTTTGAAAACATACTCATTTATCAAACCCAAATACTTTTTACAGAACAGATCCAGAACAACTCTCCTCATTCATCTCTTTTTGCAAGAAAAAAAATCCCATTTTTTTCCCCAAGAAAAAAGCATTTTGAATTGCGAGAGATGTCAGAGGGAGATGCAGAATGCAAGAGAGTAATAGCATTAATAAGATTAAGAATAAATGATTACGCAATTAAGAATTAATTTTGTGGGAAATCTCAGTACAAAATAATAAAAAAAAAACCTGAGAAAAATACCTCATGAAGAGGAAATGCAGCTTCATAGGAGCCATTACTGAGCAATCGATTCAGACCTAAGAATCAAAAGTATCCAATTATTTACCAATAGGACCAGAAAACTGCTAAGTAAAAAGCAAAATACATTTTCATGATAAGCTGGCTAAATTAAGTTTGAAGCCCACTGACAGTAAAAGATACATATAGAAAAATTCATCTTTTATAGATTTTGATGAACTAAGATATAATACAAGGAAAGACTTGTTCAAATATTACTCACAGTCTTTCATTTATTATGCTGGAAGTTTAAAGATTCATTTGCCAAATCTATCTTTAGCATAACTTCAGTGAAACCAGGGACCTCACACCAGGATTGAAGTCTGACCTTATACATTATTGTTTAAGGAAGCTATTTAGATGAAAGGCTGTATTTCTTGGGAGCTGAAAACTTCAGGGAAGATCTTTACATTTTGGAACTGCAGGCCAGTAAAGCAACTGAAACTTAATTTTCATATGATAACACTGTAAAATGTTCAGTGTATGTCTTATGAAAGCTGCTGGACTAACAGGTAGAACAGGAACAAGACAGGCTGCAGTAGTACAAGACCAAAAAATACACTTGAACTTGAACCAAACAGATTGCTACTTAGCACAAAAAAGTAGTTGTAAACCCCACTCAGTCAGGCCTTGTCCCTCTTTAATGAGAACCTTGAGAGAAAAAATGAATGACTGCTGAGATGTGGGCACTTTTCACTTGGAAGGTCACCAAAATAGGACTAAACAACTATCAGGCAATGCAAACCTAAATACTGGCACTAACGGCCTGAAGGAATTTGAACCCCATTGACCAAGAGGCCAGGAGTCCTGATTCCTTTTCTAATCCACAGGGGAATGATAGCAGCAAGAATACAGCAATGAGAAGTATTAATTCGACATAAATAACACTTTCAGCGATGGCATTAGTATCTGCTTGACAGTATATGCTTTCTTCCAAAGTCTCTAGCAGAAAGCAAAATCTGTACAGTTGAGCAGGGCTTTGCTCTGTGCAGTGATCAGTGCAAGGTTGTGTTCCTGGTAGGTACAACACAGATATGTGAGGGAGCTTGGGATCTCCAGACAGTCAGGGACTGCAAGTGTGTCTGCTAGATGCAATGACTGCATGCACTGTATGGATTCTTCCCCTTCTCTCCCCTCTGCTCACTGCCATTGCTGAGAGCTATTTCTGCCCTCATCCCAGGAACTTAACAAGAAACAAGTGAAGTTCTGGGATGTTTCTCTACCTCTTGAGGAAGGACAGGGATTAAACAGCAGGGAAATTAAATAGGCTGCAGGGACTGCCTCTCTGTGATGCCCAGTCTCTATGCAGTAAACAAGCAGTGTGTGCTCTGTATCACAAGGCAGAAGAGCACAAGGCCATTGTTTTATGCTCTAGCCCTCCTCTGCCACTGCCTGCTTTCCAAAGTTCCACTTCACCCACTATTTGAAAGTGGTGCCACAGTTATGCACGGCATCCTTTGCACTGAGGATAGCATTGCTGAACTCCCTTTTGACTTACAGCAGCTACAGAGATACAAACCCTTCCATCTCCCTTAAGGATGGACGGGTATCCAAGGATACAGCTCTACAGGCTGAGATGTACAGCAGCAGCAATCTTGCCATGCTTCCAAATACATTTTTATGCAGGAATAAAAGTTTTTCTGCATGAATCTCGCTGCTTCTCCAAGGTCCTTAATCTGTACATATTTCTTACTTAAGTCAGTCTCTTTCCTTGCAGAGGTGATAAATCCCATGTGGTGACACATGTGCCTGTGAAAACAGCCTGATATTACAGGGAAATGATCAGGTCTTCCAGGCAAAGCTTCTACAACAGCAGGGGGTGAGATCTAAACAGCTCAAAACTGAGGTGATTGAAAAGCAAGCAGGAGTCTGTTATGAGCCCAGGCAAACTTTTCTTTTTTTTGGTGGGACTTAGGACCCATGTTTAGAAGGACATTGCTCAGCACTTACCAATTTTGTTTTTCCCTTCTTCGTATTTCACTCTTTGTAAGATGTGGTGTACAATTCTACTTCTTGTAGCATTATTGAAGAAAGTGTCTTTGTTATGTATGATGAAGCTATATAAAAATAAAAAGGGAATTTCAGCAACATATAGTAGCATGCTTAAAGCAAATATTGAATTCCATTACTTTCTATAGCACACTAAAAATGTACAGTATGTGAGCAAGTGCAAGGAAGATTAAAGGACATGAGATTAAGTGAGATGATTCACCGGATGAGATTATATCAGTAATAGTATTCACTCCCTAACAAAGAATTACATGGAGAAGTCTGGAGAAAGATCAAAGTTATTTAAGCATTCATAACTATAAGCATTCACCAAAAACTACAAAATATTTCCACAAAACTTTGCAAAAGTGTAAGGTTTGTAAGTGCAGCTGTAGAAATTCACATTTGATTTCTATTTCAGGTTTCTTTATTATTTTTTACCATTAAGAGTCAAATGAAAACATCCACTTGGTAAACCACTTGGTAAAACCATTTAATTTCCTACTGAAAATTAAATACTATGTTAGAAACAGAAAACATTACATATTCTTATGTTTGGTCCTGGAGGCTAAAACAGAGCAGAAGATTAGCTTTCAGAAGCTACTTACAGAGTTATGTATGAATGCAGATTCAATAGTTTACACAGAATTTTGATAAGCCTAGGAAAATCTTTTTTTTTTTAAAAAAGAAAAGGCCACAAAATATATTGGATTGATTAGATTGTCTGGCATAGTAGATTTTATATGGATTTCTTAATCCCAACAGACATACTTAAGGAAAACAAGATATTTTAGCATATCATCATAATTACAGGACAAATGCAAACAATGTAAGTGTTTAGAAATACTGTTTCAGCTTGTCAATCAAATACTGCTCAAGAATTCTTACAGTTGCTTGAAGTTGTAGGTCTTCAATATAGACTGAGAAACTCGTTTAAATGCTCAAATAAGTAGATAAGTAAAGGGACTTTCTGATTAAGTGGTCCTGTACATATATTGAAGAAAGTAAACATTTTTTAAAATGTGGTCCTTAGTAACTGACTGAAGGGAAAAGTTCGTATTTTTTAAAATACTTTGGATAGGAAGTAAGATTGTTTTCCTCCTCTGTGTTGGTGAAGAGCTAGAGAATTGAATAAACTGATAAATAAAATGGTAAATTCATAAAGATGTTATAGAGAGAGCAGCCTGTAGGACTGCACACTAGACAAATCTGATTTTAGCAGAGATAATCTTAATAGGGAGCTTGGTATAGAATCACGTCATCTTGTCTTCTGCACAAAGTGGGACCCACTGCTCTGTTTTCCCCTCAGGTAATTTTACCCAAATGAAAACTCGTTTTTTCAGAATGAATCTTTACTCATGGGAGATCATATATGGCTTTGCACCTCCACAGTCATTTGCAAAAACAGACAAGGAGTCCAGCTTCTGGACTTGGGGGGCTTCATATGCTCCCTCTTTACTATCAAAATTCTCTGCTGAATTTTCCATACAAGACAATCTGAAGCCAAACATAAGGAACTTAAAAAGGCAAGTAGTAAAAAACTTATCAAAGTAAAGGTATAAACCCCAAGTTGCTCTAAGAGTACTATAATTAACAAAATTAATTACCATCTCATGTCTCCTTTCCCACTCCACGCCAGATACTCACAGGTAATTTCTGCATCTGCAATCTACTCAGTACTGTACTTCTGGCTTCCTCTCACATCCCTACTATTCCCAAAGCCCTACATGTGCCCTGCAGTACCTACTGAAAGTAATTTGGTTTATGCATCTTGGCTGACCACCAGGTCTGTGCTAATTTACCGATGGGCTGCTACCAAACGGGATATACAATTGGTGTGTACTAGCAGCTGCCTTTCCTGTATAGGTACAATATTCCACTTCAAGCTGCTGATTCTCACAAAGTAAATAAGACTGTGCTTATCTTTGATACAGCTACACCTGTACCAAATGTAGTTGAAAGTAATCAGTATGTAAAATAATAATTAGAAGGATGACAAAAAGAAAATACAGTCATCACATAAATCTTAATGCTTAAGGTTATTATATGAAAAACCAACCTAAACTCTGAACCAGACAGAACAAAATTATTTCCAGCTGAAGCTGGAGCTCTGTATTAGGCTTTTTTAGTAGCAGCAGAAACAAATTAGAAGGCAGTAGTAGATCAGAAATTAACAGTTAGCATTTTCCCCACTTTGTTTCATTTTCTTTTAATATCTGACTTTCCTCTCCAAGGTCTCACCTCCCAGACAGCGTTGAACGTTAAAAAGCTGTGAAGATAACTTATGAAATCAAAGTAGCGCAGTAATTTTCATTCTGACTTAGCTACGAGTTCTTGAAGGATTCAGTTGAAAGTTGAATCCCCTTATCTGAGAAACTAGCAACATCGAGTCAGGTAATACCAATAATATTAACCTATTGTCCTTGTGATACAAGGTTATTTTGGCCATCTGTTACCATGACTATGTCATATTGCAACCATAGGTAGTTATTTCAGCAATTTTTCCTGGACAAGTAGGTTAATATGTTTTCTACATTTAGACATTTTTATTTTCATGAGTCATGAATGAAAAAAGGCAAAAATAAAGCATTATGCAATCTTAAAAAGAAATAAGAACTACTCGTTTAAACAAACACTTCAGTCATTTGCATGTATTTGTAAATTTAGCAGTTTTGATCTCATGTGTCCAAGAAGGAACAGCCAGATGTGTCTGTGAAGCAGATGTCAACACCTCAGTATAACTGCTGCAAAGAACTCTGCCTGTCCCAGAACCGGCTGAAGCAGTCCTAAAACATGTGCGAGTATAAGAGGTTCTTCCCAGCCCATCCTTGAGTCAGTAAAAGGCATCTGAGGGCAGGAGCGACAACTCACCATGACTAGACCTCACCATGACTAGGCTAGGCCAAGAACATGTCCTTCAGCATTTTCCAACATTATTCATGGAGACATGGATGCAGCAGAGATGCTAGAGTTCACCAAAGATGAAAAAGAAGTGCCAAAATGAGTCCTCTAGGTGTCCTGTCCAACCCTAACAATATCATTGTTTTGGAATGGAATTGCATATCGTAAAGGTTAAAAATAACCCTCACCTATTTTTCAATATTAAAAAATCAATTTTTTTTAAAAAAATCTGTTTAATTCAAATACTCAAATTATTTCTGTGAAAAGGTCTGTAGAGTAGCTCTAGAAAGAGCAGTATCACCACAACCAAGGGAGCAGGGAGCTCCAGCACAGGAAACAGAAATAGGCAGACATGAGTGAGAGGCGTTGAAAGGTTGAGAATTTCTCAAGTAGTTGTAACTATGTGTTACGACATCCCAGTTAGAGGTTGACATAAATTAGGACAATGCCAGAGAGGTTTCAGTTTATCATGAAAATCACAGGAGCTGCTCTTGTCAGGTGAGAATCATGTGGTTCAGTGTAGGACTTACCCCCTTCTACCACCATGCTTTATGGGCATTTCTTCCTCCCAAATTTTTGTGCTCCAGGTTGTCTTCTTTCTGCATGTGGGTGGCAAATCCATACTCACAGAATAGCCATCAAGGCTAATTCATGGTCTACAGCATGCAATGAAGAATTCCAAGGAGAAAGAATTTCTCAGTCTATGGAGAATCTCACCCTTCAAATTTCAGCTCTCAGAGGCCAGAGCTGAAGATGTTTCCAAACTAGGTGTATATAAACATTCATCACTCATTACTGAGCTATACACTGCATAAGGCAGAGGCTTTCTAGAGATATTTTTAACCTTTGCTCCTTTCAGATCGAACAGTTTCCTCAGCAGTTCTGTTTCTGCTGCCTTTGTTAGAATTTCAGTGTGCTCAAGGGTTTGAATATTCATAAAAGCAATACAGCTTGTTTTCAGGCTCAGTAAAGATTTAGACTTTATTTAGGAGACAGTACATTGAAGGTTTTGATCACTTTGTCACCTCATTTGTAAGAAAAGAAATAAGTAAGGATTAATACACTATTATTTTTATTACCTGTGAAGTTAAAGTATAGGTAGATAATAAAGCCAGTGATCTGTTCCACAACAGTTATTACCATTAGCCTGGTCCTGTAAGTCTTATTTGAGTGAGCTGTCCTTACTCAAAAGGAAAATCCAAATGAACGAGAGCACTTCTGGCAGGAAAGGTTCCAGAGTTGATTCCTAATTAAAGTCCCTTTTAAAAATGTCATTGTGGAAATATTGCTCTTACATTCACACTGTAAGCGACATGAAGAGTCAGTGAAGGTTAATTGCTTTGAAATTATATTTGTAGCTTTTTTAATTAGAGTCTGAACTGGAGATTTCAAACTATCTTTCTATGGATAACAAAGCACAGCAAACCTAACTGTCATCTAAAGCAGGGCCTCAAATTAATGTGAATTCAACCAAGAACAAACTGCCAATTAATTCCTGTTTGTACATTCTCTTTGGTAATTTTTCAGGTTGTACCTACCTTTTAGGGGTAAATTTAGCTCTTGAATCTTTGTCTAACACCCATTTAGAAAAAAAAAGTTTTTTATTTTCTAATTTATTTTTGAGAAACAAAAAGTAAGTACAGGGTATTTTCTGCTGTACTGATAAGATATACAAGGTGAAAGCTGAACACCCATGTCTGGTTACAAAGCCAGGATGTGTGCATGCACCTATCAATGGGCATCTTTTCTCCATGGGATACCCAAGCACAAACATTTGATGTCTGCACTTATGGTACGAAATGCTATGTTCCAAGCAAATGCCTACTGCTGGAAGCAGTACAAACTAAAACCACAGATGTTGTCTGAAGTCATAATCACTATATGAGAAGTGTATTCTTTAGTACAGAAAAATGCCCAATCCTCTGCACTCCCAGGTAAGCCATTGGCAGTAGCTAGCTGTTGTTGACTGAGTCAACAGCAGGTTTCTGCCTCATTTAATATCAGAGAAAGAAAATCATCAGCTGTAGTAACAGCACAACATGAGCCGGCAGTATTCCAGTGAGAATATTACCAAATGTCCCTGTTTATTTGTTTGAAAATAGGTGTATTATTATTATCAATTTGTTTTTTCATTTTGCCTGACTTTTAAGGCTGCAGCTGATTGACTTGTTTATATAAAAGAAAATGTTTATTAATGGTTATCAGTGATTTTTCACATCATGTGCCTAAAGCAAGATCATTTTGGAATGAAGAATGTATTAGAGGCTTTGTCTGTTTATTTGGCACATCATAGCCTCAAAACTGCTGAAGTAAAATAGAGCCATGAAAGTGCTGAATCTCTCCTCCACCTTCCTCTGCCCTTCCCCCCAAATCACCCTGCCACCCAAATCACTTCTTAATTTAAATTAGTTCACTCAGGAATATTCATCTGATATAGAATGAGCTTTATGTATTTTTCAGGAATACCCTGTTTCATTCAGTTTGCCAGGCAATTAAAACTTCAAGAATCAGAGAGAATTAGAAAAATCCATTAAAGGGCGTTTCCAAATTTTGTTGCACAAAGATCTGTTTAACTGCAGGAATCTTAGAGAACTGTGATTCCCTGCTTATAAAAAGCTATTTGCAAATGTATAGTTATTATACTGTAAATGCATTTAAAACACAAGGACCATCCTAGTTCAAAACAGGTAAGTGTCCATGCAGTCCTGTGCCTCATCTCCAGTGGTAGCAGCTCCCTGACCCATCCATGATCTTGGGGTGAAGCAGCTCAGGGGGACTTGGTCATAGATCATCTTGACAAGGGATGGGATTATTAGGGACAATCTGGGCATCAAAGAAAGCTTAAAATGTAACTCTACCCTGAGAGACACCTATCTTAGAAATCTGACAAAGATACAGAACAAGATCCTTATGTACCACAAGGGAACATAGTATAAATGAGAATAACTCCATTAACTTCTGGTATTCAGGATATTTTTTTTTTTTTTTAATTAATCCAGATACTGGCATAATCCTCCTAATTATGTGATTTTTTAATCTAATTTTCACTGAAGTAATAAATATTTATTTTTAAGTGGTTCATCCAATTATATATTAGATTAATACTTAACCAGAGAGTTTATCACCTTTGGAAGAAAAAAAAAAGGCGGTGGGGAATAGCTCTTGATACAAAAAGTTTGAAATCTCTAAACAGGAATTAAAAACAATTTCCTATGTAGTATACAGCTATCTAAGAAATTGCAGCTAATTACTACTGTTACTATTCCCAACTGACTAAAGCTCACTACATAAAATATCTAAGATGTAGTAGAAAAGTAACTAATTTTCATCATGTCTGATGGAAAACATTTTTCACATGCTCTGAACTACGCATTCGTGTAACAAGTAATTTTCAGAAGAAATGCTTTGGCATAAATAAAACCCTTCCCAGGCTGTGGCGGCAGTAGAGAAATACTACTCTGAAGTCCATCTTAAAAATTATTATTTTGTATTCCACACAGTAAAAACAACATATGTTTGCCTCAGCCACACAGAAGCTTCTTTCCTTCAAAAAGGTATTTTCTACTACTTAGGAAATAAGATTAATTTTGGTATTCTCTTTTACTGACAGCTTTGTGATATACCCTATAAGGTGTGTCATAATCCCTTTAAAACAAAACCTGAAAGTGTGCTGCAAAAGTTATAGGAACATCTTACAAATGTGATTCTTGCATTTTCTTCTTCGCCTGTTTTGGAGGGAGGGCAGATGCTTAGCTGTGCATCCTAAAACAAATTCATTTTTTTCCTGAAAGCTAGCCTTTCTCCACATCTAGCCTTTTCTATCTGAACAGGAAAGAAAAATGCAAGAAAGAAAAAGATCATCAATATGCTCTACTAAAATTGCACATATTAATTGTACATCAATATTTCAAAAATATCAATCCCTACTGAAAAAAGGCCTGGTCAGGCCTTGCTAGTTTCAGTCTTAACTATTTTCCTTCCCAGACTCTGTGTGGTAAATATTGTCAGTCAGCTGTCTTTCCATGCCTTTAAAAGAAGGTACCACAAATTAAGACCATGTTACAAACATCACCTGTATCAGACTGGAGACCTGCATGTGAAAAATATTGCTGAATCAAAAAACAAACTTCCAGTTCTTTGATGAGGTGGAAAAAAGTCTGATGCTGCAAAGAAAGGAAGAAATGAGGAATTCCAGACCCAAATTGCAATACTGCAATATTTGGACAAACATCAGACATGGACAAGCGCATACAGATATTTAAGGAATAGTATTTTAAAAAATTAAAAGCACATGGACCCAGGAAAGAAGAACGAATTCTGCAACCTCTGGCTATGGTATGTGGCAAAACATACAGCGAGGACATGGAAATCTTAGCTGAAAACTCAGTATATGGAGATTTATACTTCCAAGGTTTGTACTTGTGAATGATTTACTGCATGCTATTAAGCAATTGTTCAGCATATTCTGGATAAACATTGATTTATGACAACATAAAAATCCTAGATATGTTCAACCGGCAAAAATACATATCTTGCTCTCCAGAAATACTTGTACAATAGCCAGAAAAATCCTCATTAATAGTGTAATTAAAATACTGATCATATGTTTTAGGCTCCTGTGGCTATTTCTTAAAGAACAGTTTAATGTACTTCCCCATCATCTCTTCTTCTCACTTAGGATTCCAGTTTTGCAAGAAAATTTTATCTTTTCTAGTATAAATTCAAAATCTGTACATAAGACCTGATAAAATGCAGACACTAGTGAAGTTTTTCAGCTACCACCTCAACACAGTACACAAGGACTGAAAGCCTTGCATTTATTCTCCATTCTCTGAGGACTTCAAGTACTCAACGTGTTACAAATATTTGCCTTCCTCAAAAAATGGCCCTATGTTGGATGAAAAGTCTTGAACAGCACTGAGGTCAGTCAGCTGAACACTGATGTGGTACTGGGACCCTCCCTTTCCTGTGCATGTTCTGTATGAATCAGCTTTGTCACAGCTGTGTGGTGGAAGGGGATACATAGTCACATCTAAAAGCCCAAGTCTAGGGAAGAGACCGTTACTGTTATTCTAGCCTACAGGATGAGGTACTTGAAGACAACTTGAACTCTGCAAGTAACTGCCCACGACAATTATGTAGTCTCCATTATAATTGCATTTTAATAGCAATATGGTTATGGTAAGAGCACTCTAGCAAAACCTTAACTACACCAAGCGTGAAAATGCATGGACTTTTCTTACCACCGCCAAACTACAAGCTAAATTTTCATAACATTATTGTAGATGATAGTTCTTCATTTCTGCAGCTCAAGAATTCCAGTAACTATTTATCTTCACATTCCTAAACCAGTGTTGTGGGTCTCTGGGTCAGAAATTTAAATAAAAATCCTGAGGTTTTTTTTTTTTTATCATTCTATATTCAATTACTAACTTTCTTAGTTGTTAAAAAGCAAGTAAAAGCTTATGTAAACACAACAGTGACAACTGAAAACTGAAGCTTTAATCTAATAAAAAGGCAGGGGTTTATCAACTTTGGAGCATTTCTGTTACTGTTCTGAGTAGGTGACAATTATCAGTGCTGCACTTGTGAAGGTTGCTACACTTAGCAGTGGGTAGAGATGAAAGAGAAATAATTTTCTCAGTGATCAAGCCCTCATCTGGCACAACTGACTCAGACAAATGAAGGTGCCAATAACAGTAATTGCTACATCATTCAATAAGTTTTGGGATAAACATAAATACAAAAATCCATTTCTACTCATACTGATATCATAGGTGTGTATCTTTAGTATTGGCTTGTTGTACACAAATCTTTCAACAGGATGTTTATGTATATCTTGGTCTAAACAGCAATTTTCACAAAGTAAGCAGAAATTTTGTACAAATTGAACTCCAGCATAACACACCTCTTGACTGTTAACTGATACTGATAACCTTATTAACTCTACATTTCCTATTATTTGATACCTGTACCCCTCAATCAAAGATTAAAAACACATACTGAAGATGTTCCTGAAACGCTCTGCTTACTAACAAACCCTGAAATTCTTGGAACAATTAAAACGCCTGCATGCAACTCACTGAACAAATATTGAACAAATTATATTTCAAAATTCTAATGAAGCAGAACAAGAGACACAGCCAACAGGCTGGAGCACAATGGGAAAACAAGAATCCTGTCAGAGCCAGCACCTTTTGGGAGGAGGGCAGCTCAGCCAGCATTTTTTCAGTCCCTGCACAGAAGGAAAGGAAGATTATATAGAAAGCAAAATGGAAAATGTCAGACCTTCTGGGGAGTAGAGCTTCAAAGTCTGCAATGACGTAAAAGAAGTGTCAAACAACAGTGGTGAATGTTAATGAAACTAACACAGTATTTAATAAACGCCTCCTGACCGTTTACCAACACAAACAAGAGCAAGGCAGAAGAATGAAAATAACATTCTGGATCATATACACCAATTCTCCTTCCAGCACAAACCCCCTTTTTTATGTGCTGTAATTTTAAGGGAAGGTAGTAGTTAATATTACTATTAATAAAAGTATCAATCCAGACATCCCATTTTCTTCATTTTTTTTTATCATCACGGATATATTCTCAAACTAATTTGCACCTACTTTTCCTCTTGCAGGACACAATAACTGCTAAAGTATTGGAAGGCTCTGTAGTCTGTACCTGATTGTCTGTTCAGGGCACGGACATGTAGTGGAAATAACCATGGCTGGTGAGTGGTGCTAGGAGCAGAGTTCTACTGAAATTTCCCTGGAGATTTGCACCTTGGGTTTGGTGGTTTTTTGTTGTTTTTTTTTTTGTTTGTTTGTTTGGGTTTTTTTTGGTTTTTTTGTTTGTTTGTTTGTTTGGGTTTTTTTTGCCCTGCTGTGTTTAGAAAGACACTACTTATGGCAGAAAAGGTCTATTTTATTCACTCCTATTGCAGCTAATAAATCCAATTCCTGAAAAACTGTTCATTCAAAGTGAGGCATTTAAGAGCCTTACACCAACTTGGCTTCTTTTTGAATAAAATCACATATTTCAGATTTTTAGACTTTGAGCTGCCTGTAACTCATTCTATGTTTTCTGTTAGTACCCTGCTCTGCTGCCTATTCTTCGTGATTTTGTTCCCAATTAGTCAATGATTGTTTCCCATTTCACAAACACTGTAACTACCCATAAGACACCCTCTTTCCTCAAAATCTGTCAGCCCTGAAATTCAACATGGCATCTGAAAGTCAGGTGGGGCTTTTTCTGTTTTGCATTTTGCAAGTGAATAAAGGCTTCTAGTAGTCAAATGATTTCTCTAGTGACATTGGTGCAACTGGTGGCATTGGTAGGCTTCGGCAAGTGTCACTGATAGATCTTAACACTAGAATTTTGCAAGCAATTTTGTTTCCATAAAAGTGAAAGACAGAAATAACACATCCCCACCCCACCACATTCTCCGCTTTCTTTAGAGTTCTGCTTGTTCTACAGTCATAACTAGAAATAAGATGCAGTATCAGTTCATTTTGACTGTGTTAGAAGGACTGATTTTGATTATGCTAAAGACATAGAAACGCTGAAAAAAAAAATTTAATCACATCTTTAAAAGACAAAGAACAACTGCAATTCTGACCCAAGACAAAATTAGACATTTGACTACTTTAGGGATGTAATTGAAATTCCAGTGAATCAAAATGAATTTTTCCATTGATTTCCTTTAGCTTTGAGCAGGATATTTAATTATTAGAAATGTAGACATTTCTAGATAGAGACTTCATGCTCTCTCAGGACTCTCTATCTCTCCCTTTTTGTGACAAAGAACTGATTTGAAGGCACTAGTCTTTAAGACATGCACTAAGAAATTGATTTTTTCCAAGGTATATCCAGAAGGAAAAGTTTTAATCTTGTAATTAAGATATAATAAAATACTCACTGATGGATCCTTTGTTGGCTGAATGGGGCAGTATAGCAGTCATTCTCCTCCAGATCTGGCAGTGTCTCCTTGTCCAGTTTCATTGGCTTTCTAGGTAACCATCCTCGAAACCTGCTTATTTGTTTCTCGATCCTGCAGCACATGAAAAGCGTGAGCATTTGAGATAGTGTTTTTTCACTACGTTACAGAGCACTTACAAAGAACACATGCTGGCAAACTAGGCCACTTAATATTTACAGCTAGAAAATATGCAACGTCTTTTTGACTTTTTTGAGGCAGACCAAACTGTACATGCTGAACTTGATTATTAATAACCAGCTTTCAGAGAAGAGCATATTATTTTGTCTCAATGGAAAAGCAATGCTGATAGTACATGCTGCTGTAAATCTTAAGCCCAGTAAGCTCTTGGCAACTGTCTAAACCTTTATTTCTCAGCTTTTCAGTTATTCAAATTTCAGGCTTAACTGACACATTAGGCTTTGGACATATAGACATTAGAATAGCAGAGACTGTGACAGAGAGCTCTGGCAGCTAAACCCCAGCAAGTTACATCTTTTTTACTGCTCTCTGTGAGGATTCTTACCTTGATGCTATCAAATTATGCTACTTTGTTAATTTGGTTCAATTGTAGTGTCTTGCAATACTACAATTTCCTTAAAACAAGAATACTCAGTGCACAGATTAACAGCTAAGTGCTACACAGATTCTTACATTTAGAAGGTGAAAGCAAACCAAGATCAAGCTGGAGAAAAGGGAGATTTAACTGCAACTGCACTCATGCAAATATGCACACTGAAATGAAGGGAAAGGGAATAATCAGAGTTGATTGGAGAAGACAATCTAAACTAATTCAAATCCAAACTAGAATGTTATAAAGAAAAACACATAAGAAAGATGAGGTATGTCTGGCACAATAAGCCCTACTCTCTTAGAGATTCCTAACAACTTCAAGTCCTAATCAGTGATCCCTGACTGTGAAAATCATAGACTACAAATTATGGCCTACGCACATACTTCAGTCACTGGATGAAACTTTCCAGGAGTGGAGCTAAAGGGTGTGAATCAATATCCTTTGAACTTTAAGTCCAGTTCTGTGTGAAGCTCAAGGACTGGAAATGTAGTTGTTTCTTTTCTTGTGACAGCAGTCAGTACAATAACTCTATGACCAGCAAATGTGAGCTCTGCACAGTTACTTTGAGTGAGGGCAATCCATACCTGAGCAGCTGAGTGTGTGGGAAAATGACATGAAATTATTACCTACTTCCAATTTAAATGCATATAGTATTTCCTGGAATATTCAGCCTTTTCCCATCAGGTGTTTTTATTTTGGATAAGAAAGCTAATATTATTTTTTAAACATGGGCACATTTCAATATTTTAACCAAATTAGCTCTAATTGTTTTGGTACTATTTGTGTATTCCTGTTCTGGGAAGGGGTGGGGGGCAAAAATCTGCCATCAGGACCATTTGAAAGAACTAGAATGTGTATGGGAACATAACATTTGCCATACTAAATTAATCATAAACTCTACATGTACATTGTTTGCACTGGCCCAGCAGTTCAGAGCACAAGAGGAGGTAGTTTGCAAATGTCTGTGTCTGAGTGCAGGCAAGATGTCGGATCCCAGGGCTGTAAAGGCCTTGACCAACTGTAAATCTCCAGTTGCAGCATCCAGTTGTCAGCCTTGAGCTAGGCTGTGCAGACACTGATAGGAACAACAAGGGGGAAAATAACTTCTCTGCAGAGGAATTCCCTTGTCTCTTGGCCTCCAGATTTTCCTCTGTAAAGGCCACAAGCTCTGCATTACTGCATATTTGGCAGGCATAGTGACTCTGGATACAGAAAAGGGAAGAAAAATCAGGCAGAAACATTTTCTAAATATCTGTGCTTATTTGTTAACTGAAAGCATTTGAATTCTCTAACCTATTAATACCCTTGCTAATCTGCAATCCTTTCCCATTCATCCTGCAAGTCAATGTGCACATTTGAGATACCCTTGCTGCAGGTTTATCACACCATGCATGCATGCACACAGGCACAGAGTGCTTTCCCCACTTAAGAGCAATGCATTATTCATGTTGGCTTCTCACTGAGTGTACCCAGAATTTGACTAGTTTGCCTCTCCCAAGGCTCAGATTACTTGGCATGCTCCATGAGCCTGCTGGCAAACAGGTCTGGGAAGGTTGCGAAGCCTTTCTGCAAGGCCCAGAACATACAGTATAGCCATCCCTAGGGAAAAAATCCTAGTTATCTCCTTGGAGAAGAAAAAAGACCAGATTCTTAAATTGCCTCCAGCTCACTCCAACAGTGCCATCAGCCAGCAGCACAGGCTTTGTACTCTACAGGAGCATCTCTGAGAAAAAAAGCTGAAACAGTGGTATTGGTGCTAACACACACAGACACACAGTGTTAAAAATTTACTACACTTTATCACTTCAAGGTTAATCCATATCTCACTTTACCTTATGTAGAAGTTTAAATACTGAATAGGGGAACAGTGTTTGGAAAGCAGAGTAACCTACACAAGAACGATGGAGTACATGGAATGATGAGGCACTATTAGCCACAGTGACAGAGAGGAGTGGAAGATCTGGTAATAATTTCCATTTTAAATTCCTTCTTTAAAAACACTTTTTAGCCTTGTAAGGCAAAATATCATTGTTTTAGTTCACGCAGTGTCTCAAAGACAGTTCTACTTCAATCCTGCCCCTGCTCTCCAACTCAGTATCCTCTTTCTGAAGATACATACTGTGCTTAACTCACACAAATGGTTTCACAAATAATTTCAAAGAAACTGTTTTCTCACTAGGAAGTGGGGTAGGGATAGAATAATTTTTCAAAGGAAAGAGGAGGTTAGGAAAATTAAAAATATGTTTTGGATCGAGACTAATTTTTATCTGTGGGTCAGCTTTGATAGAGCTTTATGTATATTGTAGTGCTAGATACTGTTTTAGTTCAGTATTTAAACACTGTTCAGGTACTGTATAGGTACCTGATAACCCTCCTTTCCTCTTAAAATATATTAGGGGAGTTTCGTTATTTTAAATATTGAGATCACCAGAATTTTTCAGAAAGAAAATTCAAGTCAGGTTGACAAGTTGCAAGTGATCCACTTTGGGGTTTGCCTTGTAAAAAAAGTCCTCTTTAAAATAAATATTGCCCCAATGTCAACATAATGTTCAGTGTAGCTCAAAAAATGGACCAAAACTTCAATTACTTGTAATATTCATTGAACTAGGAGTAGAGGATATATATACACTTTTATTGAAGCTGTATATCTCAATTTCACATATATGAAACTAAAGCTGATTAAGTTTTCTTTTTTCCCCACTAGGACTATTTGGTTATAGCTTTTCCACCTCAAGTAGCTATTTATAGACCTGAACATAAAATGAAAATTTAATTTAGCCAAGTGTT
>JAVJGJ010000057.1:47742115-47759562 GCA_035590215.1 Microhierax caerulescens | reverse complement strand
GACAAAGTGCCCATTTAGTGCTTAATAATATAAGGAAGCATATACAAAAATGTGAGATCAGTGCTGGTGCTCTCAAGTCACCAGCACACTGTGATGGAATTTAATATACAAAATGCTTTTTAATATGTTCATACAGCAGAGTGAGAATATGTGATTTACTTTCCCGTGGGTGTTCATCTAATGATGTTATCTGCAAAGTGATACAGTTGTTTACTCTAAAATGCAGATTTTTCAGATTTAATTCTTCTCTCTCAGAGATTCATGGGACTATTTCTACTGACCTCAGAGTGACACAGTAAATCAAATGCTAGAATCTTTTGAAAACTGCATCAACAACACTGTGGCATTAAATACCAACATATGATCTAGTCTTTGCCAAAGCCTATATATTTTTCAGGCTTTCTGGAGACATTTTAATTTGATTGTCCAAAGTACCAAAAAGAAAATGCAAACTGCAGCACTGGAAGTTTTCATTGCATTAAGTCAGACATAAACCAGACAACAAACATAACCTTAAAGATATTTAATAATTCAGTGAAAGCACTTCAGAGATTCCTGAAAAATACTCATCTCTCAAGCTCAATAATGTTACACCAGAGATGAACTTGGTTCATCTACCAACAAAGTACAAGGCACCCCTACAGACAAATAAATAAATAAATAAATAATGCCACTGCTATTACAAGTAAGCAAGGTGCATGGAAATATAAAAAAAAAAAAAAAAAAAAAAGCTGTAACTGTGGTATTTCAGCCCCAAGAAACTTCCTAATAAACCACATGAAAAGAGATAGTGTTTGCATTAACATACCTAATCTTCTTTAAAATACTCCATCAATCAGAAAATATTTCCTTATTCCTAAAAAAGGCAACACTAATAAAATTAATTGCCTCTTTCACAGAGCAGGTGCCTTAAAACCTCAACTTCTATATTTGTTTTTGAAGGTGTCCTAGTGTGTAATTGCTCCCTTTACTCAAATGCAGCTAAAAACCTTTTCCTTCCAGCCTGACCTCAACCATTATTTTTATTATTGGGTCAAATAAACATAAACTGGACTGGCATCAGACTTGTACTCACCTATTCATGAACTTGTATCGGCGGTGCAGGTAATAGATTTTTCTCCTGGAAGAACAGCAAAAATGAAGCCAGTCGAGAAGAAAACCCATCGTCAGTTACAGTATGAACTAGCAAGGAAGGAAAGGAGATTGAAGACAGAAGCCTGTAAGAGGTGGAGGAAGAGACTAAAAGAGAGATTAACAGAACTGTCACAGGAAGCCACACAAACTCTGGTGGCATTTGAATTGCAAGATCATCATCATTTTCCCATTGTCTTCTCCTTTTCTGCTATTTGTCATGTGTGAAAGTTGGGGACCCAAAGATGTTTCTGTTTCAAAGTAGTCCATAAACTGCTGCAGGAATTCTATAAGACTGATACAAACATGGATAAATTATCTCACATCCACTAGTAAATTATTAAATCTGCATTTGGTGAAACACAAGGGGGAATCATTTAGAAAAGCCAGGAAAGCAGTACCTGATGCTGCAATATGCCATAACGCATGCAGTACCAACTGGAACCAGTGCTTGCTCTTGGAATAACATCCCTTGAAACAGAATGTAGGCTACACAAGCAGATGAACATGTTCTTGGCACTACCACCACCCCTGCCAAGTATGCAGCCATTCCCTCTGCCCCCTCATACAGGCACAGCTGATTTCTATTGTCAGTGCAATAAGCTGTATGGGAGTACACGCAAGTGAGCAGACAAGGGTGCATGAGCAGACACATGCTGACCACGATCTTGGCCTGCTTCCCAACCAGCCCTGCAGGGCAGAGTGGCCCCTGTGGAGATCCAGAACAGTGAGTCCGCATGACATCCTACTCTGCTGCTGGCAGCTCTTGTTCTCCTCACACGTGCCTATAACACCACAGCTGTCAGGATTTCACCCTTCACCTTCAGCAGAGAGATCACATCTTTATGAGAGTCAAGAAAATCTGAGAGATTTTAGGTGTGGATTTGGCACTGATACTCCTTACTGGAAGATTAGGGTGCCTGCCTGAACTCCAGTTACCTCCTCCAGAGGTTGACTTTATCATCCACTGAAGGTCATTGCTAAATCAAGGTGGTTTCTGTGTATTCTGAGAGGTTCCATTGTGTAATGTTGAACTGTACCATGTCTGGAAAACGAAGGGCTCACACCACACGTATCCTGAATATTCCTGTGTAGTACATGCACTGTAGGAACGCTGTTAGTGCCTTGGAAGCAAGCATGCTTGGGAGCTTTCTATAATAAGACACTGATGCTTTTTGAACTATAGAAAAAAATCTGATTAGTATTCCAGGTTAATTTTCAGAACTTAGAATTTAAATAACGCATAATATTTTGACATTATTTTTTTGTTATCAGTGTCCATATTGTGCAGGTGAGGTGAAATTTTTAAAACAATTTCATGTTGGCCAGTCTTCTTTGACCAACTCCTCCACAAGATGCTAATATTTATCTTGCTCTACTCAGGAGCAGAGACAGGTCAAAGCTAAGTGTTTCTGAATATGCCATCCACTTCTAGATTTTGCTTCAAATATTCAGAGGTAGCCACTGTTTTGGCGCCACTGTTTTGACACCCCTGTTTTGAAACATCAAGGATTTTATTCACTGTTGCATGGACCTTGGACAATTCCAACCTAAAATATCAGGAGCTGTAAGTAATCAGCAGCCTTTAAAACAAGTGGTTAAAGAAGGGCACCTGGAAACAGGCAGTCTAGACTAGTGGACATATTGTAAAATACCGGTCCTTGGTTTTAAATGATAAACTGTACTGTTGCTCTTAAAATAAAATCTAAGAGCCGGCCCAGCAGACATTAATAAATCACCATGATTTCCTCTTAGCAATACTGTAACAATTCTCTACCTGTGGATGTGAAAAGAATGGAGCCATAGTCCTGAAACAGGTAAAGAAACCTTTAGTATTTTCAATGCATTCTATATAATCTATAAGGCATCTACTTTGTTATCTGCTGAGAGATAGATTTCAAAAATGGGACTTCAGATCAGGAAAGAACCAGCTGCTCACAGTGACTAAAATCTGAGTTCCTGGTGTATTTCTTAATCACAAGACCTTCTCTCTTCTCGTACGGGTCAGGTTCATCTCAAGGGCTGCAGAAGCCAGAGGAGGTGCACTTTTGGCCCAGCCCATTTTTTCTATGGCTAGAACACTTTTTTAAAAGAATATCAGTAACTTGAAATGTGATAGTTTTTCTATTTTTCTATTTAGCACTAAAAGCACAAGAGAGAATAATGAAGATTTGCTGTGAAAATGAAACCCCAAATACATACAGAATAAGCCTGCAATTTTGTCCTTAATTCGTATCCATTTTTCCTAACAAGTTCTGTACTGCTACAGCTTGTCTCATACCAGAGGCACTTTTCATCCTTAAGTAAGAAGAAAAAAAGAAATCCTGCAAAGGACACCAACTCAGTAGTTGCATACTCTGGGTGTGATCCTTTTCTTACTCAGGAGTAATTCCATTAAAATCAATGGAGTTATACATCTATAAACCCTGCTAACTGAAAGAAGAATCAAAACTTCTCAGTTCATGGGTTTTTGTCAGTTCTGGTGGAAGTCTTTATGTTATTTAAACAGTTCCGATAACCAGCAGAGTAAAATCAATATTTTACATAAAAAAATTCATAGTCCAACATGCAAATAATATTAAATAACTTATAAAAATAATCTGAATAACAATGTGGAATGAATTTGGTTATCATAGCATTTAATATAAGTTTTTTATTTTCTCCACAGAATAAAGTATTTATATTCTGATTTTTCTCCTGTTTGATGGTATACTTATTTATAATCTGTATTTCCATAATTACACACTATGCAAGCAATTTATAGGTGCTGAACATACCAGATACGTCCAACAGACATGCACCTTCTGTGCTGCCTTACGTACCTGGATCTTCTTGACCTCCCATTGATTTCAATGAAATGTCCATTTAAAAAACAGCAGCGCACAAGTATGCAGGGGGCTCCAGCATTGAAGGGGTTAAAGGGCCTAAGGATAGAATACCCCATGAAAACAGCTGCACTGCTACAGCCCACCTCAATTTCAAACCAGTACTGTACTGAGACTGCAGACATTAAAAACAAACAGCAATGAATACAATATCTAAGGTACTCCATTTATATTTTCTGAAGACGTGTGGCATCTTATAGAAGAGCTTTTCCATGTGTATTTTGCTGTTCTTATTACATTAGCTTTACAGTATAGCGTGACATTGGAGGTTGAGATAAAATACAATTACACCTACCTGAAAGGCATTCTTACATTCATTAGTTCAGCGTATTTGCCCAGGACCTCCCAAGGGGCATGCAACTTCACAAAGATGATGTCACTGTTTGTTAGAGATGACTGCAAAAGAAAAACAAAACAGCCACCAGGGCTTACTTTTTCAAGTAAAAAGAAAGAAACTATGGGCAGTGGTCAAAATCTATTTTTCTGGTCTTGTTTCACCCCTCCCGCTTCCCAATTCTTCCTCAAACACATGTAGTCCTACCAGCATTTTGTCAACTCATTTTCCTTCTGGTTTTCCAAAAGCCATACTGTGACTCCATTTTGGCCTGCATGTGGCTTTCTTCACGTAGAAAAGAGGGCATAGAGGGGAGGCCAACATGCAGTTGTGGGTTACCCAAATGTGGGGTGGAAATAGGATTGGTGGGTAAATCTGGGTCTGAAAGCTTGGCCCTGAACTTCAGCTAAAAGCAAAGTGGCAAGTCAGGATCTGATTCTGCCAACTGACCTGATTTTCTGCACTTACACAGAAGTGCAGCTGTGTGGAGGCATTATCTAGCAATCAAGGAAAGTTTGTATGACAGTGTGATCTTATTGTTGTTGCCCCACATGGTCAAAACAATGAAGTCCCAGCTACAGAGCCATGGTCTCCAGGTTTCCTTCCTCCGGCCACATGAATTTTGAATGTCAAAACTAAAGTCAGCAGGAAAAAGGAAATCTGATGTTGCCCCAAGCAAAATATTGTACAGATTTGTTGCCCTTGAAGATCAAGAGCCATAACTATGACAGCAAGATCTCTTCACAGTGCTACCATTTTCTTTTCCAGGGGTTGCATGTAGTGTGAAGAGAGCTTTATGTAGGGTACGCACACCAGAATGGCTGTTACCTAACAGAAGGCTGTCTGACAAAGAATAGAGAATATGAAGTAAAGAGGAGAAGGGGAGAAATTTAGCTCTGTTTGCACTCAGGAGGAGAAATAGTGCTTTAAAAGAAAGCTACAGCAGGGTTGGATGGAGCTGATGTGAGAATGCAACCAGCCACATGTCAATAGTCAAAGATTAATTGTTCAAATTCTAATGAAAATCAATTAAATTATCACAAAATTGCAAACAATACAGCTTTAGACAACTGAATAGATGGCATTAACAGGGACAACTGTTACAGGCTGAGTTCAAGGAATACCCAGGAAATGGGTAAAGGTGTACAAGGTATGAGAAAAGAAAAGTGTGAAGGCTGAGAAAACTAGGCAAGAAAATTGTTTGTTGCCTTTAGGGATGGTTTCCTAGGTTTTTAGACATTGTACTATATTAAATGTTTCTCATATTAATTCTTGATTAATACAACTTTCCAGGAGTTCTTAAATCTGATATTATCTGGAAGCTACAGTGGCTATATGGGAGGGAGGCTGGCATTTATACTTCTGATGCCTATTTGATTCTTCCCTCCACTATCCTGACAGATGCTGAAATGATGAATATTTCAACATGAAATGATATAACAGCAACAAAATGTCCTCAAGAGACTTGCTTCAGAGACAATTAAATCAGTTGTACTCTTTCCATTGGCTTTTATGGATTCTAAATCAAGCCTCTAATTATGTTTTTCTTTATAGGTACATTTCACAAATTAGCTTTTATTTTCCCATGAGACTTTAGCAAGTAGATACCAAAACCCCAAGACTAAGTTCTGCTACTCCAAAAATTTCCTGCAAACTAGTCTTAAAGATGAGGTTAAGTGAGCAGTGAACTGGCAATTTGATTCATAATTCATAATTCAAACTCATAAATAGCTCAAATTAAAAAAAAAGTAACCTCAAAACTCAAAAGAATTCTCTAATAAGCCAAATATACAGAAGGAAATATGGAAATATGGCCCTGACACACCTAAAAAATTTGAAAAATGGAGAAAATTTATTAAAAAGAGTCTGTAAATGTAGTGATGGTTGTTAAACAGGAAGCTTATAGACATTTTCCAGCACATCGTAGCTTAAGCCATACTAGATATGGCAAACACAATAACATGGGCTTGTGGAGATGCCATTTCAGAAGTGAACATTATCTTCATCTAAATTAGATTTCTTATCTTCTTTTCACAGAGAAACACAAAAACCCTTCCATATATTTATCACAATACAGATGTTTAAAGAGTATTTTTTACTTGATATCTTGTAACGTTATTTTATCAGCTTTCTCAATAGAAGATCTAATCTGAAAACATTTGGGAGGTTCAGTGATTTTTCAGAAGAAAGACATAATAATGCTAAATTATTAAATGGAAATCCATTTCTCTTGGGTTTGCTCATGGTGAACGTTTGTAAAGGAAAGCACTAAGAAAGCCTAAGAAAATCAAGATTGCGAAGAGAACAAGGCTAGATGGTTGAGTAATTGAATGAAATGTCACATTCACTTAATCTAAGGAGAAAATAGCTAATCAAAATACCTGGGAAAAAAAAAGCATCAAGAGCACCATCTTAGTTACAAACATACTTCAGTGAATGAAATCTCCTAAACTCTGTTAGATTAGTATTTAGACAGAGTATCCTTTAGCTTTAAATGTCTCATTGAGAGGAGAAGAGCATTCTTCTGTTGTAATTGACTTTCAAGACTTGGTTCATTAAATGATTTGGAGAAGTAAACTCAATTTCACATTATGGGAACATGCGAACAAGTATCAATGCAACATTACTCCCTTTGGAAATTTAAATACGACAACTATTGACATGAACAATCTGCTAGAAAGTGATGACCAGATGATGAAGGAAGAAAAAGAAGAATGAAGGGAACAGACAATGAGATAATACACTCTACAAAGAAAAAATGGAATAAGTATTTGGAATTGACCTGTGGAACCAGTGCCTGTACAGTTATCACCATACAAGAATTGCCAGGCCACCAACATTCAAATAAATTTGTTGTTTCAAACTGATTTCTTGAGAAGGAACATTCATAGCAAAATAGATTTTTTTCTGGTCAATAATAACATTCTTGCTGGTCTTCAGAGCAAAACCCAGTGCAACAAGCCTTATTAAAATCAGAGAATTACAGACTAATCTAGGTTGGAAGGGAACTTTAGGGGTCATCTGGGTTAACACTCTTGCTAAAGCAGGGCCAACTTAGATTAGGTTGCTCAGCGGCTTGACACATTGAGTCCTGAATATCTCCACAGGCAGAGATTTCACAGCTCTAGACAACCCACTTACTGAACTGGCTGGAGAAAATAATATTTTCTATAAAAGAACTGTAATCTTCTCCATAGAAGTGTTGACTGAAAACTAGAAGTTTCTAGACATGAAAATTCAAAATGCAGAGCAAAGATGGTGTTCTTTATAAAACAACTTCTTAAAATAACTTTTTTTAAACTATTTTTTTGATTGAGAAGCAGTAGCAAGTTGTATTTAGTTTAACTGAACCCTGATATTCAAAACAGGTTTGTATGACAGAATTCAGATCACCAGAGTCTGGGTTACAGACCATCCATATGTAATGAGTATAATGAGTTTCAGTGTTCAATGCCATTAGTTTGCCATTTTTCCCAAGCTGTAACTTTTCCCTCCTTCTTCTTTTCACTCCCCAACCCTCTTCTACAGCTTGAAATCATATTCCATAATTTCTGAAAATATTGGATTGATATTTAATAATAAAAAGTTTCTATAGCCCATATCTCTGTATCAGAGACACTAATTCCCAAACTTTCTGCCTTCATTGACAAATCACTTTAGTACCGTATCATTGCTGCCAATCCTAGAATACAGGCACAATACCATAGGCCCACACACTATACACTTGCCTTTCGGGCAAGACTACTTTTCTCTTTTACCATTGTTTATACAGACATTGTATTTCCTGAAGAAAAACCAACTACAAATGTGTTTAAAAACAAAGCTCCATATTCTTTCCTAGTGTCACTATATAAGGAGTGGAAGGGACTGAAATGGAGGCCACCTATGTACTCCAGAAGGTGAGTTACAGTCATCAGCTAGGCCAAGGAAAACTGGTAAAGGGCTGGTTCTTATTCCTCTCCTGAAAGCAGGCACAGAGTGCTGTTAACTGCTGTTTAATTTAAGTCCTGGCTACTAAACTCACATGTCCTCCTGCAGGCATTCTAACTCCTTCTGATGGCAGGATTTAAATATATATATTCATTATTGACCTGACTGTGCTCATTCTGAAGTTATCATTAGTCTGAACGGAAGCAAAGTTATGCTGACATTGAATGTCTCTTAAACAAGCTCACATTTTGCTGTATTTGCAGGTTGTCTTCCAGGATAGAGGCTGCAGATTAGTATCTTTTGTCAGATACCCTTTAGAGCATTCTTCTCCAACAAAGACTTTTTTTAGTTCATTATCAATAATATTGTGAAGTCATTTTAAGACAAAAGACTTTCAGACTCACCTTAATACAATCATTTCTTGAGTCTAAAAGTTAAGAAAGTTGAGAAAAAAGATTCACAGCATATAACCTTAAAGAAGGATAAAATTACAGTGTCTCCAATTGAATGGTGTAATTGCTTATTTGCCTTGAGGCTACTAGGCAGGCAACTAGAAAAACCCAATACTCTTATTTATGTATGCATATCAATATGGAAAAGAAATTAGGATTTAAGGTATTTTCCCTATCATCATTTAAGAGAATACTCAAGACTGGAGCACTCCTCACATTTAAAACCTTCCTCATAGAAGTAAAAGGAAATAAATAAGGTTTTGAAACAGATCCAACAACCAGAATTAAACCTTGCCTACTTTAACAAGACCCTGCAAGGCAAGTTAAAAAACCAAAAGGGGAACAGTTCTTTATTTTTTGACAAACAGCTTACTTCTGTGAACACTGTAATGCAGGAAAAGTCAGAAAATGAGAGAAAATCAACATACATCCTCTAGTAACTATTCTCTATAATCAAGCCCCATATGATGTCTGAATGCAGAGTAGTAAACAGTAACTGCTACAGGTTCCACTGCGTTTGAGAATTACTCTGTTATGTTAACAGCACAGATTGATTTGCCATGTGGAGTGAATTAAGTGGAAAATCAAAACCCAGTAAATTTTAGTTGATTAAACCATTCTTCCTCTGAAAAACCAAAGTAAATGTAAATTCACAAGGGTAATTCCATATAACTGGAAAAGCTGCAGTAATATGCTGCCACTACTTTCCAAGGGTACATATATTACCACTGGGTAGTTAGTTAGATACTGTCAATATATGTCCAGTTTCAGGGAAAATATTACATACTCACAAGCATTAACCTCCACATGCATGGATCAGAGTCATCTAGTAAATAATAGCGCCAATATCTTTCACATAGATACTTTCAATCAAAGTACAGGTTTTGTGAAAAAGGGGAATATACTGCTGACATTTCAATTAGGATTTTAAGAAGCTGTTGACTTACAAGAAACTGTAGGGCAAAAGCAATAAGGATGAAAACAAGAGTAAAAAAAGCAAGCCTAACTAATAAATAGGAAGCTATTAAAACAATTTGGACATAAGAGGACACTAACATATAAAATAGAGAATGACTTGATATAAGATGACAGTCATAGAATCATTTAGGTTGGAAAAGACCTTTGACACGATTACAATTAAAAATTACTGTTATATGAAATCTCATGACAAAATTTGATGATGGGGTGAAGCTGTTTTTATTCTGCAAAATGCCTCCAGAGGTTCAGCTCCAGTGGAGTCAGTAATGCAGGCAGGTGGCTGCCTATTGCCAGCATTTAGGCAATGTGTCATCTAATGCAAGTCAGAGCAGGTGTCATTGTTACAGCGCTTAATTTCTGGCAGCAGTTGGCAGGATCTCAGTGCCAGAACAGAACAGAGTTAGTAACAAGGGGAAACTTTGCCAATGTCCCTTCATGTAAACATAAATGTGTGAGTGGGCAGGTAACTTAAAGCACAGGGTAGGTTACTTGAGTAGAAGTAAAATGCAAATACTATCTCGTTGCTTAGGTTTACTGTGCAACAATGACTTTACAATCTGCAATACAGAGATAGAAAATCCTTCGAGATAAGAAACAATATGAGAAAGGATGTCAAGGATGCCTTTAATTCTAACTAATGTCATCTGAATCGACAGAGTGGATCTCACAGTAAGGTAACTTAGATGTAGTAAATCTACCATGGAAAAGCAGAATCTTCTGACTTGGACTCCACTTTCTAGAGAAAAGGATTAGAAATGCCTGCAGCATGGCTATCTTAATGGAGGAGGTTGATATGACTGTGAGACAACAGTAAAACACTTCTTGATAACCCCTTTAGCAAACACTGAATGAATACAGGTTTGACCCATCTGGTTAAGATTTTGTGACAAAACAGCTAATCATATGGATTTCATCTGACAAAGAGATAGGACGTATCTTTTAATTCCTCTGGACTGTAAAATTACTATAAACACGTGAAATTAATTATTTGGAGATTTTAAAATGCGGATAATGCTTCTGAGCAGAATAATGTGTTTTTACTTAACACATTGGACATTAAGTCTCTTTTCATAAGGCATCAGTTATATGCTGCAATTTCAAATTAAAAATGTTAATATTTTACACAGTGATAGCTGAGATCAGCAAACCTTGTTGACTGTGCTATGGACCAAAAAAAGTCTCTTACATACAGCATTTTACTTTTGGCATCAGAGACCATTAAAAATACATCATACGATTGAACCACATTTTATCAAGCACCTTCCTTTGCAATTTATCTGTAAAATATAAACAAATATTTTTTCAGTACAGATTTATGTCTCATTAATAATTTTCTGAAGTAGAAAATGCTTACATTTAATGAATTGTCTATTAAATATTCATGGTTGCTGTTAGAGGCTTATTGGAGAAACATTACTTTGGCAAAGAAAAAAGCAATTCATTTGCTGTCCAACAGTTAATTTCACAAACTTAATAATCAATCAAACACACAAAACATGCAGGCAGGCTTATTCTAGCTTTTGCATACAAATAACCTAGATGAACTGTACAAGATGCTTATCATAGCATCATAGAATAACAGAGGTTGGAAGGGACATGTGGAGGTCATCTAGTCCAAACCCCTGCTCAAAGCAGAGAGAACTAGAATGGTTTGTGAGGAATCTCTCTGTGGATGGAGACCTCACAACTTTGGGCACCACAGTGTCTCTGGACAGAAAGGTCACCACTGACCTCCCATGTGGATGCAGAAGCATTTGCAACAGCCCAGGTTCTGAGCATTTGACTGTTCTCCAACAAGGTGAAGCTATTTGGTTGTTCAACTCTCTCGAGAGACTTGTTTCTCAGCTCATAAATCAAGGGTGACAAGAAATACTTGTGTGACTGTCAACCTAGATTTCAAAGTCAGCACTTTCCAGGATACAGGGAACTGTCCTGCAGCTCTCTGTTACAGTCTGTATACTTCCGTATTGGACAGTAACAAAATTCTTTCTAAAGAGAGATGCCAGTGAACTCGACAAGACCACAGCTGAGGAAGAGCCTACTCAAAATGACACTATCAGGAGAAAGAGACTTTAGTTCAGTTCACATGGCACAATGAAATCAAGTTCTCCAAGTCAGCTACATATCCACAACATGAGGAATTCCAGGCAGAGATGTCAGCCCTTGCTGTAGAGAGAGTAGTGGCGTTAGTGCACATGCGTGTTAGCACGGCTGATTAGGTCGGGTGCTATCCCATGCTGATGTAACTTCAATACCTGCTAAGTTACTTGGCAACACCTGGTTGTGTAGGACATACATCCCTCTGCTCTGCAGGAAAGACCACTCACTCTGACAGCACCCTCTCAGACTTAATCTAGGTCCCCATTTTGCAGGAAAGAAAAGGCACCAGAGACAATGCAAGACCCAGTTAAATGGAGGGGAAAGATGCATGTGAAGTACGTGAATCACTCACAAGTCTACCAGTTATAGTTCCCCATAAACTCTGACAGTCTGGGTGACTCAAATGCCTGTTCCCTTGACTCGCATCTCAGTTCTCTGTGCTTTACTTATTTTATTGTTAGGATTATTAGAATTGGAAAGAGTCTGAGCAGTCATCTTCTGATAATTCATTACACACTGTTCAATTCAGTGCTGCAAAACTCTTCTGCATGGCTCATTTGAAGGCAAAGGCATGAGCGAGCCATTTTCCCTTTCCTCTTCCCCATTATACAAATAATTATTATATTCACTTATTAAGATGGCCGTAGTGAATTTCTGAGTAATGCACTCTGTAGTCTTACTAAAGGTACTCAAGTGATCTGCTGCATTGGAAGGATGTAAACAACAATTTTACAAAAGAAATTGCCTTGGAAATCTGCCAAAGCGTGTGGTAGAGCTGCCATCCCTCCAGATACAACGTTCCCATGAAAGGGAAGTGCTTTCCAAAGCAAAATATTATGGTGAGAATAGGCTTCATTACTACTGTTCAGCTCACAATTCAGATTAATATAATTAGGTAGATTTACCTTCTTCTAAATCCCAAACCATCCTCAGAATGCTCACAAAAAATTCAATACACAACACAAGAGGCGAAGACAAATCCATCTTAATGTGATGGCTTCACCAAGTCACAGTTTCAGGCTGATCATGAAAAGAAACGTTACCATCTAGTGCAGAGAGGAAATTCCTAATATTTGATGTCTATGTGATTTTTCATCTGTCTCTGCTCAGCGAAGCTCAAAGTAATTTGATTTCTGTATGTAACTAGATCATCTGATGTTACAAAAATACACACCAGAAACAGGAAAAAAAGTTTCTTAAGCAAAGGTTAAATTAAAATTTAACTAGAGACAAGACAAAATTGAAATACATAATATCTCTAAACTAAGAAGGGAGAATACTGGATCCTTCGTGCACCTCTGTATAAATCCTATAATTTGCTGGATGTGTTTTAAATGAAACAAGGCCAATATATGATAAGGGCAAATTATGATTTTGCTTCGGACTGTTCTGATTTGTTGTGATAAGGTAATGTCCATACATGGCATAATGTACTGATAAGACAGACCTAAACACAAGCTCCACTATTGACCAATTATTGTCATTCCCAGTATGTCTATTGACACAAGGTGCTGGATGAAAACACCTCCTGTGTGACACAGGAGAACAAAGCAGCACCAGATGGAGCTCAGTATTTCAATGGTTCAGATAAATATCATAGCGGCCAAAGATGATTTGCTCTCCTAGTTCAGAGCTCTTACGTGAAGATTTAATGAGAGGAGTTACAGAAAACAAGTAAGTCTTTTGCTTGAAGGTCAACTTCACTATCACATGAGGAAGCATTAGTTTTCATCTGATTGTGTATGTTGCAAAGTGGTGGTACTAATCCTGAATTTGTTTGCTGAATAATGTTGAAATCTGAGATCCCTATGATGCTGTGAAACTAAGGCCACAAGTAACACATACACTGGCAAAGAATCCTCCTCTCCAAATTGATGAAGAAATATTACCTGTTATTAAGAAGTTCCCAGATAGCAAAAGGCAGATTGTTAAGAAAGTGCAAACATCTTTGTTATCTATTGACAGAAATAACACTATGTGTAAATGTTCCTGGAATTTTTTATTTTGCCCATTTTCCACAGAGGGCTATGCCTCTAAGAGCTGCAGCGGAGAATCCACAGTTCAAAGGTGAGACAGAAGTTACCAAAGTGTTTTTTAGCCCTATTATAGTAATACTATTCAGATACTTTCATTCAGTGTAAAATTTTGGAGTAGAATTGAAATTCTCACCTATCATACCTCTGGAACTAGTATACTTACAGCAATCTGTTTCATTCTTTTATGTGGAGAAGTGTAAAAATGCAACATGAAAAGAAAAATAAGGTAAAATCTCATTTCAATTAATAATCCCAGTTTTTCTAACACTTTGTAGATGCACTATTATAGACTTTTTCTTCTATTAGAAAGATTTCCTGACAGGGAAACTATAATTTCATTAGATCTTTTTTGAAAAAGAAATCAATATGGCTTATATATCAAGGGGTATATAGCTAATAATTCAGTCACTTACTTTGTTGAAAGGAATTTGCTTAAAAGCAAAACAGTTTGGGTCCAATGAATATTAGAAAAGATATTTTAAAAATGGGGCAAAATCCTGTTAGTGTTACATCACTAGATAATGGGAAAAAATTATTAAAATAGCAGAACACTTTCTGAACAAACCACCACTTAGGGAATTATAATTCTTTCATACACTGCAGGCTGTAGTTCCTGTCAAATATGTAAAATATAACGCCTAGCATGTATAATAAATAGAGCGTGGAAACGTGCTTTTCATCATTTGATGCAACTTTACAGAGTCCCTGTAACTACTTCTGCTGTACAAACACACATACACCCTTCATGCATAACCTCTTTCAGCTATCAAAACAGACTGGTGAGTTGGTTAGGGAAGAAATGGTATTAAAATTTTATGGCTCATCGCTATCTATGTTCTTGCTACTTGCTACTGAAAGCTGTGAATTATCATCATCACAGTGAGGCAACTGATAAATTTATTTCCTATAATAATCTTATTACCCTACTGTCCACAATTGCCATACGGCTCTTCAAAGAGGAAAGAAAAAAAAATAATTATTTCTGCAGCGTAATATTTTAAAGCAGTTCCCCCTTTACCTTTCTCTCTCTTACACACACACAACTGGCAAACCAATATGTTTGTTACAGCTTCCAGAATGCCTTCTCTCTGTCTTGTTTTCTTGTTTCCTCCACTTTAGTCAACATCACTTTTCTCTTACGGGGTTCCCTCACACAATCACAGAAGGCAACTAGTCCTACCCATCACTCTCTGACCGTGTATCATGTACAATGGAGGCATTTCCAATGCCAAACCCCTGCCAATTACAGCCTTTGGAGCACAACAAATTACAGATTCCTATATTTTTTCAAACTTCAGTTTGAGAAAGTTAAATAAAGTCATCTTAGCCTTTGAACTGGAAGAACCTTGTATAAAATAAACATATAAAAAGTTGCACAGACTACCAAAGGAAGAAGAATGTGGGAATTCTTGATTTGCCCAGATAGTATTTAGGTACAAAATGGGAGGAAATTGAAAGTTTTCAAAAGATTTTTGTTTCTAGCAGCATTTAAGTGAAGGGCCCATCTAACACAGATGCCATCTCCCCTTTAAAACACAAAAGGTTAACAGAAAAATATCAAAATACCAACAAGGAAAGAGCTCTGAATAACAACTGAGCATTCACCACCACTGTACATGGCTAGTGCAAAGTGCAGTGACAGCAACACTGATAAGAAAATAGAAGTCTAATGTTGGAAATTTCATCAAGTGCCTAAAGTGATGAACTTAGCGTATGAAATTTTTTAATGTATAACGAAGAGCAAAGAAAAAGGAAAGAAAATCATTTTCTGTGCTTAGGAAAATGGCTTCTATCATACGACACACTAGGTCTGACAAACACACCATGGTGGCACAGAAAGCAGAGATAATGAAGAGATGGAAAGGTAAAAAAATGCAGAAAAGGTGAACACGAAAAAATGTCACTGTTAGGATCAAGAAGAGAAGTTAGCAACAGAAGCCAGAGTAGGATAAGGTGCATGAAGATGAAAAATAATATCAAATTAAGAGCATATAGGGCTTAAATTCCCTTGTCCTTTATTTTTTATAGCTATGCAGCAATGGATAAAGTCCAGCCTGAGTAAGAAATATCCAGATCAATTAAAGAAGGATCAGAACAGGACAATAAGAATGATCAAGAGTTTTGGGAAATGACCTGGAGTAAAAAATTGGAAGAGCTAGGGTGATTAAAAATAGAGAAGAAAATGCTAAGCAGATAACACAGTAATACTTTAAAAATAAGTAACAATTGTTATGAATAGGATGAAAATGAACTGCTTTCCATGTTACTTCTGGATCAGGCAGGAAATAACAGGATTAAATTGTAGCAAAAGAAATGTAGATCAGCTACCTTAAAAAAAAAAATAAACTGAACAATATTGAAACATTAGAATCTGCTGGTAAGAGAAGCTTTTGGCATTTAGAAAAATTGGACCAACAATTGGCAGGTCTCAGGGCCCTTGGAGCTATGGAAGGGACTCCAAGCCTCTTGAGACAGACCCTCCACCCCCAGTCTCCTCTATTACGATTTGCAAGACAATCAAGGAGTTGTAAAGCATTATGCAATCAAACGTCCCTTATTTAGCACAGCTCACCTTCACTCTGCCCTGGAGGATGTGATACAAGATCCAGGAAAGAAGAGTATTTCATCCTGAGAGACAGTACACTAAGAAAAATAAGCATAGAATGAACCAAGTACCAGAAAAAGAAAAAAGGGTAATTCAGAGACCAAATAATGTTGTAACTTCCTTTTTAAAAGCCACAAATCTGGAAGGGTAGTTCTATGCTCAGTGCAAGTACACATTGCATCTGGCTGCTACAAGAAGCCATAAAGTCCAACAGTGTCCTTAGGACTGAATTAATAACTAGGGATTACGTTGGCAATGGAAATTCAAAGAAAATTCCAAAGAGGGATTAGAACAATGAAGAACAGGGCTGGGGACTGAGACATCATTGGTATATTTTACATAAATCCCTGGCATTCCTACTAGGGCAGAGGATCTAGAAGAGAGATGCGGAGGCTTCTGAAAAAGGATGGGAACTTCAACCTTGCCAAAAAGGCAGGGTTAAGAAGAAATCTCAAAATGCTCCACAGATCAAGTCAGTCCTGGGAGACCTGGAGCAGGGGAAGCAAGACAGACAAGACCTCCTTAGTTCCCCCAACGTGGCTGAGACAGTAGTTCAAGCAAGGAGAGCTTTAAGTTTAAAGTATGAGCTAAAAGTGGTGTTTGTTGCATCTTCTTCTTTAGTTCTGGTACCTTAGCTTTTGCTAAAGTAAGATTTGTTTACACATTAAACTTTTTTTGGTGTTTATACTAACCTCAGGTGAGTATGAAAAGACCAAGGCATAGCACCATCTCAAAAGCAACAGATATAACTAACGTGGGTCCACAGATCCCAATTTACACCAGCCTAGGATTTTCCAGGAATTAGGATGTAGGGCTGGTAAGGATCATATGAGGGCTGACAGTGTCTAGTCTGGGATAAAAGGAGAAGCCCTATATCATGCTCCCATGTGGATGCTACTGTAATAATCTCTGGCAAGAAAGTAGCAATGAAGAGAAGGTTCCTGCCTTTGGAAAAACTAACCCACCCCCCCCCCCCGCCCCTTCCTCATTTTCCCT
>JAVJGJ010000057.1:47726873-47742015 GCA_035590215.1 Microhierax caerulescens | reverse complement strand
CCCGCCCCTTCCTCATTTTCCCTTCACAATGCTAAAATCAATCAATAAATAAAGAGCTATTGGATAAAAATTAGAGGTGAATCAGGCAAAAATGGTACTCAAAATACAAGTTTCTCCAAACCCATCCAATTTCCTTCACAGATAATTTTAGCTTATTTTGAACAGTATTGCTATGCAGCACTTACTTTGGAATATACTATTATTTTACTTAAAATAAATTCCTGAGATCTTCAGGTTCTATAGGCTTTAAGATCAAAATTAAGCAGTTAAGGACATTAGAAACATGTATTGCCTTTGTTGAAGACATACCCTTAATTCAATTTACAAGAGGCTAGGTACTCAAGAGTAATACAATGAAATAGATCAGTGCTTTTAGATATTGGTAATATCCACATATTGTAATGACAGTGCTCCAGGGCTTTACTGATAGAGTTAGGGAGAATGTCTGTCAGGCATTTAGAGAGGTGCATTATGCACTTTTTAAAAAAAACCAAAAAATTCTAGGTATTCAAGAAAACCTGAAACATATTCACTCATGTTCCCACTGCAGATCTTTAGGATATGACCGTGATAATCTCTGAACATGGGAAAAGAAATGTAAGTGCAAGTAATCCACTCATTTCCATGTATACCCTCATGAGATCTGAACCAAACTGTGGGCCTGGCACTGTGTTCCAGGCTGTTGATCTAATTTTACTTTCCTGTAGTCACAGGAAGTAAAATGCCTGTGCAGTGAATCTGACTCCAAAGGCTCCTCTCAACTCATTTCTGCATCAGAAATCTAGTAATGAGTTTAAGAAATGAGGTTTTATTTTATGTTACACAGTATCTGACAGAAAATATCCTTGACTATGAAATAAATGTAGTCTATGAAATAAATTAAAAACAGAATCAGGTAATAAAACCCTTTGCCAGCTAGCCATAGTTAGTTAGTCCTAGATGAACATTTCAGTGATAAACTGTGATGACATTTAAGACAGAAATGCATTTTGTTTCAACACCAAACTGAATAAATTTAATGAAAATGGAGTAAATTGAACAAGATTTCTAAAAATTTGTAGGTAAATACATGAAAAAAATCTATTCGATTTAGGCTTAAATATTGTCCACACAAAATAGCATGTGTTGGTGTATTACTGGATTATATAATCACTTCTAAACATTTTCTCTTCCTTTTTTTCTTTCCTTTCTGTTTTCTTTTTTGTAAAGCTAAGCCTTTCTTATCAACTAGTATGGCATTTTAATACCAGGCATTTAATTTTTAATCTGTTTAAATGAAATGTCTTCACATTTTAAAAATGTTTCCCTCTTTCCTCAGCTAAAACAGTTTCCTGAGTCTAATCTATCTAAATGACTATTAATTCCTTGTCTTTCTCCTTCCCTGCCTTCTGTTAATCATCTTCCATAAATACAGAAGATTTGTTTCAAGGTGTTAAGGGCTTCTGTTGTATTTCTAAAGAGATGTTACACTCTGATTTTTATAGGGGGAATTACACAGTGAGAAAGCATCTTTTCTTATCTGCTGTGATTTAAAGTGGATATGCCTTCCCACATCTTGATGCTAGCTTCCTCAATGCTTTCTGACCACCACCCTTCTCCCTCTCCCCCCAAACTCTAATGTGCTCACCTGCCCCACATCATTTTTAGATTGTGCCTTTTGGCTGTAATAATGCATTAATAAGATACATGAATTCTGTTTCCTTTCACAACATAGAAAAAAACCAGGCCACGATGGAAATGTAAATTTTGTCTTGGCAAGAACTCATAAAATCAGAGTCAAACCAGCAAAGAACAGAAGATTTCAAGTAATGGAAAATCTGGTAGAAGCATTAATCTATTCCATTGCTTGGGGTTTTTAGAATTGAATTTTAAAATTGTCACACAATTCTGTTAGCTGTTTGCTTTACATTCCTTCAGTATTAGAGTTGATCCTGCAATCCACAGATCTACTCATCTAAGTCCATGGATGTCACTTGAGCATAGAACAAACAAAACTGCTTATCTTTAGTATTATATAGATATGGTGTGTGCCATGTATCTGATCCAGTTTCCCCTGCTGGACACTGACAGACTGCTATATTTGTATCAAAACACTGGCACTATCATGGCTCTAAGCCCAATGATCCTGAGAAGCTGCCTGAAGGCTTATTTCCCAAGGAGTAGACATCACAGGTGTGATTCAGGGCAACTATGTTTAGATGTCTGAAGTGGAGAAGAACAGGCACCTTCAGGGTACAATTAATTTGTTCTATTTTCCTCAGGTTGAGACGAACTGCTGCCCAGAAGCGCTTGTTCCTCCCCAGCCAGATATCAACGTTACAAACAGCTACAGTCAATAAGATGGTTCTTCTCCCTCTTGGGGCTCTGCAGCGCAGCCACCTTATTTTCTCTGGACTCCTGTCACCTTCCTCACCACTCACCCCAACTTCTGCCATAGTGTAGACACATTACTTCCTTCAACTGCACCTTCATGGGTAGCTCTAGTTCACTGTTTAGCCGTTTGGGACACATCACAGTGACAGTAAGTGATTCAGAACATTTTACAAGGTCTTGGCTGCCATTCATTTCCCCCATCCCACCTTACTCATTCTACCCTCAGAGAACACATAGGGAAATACAGATCCATAAGTAACAAAGATTCCCACTTAGTGTCCTCTGGACTTTAAAAGGCCTCTTGATTTTGGGCGGTACTTTATTTATTTCATTACTTGAATTCTTTCCTGTGAGTTTCTGAAGCTAATGATAAAATTCATAAATTTGCACAAGACTGTTGACCTGGGATGTTCTATGTACCCCAGCTTCCATTCAAGTGTTGTCTCAAGACATTTGTTTAAATCCAATCCTGTCTCAGAAAACCACAGTTTCCAATAACAATAGCACTCATAGTACAAAATCAAGAACTCTGGAGATGAGGGACCAGGCTGTAATATGCACTGAAATAACAGATACAGAAGAAAAAAAAAAAAAAAAAGCCATGGCCATCCTGACCTGGCATTGGTGACAGTTCTGCTTCAGGAAGATGACTTTCAGAAGTGCCTTGCCGCCAGCACTTCTAAGGTGGTAGGATGCCTAAGCTTCTCCAGATTCCTCAGAAAATGAGGTCACAGGCCAGATTGTTAATTTATAAGGCACAGAAAGGCACAGAAATCTAGGTATTGAAAGACATTCTGAGTGGAGAAGAGCATATAAAGAGCAGCACAGTAAAACTCTGAGTTACCAGAATTAGTGGAGGTTAGGCTAACCCATATGAAAACTGAGTATAACATGTGCCTTTCATTTAAGATAATTATAAAAAGTAGCTGGGCTCCTTTATGGACTGGAAAAATTAAAAAAACCCAAACAAACAAACATAAAAAATGAATATATGTATTGACCTGGAAAAAGGCACATGAAAGTCGTAAGCAATACTTTTGATCTCACAGCTGACCCTGTTTTAAGCAGGAGGCAGGAATGCAGACATCCTGAGGTCTTTTCCAATCAAATTATCCTATGACTCTATAAAAGGGCAAGGAAAGAGCCAGTCCTCTAGAGTAGCCAAAAACACTTTCTGATTTACTAACAAACTTAGATATGGTGATTTCACTTCCAACCTAGTCAACACGCATACACTGGAAGGAGAAAAATTCTAAAGAAATTAACCTGGTGAAGGAAATGATCCTAAGAAAAACCTTTATAGAGACACCCTTTTTGTTTTGAGTTGGTTGACAAGTGCTCAGTATTATAAGCAAATAAAGTATCATTCATGTGATTCATCCTGTCTCCACAGAAACTTTACAAATTCCTTTTTAACAAATTGGATTGCAACAGTAAGAAAATAATATTGCTCTTGCTTTTCGCTTTAGTCAAAGCAACGTAAAGGATCCTGAACTGGAGCGTGCTTGGTGTTACTTGGTGAACGGGCTTTCAGATCTAATCAGTACACTCAAGAAGAGTAACTCCAGAGGTGCTAAATCTTCTTCAAGTCATCAAATAGAGGTCTATATCCCAAAATATCTTATATGCCTCTGTTACAAACAAGTCAGCAAAAGTGATGCATGTAAACATATCTGAATAGCTTTCTCCTAAAAATGGATAAATTATTCATAGCTTCTATTTTAAAGAAATGAAAAATTACATTACAGAACTTTATTTTTATTGATGTTTGGTAATTTAATAAATCAGATTTGCATAATTAGTGGAATCATGAGAATGTTGTGTCTCATTTAAATAGCCATTTTAAAAGGAATGGCCTGAATAAAAGAGGTTCTAGTAGATTGATTAAAAGACTTTATGCAATTTTCCTCATGCACACACAAAAAAAAAAAACAACAAAAGAGAAGAATGTTAAAAGTGGAGAAAAATATATTAATTGGAATTTAGCAAGTACCAGTTAAGCAAATAAACTTGCTGATACACTTCTTTCAAAAATTTCTGCTTCTGAAACTAAGCCAATTAAACTAAAAATGTGTAAAGAATACACTAAAATTAGATGGATGGGTTGTAACAGAGTATTATGGGAGATAATTTTCCAACCAATTTAATTTAAAAACCTATCTAATAACTAAATACAAACCCTTACATTTCTACATGAAGAAATTGTATAAACTCAATGTTAGATATGTTATTACAGACACAAAAAGATATAGGAAAACTGTATAATTCCACTCCTTATGTATAGAAGTATGTGACTGAAAATCCCTGAATCTACTGTTATTGCTAGGCTACAATGGCAGTTTTTCAAAACATGAAATTTATAAGCCAACCTGAAAGAAGATCAAATAAACACATCAGAAACTAAGAGGAAATGTCTCCAAATCTACCAGTCATGAAAAATAACACGAGTTTTGCATGTTGCAAGAGAAAGTATAGACTCATGGTTTCTAGATTTACATGTCTCCATTTTGTTCTTCTACTACATTTTCACTGTGGAGGTTAACTTTTTTTCATGAAAAGTTTTGAATTTTAAAAAGATATAAGAGATGGTTGTTAAAAAAAGTAAGCACAAAGTTCTTATGTTAGAGCTTGCTAGTGAAGACTTCAGAAAGGGGACTCAATCTTACTTGTTATAAATGGAAAGATTTATTTGAGTCTATTAACAGAAACAGCAACAACCTGTATCTAAGTAGTAAGTACAGTACCATGAAGATCTCCAAGAGGAAAGAAAAGGGTCTTTACGCTGTTTTGCCTAAAAGGCACTTTTAGAGATTGTTTTAAAAGCTTTCATATAAGAATACAAATTATATTTGTGCACAGAAGAGTTTGTAAACTAGATAAGACTTTGAACAGGGGTGACATGACTAACTGGCTGACAGAAGTTTCAGTCAATGTGGCTATCTCGGGAGCATTTTCCCCTCAGGTCAAGCTTTATTAAACTTCATTTACAACATCACTTCATTACCACTCAAACCACAAGAAACAAATATGTAAATGCGCAGTGGATAATGCCCATTTAATTTGGGCCCAGAGAGCCATAAACTGAAACATCTTTTTCAATAGAGTCTGAGCACTGAGGTAATTTGTCTAGCTCTATTTGCGAGGCTCTTACCACAATTAAAACACAGCTAATCCAAGGCACACAGCGCCAATGCTCCACTCACTCGAGGAAGCAATCATACAATGAGAGGGCCTGGAGACCTTGTGCCAAGAGTGGGTAAAGAAAGGGAATTGTCCCTTCCAGATTCACGCTTCCCTCCTGGGACTACCCACTTCATGCTGCAGGGGAAGACGCAAATGTCCCCTAGACCAAGAAGGCACTGCAGCCATTTCAAACGGTAACTATTTGTTTCAGCACAGTGCTGTAAATACAACATCATCGTTTCAAAACAAGTTCAACACCAAAATCATTAACATGAAATGAAGACATAAAACACACTGCTGGTGTTTCTATATACCAGGGGTCCTCAAACTACAGCCCACGGGCCGGATACAGCCCCCCAGGGCCCTCAATCCAGTCCCCCGGTATTTACAGACACACACACACACCCCCCGGCGGGGGTTGGGGGGGAAACCAAGCAGCCAAAGATGATGCCTGGCACTTCATCTGCACACCGACCCCCTAGTTACAAAGTTGGAGGACCCCTGCTATATACAGTCTTTCTTTTCCTTTCAGACAACTCTATAGGTACCATCAAGGAGTGTTTTAGCAAACCAGTCATGTCACCTTTGGGCAATGAAATCTCTCACTGTACATTAAGTGATTGTAGCCTTGTGCATTATGTTTATTCCTGATGTCACTGGAAGGCAAACATCTCAAAAATAATTGCAGTTTAAGACTAATGTAAAGGAAAAGGTGACTTTGGACATATAGGGTACAGCTCATATGTAACCTTCATTGTTGTTATTTTTTAAACTATTGCCTGTTTTTTCCTGTGAGGCTGGTATCCTACAAAAGGTTTTTGACATTCTGAAATATGAAGACTGGTGACAGGAAACTCTTTGACAAAAAAGTCCTTGTCAACATTCCTGAAGGAAAAGAAGTATCTCAGGTGCCTTTTTTTGGTTTTCAGTTATCTACAGTTTTTCTGTATCGCCTCCACACTCCATGAAAAAGCCATACTTTTTTTCAAATGTAGATCAATTTTTCAGCAACAGTTTTAGCCTACTAGCTTTACAAAGTCCTGTTAAAGGCTGGGATTTGTCAACTCAGAAACATTTATTTCTGGGCTCCCTCAGACAATAAGAAGGTTACTTTTACAATCTGCACGCTGAAATATGAGTTCAGATTCTATCTATCCAGATTTCCATGCACCTCCTCAAATTTCTCTTCTAAATTGCCACTGTGCTGTACAGTGGACATAGTATATGAAATATAAAACACTTTCCCTCAGAAACACAGACAGCTGGAAAAGACCTCCACTGTTTGGTGACAATGCTTTTTGGTACAGAGCACTCTGGAAAAGGGCATTGTTCTGTTCTTACCTATTCTGTAAAACTCTGCTGAAAAGACTCTACGTGCAATGTGCATTAAAGAACTAACAACAAATCTTTGGAAGACCTGCCTGTTTTTAACTTGTTCTGACTGAATTTGGATGAAATGAACAGCCCAATGTTTTAAATTAAATAGCTGGAAGCATTTTCACTTATAATGCATGTGGTGGGCTTGCATTTCAGTCTGGTTCTCTTTCTGCAGGCATAGTTTATGTCACTTTGATGTCTCCATCCATGATTTGTGGATGCAATCAGACACAGTGCTTAAACATTAAATAACAAACTGCACCTGCTAATAATGGGATATTATGCTGTTCGTGAAACCACAGCTCCTTCAGGCTGCATAATTTGTACTGTAAGTTCATTAGCTGTAGATATTTACATATTGAATAATAGAATCAGGAAAGTGAGAGACTGAAACAACTTACTAGAGTGCATGAAAGCTACTGAATGCTTGATATTAGCTACAGTAGTAGATTAACACTGAACTACATCTGTGGTGGGTTGAACCTGGCTGGACGCCAGCTGCCACCAAAGCTGCTCTGTCACTCCCCTCTTCAGCTGGACAGGGGAGAGAAAATAAAACGAAAGGCTTGTAGGTCAGGATAAGGACAGGGATAAATCACTCACCATTTACTGTCATGGGCAAAACAGATTTGACTTGGAGGAATTAATTTAATTTCTTACCAATGAAATCAGAGTAGGGTAATGAGAAATAAAACCAAATCTTAAAAAGACCTTCCCTCCATCCTGGGCTCAGCTTCACTCCTTATTTTCTCTACCTCCTCCTCCCAAGCTGCACAGGGGGATGGGGAGTGGGGGCTGTGGTCAGTTCATCACATGTCTCTGCCACTCCTTCTTCCCCACACTCTTCCCTTGCTCCAGCATGGTGTCCCTCCCACAGGAGACGGTCCTCCATGAACTTCTTCAACATGAGTCCTTACTACAGGCTGCACCTCTTGACAAACTGCTCCAGTTGGGGTGCCTTCCACAGGGTGTAGTCCTTCAGGAACAGACTGCTCCAGTGTGGGCCCCCACAGGTTCACCAGTCCTGCCTACTCCAGCATGGGCTCCTCTCTCCACAGGTCCTGCCATGAGCCTGCTCCAACACAGGCTTTACACAGCGTTGCAGCCTCCTTTGTATACGTTCACCTGCTCCAGCATGGGGTTCTCCATGGGCTGCAGGTGAATATCTGCTCCACTGTAGACCTCCATGGGTTGTAGGACAGCCTCCCTCAGTATGGTCTTCACAACAGGCAGCAGGGGATCTCTGCTCGGGCACCTGAAGCACCTCCTCCCCGCCTCCTTCTTCACTGACCTTGGTGTCTGCTAAGTTGTTTCTCTCACATGTTCTCAGACCTCTCTTCTGGTTGCCATTCCACAGAAGTGGTTTTGCCCTTCTTAAGTACATTATCACAGAAATGCTACCACTGTTGCTGATAGGCTTGTCCTTGGCCAGCAGTGGGTTCATCTTAGAGCCATCTGGCATTGGCTTTATCAGACACAGGGGAAGCTTCTAGCAGCTTCTGACAGAAGCCAGCCCTGTAGCCTCCCTGCTACCAAAATCTTACCATGCAAACCCAATGCAACATCTAATCTTCTCCACAGACCAAGAAGGCCTAGTTTTGTGCAAATGCTGGTTCATCCTAAAGAGGAGTCTGTTAGCCATAGGTAACATCCTCCTTGTGGCCTGACCTACTATACCTGCACAGTATGGATGATCATCACACACACAGTTGTCCTGGGCTTCCTAGCTCACACAGTGCATGCTCACACATATCTTTGTCTCTGTAAAAAAAGCTCAGAGGGCAGCAGATGCAGTTTTCATGGTGGAAGCTTTCCCTAGCCACCCTTTTCTCTAGTAAGTAACATTTTTTGGAATGTGCAGAGTAAGCTCAACTTGACAGGGAAAGGATATGAGCACCAAAGGGAAACTAGCAGTCAGGAGAGGATTCCCCAGCTGACCTGCAGCTTGCTTCTGGCCACCCCACAAATTCTCCTGGCAAGCTGCAAATAGTTAGCTGGCTGTAGGCTGAACGTTCTGTTATAAACTGTATACCTGGTTGATTAAATTAACATTGATATCAGCAACAAATTACAAACAACTTATTTTTCTTTCAATAATTGAATAAACGGAAGTCATAACTGAAAAAGAAACTTCAGAGTCAACTCCAAAGGCACTGAGATTTTTATGTGCATTGCTTCTCAGAGAACCAAATTACAAAAGCTAAGTTTATAAAACACCTTTCCTCACTCAGATCTGCAAACATCACTTGGGGTCTGGAAGTCAGCTTAATTCTTTTCTGCCTATGAATCACAATCAGCAATAATGTTTATGTAACGGGAGTCTCATGAACAATTGCAGTGATGACACACAAACCAGAAAAAAGCAGATCAGTCTTACATAACTGTTTTAGCTCTGCAGCACTAACAAATAGATGTCATTTTTGCCAGAAAGAAAGATGATAATATTTGACTATGTTCAGGAGCAATAGCTGTAGGTTATAACATCTCCTTCACAACATCACTTTCTGAGCACAAATGTATTTAAAATTTCAGTCTTTGAAGTTGGGTTTTTTTCATATTCATTATTTATTTTACCTTACTTTAACATGGTCATAAGTCTATTTTGGTTTTACACTCGGGGATGAGTCAAGAGTCACGGAGATACTATATTGTGTGGTTTTTCTGTCACCTGTAATTTATCTCAGCATTCATCATTTGAAACCAGGCTCCAAGTTGCTGCTAAATATAAGTCTCTTACTGAATACATGTTTCTAGCCTCTGAAGTTCTGTCCCATAAGTGCAAAGATACAGCCACATTAAGAGAAACTGCTTCGTAGAACTCCTACTACCTCACCATGAACCTACCTACATCTGTTTGCAAACTTGAAAAGTCATGAAATGGTAGTATACTGTAATTATATTGCATCAACTACTGAAAAAGATCTCTAAACATAACTTTTAGTCTCAGATTAACATAACTTTCAGATTCAGATTATACCTGCTAGTAGATACTTGTTCACAGAACAAAAGTGAAGCTTGTACTGTGCTTTTCTTCCCTGTCTTTTTGGTTTTCTCCAGAGAACACGTATTGTATATTTCTACTGCCTGTTGTATACACCAGCTGCATATTGGCTGCCAGATGTTGTCCCAGAAATGTCAGCTGCTGCTTGAGCAGGGAGTGAATGCAATTAGAGATGCCCTGGTGACAGCTTGACACTTATGGTGGCAATGCTTAAAGTTTTAATTGGGCAGCACACAATTTGGATTTTTCCTGAAAACCGGACCATTACACCGTAGTAACATCTTCTTTATCTGGGAGATGCGAAGATCAATATGTGGGCAGATGACAAATGGATTGATAGCTTTTTCTAAAATATCTGAAACTAGTTCCTGAAACACATTCTGCATCCAGTAGGCTGTGAGGAGACTTGCTTTTTAAGGCAGTAAGGAATGCTTTTGCTTTAAAGAAGTTCATTGCTTTTATATTGAAACATTACTATACATAAATATGCAAGATATATAAAATAAAGGACCTGAATACTACTTTCACTACTTATGTGATTAGTTGCCCTTTACTACATTTCTATCTATCAATCACTACTGGCATGTCAATTGTCTTTTCAAATAAACTGTATCTAATCAACTTACAAATTATAAATTAAAAACTTTGGACACAATCATTAAGCAAAATACATCAAGTATATTTAGTAGCAGAGCTATTCTGTATGGATTACTTTAGTGCAGTCATGAGAAGCAAAAATACTCCCCCAAACACGCAAAGTTCAGATTAATAGTAGTCTATTCCTAGAGCTACATGACCAGATCCTACCCAACATCAGATTCATTCTGGATACACAGTATTTACTTAAATAACATCCTTCTTCTGTACCAATTCAAAATCCAAGGGTGGTCTATGTTTGTTCATTTGAAATAGATATCTTTGAACTACCTTACTTGTATCCTGCATTTGCCTTTCATTATAGTCCATCTTAAATAGGTTGCAAATCAACAAGTTAGCTGCTCCATGCTAGCTAAGTGCGTGCTTTATTGGGTAGTATAATTTAAAGTACTTTACTGAAAGATGAAGATGTCTGTAACACTGTTTCCATGTACCAGTACAGTGCAGTTACTGTTCTGTACAGTACAGCAGTTTAGGTCTACCTGATCATCTAGGACAGGGATTAAAATACATTAATTGAAACTGCAGGAATAATTCGGGATAAGGGAATTTAGCTGGATTTTGGCCAAGAGGTTAAATTTATAAATATTTATTCTTGTGAAAAATAATGTAACACTGTACATTAATGTAATGTAAGGCCCAATGTAACGCTGAGTTTTCATTCTCTCTTGAAAAGATAGGTTTTCCAGGAAAATGCTGGGTTTTTACTGTCCCAGAGGGATGAACTATATTTTGAATGATGGATATTATCAGCATTTTCTCTTTACATAAAAGTGATCGTAAGTTATTTTTTTTATGAGTGTCAGTGGGCTGATCTTAGTCTCAGGTTTGCCTTGTATTTGGATAAATATGAAATGTACCTTCAGAATGCGGACAGTAATATCCTGCCTCCTGTTAACCATTTGCCAGACAACTTTGGGAGGTATAATGTAACATTTACAGAAGGTATGAGTGCTTACAAACTGGCAATGCTCTTAGTACCTCATCTCTAATAAGAGCTTGCTCCATTTGAAGACTGCCCTCTCCATTTTACCCAATATGTAAGTCTGTTTCAAAGAATATTAAAAAATGGGAACAGTAGGATCATCAATAATCCCAGAGCCAGATAATCATAGTTCTCCCACTTCTGAGACATTGTAAAAAAAGGATAAATCAATACTGGAAATTTTTTATCTGGCTGAAAAGAAAATACAGTCTCCTTTCCTGGAGTGACCTACATTTCCAATTAACTCACCTAGAGGTTCTATGCATATGATCATGTCTTGGACATGATCCGTGTTGGACTGGGACAACACAGTCATCCTATCTAGACCACATATCCACTGAAAAGAAGGGAGAGGAGTCAGAAAATGATTTATGCTGTTCCACTCAATTATCATTCATTCTTAGAGCTCTGTTTTCCATACCTTCACCAAGTCAATGATCTGTTTCTTGGTCTGGGATCCCCTCATTATTTACTACTGGGTATACAGAGCATCAAACCAGGCAAAACTTCCATGGGAGAGCAGTGCGGTATAGCTGAAGAATGTGAGTGTAAATTCATTGGGCAATATCTGTAAAATGTTATCACCTTTTTCTAGAGTCAGAAACATATACCTGTTCAGACCTTTTTTGGCTACATGTTCTTTACATTGTGCCTGAAGTTATCTCAACATTTATGGATTAATTTCAGATTCACTTTCTCATTCCATGCTGTTAAGTGAACACTTTGCTTCCTGCACTCATCACTTTCTAGGTATTTTGCCGTGCAACACTTGTCAGCAAGCCACTGCAATACATTTTTCTCGCTGAAGTGTTACTGAGGAATATGGTTTTGAAACTGCGGTGTGAACAGCTCTGACATTTTTCCTCTCTGTTACTGATTTCACATTAAAAAGGCAGGACTAACACAATCAAATGTCAATATATGAACAGCCAGAAGTCAAAGGAGAATAAACCAACAACCACAGAAAATTCACAGAAGGCAAAAATTTTCTTTCAGACCAGCAGTTACAGCCTTTTGCTTCTGTACAGGTTTTGTGGCCAAAGCCACCAATAATTCTCCCATTTTATCTGGGAGCAAACTTTTTCCTGTGGAAGCAATATATTATATATGAACAACTAGAAAACAGACCTGCTGTTGAAATCTTCCAGAACTGAAACTCAGAAAGATGCATAGTCTTACCAAAAAAAGAAGTAAAAATACTGAGAAATCACCTAGGCATTAACTGATTTCACTATTTAGTTTAAAGCTAAGTGTTAAGCAGCACAGTTGTTACTCTGGGGATGGGGAGGGAGTGTACCAAGAATGTACTTATTTCTTTCAAGATTATAATTCAATTTGGAAACTAACTATCATAAAATATACATGCTAGGGTTTACTTTTAGGTCAGAGTCATATGTTAAAAAATATTACTACCCTAGATTTTGAAAACAGCCTGAGTCATGTAACATAACCTCATTTTGATCATTCTGAGTTTAGAAAATGTACAATTACTGATGCTGGCAAGAAGTCACACCAAGGCCAAATGAGATTAATAAGAAATAAAACTTCATGTCAGTAGCATAATAGAAACTTAAATGAATAATCAAATGGACAGAACAATCACACAGCCTTGGCAGCAAAGTACAAATAAATGGGCTTGAAAGCGACAAGAAAGCTTTACAGTAAGCACTTAAATCATCAATTTGAAGATGTTTTATGTTCAAAATGTTGCAATAAGTTTCATAATACTTAAAATATAAAGTCATCTCATAGCTTTCACTGCTGACCTTAGCACAGCAAAAAAATCTGTAAAAATCACAAAGTAGGAAAAGATTGGTTTGAAACCATTGGGCAGGTGTACCAATAGTGAGGATTCATTCCACATTCATTTTCTACACTGCCCAAATTTCAGAGACTTCTTCAGCATCTCTCCTGGTGGATAGCAGGGCAGAATTCTAGAAAGTGAAGTTGAACAGACTCAGCAACACTCTCGTGTTCTTGGATGTTTGGTTACAACTCCTTCAGACAGTGGTACATTTATGGGAGACATGTAATGAACAATGGCTGCCATTGAAAACATGTTTCAACTACTGCAGCACTAAAGATGCCAACTTCCACGTTATGTGAAGGAACAGTTTATGGTAACTGGTAAATGTCACCAGTGATATGCTCTTACAAACTTACATCCACCAGTACCCATGTTCTTTCGAAACTGTTTAAAGAGAGGAAAAATTTTCATTATTCTGGAGAGAAATAGCTTCCATTTTTTCCTCCCCAGAGTTCTCCAAAGATGCCTTTCAAGTACATGGGCAGAATATCTACACATGTACCAGAAATTCAGTGAAAGAAAAGGAGATAATATACAGCACCTACATAACTGACCAAAGCCTACAACCTGAAAATTCCTCTACTGTTTCCATCAGTGGCAGCATGACAATGCATGTTAGCATGAGATGATCAAGCACAAGTAAAGCTAAATATTCATCAATATCTATTCTGTACAGAAGTGAGACTTAAGCCCAATTTAAGCACACTTAGGAAGGTTTAAGAAAAAACATGATCTAGGCAAAAGAAAGATAGTCTCTGTAAGCCTTTTTCCTACTACCTATCACACCAATGCATTTTTAGACTCTGTACATTCAGTTTTACACTTTTTTCCAGAAAAGATTTACTGGTTAGAGCACATTGTGTTGCAAATAACATTGATATAAACAATTCATGTGTGTACTGCCCAATTATTTCAATATTCAGGATTAAGACAGAAGGAGAGACTTCAAGTTATTTTCAAAATACCAAACAACTGCTCAAGTCTTTATGCACAGCTTACAGGACAAGGAAGGCAGGTACCTAGTTAGGTCTCTGGAAAGAGCACCAAGAGCCTCAGCAGAGTGGAGCAAGTAGCTAAAAGGAAACATAGGTGCAGAAAGGTGGATTTCACTCAGTAGAATTTAGGCCATCTAAACCCAGCACACACTTTTTTTTCTCTATTGCACAGCACAGTGGATGAATTTCTGTGGCCTACTTGTGCATAAGGTTGAAAAAGATGACTGTAATGGCTTGTTTTGGCCTTCAGTTCATGTGCCTGATTTTCCTTTGGGCTACACTTTCCCGCTGCTCTGGCAATAAATAGCCTATATTTAGGAATGCTTAAAAACATTTTCCCACTGCTACAACAGAGTAAAGGGATTTCAAGAGTAAACAAAACTCATACCTTCAGGCCTTACACAGCTTTAAATGTTGTTTTTTTCAAGGAAGTTCTCTTACCTCTTTTTCCATTTGAAGTCCTTCAGCTCTGATATTTCTCTCAAATACTTCCCTTTTTTCTGTCTGCGGGTTGGATTTTCTATACACCAGAATGTAGTCAATCCGACATTTTCCATCTCTGAAATATAGTCCATTGGTTTTGTTCTTATCAGGTACTTCCTGTAAAGAGAAAATCAATATTTCAGTAACGACAGTTTGCCTTGATAAACAACACTTCATTGCTGTTTGCATCATCAGTTTTCAGTAATACTCAACAGGAAAGATAAGGAATTGGAACAAGCTGTTCAAGTTTTTAGGTGCTTTACATACAGTGCCTCTGAGGT
>JAVJGJ010000057.1:47695237-47726773 GCA_035590215.1 Microhierax caerulescens | reverse complement strand
TCCCTCTGAGGTCATCTGAAAGCAGTACAGACTTCCCCACCTCAACACCAGGAGGTCTCCTTAGGCAGATGGTCATAAAGCCACAGGATAGGAGAGAATAGAGAACACAAGCCAACCTTCCTCCCCCATCGCCCTCCATAAAATTAGGAATACCTTCTTACATATAAAATAAAGCAGAGAGTAGTATTAATGAAGCATAAATTTAAAATTAAGAATCTAGTATGGTAGAATGTCTCTGTGCATGTGAAGAGAATAAACAATGACATAAGCATTTACTGCAGTGAGAAACACTAAAACGTGGTGCTCATTGCTTTGTGATGGCTGTAGTACTTCTACCTCACAGGACAGAGACAACAATATGAAGGTCCTGTACCTACCTCATCACACCTCATCAGATTAACTACAGAATATTTTTTGATTAAGGAATAGCTGAGGAAACCCACTGGATTTATTTGAAAATAATTCCTGGCGTTTCGTCTAGCAGTACGTAAATGCAATAAATACTGTTTCTTGGCTATTTCCTGCAAAGAACGTGTGTATTCAAACATTTGCTCTGACAGAAAGAAACAACTTGATTTCACTGTTAATAAGAGGTCAGGCAGGTCCCTCTCCTGAGATGTAAATACCAAACTGCTGGCCTTTTTCCAGAAATTCAGGAGATGAAACCCTCTACAGATCCGCCTCACAATTCAGCACTATTTCCACGTAATCCAGGGGTTGAGCTTTCACTTTCAGAGATGTTGAAATTGTGTGGCAGTTTTCAGATTGGACTATTTCATACAAAAAATGTACACTGTGAATGATGTATGGGAACAAACAGCACTCCCTCATAGCAGTATAACGGGCAGAGGCCTTCAGAGACCTCAAGATCAGTCCAGCTCCAAGCTCAACGGAGGGTTAGGCTAATTTCTCTGTGTTTTTCCAGAATTTGCTCACCCATTCCTGCCAGAAATTACCATGCCCTGCAACATATGATCAAATCTCTGAAAAAAAATTAGTATTTTGCCTTTCACATCTGGGAAAAGTAGGGAATTTGCAAGATACTTTCTCCATAGGAGAACTGCTTCTGAATTTAAATCACAAAAAGTGAACACAGTAATAGGAAATATGACTTACAGAAAAAAACCCCAAACAAACCCAATATTCCCATTCAGAGTTTAGTGTAAGCTATCTTCCTGATTCTCAGCAGGCATTTTGATTCAATGGAAAAACCAACGAAAGGATCACAAACGTTCCATCTCCTTGGTACATCCAGTTTACTGAACACAGAAAGGGGAAATTTTCTAAGATTCTTTAATTGCAGTGCCTGACTCCTGACACAGCCTAATGCAGAGTTGATATAATGGAACTATTCTTTGAACTGAACAAGAAGGCAAGAAAAAAGATTCAAGCCCTAAGGAAATAACAGTAACAAGCCATTTATATCTATACTGCATATCATTCTGACAAATGATATTACCAAGATATCAGAATACTAAATATGAAGACAGCTCAAGAAGCACAAGAAGGTTTTTTTCCCATTAAAAAAATCTACATTGAGAAGATGTAAAGAAAACCCCAAAGGGTATTTAAGGTTATTTAAATAAAGAAAGGGTGCAATAGAATATTCAGAGAGAGTGGGTCAGGTTGGTGGTCCTGCTCGGATTTCTAAGCCTCCTGGCGAGCCATCCTTCCTGCTCTGTAGGTCCCAGAGTCTCTACATGTATTTTAGCAAGTGAAGTGGTGTAATAGGAAAGGATCTGTAGATCAAAACAATTTGTGCTGGGGATCTGCTGTCCACACTATGTAGGCTTGAGGGATCATTTTGGGCCGACTCTAATCTGGTCCAGGAGACTCACTGGAGTACATCTCACAATTTATTTGTGAAGGATCCACATTTAAAACCCAACACTACTCTGGAACGCAAACAAAGCATGGGTAGGGGAAATCAAGAGATTCACTTGAAATGTACATTCCTGATCTGTACTAAAACGTTAGCACAGACCCATTCCATAGACTACTACAAGGAATGTGTCTTTCTCATCATGCAGTAGTGACTCCACTGGAGAAACAGATTTGCCCTTTATGCTTCCAACATTTCATCTTTCTCTGAAGAAAATTGGTTTGCCCTACACTGACTCATCAGTGCGTGTAGAACCTTATATTAAAGATCATCTATGAGATTTAGCCAAGTTATATGACTTGTAGGACTTCTTCCCCTATAAATATGACTTCCTGAGACAACTACTTGCTCTTAGCCTCGTGAAATACTTTTCAACTACAATATTGTAATTTTTTGCTCTGAAAGACAGCTTGGACACCCTTATCTGTACTTGAAGGTCCTTTTCATTTTAGGAACATAGTATGTCAAATCCAGACTGACAAACCCTACTAGACTGGTATGGGCTCTGAGAAGGAACCCTTTCTGTTGCCCTCTGCTATAGCCTGTAGGTCAGCTTTATAGACAGCCTGGACTTGCAAGAACTCAGGATCCAACATGATATGGAGACAGTCAGGGCTGGCCCAGCAATGTCAGGAAATAGCAGCTTCAGGGCTTTTGCATTGTCCACAGTATTCCAGGCTTACACTATTCCAGACACTTTTCTCCTATCTTGAATTTTGCTGACCCTGCTCTAGACATTGCATCTCCTTTCCATGTGTTGTGACTTCAAAATTCAGTCTTCCTAAACTGATTTTAAAAATAAATCTAGAACCAAGTCTGACTGCAGTTTTTGGTGAGAAAGTGGTCTAGTCTACTCCTTCATCTGAAAAAGGATGCTGGAAGTGGAAGAACAGGGAAGACATCACTCTAACAAGAAGTTTAGCATTTCTGGCTATCTTGGCAGCTTTATTTCTAATACACATATCTGAAGTTGTATAATCAGGAATTCTTTAACCAAGGAATGCTGTAGTTTTCTAGTTTTCCTATTTTCAGGCCTACAATTGGGAGTCATCAACATTCATTAACATACAACTCATACACATGCACATGCTAGAAGAGCTTTAGGCTAAAGGGTTTACCTGAAAGTTTTTTTGTTCAAAATAGGAGGATTTGTATACCTAACAGCTACAGAAACTTTAAATGGAACTTTTAAACAAAAGTGTAGTTAGGGAAATCAAGGAAAATTGAAACTTTACCTGCAAGTCTTTAAAAAAAAAAATCAGAAGGGACTCCAATGTTTACTAATTTAATGAGAGATTACATTATTTCTTCATTCCTTATTATTTCAGTATACGGTTATGATCAATGTGGATGTTCAATGAAGATAGGATCTGCGAATTCTAAAGAGAACATATTTTCCTGTTGTTTCTGGCTACTTGAAATTAGAGTCCCCTGCATGCAACTTCATGGCTGGTGGGGAGGGTTAACACTTACAACATTAACAGTGATAACTTACAAACTTAAGCAGAAAAAGAAGAACCCAAACACACACACACACACACACGGTTTTTAAAGCACAGTTCTAATCAAAGAACAAGTATATTTTTCCCGTGTGTTCTTTTTTCTTAATATCCTTTTCCTATTTCGATTATAATTTTGTGGAAGCTGCAACTTCATTTTTCCATGTATCTTCACTGGTTGGTATATTCTTCTTGACATCATAATATATTTAATTACATGGAACTTTTCTAATAATGAAATTGTGTAGGCTGCAAAATCAAATGCTCAAAAGTTAGGAAGTAACAGATTTGTAGTCTTCTCTGAAAGCTTAGATAATCTCTTTCCATATTCATCTTGATCACTGAAGAAGACAGGGATTTGGTGGAAAAAAATTAGGTACTTAGCCTGTATTTTACTAAGTACACACAAGAAAACTGAACTGAATTTGCACAAGCTGTCATTAAGCACCACAAAGAAAATCAAAATTCTTATTTTTCAACATGAATACCTTTTTACTGCCATAATCTTCAGTGGAAGCTCCAATTTATAAAAGAGTTGGTTAAAACAAATTCTATTCTGCACATATAAACTTATTTAAGTAGAAATCAAATTGTATTCCAGCTCCATCATTCTCCCTTGTTTGGATAAGGACTGATTTATTGATCCATAGAAAGAAAGGCAAAATAAATGCATACATAGAATACAGCCTCTAAATAATGTTTCCTTTAATTTTTATCGTATTTCTGCTGCTACTCTAGTTCTCAGAAAATGAAACTTCAGTGGAAGTAATACAATATTTTAGTGATAATATGTCCCTGGATATAAATTGTAAAGTATATATGTAATTGTTATATTGGCATATGTAAAATACATTTTGATCAATGCAAATAAAGGGAATGTGATTTTCAACTTGCTCAGACTGTGGCTGTGTTTGAATGAAACATAGAACAAAGAAAAAAGCCCTACAAAACATCTTTATCCAAGGGACAAACTGAATGTTTGTCCCAGTATGGCTCTGCATCTGTTAAGGAACTTTTGATAAAGCTCCATCCATAAAGCTTCATTGCATTTTCTCATTGACCACAAAAAACTAACAGTTGAAGCAAACAATATTTCAACTTATCAAGCTAAACAAAAGTGGTAAAACCCCTTTGGTATGTCCTTGTAATTGATTTTGATTGTAAAATCATTTTAATTAATTCAGCCATAAATAATATTAAATAATTTTGCTGCAATGTTAGTTTCAAAACTAAACCAAACATCAGTACATTTAGAGAGACTTTCACCAGTGCCAGATCCACTGTCCTGATGACATTAAGGTTGATCCACAGGCTCTCTTAGCTATTCCACTTAACTGAAAGACTGAAAGGAAGCTTGAAGCTTCAGACTTCACGCCACCATTATAGCTGTGTTCCTATATTTATCCATACAGACTGCAAAACATTTAAACAGTGTTATCTTTTCCCTCTGGAATTAAGCAGAGGCCTAGTACTTTGAAACTTCTTTTTATAGGCTACAGCATCCCTCAGCTCCCATTAAGACTTCCAATCTTCTGGGGTTTTTTCCCCTCTTATACATATACATGACTTACATTGCTATTTTCCTCAATTATAGTTATGCAGGAAAAAAAGAGAATTCAACTAGGAAAGTACTTCCTTTCCCTTTTCCCCTTTCCCTTTAAAAAACAAGGATTACATCAAAGTGAAAAAAAAAAAAAGTTTTACAGTATTGTTAAATTAACAGCATCATATCTTGCTCTATGCCACCCTTTGTCCTTCTGATGGCTTTCTGTTCATTTTTCCTTTTTAACTTGCAAAGATCACTTAGCTTTCACCTGCAGCATTTTGTTAAAGACCATATGGTACATGATGCCAAAATGTAACACAGGAGTATCATGTCAGATTAAGCTATTATAGTGCAAACAGGCAAAGAGGGCCCTTTGTAAGTTGTATGGGAAGCTGGGGAAGAGCAATGAGTAAAGAGGAAGATTAAATTGTGAGCAAGGTCAAATGTATCTCTGGGTGCCCTGAATTTTGTTGCTTTAATTATCTGTCTAACCACTCCAGGAGTGCAGCTCTCTATGGGCTGAATTTCCAGCACAATGAAAATCTGTGACTCTTTTCTCAGCATTGCTTCACAAAAGATCTTGCACCACAAAACCCTCTAGCTCCTGCAAAAGATAGAATCTGTAATTGTATCTCCCAAACGTTAACTAAACTAGTAAACAAAACACAGTCAGGGCAGGGCTTCAGCAATATCTTACAGCTTCCTGTGCTTTTTAATTGTTGGTACAGTCCCTGCCATTTCTGATCTGTGCCAGTCAGCTCTCTGCCAAAAAGTTCTCAGGCACAGCTTGCAGGTAACATTAGATCACTCCAGTAAGTAGTTTGAACACGGCCACATTTCTGAGGTGGGGAAAAGGAGACAAGTCCCTGGTCTCTTCTTTTTACTCCCTGAGGAGACAGCCCTAACATTCATGGGTTGTAGGGCAGCTGGAGGCAAAGTCAAAGGGTACCATGTTCCTTTCTGCACAAAAGACACAAAAAGGAATTTATCATTTTATCATGGCTCCACGATGCTTTGTCTGCTTTAAGACATAATTTGAAGGGCACTGTGTGCTGAATGATTCCTCCATGGTACGTTCTCAGAATCATCATTATACACCATCAGATCGCTTGTTCTTCACTGAAAGGCAATGTTTCTCATACCCGATGCCCAGTGCTTTTTAAGAGAGAATTATGACAAATTCTCCTCCCCCTTCTTCCTTCCCCCCAAAGGAATAATATAGGGGAAACTTTTCCATTCTTTTCAGAAGCTGTGAAGCTTTAGACTCCCATGGTTCAGAAAACAAGCAGACAACAAAGGCCTGTATAGACTTTTCACTGGGGGTGCATGAAATCAATAAGTTCTCCTTTTAACTTGAGCTATTTTATATTTCAGCATTATAATCTTAGAATGGAAAACCAGTCCCCATGGGAAAGGTCAGATACAATGACTTGCAGAGAATGATATTTTAAATCAAATTACATTTATTTCCTTTTTATAATAAGCACGAAGTGTATAATTATTATATTAATTTTTGTGTTCTTACCTCTCCCACAACTTCCAACCTGCTGGCATCATCAGAAGTACTGGTCAAGTTACCATGGTGAAGCAGGGAGTCATCATCTTTGGAAGGGCTGTTCACACCTTCTAACTCATCAAAAAAAATGTTGACATCCTTAGCTACTAAAAACAAAAATAAAAATATACATTCAAATCACCATTGAACCAAATGAAGACACCAAGTGTATCACATTATCAACAATCCCTCTTTTTAGTTCTGGTGTAAGTATATACTATATTAAGTTTAAAATCTGATGTACGTTGGTGGAGTACTTTCTTCACCAATGAGCCATGTAAAGATTCAGGATACCACAATACCTCTCTAATGAAAAATAAACAATTTTCTGTTGCAATATAACATATGTTAGCTACCTCCTCAGCTTCTCTTGAAGTAAGTGGCTTAAAAGATTATCTTCTGGATTAGTATGGTCTCTGAAAATTTGTTATTATAAAGCAGCAGAATTTTTAACATACTACATAAAGTATTGTTAGAAGTTGTACAGACCTGTGGGGCAGCCAGAGGCAGGAGACCTCAAATATTTAAAAGGCATTGAATAAGTGAGCCTGGGTAGAAGTTTGTCTTTGCACAATTTGGCATGTTTTAACGCATGTAAATCTGGCATAATAACATCTACCTCCTGCACAGCCCCCAGCTGTGCACGAAGAAATAGCTTAAAGCTACAGGATGCTATAATAAACCCAAGTCTCATGAAACTTGAGCACATTCTTCCACCCTAGGGATCTGGAAGCTGGGCTCGGGGCCAAGGCAAAGACAGCACAGCCGAGGGTGGCCCCCTTCCCTCCAAGCCCCCAGACAGCACCGCGGGGACACCTGGCCTGGGCATCCCAGGGCTGGGCCTGACCCTGGTGCTTCCCACTGGGGCTGATATGGGTGTCAGCCCCTGGGCCTGGCCTTGGCCCATCCCTGTCCAGGGCAGGGCCTGGCAGTCTGGGCCTGGCCCCCCACCCTCCTTGCCCTGGCTAGGGTGGTGTGCCGGACCCAGGCTGCCAGGCCCTGCCCTGCTCCCCCACCATGGGGAACCCCTGGGCCAAGTGGTACCCTGACAGGAGAGATCTACTTGAGTAAAAGGGTTGAATTTCCTCCACCTTTAATGCAATGACAATGTCGTGATAATTTTACTCCAATCGAAATAAACAACACCGCTAGAAGGAGTTAAAGGTTGGCACTATGCTCAAGATTAAAGCAGTGCTAGTTTTAGGGTGACATTCCCTGCTCTGCCGAGCGAGGAGGTGATGAGAAGCTGTGGGCAGAGCCGGTGTGCAAGCCTACAATCCCACATAAGCACCACTGACCTGCTGACCAAGCAGCTGTTGGGTGGGCGATGCAGGGTGGGCAGGCTGTGGCCAGCAAGGTCTACCTTTGCACCCCATACACTGCAGGCCTGGTGCGAAAAGCTGATAACGGATGTGTGTGGGGAGAAGAAAAATGCCTTGGCTGAGGACAAAGCTTCAACTGTGGATAGACTTCATCTCTCTGACCTCATGCTTCATAGGCAAAATCCAGAATTATGACTGTAGAGTCATAATTGTTAGAAGGGCCCCCTGAAGGTCAGCTACTGAGCCTCCTCCCCTGAGTAGAACAGGATCAAATATCTATTACTCTTGACAGAAATTTCTCTCGCCCACTCTCCCTCGCACTTTTTTTGTAAACTTGACTGACTTCTGTAATCATTCCTCTTCTGTGCAATAAAACCTCCTGATCCTTTTGCTTCTCCGCAACTCCCCTAATGTAGTGACAGGCACTTGTGATTCCTGTTGATGAGAATTTATATTAACAGGGAACACACAAAATCTCTAATTGCTGGTGGCAATTTAATACCATTTCTAACTACAGGCTGCAGATATAAAAACCCACTGTGGAGAGACTGAATAGCTTGCCAGAAATTAACAGCCATTAACTGTTCTCCACAAACATAAGCATTTTGTAACCTCCTTTTCACTATTCCCTTCTGCAGGGACTATAGCACATTTTAAGAAACCTTTTTTAAAAATCTCCAGTGCTACCAACTCCACAGTCTCTGCAGGTGACCTTTTTTTAACTATCACAAGCAGAAGAAAGTTTTCTTCATAATATTCATCCTGAATACGCACCTATGTTGCAATTTAAATATATTATTCTTTTCCTGTCAATCATGAACAGGGAGAAGAGATTGGTCCCTTTTTCTACATGTCTTTCACAGTATCTAAAGTCTGTTATTACAGCTGTTGGTAGATAAAAAAGAAAACCCTACCAAAATATTCAAGAACCCTTCTTCTTCATTCTCATGCATAAATTAAGGACAAGGTTAATTACATACATTGTATTTTTGATTATAATACTTATAAAGCTACTAAAAATTTCAGAAACAATAGAGAAATCTTCACGTCCAAATTAATCTACTCTATACACTAGACTAATGAGCTAATCTAAGCAGCATAATTTTTCATAGAGATTCTGAGTTTTAAATACTTTTTTTTTTTCACATACACAGTATAACAATAGGGAATTCTGTGCTAAATTAACAGTTTTTAGAATAACATACTGCTACTTGAGTTTAGCAATTTTGGGGTTGCATAATGACTAATCTAGCTATCATTCTTTGTACCCTAAAATTAGTTTTGCACAATATTTAAACCCTACTTAACATATCATAATTCATATCATAATTCCTACTTCATATCATCATTCATCAGTTTTACATAGCACCCCCTGTTCTGGAGGATCCCAACCAGCTTTTATAGAGATATCAGAAGTAACAGCATCACCTACTTCACTTTCTTGTATATTGTGTGTATCATCATAGTCTGTGAACACAGAGATAGAAACCCTCTTTTTTGTTGTTGGTTTTTTGTTTGTTTGTTTTGGCAGATGCTAAGTTTCTCATGTAATTTTAAGGCCATTTTTACTATCAGTCCATTTATTTCATTATTTCACTTATCCTACTTTTGTGAATAGTGCCAGCATACCATTAGAGACAAATACCCAGGATGGAGTTTTTCACTTTAAAACCAGCCTTGGCCTCACACCATCCTGTTCCCAGCTAGGGGTGAGCTTACTCACAGGGCTGGAGAAAAGCATTCTGGAGGTGTTTTGGTTTATGTGATGGGGAGAACCTGCAGTTCATCAGTGTCACTGTGGCTGCATTCAGCCTGTCCTAGGACGAACTACAGAGGGTTTAGGAGACTTAAAAGGCAAAAAACACACTCCAGTTTGTAGCACATGCAGCAGTAATATTAAAGAATTATTTGCCACCTTGATCCATTTCAATCCACAAAAGCCACACAGGAGATGTTTATAAAAGACAGCGGAACAACCACAAACAGCACAGTCTAACCACCTACTTCTTCACTGTCCCTACAGTTTCAAAGGGTAAGCCTGGAAACATTCCACCCCAACAGATAATAATCTGGATGTAGGATCATGACCAGCTTTTTCATACATGTTCATATGAGAAGAATTCTTCTGAATACTCTGCTGAAAGAGCTACTGAAACAGAAAACATTTTGAATTACTGGAAACTTCACTAAACTGAAACCCACCAGAGTGCCTCCATGAGAGCAACACATGAACCTGTATGTGATCCAACACCTCAATATAGTTTGAAAACTACTGTGGAAAATACAAAAATAATTATATAGTGAAGCTTTCTGGGGATTATGGAAGAAATGTATCTGTTGCAGACAGAGGCAATGAAAAATGTGAAAATGAAAATTCTGCCTGTATGCTATGCTCAGTGGAATTTGAAATAGCATTTTCCTGCCATTGAGTATAATTTTTCCTGCCATTTCATACGTTGGTACAAAAGACGAGACCTTTGAGATACTAGAATTGTTGCTTCCTGGCATGCCAGTAATGCATTGGGTTGCAAAATACGTGTTTTTTAAGTGAGTGTTTTGAGATACACAACTTGTATTGAATGTGTCTGGGGGTGTCAAGCAGAGAATTACTGGATTATTCTGAGGACTTGTGAGGAGTAAAAAAAAATAAAATATCTTATTTCAAGGTCACTTTAAAATCCAGCTCATCTCAGCAGTGACTAAAAGTTGTGGAAGCAGTGAATCTCAGCTGGTTTGGGAAATTATCTACCAGGACCTGTCCACATTGCCTGTAGTAGAAAATTGCTTCTGTCAGAAGTATGCATATAACTGTCCTGCTGGTTGGTAACTTCAGCAAATAGGATAAGTAGCGATGTGCTGAACTACCTCATCAGCACTAAAAGTATCTGTTACCTTTTTCCAGTTGTAGTAACAGTGTGTTGCTGGTGAGACAGCAGAGCTCTTTACGCTATAGTTGCCTTGATGTGTATGCTTTTGAAAATACACTTTTAGTATTTCAGTTGTCACTGACACTAAACATGGGGCCCTAAAATTTGCTGAGACCATTTTTTCTACCCTCAGCCTCACTGGATACTTAAAAAAAAAAATAATCATAAAATACTGTTGCACAAAACTAAATAAATAATTAGAAGCAAATTCTGTTTGCTTTACTTTAATAATGGTGATGGTACTTCCAAGCCAACTCTCAGGCTGCCTGTAGCTCAGCCACTCCATGCCAATGGACATGAACACCTACATGGCCAAATGTTGCTAAAGGCATAATCAGGGCTCAGTCTTTTCTGTCTCCTTCAGATCACGATGTGCATATATCCACAAATTACCTTAGCCAAACAGTATATTGTAATTCTACCATATATATGCTATTTGGAAGACAGACCGGTGCTATTGTATAGTCACATCTTTTTAAGCACTGAACTTTAACAAGAATACAGAGCAGCATGTACATTATTGCTAAAGGAGATACTAAGAATTCCCCCTCCGGTTTTACAACAGCTTAAATATGCAAGTTCCTTTGTCCCCCTCATGTTCCATTTTAAGGAAAGCAAAATGTCTTGATAATCCAGAATCCCTTGAGGAAAAAAAAAACAACCGTGAATGCACAAATATTTTTAACCCAAATATAGTAAAACCACATATTTTGAAAACTGAATGCTGGGAAACGTCTGAACAAGCATCCATGCATAATCTCAGTAGGTCCACAAGCCACTGTGGACCAAAAAGCTGATTTTGGTAGGTCTCAAAGATAAGATAACTCCTTTAACTTTCTGAAGATGGACACTCAAAACCTGAGGTGCCTAAACATAAGAATTTTCATTAAAAAAACGTGACCTGACTAAGTTTTTGCATGGCAAGATGGAAGCATGCTCAGAGAACATGTTTCTGTTCATTAATTGTCATTTTATTACCTATTGTCACACCAAGCCATAGAATACACTCTAGCTTTGGATAATGCAAACTGAAGATCAGTATTCCAGAAACTGCTCTTTGGAAGCTTTTAGAACTATCAGTAACACTGAAAAGCATATTTCTTTAAAAATTCTTAATGGCAAAGTTTATAAATATATAACATTTCCACATGTTAATGGTGGTAGAAAAAATGTTTGGGTTTCAGAGCATCAATATTGTAGAATACCCCTTAAATACATGTTTAGCAGAGACCTCAAAGAAGAAATGTTCCAGTACAAAAATCCAAGAACCCTTCTGTGTCTTGTGGTACATGTTATGTTTCTACAGCATCTATTTTGATTTTTTGATAGAAACATTTTTCTGCATTTATAAAGCTGGCAGATAAAATTTAAAAGTCTTTGCTTCAACAAGTCCATCCTACAGATACCACGCAGCCCTGAACTTTTTATTATGTTTAATGTTGAACACAGTAACCACACAGTGGATCAGCAACCCCATCTCGGGAAACTCGCTGATATCTGGCATCCAGATTATGAGAATTAAAATGTTAGAATCAGATTATTTTTTATTAAATTTAGTGAGAGTCAATGTAAACTGGATTTTGAAAAATATTTTTAAAAGCCAGAGATTTCTTAGAATTTTAAGTTTACTGCATTGGCAATAAAAATAAGTTTCATACATTCAAGCAAGTTACAGGAATTCATTAAAAAACTTGAAATCTGACCTTTTTAAATAAAGCTCTTTACTGCTTTTCTATAGGAAGTCCATCTTCTCAGTGTAATAAATAGGAAAAAGCCATGAAAGCCTTTGCTAGCTTTTGTCATGCCCCTGAGGTCACCCCCAGCCCTGAGTGTCCTTGCCTGGAACCCCAGGGTTCCCCACACACTGCTCAGGTTCAAGGACCCCATTTCAGCCCCCCAGGACTGTCAGCCCCTGCCCGAGTGATACCACAGTAGGGCTGGTCTCCAGCTCCCTACAGCCCTGCCCTGCCTGGCCATGGCCCCACCGCGCCAGGGAGGTGCCTGATGACCAGGGCTGGTGGGGCTGCTCCCGATGCCCTGGGCTGCTCTGCTCCTGGCTGTGGCATGTGTACGGGCTGTGAGTAGGCAGCAGTCGGTCATTCTGGTTTCTACCTGACAGATTGTTCATGCAGAACCTTGACACCTTTGCTGTATAGTTTACAAGTTTGATTTAGGGTCAGATGCATCACCCTGTTTTGCAATCCCCTATTTGACATGTGTGCCTATAGCCATTTTCAGATTAGTAATTATTGTTTCTGGATGTCTCTGACAGACTACAGATAATTTCTGAATATCATGTGGTCAGGAAGAAACTGCTTTATAAAAGACTCACCAGAAATCTTTAGAAAAATGTGTTTAACATTCCACTATGAGCTATAGTACTTAAATGCAGAATTTAGCTCTGATGTAGAAATTACTTTTCTAATCTAAGTCTTTTATAATAGTAGTATATTCACATAGCAGTAAATAACAATATGGTAAATCTTTATCTTCATTTGCAGTCTAATTAAGGTACAAACAACAACAAAAAAAGTAGCTTTAGAGCAAAATGTTTGTTTTAAGTAACTACAAATAAATAAATCTCTGCTGTTGAACAATCACTCTTGGCAGCCTACCAAACAGAAACATGTACCAGCTAGCTAAAGTTGCACAAGGTACCATTTAAATAGAGAAATGCTCAGGAAACTTATGCTAGCAAGAAATAATATGCAGTGCTTAAAAGCATTGTTAGCTTTTTAAAATTTTCATTCAGTGCTAGCATCAACTGGAAATAAAAATAACTATTCAGAGCAACCACACTAGAAAAAATATTTAGGCATGTTTATCTTAATTGTGATATTCCAACAGACTGCAGCTGACAAGACACTCCCCTGGACATGTAACAAGCCTTTGCAAACTGGGTTGTACAGTCATAGCAATCCTTTTGTCTTTCCAGAAGAAAATGCAACTGAAGGACATACAGATTAACTTCCCAACAGCAACCATATCTGGTCTGGATAAAGAAAAAACAGTCTCCAAGGCTGTAAAAGTTGTATCCTTCTCAAATGGCTCGAAAAAATTCTATGAATTAAAGTCTTAGTTCTTAAAAGACTTTTTGTTTAATGCTGTTCAGTTTTGCAATTATATTCAAATTGCTAAAACAGTTCTTTTCAGTTTATATACATTAATCACTAGCATATATTTGTTTTACTTAGAGAAGCATTCACCTACGTTTACACGTCCACAGTGCAGATGTTTGTGTCTAAGCTGTGGTAGTGATTCAAGTTAGTTTATCTCCCAAAATTCCACCTGCAGGCCGCAGAGGCAAATAGCCATTTCCAAATTGCAGGTCATCTAATCTGTATGAGACACCTACTGTCAAATGAGACAAACTGGGCTGTAGACATGCTAGTTATGTTCTGTCGATCGCAAAAGGAGCATAGACAATGAATTAAGGTCTTGATACCTTCATTGCAAACCCCTGTGTTCAAGTCAGAGGAATACCGCCTTTATGGCCACAGAAAAATGGCATACTTTTAAAAGAAGCAAGGGTTTTAATCTATGTATCATAGATGTATCATTCGAGGTTATAAGCAAATTTGTGTCCCGTTGAATGAAAATGTTGGATTATTCAGCACAGGCATATAATCAGACACAGTACCCAAGGTAAGCTGAGATATGGCCGTTTTAAAAAGAAATTGCTTTGGACAAACACTGTTAATAAATTTAATATCAACATCTAATCATTTTAGACAAATATTCCATTTTTATTCTTCTCAGCCATGTGCTTGAAACTGAGAAGATAACTGTTTCTTTACATTCCAGTATGGCCTCTCCCATCTTTAATTTGCTTATCTATCTTGTCTATTCAGCCTCTGGAAGACTCTAATGCCTTTTCAGCCTCCCCAGTCCACATCCCAGCTGCCCCCAGACCTGTATCTGGGCTGTGCAGGTGTGGAGAAGGGGGAGAAAGCAAAATCTCATATTAAGGTTTTCTGACAGAAAAAGCCTTTTTTAAGTCACAAATCACAGGTTTCATCCTAAACCTAGATCTTAAATAATGAGTTGATTAGTTTTCAGATTATTAGCCCTGTTATCATCCTAATCTGAGAGTTTTCCCTCTACCCCCAAATAATTCCACCACCAAATGACCTGACCCTACCACTGTATGGTTCCTTCTTGATATGACAAAAATCAGGCAGAATGCAGGGGTTTACACGTTCTTATACATTCTTGAACGATAAAAGATGTATGTTGCTGTTTTTCACTACAGAAAATTGCTACACAAAACACCTAGTTTGAAATAAAACTGAAAAAGAGGGAAACCAGGAAGCCATGCCATGTGTTTTGATTCTTGGCCTGCCTAAGAGTCTTCAATCTATTATGGAAAATTGCCACTGAAATTCCAGATTCTTTTGGATTCTAGAATTGCACCAGTTTTGTGTAGGGGTGTGTGTCTTCCACTGTTTACAGGAGTAATATTTCTTCTAGCACAAGTATTGAGATCATTCTGCAGTTGGATTTAGGGAGGGTGGACCAATCAATTCTTAGTCCACAGCATATTACATGTGAACAGGCCTTCAGATGTTGTAACAAGGTCATCACTTCCACTCCCCAAAATTACCATCTGCAAAACTGTGAATATACTCCAACACTTTGAAACAGCTAGAACTTTAAATCCAGTCTTAGATCGTAGACTACAGCATTTGCATGACATTATTAGTTCATGCAGCCATTCAAAAGTGTAAAGAATGGATTAAAATAACAGGAATCTTAATATTTCTGATTACTTCTGCATAGGAAATATATACTGCTGGAATCCTTAGGCACATAATAATTCAAATTCTTACTAAGATTCCTCTGATGCTAAAAGATTTCTTACTGGCCTTCAATAACCCATTGATTTTTCTCAGAGATTTTAGTAATATATACTCACTTATCACTTAGTTCATCAGTATGTTCCTTCAGTTATAATTTCAGTGCATCTCAATTGATTCTTCTACCATAAGCCAAATTTTGCATCCAAGGTATAACTTACTTTCTTGTATTGCATTAAGAATTTCTGAAAAGTCCACATCTGTCTTCTGTATGTCTGGGTTTATCCATATTTGCATTTCCAGCCGGTTAACCTGCAAATCCTCTCTTCCTTCTGAGGAAATTGAAGAGATTGATGGGGTTTGTGACAGTGCAGTAGAAAATCCAGCCAAGGGGCTTTCAGGTGAGGGAACATACACATTGAATAAAGCTACTTATTTTCCTCCCCCCCCCCCAGCAAACTAATTTTTCTTCAAGCCAAGCAGCTTTAGATAGAACATGGACTGATTTAAAGCTAAAGAGAATGAAACAACATTCTCTGCTGTCAGCAACGATGCAGTTACCACTGGCAAGTCCCTCATTCAGGTGAACATGTGCCTTCATGCCATGAACAACCCCTTACCATACCATCTACAAAACTAACTCCAAAGTGGGAAAACACATGATAAGTGTGTTGTTACGAATAACACAGCACTACAGGAACAACTAGGCTAAAATAAAACACACAAAGGATGAATTAAATCTCAAGACAGAAAACAGCCATTAGGACAAAAAGAGCATGGACAACATGTTTCAGCCACAGGACATCATAAGTTTTCACATGCCAAGCTGATGGCATGCTATAGCCTAGGAAGTACCCCAGTACTGCAGTCCCTTTCAAAGGGGGTCACAATGGTATATAATGGTTGCTGTTTAAAAACACTGCAGAATAAAAACAGGCTAGAGGATCATAGTTTCAAACCTATTTGCTCATGTAAATAAGCACAATATTTGCCCATTTCCATGTTCCTTCAATGTGAGCAAAGAAAACAGAAAGTTTTGATAACATACTCTTTCCATGCAGAGAAAGGTAGCTGTACATCAAGATTAGACTGGGCACAAGGGCTTAAGCTGCTGGCTACAGAGTACTTAGATACAACCAGGGAAAAAGAAAGCCCTACTAGGCATATTGCTGTTTTTTAAAGAGTGGCAGCAAAACCTATCACAAAGGTATCTGTTAGAGATGATGCTCTTGAGTAACCAATACACAATTAGCAGATAGCTGCAGCAGTCAGGGAGGTATCTGGGAAAAGATTTCGGAAGAAAAAGGCCATGGTGGAAGAATAAACCTTCAGGTCATTTGGTCTATTACTGTGCCTTCACTAGAAACTGTCTCTCATGCTTTTGATGGAAGCATTTTCCTTTAGTCTTCCTATAACAAGCTGGTCTTGTTTTGAATTCCCTCCTAGCCCACTGCATCTTTCCCCTCCCCTTGCCAAGTGATCATTGCACAACTGCCTTGATGGCATAAAATTACTCAACCCTATTTTAAAGACCCTTCTTCACTTTCTGGAAATACAGGTCTCAAAATGGGTATACATATACCAGCTTCAGCCTTTTTTATTTCCCACTGTTAAAGTATTGTAAGTTCAAACCATCTCCTGCTTGCCTCAGCGTGTTCTTTTGTTCCATAGCAAAGACTCACTGTTAACATCAGAGACAGCTCCCCATGTAGGTTACTGTAAAGTGATCTGTCATAGCAGCAGCAGGAGCCAGCATTTAATGATGCAGAACAAAGAGAATTTCTGAAGTAAGACAGCTGATTATTCGTATAATAACAGCCTAGGGAAAACTGCAGATGGCCTCAGAGGTGGGAGGCTAGGATTTGCCCCAGAGGAGAATTCTAGGGATCAAGGAAAAGTACTGCATCTGCTGGAAAAGACATATAAACAACAGGGTGGAGGTAGAGAGGTAAGCAACAGACAATAATTGTTAAGCAGCTTTGCAAGTAGTGTCATTCAGCTTCTTGTTAAATACTCAACTATCACTTTTAACATAAACCATTACATATTTGCATCCTCAAATCCACTAGATTCTCTTCTTTATTTCAACCATAGTTAGCACAAAATAATGACAATATTGACAAACATAAAACACACTCTCTTCCCTCATACACTTCATCCTTCTTACACCCAAATCACTGCTCCGCAGAACACATGAAGATAGGATCCCTGCAGCATCTCCAACAGATCTGAACTAACTGGGCCAGGGAGAAAGGACGTGATAGGCAGTCAACAACAGAGGTCCCAAAGCATTGATACCTGATAGACTGTCTAACCACAGACCTATTCATAAAATGAAGCTGTTTGAGAATGTACATATTCAATTTCAAAGCCATTTTTTAATTTATGAAAAATACTGTCTGTAAAATGGTCCAGCCTAAACCTGGCTGCTGTTCAGCTATGAAGCCAAGACAAGTTTTGCTGCATTTGAATCCCTTTTCCTGTATTTGACCTATCTGCAGGATGGGGAGCTTCTAGCCATCCACACAAATGACAGTCCTATGTGCTTCTCTGATTCACAGTAGCCTTAATATCTGACCTCACTGCCCAAAATCAGATCAACAACATAATCCAGTCTGATTTCACTCAAAATTGTAGACATAATCTTCTACCAACCACTTGTGATATAATACATGGCTAATCAACTTGCCTTCACCAACACACGGAGGAAAATGTATCTGCCAACAACACAGCTTTTACGTAAGTGGTTGCAGGAACGCTTTCTTCACCCATGATCTTCGTGGTGTCAATGAGCAGACTGGAATCACAGCACGTTTGCTTCTACTTTCCTACCTCTCCCTCAGCACCCACTTCACAGGAGGGAGTACTGTATTTCCTTAGCTGAGAGAAACAACCCCTATGTGGCGAGTTACGGACTAGCCAAATTGATGATTGCTGATCTGCTAGCAGACAGAGGTTTTAGCCTAGCTCCTCAGACTGTGGGTATGTCTTGCATCATACTCCACATCAGACAATGCCACAGTGTTCTCTCCCACATCCCAAAGAGATTTATTTTCTTCATTATAGCACAGATCCCCAATATCACAAACCAAGATAGTACCTGGTGCCACTGTTGCTACTGAGGGATCACTGGCTTTAGCATTTCCTTCTTACTTCAGCATCTGCTGATTTATATACTGACACATACCACTGAGTAAACACTAAAGCCATATTGCCTGGGAGGCTGGGAAGGAAAGACCCTCTTTCCAGAGAAACATGAGAAAGAAATAAACACAAATAAAAGTGAGGTAAATATTAGGTTTATCAAATTTTATGTGATTTTATTAAAAGATCTGCCTGGGATTCTTCTGAACTGAGATGTTTTAGCTCATCTGGTCATAGTTTATATTAGCTCATGGCATTAACTCTGATTTACTCATCAATGCATAAAGTAGTGCATGAAATAGCATACTTTTCCCTTTGTTTTGAAGGGTCTCTGCTACTTAGGTTAGGGGGAAAAAAGATATTTTAAAAAGACATTTCATTTTTAGAAGCTGAACAAGATGGCTTATTCTAAACCAGGATTTAAACATACTTCTGTATATTGAAATTATAACATGTATCAGAGAAGCAAATTACATAGCAAAGTATTTAATATGGCACTAACATTGAACAAAGTCATCCTTACTGCAGTGAGAGAGATTTTGCATCTGCTTAGAATTAAGAACATACTCAGGTTTATTGCTCGATGAGGCCTTGTTGCATGTATCTAGCCAATTATCACAATCAGCTTTTTGGACATTAATTTTACAAGCAAAAGCCTATTTTTTTTCCCAGTAAATGCCTGGAGCCAGATTTTGAAAGCCTGCACATTTTTTTATACATGCGCTGTGATGTGCAGATCATATTTGTAGATGGATACCCTCATACTGTGTTCTGAAATTGAGTATGAGCACTTGGGTGCACAGTAAAGTAGGCATAGGTTCAGTATTTGGCACCAAAATAAAGAATATGAAATTAAGCTGATGGAATAAGTGCTGCTGTTTCTCAATGCACAATAAATGTCTTATATTTACTCCATATTTTTGAATGGACATGTGAGAACAGAGCTGCTCTTTATAATTTGCTGAGACAGACAGTGTTTCTTGAAGAGTTTTACCACTTAGGTTCTGCTTGTGGGTCAGAAGGTTCTGCTCATTGGTCAGAATAGAAATACCCGATTCAGTTGCTTTCTGAAATCATAACCCCTTTTCTTTGCTGTCCCTAATTTGCAATTAACTCAGCAAGTGAACACAAATGTTTTGTCTACAGCTCTAGAAGTTTCTGTAGATAAAAATTTACAGCTTCAAAGGATCTCTCTGAAAAGGCATCTAGCTAACAACTTCTATCAGAATAGTGACCTGATTTCTTATTTAAAAAAAAATAATAAAATTTTAGCAGCAAACGTACTTTCACAATGGTTGCAGTTCAACATGGACATTAAATATGACTAGCAAATAACTAGTACGCCACGTGGGTAAATGCACCTATCACAGGGCCATCTACCTCTAGCAGGACAATAACAAGAGCAAATACAATTCCAATATGAGCAGTCTTGTTTTGCTACATTGAGCACCGCCTGTCATTTCTACATACAGAGAAGTTGCTCCTTCTCACCAGAGCCTCTTCATTAAAGCAAGCTGCTGCACATGATGCCCTTTTCACTGAAGGCAAACCCAGTTCAACATGGGGAAAGGATCACCCCTGCAGATGCATTTTCTAGTGGCTTCTCACTTTGAGTGTTTGGCAGGTCATCTACTGCAAAAGCACAGTTTCAAATGGAAATTGTTTCAAGTGTTACCTATACATGTGAAATCTATAGCTTTACTGATCTCAATTCTGGCATTTCCCATTTCTGCGACAGGAATGAAACAAAATGTACACCATAGTGGGTCTCCCCAGTATCCATCCCATAACTGTACTGGACAACACACCTCAATGCATGAAAAACATATTGGTTCAATTATTGCATCAGAAAAAAAAGAAGCTGTTCTCCAAGTCATAGACTATATGCAAATATACATGTCTTCCCAGCAAGATAAAGCTGGCCTCAAAGCACTGGCTCAGTTAGCTAATTATGTATCAGGTGGAAGGCTGATGTGTCTCATAACAAGTCTTTAAAGGAGAGCTGCTTTTGCTACGTTGGTCAGAGAGAGTCTCACATTGTTTCTGTAAAAAAATCCTATATTCTGTTGCATTCCTCACCAACTAACATAGTAATATTCTTTCTGCCTAAGCATTTTTCTCTACTGCAGTGTAAGCTGCATGCCAGTGTTACGCTCTGCATCATTCTTACTGCAGTGATTATATTAGATATGTTTCCATATATTAACATTACATAATTTCTTCATGTTGCTCTTAAAACTGACATGTATAGTAGTGCAGTTCCACACTAGGAAAGCATTGTTGATAAGACAAAGTATCACATAACAAAGAGAAAAAACAGATGAATAAAGAAATAGAGCTGTAGGACAAGGAAATACTAGGTATGTTTAAAATATGTGGTCACTTTGTGGGTCTGTTATTATGAAAGTCAAAAATTTAGTATCAGCAGGGTCATTTGATCAGCTTCATACTAAACATAAAACATTGGTTCCTCTTGTCTATCTTCAGTGTAGATATTGCTTTCCTCAATGGAAATAAAAAAGGGGGGGAAAAAAAAAAAAAGACTTTTTTTAGAGTTTCCTTACAACTCTTTTTGTCCAGGTGGAAGGATTTGCCCTATGTATAGCTAAGATAGTTCCTGAAAGTACAGACTGAGTCCACATAGAAATGAGTTTTGCGTCATGAAAGATAACTCTGTCAGTGTTTATTTTCCTCTTGAACAGACATAAAAAGATGCAATATCAGCATTTTTCAAGGTCTATTTTTTCCCTCCCCACAAGGATTTAAGAACACGAATCTCTGGAAATGTTAAAAGGTCTTTTGGGAGCTCAGGCTAACACTGATCTGCAAGCCACCAGTGCGTAGGGCAGTTACACTGGTGAGTCATGCTCACCACTCTCCTGCAGTCCTTGCTCCCCACATGAAGTCTAGTCACTCACTGAGGCCTCACTCCCAGCTGAGCCACTGCACAACCAGCAAGGTGGCTGCCCATGCAAGAGGGCAGTTCCCTCAGACTGGCATGGTTTTCCAGCAAAAGCTTCACTTAAGGCAGGGGAAAGGCTGCATGTCTTCTTTCACAAGTATCTTCTCAGCACATAATGCAGAAACTTACCCTAGGTCCTGCCTCGAGCTACCCCTTCTCTGCACAGGAAAAAAAAAGGTTCCTTTTTCAACCTGCAACTCTTTAGCCCACCAGCTCAGCACCTGGCTCCTTTCTGGAATAAGACCATTACCCAGGAGCTTTCTTCTGTCCATGCTCTTTACCAGTAGCATTAAACTTCCTTTACCTTACAGCTTGAACACAATTTCAGGTTTCTACAAGGGGTGCGGGGGGGTGTGTAGGGTGGTGATGAGTTCCCTTTTTCTTTCATTTTGATGCTTGTTTCCAGTTTGGGGTTCTTTTTGAATATGGAAGTGGGGATAAAGACAGGAAAAGTCATCTGTTTAATTCTCTGTTTCTGAGAACTTGCTGACATATCTGAATACTTAAGATAGCGCAACATATCAGGGTAAGACCAGGTCTCTGCCGCACTTGTGGTAGTTTCCATATGGTATGGCAGTGCCAGCCCATACATACTTGTGGTGACAAACTGGGAGTATCTTAAAGGCCCCCATTTTCCCTAATTTGACATACTTACTTTTACCTGTCTAGGTCACAGGATTTATCCCCATTTATCTACAAAGCACATCCAGTTTTGAAAAAATCATAAATAACAGGTAATGATACATGCCTCTTGAAAAAGAGGCCTTTAGAGACTACTGATCTAATTCAAAACACTCCATCATAACAGCATTAATACACAATGTGCTTCCAAGACTAAAAAGATTGGGTACCCTGTGGAAATATTTGCAGACCTTTGAAAAACCTCTGACCTGGTAGTTTGCCATATATGTCTATAAATATATAAGGACTTGGATATAATTCTTGATACTCTTAATTGGCTTACCAATTAAAAAAAAAAAGTGTATACTCTGTCACTATTCAGCACAGCTAATAAAATCTTCCACTATGCAAAAACCACCATTTATCTTAATGGCTTTCTCACTGATTATGGATAAAATAATGTGTCTGCATGTTTGTGTCCAAGAATCAAAAGCTGTGTGTAAAAGTAGAAAAATGCCTTGTTAGTTTTGAAAATCATTGGAATAAAGACATAGGGCTACTTCATTTCCCCTAAGAAAGTCCAATGAACATTGGGGTGGGGGTAGAAATTCAAAACCCAAATCATTCTGTTTAGCATGAAGAACCTAGGCCATAGCTGTACCTGTGCATGGTCATGTCAAGGGTATGGTGATAAAAATATTTGAATTATTTTTGAAAGGCAATTTAAAAATAGTTTCCCTTTGTATTGCAATACACTGTAAAACATGACATGTGCTTAATTATGTTAATACAAACTCTTTTCTTATCTTCCAGAAGCAGCAGTAGTGAAGGGAAGATTTCTAAACACCTAATAGTACTAACTTATCAGACTAAGGTATTTTGAAGGCATAGTGTCCACTCTCTCCTCTCATCCATTAAGCCCTGGCTGGCATCGCACATAAAGAAGTCCACTCAGCCAATTCAGTACAGAAAATTTGGGAGTCCTACATTCAGCATTTTTGTTCTTTATCTCTTTCTCTCTCAGGCAGTGTATGCCTTTTCCACAGACAACCACAGACAAAACGAATGGATAGCCCTTGGTGCAAAGCCATACCTTGAAAATTTCCTCTACTGCCAAAATAGCCTGGACACTAGACTATGGGGACAGGGTCCTGCTAGCCCTCCATTCCTGCATTTCTAATTCAGTCACTGCCCAGAACGGACTGTGGGCGCGGGACAGTCAAACCCACCAACACTGTGCTCTTATCATCAATAGAGAGGCATCTATTAAGCAGCTATTTCAAATGGGACAACAGCTGAGGAGACTATAAGCTACGTTACCCACATGGGCAAGCACCCAGACCACTGGACTAATGTGCAAAAGTGCATGACCTCTTCCTTTGTTTCCCATATATGCTCAGGGGATGCCTCAATGTTCTGAGAGTTGCAAGGACCAAAATGTCCACAGAAAAACCCCAAGCATAACATGTCACACCTTCCTATGCCTAATATTTCCAACTACCTGGCTCTACGTGGCCCTTGTGTAGATCCTTACACAATCAGTAGAGGGACAATGTTGCACAACGAGACTTTGGAATTACTGCCTAGAAGCACTTCACTGATAATACAGAGACAGAGCACCAAATTGTGTGCTCTCCTACTGGGAACAAAACTATCCTTTTCAAGTGCCACAATGCCTGGGATAAGAATCCACAGGAGACAGTCTGAAAACGGCACAAAGCCACAGTATATAACTAAGCAGAGACATTTCTGCACAGTTATATGTTACAAATGAGAATCTAGAAAGAAGTCTGAAATCCAAATAGACTGAACAATTCAGTCCACTTCTTATTACTCTTATTTATGTCAAAATAACAGTAGGAAGGACTGCCTTTTAGTTCTACCTCTTTCCTCTTACACGGTGAGTGCACATATAAAAGCATAGCTATCAAAGATCACTACCATATACGTTCAAACATTTGCCCATGTTTGAAAAATCTAACTACTTGTGAATGATAAATCCCTTCGTTACCATCTTCCTTTAACAATATCAGGAGTTGTTAGCAGGCAATTCATAAAGAGCGGATGAAAACAACATTTGCTGAATAAACTGTTAATTGCAAAAAAGCTCGCCCAGGACTCAAGTCAGCAGTTTACTGATGAGACAAGCAGAAAAGCTGGCTGCACAGGGATAAGAGGTATGACCTAGCAGATAACTTCAGGGCACCAAAGATTTATTTCACTATAACACGGAGAATCAAGACAACTTGTACAAGATACCAGATTTCTCTTCCAGGTGGATTTTATTGTAACAATTATTGTAAACAATTATACAGACTCATGTTATACCATAGCCTACCACTTCCTTCACAGTCTAAACACATCCTGGTAATTCATTCCCACAGAAAGTACCAGCAGGTAAACCATTTTGGGAACTTCAGCTGTCCTGAGACTGCTGAGGAGTGAACGTAACATAGGAATGTGAAAATGATTAACTTAAAGACAGGATAGCAGAACAGAGGTCTATCCAGCACAGGATTCTATTTCTGACAGCAAATAATTAGGCAAGGGGAATACAAACTGGGCAAGCGCATCCAGTCTATCCCCAGTCTGTCCCTTCCAGCTTGCAGAAATTTAGAGGTTTCTGGAGTGGAAGGTTTCAACTAGATGATAACCGATTAATGGCTATCAATGCCCTTTCTACAAATCCATTCATTTTATAATCACTGTCACTTGTGAGCTAACAGGTAGCCATCCCATTCCTCCCTCCCCCTTTTACTTACCTTGTTTGCAGCCTTCATGGGCTAGCAGGTCTGCTCCTCAGTCGCAGTGTCATAGTAAGTCCCCACAGCCAGGCAAAGGCCATGAAGCCCAGAAATTCACTGTCACTGCAAAGCCTTTCTTATTTTAGTCTTAAGACAAGAGCTATCATGCTGACCCCACAAAATACATTTCGCATACAGAAGCCAAACATGAAGCAGTGAATCCCACTCTATCATAGAGAGAGGATACGGTTCTAGCCTACCTGTCTGCCTGTGTGGAGACCTAATTAGGGAGAGGTTATAACAAATATCATAATTTAAGCACAAACTGGAGCTGAAGAATGAGAGAATTTTTATTCATCTTTGAGAGTACCTCACAATCAGCAGGAATCCTGTCCCTCGTACTGGTACAGTTGGCCTTTCTTACAAAGCCCTGCAACCTACTGTAATTACCAAGACCCACTAAGGAGAAATAAGAGCACTTTGCCATTAAAACGCATGGACTAGTTTTGGGATGTTCACATAGGATGCTTATCCAAAAGAAATTATCTCAGAATGAACCAACAGGCTTGGTGTTAGGAAAGAGGTCTTGTTATCTTTTGGAATGGAAGAAAACCTTTCGTGGAAATTTGTAGCACCATGCGGCCCTATTACAGTCATCCCTTTTCTGATCTTAAAAGCACCTCTGCCAAAGCAGAAGCTAGTTTGTTCCGTCATTTGACAGTCTACCTGCAAGAATATTTCCTTGGAATATATGAAATGTATTTCACATTAGAAACAGAGGCTTACATAATACTAAGCCCCCTTTAAGCAAGAACTACAGAGCTAAAAGAAAGTCTCATTTTTCAGTCAAGAATTACAGGAATGTAAGGAACATAAAAACTGATTATTCAGTGTCTCTCATGGCTTCTTGAATGATAAGCTATTTTAAAAACAAAATAGGTCATCATTTTCTTAGAAACATTGCCAGATTTTATATATATTGTCTATTTTCTTCAGCATAAGCTTGAGCAGTCAAGAATTTTCTTAATTATTTTAAGACAATTACACTACACTGGTCTCAGGACATTATATCTTTGCTTTGGGATCAGCAATATCCCCTGCTTGGTGCTGAGCCACATCTGGCTGCCTGTTCCTGCACTGGACAAGTTTCCCTTTAAGAGGAAACTCTGAGGATGGACTGATCAACAACATCCACAGAGAGTGGCATTTTACAGTCTTTATGAGATGACTACATTTTATAAACTAACAGCTAGGAGAGCCAAAATCTGAGGGTGAGCTGTACTGATTTTAAAGTAACCATTCATAATTGATTGCAAAAGTGAATAGAAGATCATATTACAACAGCAAACAGGAGACTGATCAAAGCAGGAAGGGGAAAAAAAAAAAAAGTCTTTGAAAAGAGATTAATTTAAAAATATATACTCCCCAGAGAAGTAGAATGCCCTCAAAATCACCATTTAAAATTATTATTTTTGAAGGCCCTTATTAAAGTCATGGACAGGTCCAGGCAGGTTCAGAACTTGTGAGTGTCACCTGTAGCACAAATTGATAGAGGGATGCAATTAAAATATTTTTAAATTAAACAAGATAGCATTGAATGACAGTGCTTCATCCTCTATTTTTTTTTTCTATTTTCCTACATGCTGTTTGCAAAACTGTTCTCCAAACTGCTAAAATGAATATTTTAGAAGGCTTTAGCTTTGGAACAGGAATTTTCAAAGGAGTGGCTTTTGCCCTAGAAAAGTGATGTGAAGAATGCAATGGGCTGAATGACTAAGCATTGTGATAGATCTCAGGCTTTGCATCATCTGCTAACTAGTTCAGCTCTTAAATTCACAATACTTCATAACCACAATGTGACACTTGTCACTCAGTCCAGTGACAAAAGGTCCTCATTGTAATTGAGACAAGCTATTCTCCTTAGGAGCTTTGCAGAGGCTCCAGAGCACCAACCGTCAGGAGAATGCATTGTCTCTGTGTTCAGCAGGGAGGTATTTCCAGCTCATGTTTGAGGGACAGATTTGGGAGAAATTTTGTTTGGTGCATTGAACTTGCGTTGTATTGAACACAGGCTGTAGATAAAGAGAAAAGTTAAGTATGCAGGCTATTTTCTTTGACATCAGTGTTCCTTCTGCATAGGGACATTTCTTGTAAACATTTTTTTTAATATGAAAATTAGCTTAATGAAGGGAATATTAAATTTTTTTTGAATTGGCTTGCTTTTTCTGTGCTTTGTTCCATATGTGAGGAAGTTCTGTATACATGCAGCAGAAGGTAAAGACTGCTCCCCTAATAATGTTAGACAAGTAAGATAACAGCACTATTCTCAGTATGAATTCAAATTTTCAGGTGAGTTTACATTAGCCATTCCCACACCATGCATGTGTTTGCTGCCAAGAAATATTTGCATGACAGAGCTTTCTGGAAGAATTATTTACAGTTTTATTCTTTTAATCTGAGAGACATGTCTGCCACATGTCCTGCCAGTCAGCAAAGAGAAGAGAATGTGATTTAACCAACAAATCACATCTAACACAGATCTTTTAAAGATCATTCACAACCAAATATGAATGCTGGCCAGTATGCGCACATTTTGTGATGAGAAAAGGATATCTTTTGCACAGTAAATGGTCATTTTTGAAGGACCCAGTTCCAGCTTCCTTGATGATTCCAAGTTCATTAAGTTGTGACTAAGCTCATTAAACATAATTTACGTTTTTCCTTTAATTTTGATTGCCACAGTTTCAAGAACAATGCATTTTTCCCTGCCTCCTGTCAGTTGCTCTGTTGGCCAACATCACTAGCTCTTTTCTCATTTTCATGCCCAATAAATACAGGCATTAAAAAAAAAAAAAAAAAAAAAAAAAGCTGCAGTTTGATGAGCAATAAAAAAGAGGATCCAAAACTATAGAAAAGAATGCCTAAGGCAAACACATTTTCCTTCAGCATTTGTACATATCTATCAGGAACTGTTTGTCATAAAAGGTGAAGAGACTGCCTAAAAAAGATTCTCACTGAATTCCAATGACCCTGCTAGACTTCCACTGTAATGCCAGAAACCAGTCCTTTCAGCAGGTGTTTCCTTGCCACTGAACATAAAGTTCTTCCAGATATTATGGACGGACCTATATAATTTCAGGTAGCAGGGAATCTCCATTCCAAAATGTACTGTTCTTTGGGTTTGAAGGAGATCTTTTTGAACAGTAGACTCTGAAAGCAAAATATCTACAATATTTTTATGTGTTTCCTGGATTGAAGGAAACACATAATTTACATATTTACTGAATTCTGGAAATCAATTACTTCAAAGACAAGCCTTCTTGTTGAAGATGTAGATTGCCTGCAGAACTAATTTGTACAAGTGATATAAATAAGTATCTACATTATTGTATACAAACTTCTATATAAACCTCAAAATGGATTAAAATTTAACCAGAGGCCTTTACAGGAAGCATAGAGGAAAAAAAACCTTGCTGAAGAATCTTTGATTCCCTGTTACTACAAAACAGGTAACGATTGTTAACATGCATTGCAAGTATAGAAGACCTAAGAAGGTTCCAGAGTTTCACACAATAAAATAATTCATTTTAGCACTGCTTAGACTTATTTATTTAGGCAGTTTTTCCATACCCTGGAAATTTAATGACTCCCAGAGAAACGAAGTTTGACAAACTCTGCAGAGTCTGAGAATAAAGAAATTTGTCACCAACAGCAAGAATTAAGGTAACACTATCCTGATTTGGAACAGAGTACCAACAGAAAGAGCAGGCAGAAACCCAGAACGTAAAGCCCTCCTTATTCCATAGCGACGGTGCAACGCTGTCAGAAGTGAGGCAAGCATTTTTTTTTTGTCCCCAGATTTTCTAATCCTGACATTGAGGGAATGGACTGGGATGACAGTTTAATCCCCCCAGGCTTGTTTGGTACATGGTTCTCCTGCTCTTACAGACAACCTGAATGCTGATTGTTATTGCTTTCAAAATAAGCCTTCTGTGTGCAACACAGATGCATCAGTCATAAATCATCTTCAGGAGAGTTGAAACAATCTACAGCAGCCAAAGGTTTGCCCCAGGTGCTTTGAAACCTTTATTTCAATAGCCTTATACTCCATTAGCCACAATATGCCACAACTGCTCACATAACTGGAGGTTTCTCAAAACTAAAAATACTGTCCCTCATGGGTTCTGGAAGGAATGCATATTTGCCTTAATATCACTGCATCTAAATTTACCATCCGATTGCTTCACCTGTCTTGGCTTTTCTCCTTTCTAAGAGGAACTTCCCTCACTCAGGTGTGCCTGCAAAAGCACCAGGAGTCTTCACCTTTAATAGACATTTTTTTCCAGTCCAAAAATTTCTCCATTTTCCTCTGTGTTTTGTTTCAGATTTGTATCAGGTACTTAATACCTTCTGATCTGCTTAAAGTCAGAGCTCGGAAGTTGCAGTTCTGCTTGTGGGTGAGCAGTACTTTTTTGCAAGATTGCACAAGACAACTCTTTGTAAGTTGTTTGGGTTTTTTGTTGTTTTTTTTTTTTTAATAAGCTACATTACAGACAACTTACTGATTGCTAGCCACTCTAATACCCAGAGTAATTGTAGAAGTCATTATTCTCAGCTTCTTACCAGCTACAAACTAAACTGGCAGGGAAGCAAGCCAAAAAGGAGTGCTGTAATATGGAACAGTATCTATAGTTCCTCCTCCTTAGCATGTAGCTACCTATAAACTTCTGTCAAAAGAAACAGCTGTTAATTAAAAAGAATCCATGATAAATAATAAAAGTTGTCATTCTAGAAAGAAGAAAAGTGGCCAAGAGAAACAAATTGGCATGCATAAAACAGCAGTATGATGTTAGAGGTAACCCCCCCCCCCCCAAACAACTCATTCATAAGTGTAATTTTATGAAGGATCTTGTATTTTTGTGGTTCTAGCCTCTCATTGATAAGAATTAGAAATTCCATTTTAAGTCATCAAAATACCTTTCTGCACAATCTATTATGCTAGACTGTCTTCATGTTTGGAGTATTTGTTTATTGCACAAAGGAAATTTCAGACTGAATATAACGTATACTACTCTAAGATGTACTTGATGTGATAAGAGCAATCCAATAGAAGGAAGACCCCAAATTGTATGAACTATTTAAAATTAGACTGAACAAAACCCCAAGGAATTTACGGTATGCAATAGCAGGAGAATAGCTTGGAGAATGGTGGTGTAAGATCTGTTACCTAACTAATGTACATTAGAACATTTTCTCTCTAAAACACCAAACTATTTATTATGTCTTAGATAAGGTAATGCCATTGCTCAACTACTGTATTAGGCTAATTATTTATGAAGCTACAGCTGTTAATTTGTGGCTGAGTAAGAAAGAATAACGTATGATTTTAGGTTTAAATAAATATATTTTTTTAGGATTGCTATTTATTACTATTGCTGCCTGACCATAATCTTTCTTAGACTGTACTAGATCAAATGGTTGTAATTTAACCTGGACATAGACACAAACTTTGTGTTCTCATATAGAATTAAAAAGTCAGGTTCAAATCACAAAAACATTATTTCATTCCAGATGAAACAATGACATTGTTAAGTCAGTTAAGAGAAGACTCCTGTCATGCGACATATTTATAAAAATCTGCAGCCTTTAAGGCTCTGGATACTATTAACTCCTCTGAACTTCAGTGAAGCTCAAAATATTAAATGCCTGCTTGAACCAAGCTGCCAAGCATGTTCTCTGTAGGTCACAGATGCTCTTATTGTCTAAAGAGTAGAATATGATAGACAAAACTAATCTCATATGACTGTGTTGAAAGCTTAATTCCTCAGAGAATCATCATCCAAATGATGCTCACTAATGAGTTCCATTTTAGGAAACCTCTGGTGTCTACCTAAAAAGAGCTTTTCCTCAATCAGAAGCCAGCTTATACATTATTTAGTATTAAACCACAGGCCATATCTATCAACACTGATGTAGAATGCATAGAAGCTCAAAATGAGATAGTTATTGTGCATGTTCAAGATATTTTTCTTCAAACCGTAATGCAGGCTGTTTTTGTCAATCTTTCAACATGCTGTGGTCATGATTATATATCTTCAACCACAAAACCATTTCTGTATTTCAAAGAAGAAACATAGAAACAGAAAAAATAGATGGACAAACAAGTGAACAGTGGACATGAAATAAACAAAGCATATGGTTATGAGTCACTATAAATTCTTAATTAATTTATGTTAACAAAGATTGTGGTAACTAAATAGTATGGGTGCCTGAAACTCATGGCAGTAGGTAGATCTGCACAGCAACCCACAGTAATTAATCTCAATTTTTAACTTTACAAAAATTAAGCCATTTACTAGATCTGCAAGGTAATGGAAGCATGCTGAGGGCTTGCAGGCAGACTTTATGTCTCACATAAATAGACTGTGCCCCGTGGCACCCAACGAGCTGCAAACAGGGTGCATCATGCCCTTTCCTGGGCAGCAGCACTGGAAGATTATCGACACCCTTCAATACAGAAGCTACAAAACAGACTTTA
>JAVJGJ010000057.1:47646617-47695137 GCA_035590215.1 Microhierax caerulescens | reverse complement strand
ACACCCTTCAATACAGAAGCTACAAAACAGAGTTTATGGGCAGCTGTAATTTGCTCTACTCGGGAAAGAAATCTGGAGTTTAATTTTCACTGTGAAGAATGACTGAACATGGCCACCACAAATGTACTCCCTTGTTATAACAAAAGATACTTTAAAATAGCTCTGGCAATTAACATAACAAGGAACAAACTCATGATGTCAATTAGAGCTTGATGGTTCCCAGGAGGTTCTGGCTTTCTTTTAAAAAGTTTCATTTTGTTAACCAGTTAACATATGTTGTAAAATCTCCTTCAGATCTAGAGTTTTTGTTTGCATTCTAGCAGCAAGTCTTTGATCTACACTCTGGATCATGCCTTTGTTCACAGCCAATGTTAGTGTCAATTACAGAGTTCCACGGGAGATGTCTGTACCTCTAGAATTAATTGCCATTAGTTCAGGACTTATCAAAATTAAACATATATAAGGGGAACAATATTAAAAAAATAACCCAAAGCTCTCTCTTCATTAACATTTTGGATACCGCTACATGCTATGTGCTTTTTTAATGATTAAACTTACATTTTTATTTCCCACTTTCAGCTGCCCCAACTGTTGTTACTCCCTGTAATCTATAACTGACAAAAACATACCAAACATAGACGAAACACCAATTGATAGCTCTGACAATCAATAGATTGATCTCCATGCAAGCATGATCTGATGCTGTTAATACCAGCTTCACAACATCACGGTACATCATACAAGAAACTGAATTAAAAAAGGTGTCAAAGCAATCTGTTACCTGGCTGATGGGGTTTTGTTTTTCCAACAGTGACTGCTGAAATACTAGATCCAGAAGACGAAACTTCCATTTTTATTGACCCTCTGGCTTGTGGGAGTGAACGATGCCCGACCACAGGCAGATGCTGTGACACTCGGTAGCTTGCTGCAGTTCTCCTCTGACAGATTTGTGCACGCTTTTCAGCCCCATGAATAGATAAACTTACACCTGACAGGAATAAGAATTAGTACTATTAGATAGAAGAGACCAGCACAGAATAACTAAAATATAAAATGGTTTAAAGTGGAGTTGTAACAGTGTTCTTGGGGAAAGAAAAGAAAAGAAAAAAAAAAAAAAAGAAAACTATAAACCCATGAATTTTCTATGAAAACGAAAAATGTGAACATCTTTTCTGCTGTGTTGCAGACATCAGTCAGCTACATTAATAGATATTTGAATTAATACATAGTCATGGTTTACCACATTAGTGGCCTGCAGGAAGAATTATCTTCCACTCCTTCAAAAAACCCACAGAGCTCACACAGGACACTATTAATGAGGTAACTACCACAAAATTTATTAAATGAATTTTCTGATTGGCAGACTAAGACTTGGCAATAATATTTTCTTTTGTTTTGAGCATTCACAAGCGTTAGAAAATCTTATCATATGGAAAAGATGCTACACTTCACATGGTAGCTACCTTTTAAAGAAAAAATAAAGGTCTGTTTTGAGGAAAACAGTAAGGCTGCAAGCCACAATAACATGATCTTAAGCTTGAAAAAGATTCCACTCTTATCAGTCCTGTGAAACATTACCTACAACACTGGAAATTATCTTTCACACCAAACACTCCCAAATTTGTCACATAGCCAATTTTTAAATAGAAATTGTGATGAAAAAGAAGCTTTACTTTTCCAAAGAGAAAAGCAAAGCTGAAATTTCTTATGTTTATTGTACAGTCTTAGAAAGAAATACTATCTTACAGTAACAAATGCTGCTTCTGACTTCCTTACATTCACATAGATGCAATTTCTGCAACTTCAGTTGAATCACCTTTAGCATACTGTGGTGAAAACCTTTAGACAATCTCTTTCACGCTACAAAGCTGAATGATAGTTCTATGCTACTGTTTTACACTTAATTTAATTGTGACTTACTGCTTTTATCAGCAACCACTCTTTTAAAAAACAAATTAAAAAGCAGATGGAAAAGCAGATCCTAAATGTGGATATGGCAAGCACATGGTAAGTTGCAGTCACTCAAAATCATTAGACATCATTGATTAGATTGCTCTTATTTGTGAAAGGCGTCCCTCACTGAAATGTCCAAGAATGCCTTAAAGACTTCTCTTCCAGTTCCACTGAAAGTCAATGTGTGCAAACCTGCAGGTTGCTGGAGAGGTTTTGGATCTCTGAAATCTTAATATACTTTGATCCATAAGATACTACCAAGGGGAAGAGAGCTGCCACTTATGTAGATGAATTGTGAAAACAGTGGGGTTGCACACATAAGGAAAGTTTGTGCAAATTGCTCTTTTTCGATTTTGAATGCATAGAGCCATTTTAAAGCTGTGCACTTGCTACCTGACTTCTCTGCGCTTTGCCAGAGCTGATCTCCTGCAGGAAGTGTGAAAGCACAAGGGCTCTCCTGCAGCAACTGCTCACAATTCCTCCCAATTACAGGGCTAATGTATTTGCCAGCTGTTTCTAATGACTGTTGACATCTTTAGCACAGACAGCAAGTCCCAGCCACCTTATTCTTGGGAAAGGCAGCACAGTAATCCCCATGAGCAGAATGGCAACAATTATGCCTGGACAACACATTTCTTTGACCATGTTAGCCATATAGTGTAGCCATAAGGGACTTCAAATAGTGAGAAGCTAAGCTCCAGCTGTAAAATGAGCTTTTTACTTCTTATGCAGTCACTAGAACCTTGTGATGCTCAAAATATTGTGCAAATATCCCTAAGGCATTAAAAAATTAACCACAACTGTTTCATGTACTGGTCATGAAATGAGTGATCTATTTTAGGAACAGGCTTCAAACAAAGACTGACTGCTACATTTCTCTGAGGTTCAAGTAAATTGCTTTTTACATTCTGAAAATTCTATACACTCTTGTGAAGCTGTGACTCAGCTTCCTAAACTATTTCTGCAGCACTTATTTTCAGAGATCAAAATTAAGGATACTGCAGCCAGATCATTATTCCCAAGAAGTGCAAAATTTGCAGCTTGATCACATCCAAAATTATGTTCAATCAACAACTTGACTCTGGTTACATGCAACCTTTTATTTCTTCCACTGAGCAGAAGCGCTATGAAATTGTAACACCAAACTACATGAGGAAGAATGGGCCAGCTTTACTGGAAATTTTACAGGTTAATCTTTAGACATATTTATATCTTAAAAGTGCTTTAAAACTACCATGGTTTACACCAGAGGTGTGTCACAAATATATTCAATATGTTTCAGAGTTCTTCACTCTCCTTGCCACTGCAGTTATTTCCTTCATATAAGACATTCTCTTGACTAGGAGAGTGAATTTCCATTATTTTCATGAGAACCAGGCACAGGATAAAGATGGAAGTATCCTTTTTAATTACCATTTACAATTTTTCCAGAGAGAGACCAGATCTGGATTTTCTACATGCATTTCTTTTCCTAAACTAGAAGTCTGCAAAAACATAAGATAGTAACATTGCAGCAAGCTGCAGTATTACCTGGTTGTTGTATGTGAAAGCCCTTTGAAAAGAGATATCAGCAGCTGAGAATACATCCCCAGATAACGTGCACAAGAACAAAGAGGAAAGGAGGTGAAATCAGAAGTAGAAAAGCTATTGGGAATAACACATATACCTTATGGGAAATGAAAACCTAGTGAACTATTGACACTAAGCAGAATCTAGAGTAACACACACACCACATCCCCCATTCTTCCGGCAAATAACCCACACAGTTGCTGAATCCTGGGGTTTGTGGGTCAGAGACATGAGAAAACAGCACAGAGACCTCTGAAGCGTAGCTGTTAACGTTGACACCAATTATTTTTTTGCAGTGTGACAATACCCACACGAGACATCTAGAAAGAAAGACAAGTTCTCCAGCAGCATGTTGCAGGCTGGGTCTTCAATTAACTACATTTGGTGGAGTTTTTCTCCTGCCTTCAGTCTTGGCCATATAGTTGCTGACAGCAAAATGCCAGTGCTGCTGCACGCTTGGTTACATGGCCTCTGACCGCACCTGTCCCTGCGGCATGGTCATTTTTAGGTGAGCTCGGCAGCCTCAGTAGCTGGGCACAAGCACACTGGCATGCTCTGACAGGCAGCATTAGGTGCTACAGAACCCAAGGAATTTCTCGCAGCTGTCCCTCTGGCTTAATATAATGGAACACAAGTACCATTCATTTCAGCTGAGGGCTGCAGTGCAAATGCCAGTGAAAACCTTAAACATCGGCCAGTAGACACAGCTGACCGTTCACTTTGCAGGACTGGCTTTTGGACAGGGCTCTCTCATCTGCACTTGGCTGGCTGCAAACCAAGTACTTAAGAGTGGGAAGTAGAAATTTATTGTTTTGATGCTGAATTAGATTTGAGCCTTCACATATTATATGTGTCACTCAGCTCTTTCATCCCATTCCTGCATGCAGCAAAAGTCTCTGTATTTTCAAATTTTCATGTGCCTTTCTCTTCCTTACCTATATTTCTATCTTTTTTTCTCATACAAGCTTCTTGTCTCTATGAGGAGCTGCTCTTCTTGCTGCCCTTCTTCTCTCCTCTGATGCCTCTGTTTGAGCTTGCAGGTTCATGTATGCTATGTATGGTATTTCAAATGAAATACCTTCATTTCCTTCCTACCAAGGCATCTCAGCTGTGCAGTTTGCCAGCAGGGAAGAGCGGCTTCTATCCTGCTTCTGGCTAAATTTTTTTTTGCTCCCAGCTATGTCTTTTTATTATAATTTTTTCCAAAGCCACATTTATTTTACATTGAGCACATTTTGCCTCTTATAAAGTGGTAGTATGCTTATGATCCTAAAGAATTTATAATGCTCCAGATAAAACTTGCATCATTAAAACTGCAGTATTAAAGTACTTCCAAGTCAGGAAGCAATAAAATCAAACATAAAGAAGAAAAAGGAGACAGAAATTACTAAAAGTAGAAAGCGCTACAGTGTGCCCACATACGAAGTTTTATGTGATGGTGATATTTGTTTTGTTGGCTCATGAGGAGCTACAGCGATGAACGACATCCTGCACTACTCAGAAGTCACTCTGCTAAGGCATCTGATAGGGCATCTGCTTTGGTCATGTCTTAGTCCTGGCTAGCAGGTGTTGTGCACCGCACATCTCTGCACAGAGCAGCACCTGTGGGCCTCATCCAGCATGCCTGCAGTATTCAACTGAGCATAGCACAGCAACTCCGGTACTGGTGGAGATGGCTCTAGCATCAGAAATGGGGTCAGCAAACTGCACCCAAATTATATTGTGCTGGGGCTGAGACACCTCTCCACCTGGGGAGGCACTCCCCTGTAGCAACTGTCAGGTTTGGGTCAGCCCTACATTCCACCCTGTACCACTTTGGGATACAGGCATATATTTATAGGTTCCTTCCTGATGTGTCTGTCTCTAGCCAGAGATAACATGAACATGAATAAGCAATAATAACGCAATGCAGAATTACAAAGCTGTATAAACAATCTATTAGCTAACAATGGTTAATTAGCTTCAAGTGCCCTGACCTGCTTTGTAGATCATCTCTGTGATGATAAACTGCTGCTGGCAGGTACAGTAAGTCCTTTTGGTTTGGTATCATCAGAATATCAGTGCTCACGTTGGAGACAAATTACTGCAGCTATTGCTCTCTTTTGTGTGGGTCTTTTATTCTTTTTTAAGCCTTATGCAGAGGCCTTAGGAGCAGATCGAGGTAGACCCCTTCTTCAAGGACTTTTTCAGAGCAGAGCAAGTGCAGGGGAACACAGACCAAGAAGTGAAGAGGAAAATCTCAAATGCAGTGTGATTTAGGGCCACAAAAAGTAAAACAGCTCTAGAAAGCCTGCAGTCATCAAGGCACAGATAAGCAAGGTCATAAGAAAGCACTTTGGAAGCATGGGCAGAGAGTGGAAAATGAGGCTTTACGGTGCAGTATATAAATAGGCAAATTTATATACATATTTATATATGTATATATACATATTTAGTTCCTTTCAACTTTTATGCCCAGGGAAGTCCACATTAAAAAGCTAAGCACCCTTTCCTCACCTGGTGCAAACTGCCACATTTCCTGTTAAAGTCAATGATGCTCTGTAGACAGCTTCAGCTTTTTCACATTTTCAAGCTAGCCTTGATAAGGGCAGCTCAGAAAGGGCAAGCAACATAAAAAGTTTCTCGTGCAAACCCAGTTTCATCTGAGAGTTGGAAGAGACACCTATGTTTAATGACATCATGGACTCTTCTGCTTGCTCTGAGTCCTAGGTGAAAATGAATGAGCTTGAGAGAAAAAAATCACCAGCTGCCCTCTGTACACATACCTGAAAGCACAGCCTAAAGGGGGTTCCCTTTTTCCCCACCTAGCTTGCCCTACTTAGATAACAAATACATCCAGAAAAGCATGGCTATCTTTCTCTGTGCCTTCGGGAAAAATGTCACAACAACATTAGGATTCCCACGTTAGATCAAAACATTTTCCAGAAGTTTAAATATCACCACTCTAACACAGCATCAAGTCCCTTGCCCCTGGAAACAAGTGATTTCATGAAATTGTATGTAAACCCAGATTATGCTTCAAATACAGCTTTGAAAATGTCGAAACATTTCTAACTACATCAGATGTAAAAACACCTCACAACTGCAGATCTTTAAAGCAGCAAACAGAAAAGCTAGTAGTATCAGACCTTCCCTGGAATTTGACTGGCTGGAGAGAACAACTAACACTGCATCTTGACATATTACATGTTTTCAGTTTGTTAAGGCTTTGCATGACCTTCCCCTCAAGTCCCTCCCAAATATTGGAGGGATGACAGGCTTTTCAAGGCCCATAGTAGTTTCAGAAACTGTTCCGTAAATGTTACTTTTTTCCCATTTTCTATCAAAAAAATTGTTCCGTTGGCTTCTGAATTTACCTTTTTTTTTTTTTTAGCATATATAATTTACCATAAAGAGAAACCACAGATCTTAAATTTTTTAGCCTGTGAAGGAATAGCTTTTTCTTTGTCTGAAACATGTCATCCACAAAGTTTTGTATTGAAAAAGATCATGAATGACCTTTGCCTCTCTATTCCATTCATGATACTATAAGAGCTCTATCATATCACCTCTCTGTTGTTTCTATTCCCAAGCTTAGGATACCTGGTTTACACTGTTGTTCCTCACCAATAAGCTTTTGTATACCTCCCATCATCACTGATCACTCCTTCTCTTGTTCCTTTGCTTTTTCAAGAAATTAAGACCTGAAATGCACATTAGGAAAGTTTCAAGAACTAGCACCAGAAATGCCCATGATGTTCAGGCTGTGCATTCAACAAGGATTTACAGTAGTACAATGATGTTTCTGGTTTTGTTCTTTCCCTTGTAATTTCATCTGCCCCAAGATACTTTTAGACAGGCTCTAGCTCCCTGTCGCATTTGCCAGCTCTTCAGGCAATTTTCCAGTCAATCAGGGATCTCCCTCCTAACCTACCTGCTCCAGGCCCTTGTATCAAGTGAAGGTTGCAGGAAAAAAATACTGCATTATTTCTTGCATTTGTAGGTTTCATCTTTTTCCACTTCAGTTGTTTTCTAGGTCTTATGTTTATCATTTCTGCAAGAGCATCACTGTACAGCCCTTTTGTATCAACAAAACAAATCTTCACAAATGTGTATTACTTGTCACTGCATTGATTTTTCTTTTCCAGTTACCCTCCTTCAGTGGGAAGAGAGTAGCATCATACTCTGCCTGCTAGTCACAGGTGGTGTTATTAGGATCTTCATTTTAATCTGTGATCAGAGGCATGCCTGAACTAGAACGAGGACTCCATGAGGGGGCTTCTGTACACACTGGGTTTATGGAGCTTTATCTGCATAAATTCAGAAATGAACAGTTTTACACTGGCACACGTGCTTTAGGCCAGAACAGCTTATTCTCCCCTGCAAAAGTGGCTACATTACCTGTGGTAAAACTGCATCAAGAGCCAGTGTTAAGTCTGTCAAAATCCTAACGAATAAAAAGATCATGCTTAATTTTGGTCTACCATCAAAAGGTTGTTTTTATAGCTCCAAAGGTGGTTTATTAAATTACAAGCTAGCATTCAGCAGTGATTATTTAACATGACTGGAAAAGTCTATAATGCCCACAGAGATGCAAGATAACAACCTGAAGTCATGAACATATCTTAAAGAGAGTCATAATAATCTTATTTTAATGGTCTGTGTGACAGTCTGAAAAACCACTTGTCTTCCTTAGGCATGAGTGAAGCGAAAAGCTTAGCTAAGTGAATATAAAGCTCTTTTTGGCTACTGTTGACTTATCTGTGATTGTCATGAGCATGTTGCAGGGCCATGGTGTCAAACACAAGGTGCTGCCTACACAAGTCATAAGAATGCAGGTGAATACATGGAACTTTCTTCCCCAAGATGCCTAAATTTGATTAATTTATAAGTCCTACATTTTTATTCCTGTCAATTCCTTATTTAGTTCCTCTCTGCAAAAAGAAAACTATAGTGCATGTATGCTGCTATATTTTCCAGGCTACTGGGATAAACGCCTAAGAATTGTGCTTAAGTTATGTCCCTCTTCAGTTTGCCCAGCAAGCTGCAATCAGATTTTTTGTCACCATCCCAGCTGACTGATTTCTTAACTGGAGTTGCCTGCATTTTTTTGTGTGTGCGTTTATTACTTCTCTTTTTTTTTGTTTTAGCATCTACTTTGATTTACATTATTGTTACAACTGGACTTTTAATATTATTAGAACCACATGAATTCTGAAGAGTAATTTGAATAAAAACTTTTTTTGAAATGTCCCTTTGCTTGACACAATATGAAAATACAAGTGAGAACACCTTGTCCTGAAACCTGACAGACACAACAGAAATCAAAAACTGAGGCTGATTAAACATTTTCAGTAGAATGTTTCTCTGTTAAAAGATTGTCAGTTTGTTAAGAAAAAAACTTGTCCCAAAGTCAAAAGTTTCTGTCAAAAATTTTGTTTAGAAAAGAAATCTGACTATATCTGGACTGGGATATCCTGGCTTTTTATTTTGTAATGACTTGACACTTTGAAAAAAATGTAACCTAACATATCAAATAGAATAAAAGTTATGCAATAGAATACAAATTATCAATTAGAATACCTGTTGCCTCTGAGCAAACAAACAAAAAATTATAATTTCAATTACTGAAATGCCACCTGTAATACCAATCATCAATTATTGTTACTGTAACATACAAATAGTAAGAAATAATTCAAAACATAAAAATTAAAACCAGAAAGCAAAACATTTCAAATAAGAAAACAAAATGCAGTAAAAACAAGAAGTCCAACCAAGATGAAATATTTCAACTGTCCAGAAACAAATTCTGATATAAATATTCTAAGCATTATTTTGAAAAGTGACTTCAGAAAGTGCTCAAAAGAGATTGAAAGGGAAAAAAAAATGCAACAATATTAGAATTTATGTGGATTGGATATTCTGGCTTTTCATTCGCCAACTCTATAAGCAACTGGAATAGACTTGCACAAGAAACAGGTTCATACAAAAAGCAATAGATTCATATCACAGTTTCCGTCGCAATAAATAACATCCTGTCAATACTTCTTTCTTTGAGGCAATATCTATTTCTCAAAAAAAATTGGAAGATTGGATCTGTCATCTTAAGTGGCACTTATTGACTTGGAAATATGCGGTAACTCGTCTTATTCATTTTACTATATATGCACAGCATTACTAGCCAAAATTAGAACACTGAGATGATTTAAAACTTTCACTTGTGTTAAGTACTGTGTTCAGAATTGTTTTCTTTCTTAACAACTAGCTATCACTGATTTTCAAAATCAAGAGCATTCTCATTAAAACCGTCTGCATTGATTTCGAGGCTGTTGGCCGTACACATACGGTAAAACATAACTGCGCACGCAACGCAGCAGTGACATGTAATACAAACACCAGGGCAAATGGCAACACCCCACGAAACAAAGCACCACGCCAAGTCCCAGATGCTTATTACTGGCCAAAGACTGAAGTGAAGCACTAGCCATGCAGATATATTTTGAGTGTAGGTAGATTTAAAAGCAAAGAATTGGGTTTTTTTCCCCCCACATCTTAATGTGCTGCCTGAATGTCAACTGCTGCATTTCAAATACCACACGTCTCACTTTATCTCTTTTAATTGGATATTCTTTATAATGCAGAACAGTGCAATCAATCTGTGAAACAGGAAAAAACCCAGGAGACTTCACAGATGGAAAAAAAAGATAGCTCAGGGTACGTCTGAATGTGTCTGCCTCCACGGCAGAGACAGTAACGATTTTCAGCACAGCAACTAGGCTTAATTTAACTTTGTGTTTTTGCGTCCTGTTTCAGGGGACTGGTTCACCATCAGTACTCTCTCACTGCTCCAGTAACGGGCCAGCCCTGGCCATGCTTTCTGGGGAACCTGCAAGCAGCAGGTCAAACATACGCTCCTGCCTTCACCCAGCCTATGCCCCAGCTACAGGACCTTCTATAGGCTTAGCATCAAAATGCTCTCTGCCTGCAGATAAGTTTTATTAGCCATCAATTAACTTTTACTTTGATGATAATTTTAATTAGACCCTCTACAGCTAATGTCTTCAGGGGCAGGGCTTAAGACAACAAAAGTTACTTCTCCACCCACCGCACCCACCCCCCAAATGGAAAAAATCATCTTATACCCCATATTGTAGCAAAACATAATACTTGAATAAAATGTTTGTAAAGTAAACAGGCATCTGGACAGATGTATATCTGACTATACAGGTCACACATGCTGCATCAAGTCCAATACCTAGGAGGGATTTTGGTCTCCAAAATGACTGTCCATTGTGGACATACAGGCTGTTCCTACAGCCTGGGACCCACGGGCACATCTGAGGCCCCAGCACCCCACATGTCCAGAGTCTGATGTTAGAGCACAGCTGAAGACAGGCCCAGGAACCTCCCACCTGCTCCTGAGGAGGGGTCTCTCATATGGGCTGGAAGCACATGCTGCAGTATGTTCTAGCAGAGCCCAGGCAAGCATCATTCTGCAAGGAAGGAGCACCAGCCTCCACAGACATGCTTGCTGAAACACCCAAGTCTGCCATCAGCCTTTTCTATGGAAAAGACATGTTTACAAGGGCCAGCTGCATCAGAAATTTTGAGTCATGTGTACTACTTGTCCTCCTTTCACACATCATTAACATCCAGCACATTCTTTCTTGGCAAGTAACACTTTTGGTTGTAACAAAGCCTATGGTGGCAAGCCTTCTAAATGGTCATCAAGTGAGGGCAATCCCCAGAGGAGACAGCAACCGTAGTGTGCAGCAGATGCCAGCAAAAAATCTGTGTTCATCTGCCACCTCATCTTTCTGGAATGACTCCAAGCAACTAACAACAACAAGATGCTATTGAAAAGAATATGCAAACCTGCCACGTTCATGCATACACTCCTTATAGGGATCCAATTGACTGTTCTCAACTTACACTGATCTGGATTTAACAAAGCACAGGTATTGCTTATTTCAATTCTGAGCTAGATTGTATTTCTGATAGAAGACCCATAAGCACTGAAAGACAACAATAATCACATAACGATTGCCTGAATTTGGCGGATTAATAAATAGAGATGGAATGAAGTGTTCTACCGATCGTTACCATTTTGATTTCTTGAGCTTTTCATAGCAGAGTCAGAAGAAAAGGTAGGAGGCTATAAAATGCAGTAACTACACATTGGAGGATGTACAGTCTATGACATACAGATTTTTTTTTTTAAAAGGCTCTCTGTGCTCTAACTTATTTACTGCATAACAGCCTTGTGCAAGCGCAAGGCCCACCATTCTTTCACATGTAAATAATTCTCTGATACAATAGCAATTCAGAAAAACATGAAAAGTATGCGAGACAGAATTCAAGCTATGTTTTATGCACTACATAAAACAGTGAATGTTAGTTGGATATAGTTAAGATGAGGCACAATAAAGACACAATTTTTTTGATTACACCTAAACCAGCTTAATTACAGAAAGAACTTGTAGAAAGAAACATGTACCTAAATCTAACATCTGTGATATCTTCTCAGTGAAGGGACGTTCACAAATACTCTTTCACAAAAATTTTCTTTTCTTTACTCATACCTCTGACACTCAATGTCCCATTACTGTTTATTCATTTTCAAAACCATGAACAGAAAGTAAAGAAAAAAAAAAAAAGACAATACATGTGTAACAGATATTGCAAATATTTGTAAGCTGCATCTGTAAGTATTGCAAATATATTGAAAGTTACATTTGTAAGAACGTTCCAGTCTAGGAATGATGGTGAATTTGTTCTGAATATTACAGGAGGTTTGAGAATCCAAAATAACCAGATAGTCATGGAAGAGAGACTGTTTCTCTTCACAGCTACCGTTTTTCTCAGAATCAAGTACATGCAGTTCAACAGATGTGGAGATCCCCTAAATATTCCTAAACTGAAATTTCATCACCAAACCCACCTATACAGTTCTGAAATATGTTAGTAGTGATTCTGAGAAGAGCTTAACATGTCATTAACTGGGACTGTCTTTGGAGGTTTTTTAATTGACCAGGCTGCCCTTTGGTATTTTTAGGTTTAAGTGACCTACTAATGGACTTTACTAGTCTCTTGATTTCTCAGTATCCTGCTGCTCCTGTATTTGAGTTTCCCTTTGTGAATGGTATACCATCATAGCAGCAGGGTAGAAAACCATTTTTAATTGTTCAGATGCTGTGTATTGCTCCTTTTTTTGTGTGTGTGTTTTTTTTTTAAAAAAAACCCAACCAAAACTCTGCAACAAAAAGATAACCAACCAACCCACCTACCTCATTCCTTCCCTGGGTGAATGCCTGGATAGACATAACTACATAAAGCTGTCTCCTATAGTCCCTGAAAGAGAAATGTGTACTTCTGCATGTTAGATCTGAGCCCCAGAATCAAAATGGTACCAAAAATCATGGGTCCCACAAGACTCATCTCTTCCTTCTAATCCTTTATGAACACAAGCTTAAATCCTGAAAAGACTGGTTATAGAGATAGTGTTCTCGTTAAATTTCTATGAGGAGTTAACTATCAACCAGAAACATTTTTCTTCATTTACAAAGCAATATGAGCCTGCTTACAAAAGGCAATTAATGGATCACAACAGTCATAATTACAGTTGCACGCACAGCAATCTGGAAATAGATTTCCAAAGATGATTTTAATATCTCAAACAATAACGTATATTATGTGTCTAGGAGTGAAAGAAGTAGATGAGCTAGAACCGGAGTAGATTAAGGTTTATGAGAAAATGAACATTAGATAACAATATAATCTGTTAAAGAGTATTTCCTCTCAGTTCCTGATAACATTCATGTTTTCAGTCCCCTTATGTGACATGTTTCATTGTTGAAAATTGAGCATGGCCTTCATTTTATGTCTACTGACAATATTTCCTTCAGTGAGCAAGCCATGGCAAGGAAATGTTTCTTACACTCCCTCTCTTTCTCATGAACTGCAGGGGTTTGGTTTTGCTCCTGTCTTTGCAACTGTCAAACTTACTCCTTTCATAATGCATTATAGGTCTCCACCTGGACTTTCAAATGTAAATCTAAACCAATAAAGCAAACATCAGAGTTGACAATATTGAACCTGTCTTTATTTTTCTTCTCAGCTTTTCCAGTTAGCAAGCCATTTTATAGGTAAATATATCAGAACCTAAATATTAGGCCAAATATGATGTTTCCTAAGAATTCATAAATTCTAAGAATTGCTGTCCGAATGTGCTCAAGATACTTGGTGCTCTTATCAGTTCCATAAGTGCTTTTTCCTTCTTAGAATTTAATAGTATAAGTCAAAATGCCTTATATATTATCTTTAATTTAAAACAAATATTCTCAAAGTAGTTACTTTAATCCAGTCTCTGCGAATATCCACAATTTAGAGTTCAGTAATTATTCTCCCTAACACTAAATTCACATTCAGTAATTACAAAGACCATATATGTTAATTCATGCAGTGATAATTTCCTGACTGCTTGCTTCCTGATTTATACAAGTGCAAGAGACTATAATGTATGAAACAAAGTTCTCTTCTCCCTCCCTTATTGAACTGTGTCACAGCTCATCTCTTCTAAATTTTAAAAATGCAATTGTTATTTATGGTGCATAAAGTCTGTTGTTCACTCTCTCTTTGGAAATGAATGTATATTGTCTGTAAAATCATGACAATAATGATACACTTTCGAGATCTGCAAATCCCAAATCCAGCTTTCTCAGTAGAAAGACTATGTACTGGGTTTCGTTACGTGCTGATGGGTGGTATGAGAAATATTTTGATCTAGCTATAATCCCTTCTATAAGAAGTGTTGGGGAAGGAAAACATCTGACAACCTGCATAAGGTCAGTCCTTCAGCCAATTTTTCAGAAGCTTGGTCTAATTCACAACACACTCTCTTTTTTTTTTTAAAGATTCAAGTTCAACTTGCAATCGCTTGATATGACCTGCTATCAGCTTTCTTGAAAACACAATCCCATGCCTTAGTGGTATTTTGTAAATGTATTGCTTGCTGAGCTGCTCACTCACTGAACACTTCGTCAAGCTTTCAACTGACTTTGGAATTTAAAATAAAGTTCTTGACAGGACCCTGTACACATGAGAAAAAACAGCCCTTTAGATCACACTGATCCTATCCTCCATTTCAAAAGTACAAAAAGCAATCTCTTTCTTACCCATGTTTCACATGAAATAAAAATATCACTGCATGATGGCAGAGACATCCTAAATGAACCCACACTTCACATAGCAGTAAAGTTAGTAACAGTTTTTGCTCTGAAAGCTAAACTTTTCTAAAGATGTTACGTAACATGAATAATTCAGCTTATTTTTAACTGTGTTTACTTTTAATTGAACTACTGAGGCATTGAACTTAAGGCCATCACCTTTAAATTACTTGTTACATTAATAAAATAAATAATTTCCATAATAATAAATAATTTCTGAAACACCCCCTTGCTTAGAGGCGCTTTACAATCTGCTTCTTCCAGATATGCACTGCGTGGAGAAATACCTCTGGCGTGCTGACAGCATCGCCCAGCCCTAACTCCAGCAGAACTGGCTTGCTTTCTCCAAGCTGTGGACAAGACCAGTGAAAGACAAATGAACTGTGACCATAGGGCTGAATAAAACCAGGCAGTGATCTCATGGCCAAAGCCCACCATGCTCACTCCAGATGCCAGCCAGCTCAGCCAGCCACCTGCGGGCAGCTCAAGACCTCACAACTACAATCACAGATAGCGTGAAAGGAGAAAAGGAAAGTCCTCTGCTGACCTGCCCTCCTGCCCACTACGTGCAGTGCAGGAACACCCCCACCACCCCCAATACTCTTCTGAATCATTAAATTCAACCTCGGTAGAGCCAGTTGGAATTTTTGTAGCAGAATGTTTTCCATGGTATTTTTGCAGCTTGATTAAAAGCAGCTGTCTCTCGCCAGTCCCTCAGCCTCCTAACCATCCTCGGAAATCTGCACAGAGACTGAGGTTCTCTGTCTGTAAGCTCCTTCTCCCAGTCTCACACATTCTTTGGACATGGAAAGTTTCATTCTAAAATAGTCTTATTCTGGCGATTTCAGAATGAAACACCCGAGTTCTCATTTCAGGGAAAGTGTCAATATGTCATCTGATGTACAATATTTTCACAAGGGAATTTCCAGTGGGAAAAAATTATCCCTATTCCTTGGATCTAATACACACAGATAATAGGATACAAAATAATCTAGCTGTGTCCTGAGAGAAATCAGAGGAATACAGACATGAGTGCTAGAGTACATTTCACCAAACTGTAATGTGTGACGGATTTTCTTTGTTAATGCATGAGCAGTTTGTTTTCTCCCCCTCTATTCTGTCACCTTACTTCCTTTTTTAATTTAAAAAAATTATTTCCCAATAAGATTCTGAACATGAATATCAATAAAAAGACAGCCCAGAACTAGGAAAAGGAAAAATAATGTTTTAAGTATGAGAAAAACATTGGCAAATTGTTAACTATAAATTCATCTAGATGATATCTAGTGATATCACAAGTATTACTGCCAGGCTCTATCTAGTTCTCCAAGTCTATTTTAAGCCAGCATTAGATAGTTAGCATGCAGCATCATTTAAAAGAAAAAGAAAATTAAAAGAATGATCAGGATCATATAACTTTTCCTCTCCGCATATAGCAGTCCCTATAACAGACTATTGTAAAAACTTAAATTCTCTGGGAACATTGTTAGAAGCTGTAAAACCTCACCTTTCTCTAAGACGAGCATGCTTCTTAAAGGCAACTTCCTATGTTTGGAAATTCACTGTAAAGGTTGCCATGGTGATTAATTTTAAAAGTGAAATTCTCCCCTTTGAAAGTTTTTTCTTTAAAGAAGAAATGCTCTGTACTAGGGCCCAGTCCTTAGCAAGGCAAATAGGAATGAAAATCCCATCTTAATCTTGAAGATTAAAGGACATAGCCTCTGTATAACTGAAACTTCAGCAACAAAGACATTTTCAGAAATATATTGGAAATATCTATTTTTACCTAAAAATCATAAATACGTCCATGGGAGGAAGAATTGCAACATCTTATACCATCCATGGGATGAAAGAATTGCAACAATAAAAGCAACAACTTCCAGTGGTCAGACTGCAGCAAGCAGACCAGGTTATACTAGTGAAAGGAAGGAGGGAATTGTACGGGTAGCTGGAGCTCAGCAGAAAAAACAGCAGAGTCAGCTGAGACAGTGTCATTGTGTGGCAAGAGAGATAAAAGAACCGCATCACCAAAGAGCCTAGAAGCCAAAGGTCATTAATGAACAGCTCTTTACCTAAGGCTTCTTCAGTTTTCTTTCCATGGATGAAGATGCAATTTCATACAGATGTCTCCATCTATTGACTTCTCATCTGCACAATGCTGCCCAGAGCTACATCAGACCTTGGCTTTCCACACAACTGCGTTAGCTGCCAGGGAGCAGACAAATGCACAGCTCCGTTCCGGCAGCACAAGATGGAGAAGTACCATTTCTTCTCTAAAAAACATACAATGTTCAACATTACATCATGCAACTTGTCACTGCATAAGCTGCCACTGCAGAAATAACAGCAAGTGTTGTGCCAGTTCAATACCCAGGCAATTTATGACTTCCTTATTCATAGAAAAGATCACAGTACTGTGAGACAGCTGCATTATTCATTATGTGTTTAATATTTTATCTCTCTAGACAGAATTATCTGTATAAGCACAATTAAAATGTCTGACGTAGACAGAGTTGATTTTAATACAATCAATTTCAAAGACCTGCTTGACCTTAAAGCTCTTCTGTTTAAACAGAGAGAAGGAGAAACATGCTGAGACTAATGCGGTGCAGTGTCTGGGTGTCACTCATTTTGCCTTGAACGACTACCCAAGGAAGACTTTTTACTTGATCTACGACCACATCAGTCATGGTAACTGTAAAATGTTCTAAGTTATCAAATTATTTTAAGTTAAACACATAAGGTCGTGATTACAATGAAAGAAATTACTTTTAAAAAAATGGCAGAGCACACAAATAATTACTACTGCTGTTCTGTCATGACCATCAAGTTTAATAAATCCATATGCTTTGTATTTACCCACTAGGACTTCTAAAGGAAAAACTATTATCTGCATGGCATCAGTTACAGGTATGAATGCAATGCAGGTTGGGTAGGAAATAGTGACCTTGTTCCCCAGCACCCAGAGCAGCAGTGCTGATCCTAAATTAGTGGTCCTCATGCCTTTTTGCCTCCTCTTACAGGAAAGGATTGCACCTATTGGCAGCTCCCTCATCCCTAAAGGAAGTCCAGTTTGGTTTCAATGTATAAGAAGTCTCAGAGAACTATATTTTGCAGCACACAGAGTTCAAGCAATGAAAACCATATTTGCTGAGCAAGAAGAAAACTGGAGCACAATGTGTAAACAACTAAACTAGTACAAACATTTCAAGGTTGTTATCTATATCATTAACAGGTGAGTTAATTCTTGTACACACTAATTTTTATAGACAAAGTAAATAGATGAAATTGCAACTATTCTTCATATTCAGTCTTGAATAAGGTTATTTTTAAGAACTATGGAGACAAACCACACTCCAGAAATCCAACCTTAAGACTTCCTAAATCTCCTTAGAGATTGATAGTTTCCAGTGTTCCTCTACTTTTTTTTGGAAATAAACTCACAAGCCTTCAAGATTATTTAAGATAGTTAAGAAAAAACATTTACCAACATCGGTCCTGGGAGAGGCAGTGAGGCAGAGATTAGACAGAATAATCCCATCCCTTAGTGCTACACTGATTTTCATCAAAGAGATTTTGCTCCTAGCCCTGAAATCATGTACACAGCTTTTAGCCCAGTGGGAAAAATAATTAAAAAAAATAATTAAAAACCAAGTTGTCAAAAGGTCATTTCAGGAGTGCACATTCACACAACAGAAGAAAAACTACAGATTTAATGGGCACAAGTCTTCTAAATTCTACAAAGCTCCAGAAACAAAAGGATTGAGATCTATGAAAATCAGGTAGGACTTTTTTCCTGAAATATTAGAAAGAAGAAATATTAACTCCTTTAAATTGCAATAGCTGTCACATTCTGAGAATCTGCTTGTCTGAAAAAGCACACTGCTCTGTTTTCTTCTTCATGATTGTATTTGTCCCAGGAAGCACCAGAAGAGCTTCTCAGAGGGACCATCAGCAACTCTGTGCTGTATGCTTTTAAACTTCAGGCACACACAATACTTTTGCTGGGCTCAGAACTTGTGGAACGGAGAAAGAAACACCAGAAGAGAGATAAAGGACTCCAGCCACTACTCAGCTTTGCTACTTATTGCCAAAGGCCATCTTCTGTGTTCTTGATTAATCTTCATTTAGAGATGCAAAGATTCACACCAGACTTGAAAAGCACCATATGTCACTGGAAGAGACTAAAGTGAGTTGACGAGGAGTACTGTTGCTAGTATTCCTCTATAACCATTTACAGTGGTCTAAAAGCCATTCAGCCCTTGCCTGCTGCTTCTAAACACAGAGGTCAAACTCCACCTGAGGGAAAATAAGTTGGTGGAGGTCTCCATGCAGCAACTTTTAGCCCAGAACAAAGCTGAGAATGACCAGAGCTAAATCTCCCTATGACCCGTCTTTAAAAGTTGAGACTAATTTTCTGTTCAGGAGTAAGCTAAGCTAAGCTAAGGAAGCATCATTAACATGCTTTGTACCTTTTTTTCTTTCCTTTTCTCTATGTTTCCTTTCCCTTGACTAGCATTTTCCTTAGGCTATGACTTCTCATTTACTCCACTTCAGCAAATTGCAAAACAGTTTATTTCTAAGCAGAGTGGTTGTGAATTTTTTTTGGAAACACCACTGCTTGGAAGGGATATAAGGAAGGTGGGAACTAGTCTAAATGCTGGTCAATAAAAGACCAGCAAAGCCTGTTACAGACACTTTATTTGAATGGCAACAGCGTGCCTGCAACAGGCATCAGATGATGCACAAGTTCAAAATCACAACTTGCAGACAAGGCACTTTGAAGAATTTTGGTGGTTTGGCAAGCTGCATTAGCTGGCAGTGAAGCAGAGTGAAAGAGAGATCAGGCCTTACCTGCCAGCTTGAGACTTCCACGAGCGTTGGCGCTGACACTAAAAATAGCCAGAAGAAAAAGTGGAAGCTTTTTCAGTCCCTCACATAATGCTGTGAACCTGTTGTGCATTGAAAGCATAAAACCAGTGCTGACCTGTTTAAGCTTTGGCATGCAATAGAGTAAGTATGCTAAAAATGAATGAATACATTCTGTATAATTATCCTCTATTTATAATTTGCACTGGGTTTTATAAATAATAATGCTCAGAAAGCTTTAATTTAGAATTTAATCTAACTGGCACTGTTGTTTTTAAACAGACAAAGACACACAGAGAGAATAATTGAAGATTATAAAAGCAGTAAAGTATTTGGTACCTATCTGCTTTTGAAAGAAAGTGGGTGAAAACAGCGTTGGCTTTTCAGTCCTTCACTAGGACTGTGTCAGCATTCAGAACAAGCAGGAAACACATGAACGTACTGTGAAGGATGCTGGCTGTCAAGGAGAGCATAATATCTGGCTAATTCTTGACACTGTAACAGAGCAGAATCCCATAAATTTTGCCTGGAGTTGGAAGTGTGTTTTTCAGTTAAGACAAGGCAAACAAACCAAATAAACCAAAATAAAATGTTGTGGGTTTAGCTGAACCTTCTCTTTCAGCACCCTTGCTCAAGCTAAGTATTTTGCTCATGACTTCACTAACATTTTATAACCAGCTCTTTGCACCAAAAAAAAGCAATTCAAGGGATCCCGGCACATGAAGGAGGGAAGAATGGCACCTGGGGGCAGGTGGCTGAGGAACCAGCCAGAGAGATCCCTGGGCCTCCACAGGCAGACATACATCAGCTCAGAATTGTGTTGTGATCTCCCTGTCCTCCTTAAAACACATCAGACATCTTCCCAGGAGCTTACCCACCTGGAAATGAAGGTAAGAAGCAAATGAAGACACAAATGCCGAGTATAGTGTCCAAAACATTTGAACATATGGTAAAAGTTCTGGACAATTTTTTGATAAATTGGAATGAAAAGAGACACTGGATTGTTCTACCCTCCTCCCCAAAAGAAGGAAAGACTCAATATGAGGAACAGAAACTTTTGTTATAAACTTGGAAATTCCATGCTATAAGTAATCTTGGAAACATAAAGAATCATTTAATTAGAGACAAAACCTTTATTGATGTTTCCAGTTCACAGGAAGGCATTGCAGAGACACAAATCTAAACATAAAGAAATGCCTTCAGATAGGAAGGCCATCTCAGCTGCTGAACCCAAAATGAGGACATGTTAGTAGCACAGAACAAGGACACCAGGCTTAAACTAACAGAATCCAGAAATGAGAAGAGAGAAACAAATTTATCTGCAAAGGGAGACCCTTCCTCCAGTGCCATTCCCATGAGCACTGGGCAGCGTGACTGGCCAGTCTTTCCCTCTCCAATTCAGAACATAGTTGTATATCTACCCTATCGCTTCCAGATGAGAGAGAGCTGTTGTGTGAATGTGGCAAATGACTCAGTATTCTGCAGTACCAGAACAAGCTGCCAGTAATTCAGCTGCTAAATTTGCAACTTTGCTATTAGGTCAATATGACCAATTCAGTTCCAGCTGGACAGGGGAGCCACTGCAATGTAATCTCCTGCAGCTCTACTAAGTGGCACCATTAGACTGAAGGACTGTGGCCAAGTGCTATTAATATGCCACGGAAGCAATGTGCGACTACAACATAAATGAATGGCCCCTAGGATATCCATGAAAGAACAGACATTGCCATTCAGAGTCTGTGGAAGTAGACATGAGGGACATCCTCCAAATTGCAGGGCAGAAGTACAGGGTAAGCCAAGGTTCTGAGAGCAGTTTGGGGAGATGATGGCAACATGGTGCCCCCAAGGCGCTGGATGCTTTATAGCTCAAGCAATGAGTCTTCTGTTTTCTCTCTGTGCAGTCCCAAGCTTCCTGTAGCACTTGATTGTGCCAACCACAGTGGAGTCATTGAAAAAGTAACTGGCCTGACTGTAACGCAATTACTCCTGAAATAGTTAGCAGCCCAGTTCCAGGGATGAAGCCCTCTGGCAGAAAGACTTCACGGGCCTAAAACCAAGGACCAAAACACTGAATGTAAATTCCTATTTGGTAGGAATCATTCCCATTTAGTACCTATCAGAGACACGAAATCCCATTTAACCTAGGGCAAATACCGCTTTGTGTAGCATTGAGGAGTCCCATCAAATGAAGGTGGTGATGAGGCTCCTCAGTATATTTGACAGACAGGTCATAAACACTGTTGATTTCAATCTGCTGCAAACACCAGCCAGAGTCTAGAGGTGAAGTGTAAACTGAAACAAGGGTCAAAACTTCTGCAAGGACACTCTTGTAGGAGAAACAGAGCTGCGGCAGAGACAATCCAGGAACATGACATTAAGTTACATTCAATTCCTAACAAGTACTTGGAGCAGAACGCCAAGGGAGGGTGGGGCTGCGTATCCATCAAACATCAAATACGTGAGGGCATCTGAAAGACTCCAGCTGAGTCATCCAGGAAATACTCAGGCCAAGGAGACAAAAGGACTCAAGTACCGTTAAGTTATACCTCCATATCCTTCATATCGTTTAGCATACCCCGAGGGTGCTCAAGGCAGCTAGAAGATGCCAGTGAACAGTAGGGGTAGTGCAATACCTGGGACCAGACATTTGTCTGTGTAAGTAAAGAAATAAGCAAAGCAGTGATCCTAGTGTATTACTTTATGATTAGCGATAATGAAGAGCTCCCCCATGAACTAGCCAGAACTGTACCACTGTGCTGGAGAGGTCAACCACGGCAGCCTTAGCACAGTGCCAGTAGCTCAGCACACAGGACAAGTCTTGACAATAAAGAAGGTGTTATACAGAGACTGAAAACAGTTTGCTCACTGTTTCCACTAGAAAGATCAAACAGCACGTACTTTCTACATTGCCACACCAACAGTTTTTTGGAACAGATGATAAAAACTTCTGCCTCATTCAATAACTTAACATGCCTTGCTGAAGGCTAAAGGAAATCTAGGAAAATGGTGAAAATGAAGACTTGTTATGGGCACTCAAAAATTATTCATGCTACATGACTAGGCAGATTGCAAGGGGTAAAACGTACCTCTTGCTTCTCCTCCTGCCAGCTGAGAGATGAGTCCCTCCTCAAGACTGGATTTTGCCTGAGGGGACTTTCATACTGTCCCAGCAGAATTAAGAGATGAACATGAAAGGACAGAGAAAAGCAAAGTAATATGTCAAGGTTCCAGTCCCTGGGCATGATGTATGCCTGCATCATGCAGTGCAAGTTGAGGAACAGAGCAGAAGGGGGATTCATTAGACTGGGAAAAAACAGAAAGGGTCTGTTCACTTTCAGTGGCAGGAAGCAGTAATCACAGCACATGACTCCTTCAAATTCCGAGACCTTGGCTATGCACAGGCATTGTGATCTTTTGGCTAACATTATCATATGTTAACAGAAGCAGGTGTTGTACTACTCAACATACTACCTTCAAAAGACAAGCCAAAATACAATATTCTAAAATAAAGTAGTTCAACTTCAAACAGAAATTTATGCACACATCATCTTCACCTGGATATTCAGCAATAAAAATAGCTTAGTGGCAAAGGCAAGCCAAGTACGAAGGAATCAACATCTTTTAAACCTTTACAACTCCCCTGTAAACTCCCAGGAAGCGCACAGCAGCACAACACCAGCTGGAGAAGTAAGTCTGTTTGCAGACAGGGTGGTGTGTGGACCTGTGAAGCACATGCCACAGGAACAGCTGGGAGAGTACCAGTGGGAAGATGGACTGTTACAAGAAGAGAGCAAAGACCACAGGCTACACAGAGATGTACCAGTCCAAACACAGTTGTCAGGTAGCCACAGAACAGAAAGAGCAATACGCTTAAAAAACCCAGTAATTGTAACACTGGGAGATGGCTGCTGGTGCAGGAAAATGACAGAAGCAAAAAGCAAAGACAACTGCGAAGTAGCTGCACAGTATCTGTACCATATCTGCATCAGTCAAACTCAGATCCAGCCTTCAGCTTGTCCAACATCAGCAATTCAGCCCCATGGAGGCCAGTGGGAAGCTATCCAGTGCCATGCAACCTGGCAGAGAAACTCTAAAATGACAGAAGGAACTTTACTATCTCCTATAAAGACAAGCTAGAAATGGGAGATTATTGAGAGTTTATGTAGAGCAATTTGAAGCCTAGCAGATAGTCTGGGCTGATAGGCAAAGCACTGACAACCTCTGACCTCAATAAGAAAGTGAACATTTGAAAAAAAAAAACCAAAAACCCAAACAAAAAAAAAAACCAACCCTCCAAAAAAAAACACCCCAACAGACCAAAACAAAAAAAAAACCAAACCCACCCTGCAATGAAAAAAATGGAAACAGAAAACTTAGAAGCCTGTGTAACACTTGGAGGGAAGAACAGATCTTATGGAGAAAGCAGGTTGAGGACTAATCAGTCTACATGTCTCCATAGACAGTTCTGTAGCTATACTTACAATACGTCTGTAAATAATTAATTCAGATGCATGCCGTTACATGACTCACAAAATATAGTGATTTTCTTTCCCTTGCTGGGAAAAATTAAAACATTATTTCTACATGCTCAATGCAAGGAATACTGAAAGTTATTTAAAAAAAGTGACCTTATGTTTTCCAAAACAGAGGGTAGGGGTGTGTGTGTTCCCCTTCAGTGTTCTACTTCTGTAGTTGGTCGTTCTTAGTTCTGTCTCATTCTATTTTTTTTTTTTTGTCCCCACATTTTTGATAAAAGCTTTCCTTCCCTAGTTTCATGTTTCCTAATCATAATCAAATACAATAGAAAGTATGTAAACTGCTTTAAACTTTGGTTACGTATGTAGAAGTTTTGGAACTATAGTGAGTTTATACTAAGTACAACAACTTAACAACATACAATGTCACAGAGAGTAAGAATAAACTTTCTTGTATTAAATATTAATAATAATACACAATGCTGCAGCAAAGTTAAGAACAAATGTAGACTGCAGTCACCACAGATTCTTTTCACCAGGTTTACCTGCTGAATCACATGAATCAGAAAATTTACTGCAAAACTACTTAGGAAACAAGAGAAGCAACAACAATGAAGGTGAATATCTGATAATGTGTCTCACACATCTTCCTTTGAAAGTCACCCACCTTCTAAGCCAAGAGGGGGAGACACACAGACACACACCCCACCCCCCCACCCCCCCAAACAGAGGGAAACCTCAAAGAAAAACAAAATCCCTGGCAATTACCATATATGTTTTGCTAAGAAATTTCACTTGTCTGAGAACTTGTTAATAATTTTTCATTCCTGAAGAGTCATTTTTCCTCAGTAGAATTATACCATAAGCAATGTCACATTGTAATAGATCATGGAGCACCACAACCACACTGTAATTTGCTCTGAACACAGACATTTATGGTTTCATACAAACCTACTACATGCTAATGGTATAATTATGTTGACCTGTGGTTTTTGCAAGGAAAAAAGAAAGTAGCAAATCATGGGGAAATGCCTGTTGTAACAAGCAGTCACGTTTCCCAGAAGAGGCTTTGCTCCTACTACTAACCAGCCCAGACCTGAGTAATACTGTTTAAACAGTGAAGTTGGCAGTCATTCTGGGAGGCTCACTGACCACTACCAATGAGAAACAAAGTCATCACACTTAGCAAAGACATTGCAATGAGCTCCTGACAGCATTGGGCAGCCCTGACTCCAAACTGATGCCATCCCGAATGTGAATGCGACCTTGGGCTGGGCCAAGGGAGGGACAAACCAATCTTGAAATTGGGAGAGCTAAGGTCTGCCAGTCTGCTGCTGGCCAGGGAATGGAGGGATGGAGTAACAACCTCCTTTCTGAGAAAACATCTTAACCTCAAATGCTACTGCTTCATGTCCCCTTGTTTTGCTCACAGGCTGATTTTCTAGGTCTCTGGGACAAGTGCAGAAAACGCAAGGCTGGCTGTTCCCTCCTGCAGCCCCCTCAGCAGCTGTCTGGGGTACCCCTGCCAGGAGCCAGTCCTGCCCTCCTGGCACTTAGACCCTCACTTTCCTCAATTCCAGCCCACACTACATCACCTCTGGGGCTACTCAGGCTTCCTTGGCAGCTCCCCCTCTTGGGAGCCTGCCATCCTTTCCCCATCCAATCCCATCTGTCACTCAGAAGATTTTCTTTCTTTTTAAGAAGGTTCCCCCATCTTACTTATTCTCTGTCTCCTTTCAGTTCACTTATAATGTACTTTCTTCTATTTCTTCTATCTTTGATCTTTTAATTAATCTGGTTTTGTTTGTTCAAATGTAGTACAATATCTTGACAGCGTTATTTTCTGTACTCTATATTGCCTCAGTTATTTGATTCTCTAAAGCTTTCTAGAGATGACTTATTTACAGGACATCATATAATTACAGTAAAGTTTTTAGATTGCTCTGGAAATTAAGTTGTCATTGTGAAAGTAATACTGAAATATGTTGTGGATTTAATCTACTGTTTAATTCTTACATGCAGGTAAAAACAACACCTAAATGCCAAACCCATAAATATAGTTTCATAGTAAAAACAATTTACTCCCAAACAAAACAAAACCATCTTCATATAATTGCACTCACTAAAACTATCTATGAATTACATTTTAAAATCAGCATTCAGAAAAATTGTTCCAGCAGGTAGTAAACTGTATGCATTCACAAATATTCCAGTATGCCAAATGTTACCTAGGTATAGTATTTAATGAAAACAAACTCCCGCTTCTCCTCTAACAGCTGGGAAATGGCACTGCTGGGACCAGTGTAACACAGGACAAAAGTCTGTTCTACAGCCTGTGTGGTCCATCCTGGCAGCCCTGTCCTGATCTCCTGGCATCCAGGGAAATCCTTATGTAGCAAATCCATATACAACATATTTCTATCTCAGGCTGCAGCAGAAAGCAGAGAGGACCAGAGACCAACATTACTTTCTTTCCAGTGTGTTGCTATTGCCTAGAGTCAGCAGATTAATTTCTCTACCAGAACACATTCTGCACAACCGCAGACAAAAGGTGTCAGTGAGGGGACTGATATGATACACATTTATGGATTCCAGCTGCAGAACTCTAGGACTCCTGTGCCAATGCCATCATTCTGCTTACTAGCTGATGCCTTACACCAGTTGAAAGACATAAATGCAAACTTAACAGATGCTTTTTCTGGACAAGGATTCTGCAGCAGCTTACTGCTTAAGTTTAGGCCTACAGGTTTCTGTATGTTGCGTACCAGCTAGAGTCTGGAATTGCCTAAATCATCGGTTACTCTAGTAGGTCAGATTTCAGAAATTCAATGCAGACTCCTTATTTAAACGTCAGCTTCCACTTGGGATTTTAAGGCCAAGGTTTCTCTGGTATCCTCATGGTAAGGTTAAAATTCTTACTTAAAAAGCAAAAGCAAAAAAACCAAAACCCAAAAAACAAAACCCCCAAAAACCAACAAACCAAACCTGAAAAAAACCTAACCCCCCCCCAAAAAAAAAACCAGAAGAAAAATAAACTTGCTTTAAAGCATTTTTTAAAGAAGTAATTATAGTTGACTTAGCACATTACTTCTTGCAAATAATTCAGATTTCACCTAATTATATCTAATCTGGGGACTACCTACTTTGAATTCCATCTACTAACATGCTGCTCATTAACTTCACTTTGTTGGGTCCCATTAGAGATTTTTGGAGTCTTTTCTAGTTTCGCCTTACCTAAATTATTCTTTAACATGTGTAAATGTTGCTGCATTGTTGTTTGCCCTACACAGAGACTCTCAATTTTTTCTCCCAACTGCATCTGCTCTGTTTCCTGCTTCCTCATGTGCATGTAACAGCCTCTGACATACAGCCATGACTCATCTCCTCCTGCCTTGCACCTCTTATTTTGCCCTGAACTACCTTGGAAGCATGTATTTTTGGTCTGCCCTTTCACTGTGAACCATCTGTCTTTCCTAGAAAAGCAATCTTGGATCAACAAGGCATCAGACAAAATTTGGTAGTTTTTGTTCACAGCTTCCATGCCACGCTGACCCTCCCTCATCTCTGTCTTCTCTGTTCAATTCATTCCCAGAGGCCAAGACTGCACCTCCCTTACTTTTCAGCAAAATGCCATAGCAGTCTCTGGCATGACAGACAGAAATCATTTAAGTCTCTTACAATCAACTAAAACGTTTCATAGTCGTTGCTTGAATAAGCAGTAGTTAAGATATTGCAGAGTTACAGACACCATTATCAGACATTTCCCTGACTGTGGTGCCCCAGAGAACTCCAACCACAACATGTTTGATTCAGGAGCCATCTTCCAACAACGGGGGAGGTTTGCATAAATGGCTTCCAGAGAAAACTTGTGCTACTGACATTTCTTTAAATGAAAACAATAAAGACCCAGCTGGTTAAAAAAAAAAATAACAAACAAAACCAAACCAAAATCAACCAACCAACCAACCCCTAGATAACAAGAATAATTTACTAGAAGTCTCTGTCTTGCCCATGGGAAATTAATCAGAAAACCAAAACCAAAGTGAATGTGAATGTGAAGAACAAGGTTTTTTCTGTCTCTCTTTCTCTATGCATATATTTTTACATACATTTGAAAGAAACCACATATATTTAACAAGTCATTAGTCATCATAAGCATTACTACAGTAGCAGTCATACTGGCCATCTCCACAAAATACAATCACAATGATATTCTAAATCTAACATTAACATTCATGATTTCCCTAGGAAACTATGGCAAGAAGGAAGATCTTCAGGCTTCAGTAAAACATAGCAATACTGCGCAATTCCCCCAGGGCAATTGGTTTCAATAAAAGTTGCAAATATAATGCCACGGAAGGTAGAGCAACACTTCCAAACAATATCACACTGGATACCAGAGCTGAAGATCACCCACAAGGTTGATAACCTGGGCAATGCAGACCATTTCTAATGACACAGGTACATTCAACACAGCTGTTGAGCAACCAGCTGCAACAAAAGTAAGTTCAAGGCAGAAAACTGTGCAGTTTGTAAATAAGCTTACCTAAGCTAATAAAAATTATAAAGACTAAGAGAAGCCCAGGAGGCAAGTGGACAGGCCAAGTAAATACAAATCAAACTTTAACTCAACTGTTGCCCTGTGGGTTTAGGAGAGATGTGCAGGACAGGTTTGAAGCACATGCTGTGAGTTGGAAAGCAATGACACTATGGGCCACAGATAACGTAGCTAAACACCGCACAGCCTGCCAAAACTGCAAACTAGAGAGTCCATTTAGAAGCACCTCTGTTAAAACTCATCAAGATCCCACAGTTCCATAACATCAACTCTTCTTCATTCACATATTGAAAGCACAACAGCAAATCTAATATTAGCATGTTCTGATAATTCAGAGCCTATATGAATCTTTGTATCTTTCCTTCAAAGTGAATCTTTCAGCCTCAGTACAGCTTTTATTTTGGTCACATATTATCTGTGATTTATTTCCTAATCCTGTTTTCTGAATTTCTAACAGTGAGCTAGTTGGCAGCTAAACAACCAAAGAATCAGCAACCATATTCTGTAGCCAAGAAAGATATCTCACTACTTATTTTCAAAATATATTTTCTTTGTAGGAAAATAATGAAAAAGAGATCACTCATTTGTATCTTCTGTGTTTAGCAAACTCCCGAAGTACACTGACTTTTAATTGTGTTTGCAGTCATACTATATCATTATTTTTTTATTTTTGTTATATAAATGTGGAAAAGGTTTCCTCTTTAGAATAAAATGAGGGGAATGTATCTATCTACACATTAATCAGAGGTGAACGAGATAAAAGGTGTAAAATGCCAGGAAATGAAGTGACCTGAGGAATACTAATTTCAGTATAAACCAGCTAAGCCTCAGTCAGTCTCGTAGTTATCTGGTTCCTGTCCCACCTTAACGACAAACATTACCCATCCATGTTACATTTCATTATGTTTTTCATTCAGTACTTTATCACATGAAAGCTGTGATATCAGTGCAATATGGACTGCAAAGCCCCCAACCACATCATCAGTGACACTCGTGTATGTGGAGCAGTTGAACACACACCTAATATTTTTGCAGGAAGCTGGTAAGAACATACAAAAGCCCTCAAAGATACCATGATATGCTGTGACTCTCAGTGGAGATACAAACAATCTTATTTTTCTCTGCTTTTGACTATAAAAGTCCAGGTTGATCTGGCTGAATGTCAAACTGTCATTCCAAAAATTGTATCTTAATAAATCCACATTTTCCCAGCATAAGACACAGACAATTGCTGTCTTACTATACCTCAACATTCTTTTTATTATTATTTGTCTGAAGTTACCTTAGTCTATAGCCTTTACTCAAAAACAAACAAACAAAAAAAAAAAAAACCCAAACAAAAACCCAAAAAAACAGAACCCACCAAACCCACCAAACCTTTCTGTCTTTTAGTGTTTTCTTTGACTTACTGATGTAGGATTTGAAATGACATAATAAAAAGGCACTCATTTGGTGGTAAAGAATCTGGGAAAATAGAACATTTTTATATGACATCCCTTTGTATGACATTTTTTGTTCTAGCACAATTATGTCTACTGTAAATAGAATAAAAATTACTATTTCCAAATCCTTTGCAACAAAGTTCAAATGTCCTTGTGAAAAATACTGTTCCCTGGGGGCAATGAAACACAATGAACTAATGGAGCCCTTTTCACTCATCAGTTGCCTTAGAGAGGAACATTAATTTTACTTTGACTGGAGTGAGTTTTGACTACATAATTATCACCTGGATTGCCTCTAGCATGATTTTGCTATACAGTTCTTTGAAGTGTTAGCGCATTGCTTATCTAATTCTATGCATGTTATAAAACTTTCCTTTGGATTCACAATAGCAACCCAGAGTTAACAGTTAACAGAGTTAACAGTAATCAGAGTTAACTGATCCTAATAAAAGCGTGGAAGGCAGTGAAGAGATGGCAAGTGAGCTCTTTTTTTCTCAGCACAGATCTGAATTAAAATGTCATCACAAGTTCATTGCACTAGGTTTTATGTCATTTACCACCTCATATCCTCAGAATCCATCCTCCTTCTTGCATAAAGCACATAACATTGCTAATAACTTTGCTTAAACCTATTCAGTTTTACTGAAGATATGCTATGATCAGCTTTTATTGAATGATGAGCTTTTTGGAATTGTCAGTTAAAATATGACCACTTTAAACCATACAAGCCTGACTGAAACACTGAGTGATATTTGCTCAAATAACAACAAATTGTTGTACAGTGGTTTAGCAATGAGGTGCAAGTGACTGCAGGTGCATCCAAGCTTTCACTTAGATGTTCCACTGTAATATTTCAGGAAGACACAATTTCTTAGCCCACAGATGTTCTCAGATGTAGTAAGAGACATTTAAGAAGACATAGGAAAGATAAATCTCATTATGTGAAATGAGGTTACATAGTAACTGGAGCTCTTTTAAAGTATTACCTGGAGACATGTATCCTAAGGAGGATTCACACCTAGTAGCCTTGGAAAACATTAGCAGGAATTAAAAATCCTAATCTTAACAGACACAAAGTATTGCAAGGACCACAGGCATGAAATACACCTAGCTCAGAGCCTGACAGCTCGTCTGGATTCAAAAGGTCAGAACCTAGCCTGACATAAAGCTATTTTGCAGCACCATCAAAGATGCTCTGAGATGTTTTTCACTTAATAGGAGCAGGTAATGCCTATGACATTAAAACAGTGCCCAAAAACTGGTGCTATAATGACCCTGACAGCACTAGCTGGGGCGATGCTTGCATTGAGCTGCCTCACTGCAGATCTCAGCAGGCAACTTGGCTCTGCAGTGAAGTACAAACTGCTTCATCAGGGCAAATGTCACATGGGAAACAGGGCAGAAAGGAGCTTGCAAGGTCACCCAGCCTCTCCTCTACCTTCTACTTTGGGACATCTAAGTCATGCAGGACACAAGCCACTTGAACCCACCCTGGAAAGCTTCCAGGAAAGACTACACAGGCCCCTGCCCCATTCCCAGGCAGTCTCCTCCAGTCTCTCACTCTCCTTACAATTAGAAAGTTTTCCTTAATGTCCAAAGCTCCTTTGCTGCGGGTTAAGGCCTCTTCTTGATCTACTCACTGTGGACAGATGGAACAGACAATTCCTTTCCTGTCCACCACCACCTTTGATGTAATATTAACTGAAAGGACAAAACACACCTTCTCAGTCTTTTCTGTGCCAGACTGAGCACCAACAGCTTCTTGGCTGTGTGTATACTTGCACACCTTTTCCAAGTCTTGACTACTCTTGCTGCTCTCCCCCAGAATTTCTTTCCCCATCTTTTCCACCTCCTCCTAGAAAGGTACTGCCCCAAACTAGGCAAAATATTGTGACTGACATCTTTCTTGTGCCAGCAACAGAAGGAGGATTTCTCCAGGTATCTTCCAGACAGCTATCCTCCTCCTCCATCCCAGTATGTTGCCTGTTTTGCAGCAGTGCCACGTTATTGGCTCACACTCAGTTTTTGTATCACTAACTCCCCCACCTCCAGCTCTTTTTCCAGAAAACAGCTACCTCTAGATCCCCATCCTCCATGGTGGCAGTTGATTTTTTCACTTAAATGCAGTCATCCCAACCGAATAGCATCCCATTATTTTTCCAGACCATTTTTCCAGTTTATCATGACCATTTTGAGTTTGACTCCTGCCCTTCAACTTATCTGCGGCACATCTGACAGGTTTGTGATTGTGTAAGTGTACTCAGAGTATATCATATTCTATCTTTTCTATTTTTTTCTAAAAAACTATTGCATAATACCAAACCTTTCCAAAAAGTCTTGTACTGCACAGTCTTTCAGGATAACAGGTTTAACATCTATCCTGTGCCTGTTTTTTTCAGAACAATGTTGTACCCACCTCGTAAGAGTTTCACGAGTATCAGGCTTCAATAGTTTCCAAATGAGTGTCATGAAAGACTTTGTCAAAAAACACTACAGAAGCCAAGAAATATGTCAGCTATATTTCTCCCATATCCAGAAAATGTGTTACTCTGTCACAGGAGAAAATCAGATGGCTTTCTCACAATTCCTTCTTGACATAATCTGATGGCTGCTGCTTCTTGTTATAGTCTAAATATGTATCAAAAGCGTACTTGCTCATTAACTTTTCCCAGTTTTTCTTCAGGGATCAATGCTAAACTAACTAGTCAACAGTTTCCTGGTTCCCCTTTTTCTTCTGCTGTAAAGATGTTAAATTACACACACACACACACACACACTCCTTCCCTCCCCCAGGAAAACAGTCCTGTACTGTCTTGATGTACTGTAGTTCCTCTTTAACACATTAAGGTCAAATCAACTTTTCTGTCTGCACTGCAAGACAGGCAAGCTGCCTTGGCAGTGTTGTGCTCTCCCTGTTGTTACCCTAAATAGGTCTTTTGAAGCCAGCCTCTCCTCTTCTGTTCTTTCTTCTGCCTTTGAAATTTTCTCTCTCCTAGTTGCTTAAAATCTAACCCCTTTCTACTAGGACTCCACACTGGAAGGCTGCTTAGTTAGAAACATCTGAAAAAGTACTAGACAGCTTTTAGACAGGGCTGGTGAGGCTGATGGGTTGAGTTTTACCCATTTGCAGCTGTGGCTGCACATAGCCAGAGCTTCCATTATCATGGCATTTTAGCCTGGCTTAGCAGTGCTTTGCTCAGAGATGGCTTTACTTAACTTGTATTTAACCCTTACCCACAGCCTTTACCTCTGAGGTGCCAGAATACTGACACTCTGGAATTTTACATGGCAGATATTGGGAAATAGAGACATATGGTTTCCTTTAAATATGCAAATTGCCCTCCAGTGTAACCTTTTCATGAGTACCTGGATCTGGGAATTTGAGGAAGGGAGGCATTTAAAAATTATCTTTGTTCCACTTGAGAACACATCATCACTCTGATGCTGAAGTGAATGAGGCAATGCCGAGGGGCCTCACTTCTGTTCAAACAAGGCACTGCCATCCTCTCAAGTATTTTGCATTTGTTTCATAAGGCTCAAAATGCTGAATTTGATGTAAATTTTCAGATCATTTTCAACAGCCTAAATTTACATAAATTTTATCATTTATTTTGGGGCAAATAAACTCTGAAATGCTTGCTTTGTGTGCGTCTGTTTTCTGTCACAAAGCACTTTTTCCCCAATTTTTCTTTGCCTACAAATTAATACTGATTTTTATAAGGTTTTATATCTTAGCAAAACATGGCTAGTTTTTTATCAAAACAGCAAGGACATATCACCCTGTCAAAAAGCATTTGCTGCAAAACAAAGATTTGCTACAAAGCAAAGATTTGCAAAAGCTGCTCACATAATTATTATTAAGAACTTATTAACATTAACAAAACAACATTTCTATAATAGTATATAAAATAACTTAAACACTTTAATAGAATCTTCATAGAGGTAAAAACACCTGGCGAAAAATCTGAGGGATTTTTTTTTTGTAATCTACCTTCTTCCTTTGCCCTCACTTTGCTGCTGCTGCTCAGATGTCACATAACAAAAAGCTCAACAACTCACAGATGCACAGATGAGTTTTACCCAGACAAACAGCTGCTCAGTGCCATCTCTAATATTTACTCATCTGAACCTTTTTCCACCAAAATTTCAGGACATCAGGCTAGCACTGTCCTGTTGGTCCTAACAGAACAGAGCAGCTGTAGAGACACGTTTTTTTTCTTAATATAAAAAACATGGGTTTAAGCAACTACACAAGAGTGAGAGAGGCAAGTAGAAAAACTTGTAACATCAAGGTTATCAGTTGAAAACACAAAACGCTAGATTTGAATTTTTCTAGTAAATGTTAAGTTAACTTACATACTTTGCATTAATATTTTTCATCAGACTTTTTAATTCTGTGGTCTGAAAGTGCCTGGTTTTGCAGAGCTTCCCTCTCAAGCCATTTTCATCCTCATCACATCATACTGACTTAAAATTATACAAACATATTGCCAAAGACCTAGTGGTCTTCCCTACTTATTTATTTTACTTCTCACTGACTAAATGGGATTCTGCTTGCCTTCTGCAATATTATATATAACCTTATATTTATTTACAGCCAAGCTGCCAGAGGGAATATATTCTTGTATATTCCCTCCTGGGAAGATATGCATGCACTCTACAGTACATAGCCCATTTAACCAAAAAAAAAAAATCACTAATATAATTACAAGTTTTCAGGACAGTACAAAAACCATATAAACATTTTATTCAGGTATTAACAATGAATAATTTAATCCCCAAATATTTCCTTGGGACATCTTGAGGGAGAACAAATTCTTGTGTGTCAATTCATGAACAAAATACAGAAAACATTCTCACAGGGTAAGGAGTAAGTAGACTTCAGCAATACTCTGTTGCCAAAGACCTTCATTAACAGATTGCAGTGTGATCAGTTTATTATGAACCTTACATGACTTATATTGATCATTAAACTGGAATGTCATGGCTAACTCCTTGGTATGGGAGTTGGGGGGAGCAAAACTGAAAGTGAACAGGGAAAGAGTGAGATTAGATGATGCACTTGCCAGACAAGAAAGGAGTAACACAAACAGAGTTTAACAGCAACATGATTACTGTTGTGCTTGACTAAGGACATAGCATTTAGTTACATTCACATTTCTAAAAAAAAAAAAAAAAAAAAAGGTAAAATATTGATTAGGATAATATACACTCTACTAGATGAGTTTCTAAGAAATTTTTTGACTATCACACCTGCATGAAGAAATAGTAAGAAATCTGGTCTTTTTAAAAGCAGAGAGAAAGTATTTCCAGAAGTTCCTCAATTTTCAACATGAGTTTTAACATGCAGAGAAAAAAAATGAAAGGAGTAGCTGTAAAGGGTGTAAGAGAGACATCAGAGACATCAGCAGTGCCAGTTTTCCTTGGGTTCTCCCCTGAATAACCTGAGGCCTTTCCCTGCAAGCACCATTCTACCTTGCCAAATGGTGTTACACCTCAGGAAGCCCTGACGGCAAAAAAAGTTGAAGCAGCAAACTAAGTCCCTAATGCTGGAATTAGAGAAGCAGAATAACAACATAATAATTAAACTCTTCACCTTTCCACTGTGTTTCGGCCTGCTTTGTGTCATCAGCATTTGTTTTGCTATGGAGTAGAGGTGAGATAAAGCTCTGCTGAATTATGGTGTCACTGCTTTATATCCAAAAAGATAAATATATTCACGTTCTTAATAAATATTTAAAGATATTTCTGTTTCCAGTTTATTCAAATTACCACTGTTTTTTCTTAGTCCTGCAACAAATGCGTGATCTGCTCACAGCATATGGGAGGGTTGCTTGGGATTCAAAAAACACTGTATTGAAAAAAGTACAAGCAATATGAAAATCTAAGACTTTCTACTCTGAAGAAAAAACGCTCTCTTCCAACAGTTGCTGCTAAGCTGCTCATAACATCATTTTAAGCACCTCCATGATTACTGTCTAGATGCCTTTCCAGCCCTGTGAACTTCTGCACCAGGTAGGTGTTATATTCAATATTAACAATAGTACAAGCATTCTTAGTGCTTGTTTGTAGCTTGCCTGCAATTTTTGTCTCATCCCTTCCTTTCTTTATCCAAATTTTCTGTTAGGCTTTTTTCTGGATACAATAGCCAGATAAAGTAAACCGGTATAAGACCACAGAGGTTGAAAAGGCATTTTGGAGCAGTACAGAAAACAAATTCATAGGGATATCAAAACACAGGGGAAGGTAGAAACCACCTACCACCCACAGTCACAGTTAATAGGAGCAGCAGCAGCTAAACCCAGCCCCAGGTTCGGTGCACTGTCCTCCTCGCCAGGATTAGCTGGGATAAGCCCTGTGGCAGCCTCCAGTAGTGGGATCAGCAACCACCTAACCTACAGCTCACTGCTGACAGCAGCTGCCATGCTTGGACCCTCATAATCACTACCTGAAAATAATTTTGTTGCTAACATACAAAAGACAAGACTTTCAGAAAGTAGCCCTAAGAGCATTTGCTACAGAGAGCTAAGGAAATCCCCTCTCCCATGCCATTCCAACTACTGCTGATTTTGTCTCTGTTCCTTGGAGTGCTGTCTTGAGCATCAGGTCAGCTCTCTTGAGCGTGGGTGACCAAGGACAAAGTACATAATGAATATTTGGTACAAAAAGCAGCAGGCATTATCCAACTTGCCCAGGCCTGCAACACCTCACAGCAGGAACAGCCTAACATAGAAAACAAATAGCTTTTTTATTTTTTCCTTCTTAATCTACCACTTGCTTAGGTGAGTAACCTCAACACATACAAACCTCGTTACTATAAGCAAACAGCTCAAACACAGATCTACCACACCAGTCCCTGAAACTGACACCAAAGTTGCAAAGCAAAAAAAGTACTTCCAGAAGGATTCCTAGTCTGGAAGAGAAATTGATACTGCATTTTCCACACATGCTGCAAACTAAACAGTAGGTACCCGAACCTACTAACCTAACAATGGCCACACTACATTGGAGTCAATGATCCATTTCCCCTAAGACCCCTATAACTGCTTATCCTGATGGACTTCCCATATACATTCATAAGTCAATTTTTTCTTTCTTAGAAACCGACCCTCAATTTAAAACCCACAAGACTGATAATGCCCTGCATAACCTGTTCCAGCACATTAACTCCCCACAGGAACGTTACCTTCACATGCTGAGCAAGGTAGACTGAGGCTTACAGGAAAGAGGCACCACGACAAAACACAGAAACCCAGAACTCCCCTTCACTGTGCCAGGCAGTGAGGTCCTGGAAGCTATATCCCATCACGTTCAGCTTTCAAGCACACGTGGTCTGGCGTACTCACAAACATAGGAGTAATCCTGGCTAATACAAAAGCAGAGGGAATATTCATGTGAATAGGGAATTCCAAGCTCAAGACTGTTATTTACTAGAGTATGCAGCTGGTAAAATCAGTTATCTTTACATTCATGAGTGAGGCCCTTAGGCCCTGGGCCTGCTGTTACTATTTTTTTTTTCTTTAGCATAGACTCAGTTTACTTCTTTCAATCACTTAGCTTTTGAGACTAATTAAATAATAAAAATGTTCTGTTAGAAAAATTACGGTGTGCTGCCCTCACACAATACAAAAAAACAGATGGGCATTTGTTTGGTTGCAAAAGGGTCTATGGTGGTTCGCTGTCTTGCTCTCACTTAAAAAACTGTTAGCTTTGGGGCATGTTTTTGTCAGGCCCAATTTATCAAAACTGCAAGACTGGGGTCTTTCAAATGCCCTTAGTACAGAGCTAACTGCTCCCTAGTAGAAGTCCATGAACAACTCTTAAGTGTTCGGTTCTTTTGAGAATTAGACTATTTGCTTAATCTTCAAAGATACAGACCTGGAAGCTCTGCTTTTCTATAATGCTTGCTTAATCAAATAAAACAGACAACTCTGCTGTTTTCAAAAGTATTTATAAACATTTATCCACTTGTTCTTCAATCTCTAGTTTTCACAGTGCTAAAATACTTAACCAGCGTATTAAGAAGAAAAATGCAATGGTGCGATCCTGCCACTTGTGCTGGAAGTACAGAAGAAAATTAATATTTTCAAATCAGTATTGGGCACCTAGCATTTGTTGACCAGAGTGACATAAAAATTCTTACTCCTGAGGGAAAAATGGGAGTACTTCACCAACAACATAATATATGTGAAGAGACAAGTACACATCAGAAAATACGAACAGATGAGATACCTTGTGGGGTTTCTAATAACTCATGTTAACTACTGTTTTTTAAAAGATAATAAAGAATTACTGCACCCTCATGAAATGATGCCACAGAGGGAGATGGTACTTATGTTCCTAGCATTAATCTATCTTAAAGAGGTATATGGCTCAGACCCACAGAATGTGAATGTCTTTAAATCTTTAATGGTTTTATCCTCATAAAGAAAACACGAGACAGAAGAGTTATTTGCCTTATCCCACTAGCTGCACACAGGCTCTGTGATACCCCTGTGGTCACCCTAGAAGACTATGGGCAGTCCAGAAATAGCTACTGTAAGGACCCATTCACCCAGCTTCCTTAAATTTATCACTTTCACATATAGATCTAGCAGAATGAAAATTATAATGTTCAGAAAAGTAAAAAAGTTCAAGGCTGTGATACTAATGGCTCATCTACCACAAAGGTCAGTTGCAGGCCCACCAAAATAATTAAAGCAGCTCTTGACTCCCAATGTGTAGTCTCAGTTGCAGAATTATCAAAATACTAATAAACCAGTACACTTGATCTCACTATAAATAAACTAATTAATTCTCTGGAATAAGCTAAATTAATTTGTGCTTCTGTGTTTAAATAATCCATAGGTACACATGTGTTTGTATGTCTGTGTGTGCATAACTTCACTTGCATTTCAGGTAGTTGTCCTTCAAAAATTGTCCCATATTTAATGTTTTTCTTTACCTGAAACCAGTATATTTCCTGAGAAGCTGGGTCGTTTGTTTGAGACCACACTGTATGTCAATCACAGCCGGCGTTGGGACTTGCAGCCACCACCTGCAAGTTTGCAGAGAAGTTCTTTGTCCATGCATGTTCAGGCTGTGTTCCTTCTGCTTCTTCTGACCTTCCAGTGACTGCTGGACATGACTGTAGTTTGAAGGACTGATATCAGTGACAAAATTGCCACGTGATGTTAATGAGTTCGGTCCACAAAAGGATGTTTAACAATTCCTTTACTGCTATCACTGACTATTTAAATGAAATATGAAATGTGGATTAGACCCATAAACACTTTCAGTACTGTAATGCTATGCCTTGGTCTTAAGAAACATTGGATACCACTCCTGAAACAGAGGAGCCATAAACTGCACAAAATCAAGGCTTAAACATGAGTGTGAAAGTAAATGACTGCCAGCTAATTCGATAGGATCACTGCTTCCCACATTTTGCTAGCATGTGTAGCTGCCTGGATCCCCACTAGACATTTAGATTCCAAACAGATTAAAATCTGGATGTGTTCACTTTTGGTACCCCCAGTATCTACTTTTTATGGTCAGTACCTATACTCTGTAAGAAATGCAATGACCAATGTCTTATTTTCACAGGTACATGTAAAGACAAATACAGACTAAGTATTTTCTAAAAAGTTCACAGTACGTTGCCAACAGAGCTTTAATTACATCAATATTACTTTATAATCCAGGTACAATCCACTTTTTTATTTTTTTAAATGAAGCTCTTATTTCACAAGGCATACTCAAGAAAAAAAAAATAAAAATCTCCAATTCTCTTTTCTGGGCTCCAGTTCAGAAGACAGCAACATAGACATGTTATCTCTATCTTATTCTCTCTCATTTTTCTTTGGGTGCTTCCCCTCTATTTGATGACACATTAGAAATTAACATCTTTGGGGGAAAAAAAACACAACAAAACCCAACAAAACACACAGACCCCAAAAAAGAAGGGAAAATATATCTTTTGTATTGTTCAATATTTTCCCTATGTTCTTAAGACTAGTAGCTTTTCAGGAGTAGTAAATTAGCCTGCAACACTGATTTTTCCCCAGACACCTCCATTACTTTTTATTTGCATCCTTATCCTGTATATTATGTATGCCTGTGCATCACTGTGCCTGAATTTGACTACAAGTTCCTTGCAGCAGAATACCTTAATTCTGTTCACAGCACTACATTCAATCCCGACCTTCAAATAATAAAGTGACATAGGAAATGTAACAGCAAGAAAAGTCAACCAAAATATGTTTAATGCAAGATTGACTACAGGTCTAACAGCTACTAAACAAAAATTGATAGGCAGTGCAGCTTAAATGTTCACAGCTGAAGACTTACAAAAGTAGCCCCACAGACTTCAAATGATCATTTCTTTTCATAAACACGTATCGTGGGAGCTCTTCTACCGAGGGAGAACAGCTCTTCTCAAAATAACTCCCTGCATAGAAATGCTTATTCTGAGATCCTGAGCATTAACTCCTGTTGCCTTTTTCTGACTCTCTGCAAGGCTGGTGGCATGGAAGGGGCCCATATTCCACCTCAGGGATCCCCCTCCACGTCTGTCACCCAAGGGTGTGTGGTGGCAGCAGGGGTACTATTTTCAGCTCAGTGCAAGGTAGAAGGAAGAAAAAGTCCCAGGAGTTTTCAGAACTGCATGCAGAAATCTTAGAGAAGCATAAGGAGGAGAAAGAAACCCTCTTTCTCTTGAGCGCAGAGCAAAGCCCCCAGAAAAAGGAGGCCTGCCAGCTGAGGCAAATACAGAACAGCTCATGAGAGCCATCCTCTGTTATTTGTTCTCCTTTCCCCTTCTTGACTCTTACACTTCTGATGACACTATGAACTGCTGCTTGAAGCCACTGGGCTCAGTAAGGGAGGGGGTTGTCTCATTCTAAATCCATTACGTTGACAACCTCCAGGACTTGCCAAGAAACAAGCACCAACAGCACAAAATGATTCCAGTATGCACTGGATCACTTCAACTTATGAGTATTTTTGCAGGTTCTGACAATGTCACATGGAAAAATAGATCTTGTCCTTCACAGAAATAAACTAATCACCTCAAAGGGTTAAAAACAGCCTTATTTTCTCAAGTATCACCATAGTACAGTGTTAACCAGATGTATCCTGAGAAGCTTCATTGTTCTTTATAGCACTAAGAGCAGCCCATTGCAGAACGCAATGCAGTAGATGAGGAAATGATCTGATTTAGCACTTTCCGCTCCACTTTGTAATCCTTCATAGATTTGCTTAATCTGCTTTACTGACTTGATGTCAGATTTTCCATCAGGATCTTGGTTTTTGGTGGTAAAGAGACGTTCTATAATTACACTGCTCTATATTGAATTGGCATTGTCCCCAGCCATGCCTCGGATTACTGAAAATGAGCAGTATTAGAGGAAGGAAATAATATTTTCTGTCTAGTCAGCAGTTTTGTTCTTTTTGCACTGGCCAGCCCTCTGTGTATGGTTTGTCTCCCAGTGGTGCTGACTCCTTTTTTTCCCCACTATCTGTTCTCCTGCACAAATCCTGCTTTGTGATCTTGTGAGTCTTGCCTTCCCAGCACAGCTGCAGCTGTCCTGGACAGGATACAGCTAGATGCAGCCCTCTCATTTAGCAAAATTATTTTTTTAATTTATTCCTGTGTAAAATTCTGATGCATGCTGCAATCCTTATGCAGCAAACACAAGTTTTATTATTATATGGAAGTGATTCCTTACACCTCACCACACAGAGGAATCAGGAAGCAAATTAGGTGGGAGGATGCATCCTCTTCTCCCAGTAGTGTATCAGACAGCTGTGTTTCCTGCTTCTCTCTCCACCTGCTCTCCTGTGGCTTCCCTGCTTGGAGCTGAGCAGAGCACAGGGACAGGAGAAGGTGCTATGTCAGCTACCAGGAGATACAGCAGTTGTTTCAATGACAGCAATTCTTTCAAAATAGAGAGCGGAGCTTAATCAGCAAATAACTAGTGACCTGGAAAGACAGGTAATTTAGTGCTTGGTTGGAAGATGAACACTTAATTGAAACTTTATCAAGTGCTTGCAGAACTTATTCCCAGAGCTTCAAAACAGGCACAAATGCCCCATGAAGTGAAAGGGATTGTGTTATCTTACACCATCCAAACCAGTTACCTTGCATTTCTGAGCAGCCAAAAAATCTGGATGGAAATATATGGAGCATCCTTACATTTTACTGATGTCTTCCTTCCTGTTGGCAATTTCCTGCAATGTCAAAGCTGTCACAGATTAAGCACTGCAGTATAAGCACTGGTGCTCAAATTCATTTGCTATAATCTAGAGACATGTCAATGTTCAGGCAGCTCTCAAGTTCTTAGTTTAGACCATATGAGTACTAAACATGACTGAAGCAGGGTTAAAACCACCAGTCCACTTCTCATCTACCACTAGAAAGGTGACCTTCAGCCTTGGCCAGACTAAAATACACAACAGAACAGCAAAAAAAACCCACAAACCTATCCAGAAACCAGTTGCCCATAAACGGTATCTATTCTGTTAAGTCTACTCATGTGCATGAACCGGCTTAGAAAATGGATCTTTACACTGTAGATGTTTTCATAGGTACTGCCATAATGTCTCCAACCATCTGTACTCAACTAGAGGCTGCAAACATACCCCTTTGTTTTCCTCACCCTTTTAAACATGTAAAGAGAAGTCAGAGACCTGCTAACTGCACCATGTTCCATGTGCTTTTATTTTTTTGTATGCATGCAGTGCTAAAAGCCATTATGCTGATTTTTTAATGAAATTAAGAAATAATAAATGAAAAAAATGAAGAAGAAATGTTTTGGATCAGCCCCTAGGGTAGCAGCACTCCCCTGTGGAATAAACCTCTGTCATCAGTGCTGTCAATCAGCAGAAATGCCAGGCTTCACAACGGTTTTGACTAAGCTAAGTGTAAATCTGCAGTATCAGTTCTTTCCCCCTCTGCACCAGGTACGAAGAGTACATAACTTAGTCCTAGCTGCCAAATGGACATCAGCTGCAATGGAGGGCAATGCTCAGCAGGCAGGAATGTGGCCAGCACTATGCCCTGTGCAGGCTGGGCAGAGACAATGGGTTACAGCAGAAGCCAGAAACCCTTGCCTGACGTTTGTTGGTGCTGATGAAGCAGAGGCACCAGTTAAGTCAGGTATCTGGATGGGGCAGTGCAGGAACTGGGAACTGTTATTCCTACTGGTTTTTTGCCCTTCTTCCAAGCAAAGAATAGGACTTGAGAAAACCTACATCAATACTTTAAATAGTTACGAAGACAAGAAGCTGTTCACACTTCAGCAACAGACTTCAGCTGTAAAAGAAGTTCTGTTTGCTCATGCCCCTGGACATATTTTTCAGAATACAACAGTACGATAAAGAGAGAGCCTTCAATACCTTCCTCAGTAAGAATAGTGTAGTGATTGAGACCTTTGAAACAATATGGCTATAAACAGCACCTGACTTTGAATTTGTCAGAACAGCTCAGACAAGTTGAAATTCAAAGCAAAGCCTCATTCACCTGGAGGTTTGTTAGTTCTAAGACATCATGGAAATCTTATGGCCTTTCCTCATGGTTCTCCTAAATGTGTATTACTGTAGCATTGGATGAGACACTACACTCCAGCTCTTCTGAAACTTTTGCTGTTGTTGCAAAATACACAGTCAATTTAGCTTACTGCTTTGCATTAGAGATAAACTCACTGACCCGAGAAGTGACCTTCAATTTCTTTTTATCAGAAGCTCAGTAAGTTCTTAGATGTCACTGCTTTGACAGCAAGGCAAAGCATTTCTCTAAGTCACTTGCAAACATAAGTAAAAATGCACTTAAAATGAAGTGGTAAACTCCAGTTTAAACTCAAGGATTGTACTCGGCACAGTGGGCACAGCTGAATGTGCACACTGCATATTGCTTGACCACCAATGACCTGTTTCCAACCCTCATTCCCATACGCCACTACAGATGCTAGATTCTGATCAAGTAAATACCATGCCTGTAGTCACATAATTAAATTAAGCAAACTTGTGCTATTTTCCCTTCAGTTTAGAAAAAAAATAAATTTCAATAGAAGTTTATAACTTTGAATGTATACATTTATCATCTGTTTCCAAACTTTGGCTACTCCATCTTTCAAACCTCTCCCACAAGACAAACTTCATTTTACGCAAAAGAAAGAAGATATGATGGGCTGCCTATGCTTCAGTCATCAGTGTAGCATTATTGACGCATCCTCACAAGATGCACAGGAAAGACTGTATCTTGCCCCTGTGTGCTGCTCACTCCTATACAGATCTGGTGTAGTTACAGCAACAGCTGTAACTGAGCCTAATCACAAAAGTAGTAGGCAAGGCCCAAGTGATTTGGCCAAAACTGAAACTGCAATATAAGGGTAAAATCAGAAAGCAGGTCCCCATGCTTCAGTTGTACTATGCTGACATCAGTCTACTACCTCATTTTATGTTTCTCTCTAGAATAAATATTTAAAAGAGCAGTTAAGTAATTAAGAAAAAAACACAGTCATTCACTACAGTTCAAAGCACTGACCTCACTGTAATGGGGAAATCAATCTAAAGAAATCTACTAACAATGCACTTGGCTGAAAATATTTACTTTCTATTAAAGCAGCCCAAGGAAGACNNNNCTTAAAAATTCAAGATCTTCCTGCATCTAGAGAAATACTAGGATAGGTTTTTCACCATCCTGTTCTGACAGAATTTCATGCTGTTTGATATAACTGTGGTACTAATGAAGTCTTGTATGAGTTGGTCACTGAAGTCTACAGACCCACAGCAATATACACTGTCTCTATGTTCATTTTCTCCAGCTAACAGAACCTAAATGAATTATCTCAACACAGTAGGCTACCCAAAGTGGACAGTCCTCCACCAAGCCACTGCTTTTCACCCCTAATCTGCAGATTGTCTGTGCCATGTCCCTGCAGCTCCTCTTGATTTGGGTTTCAAGAGCAGGATAAGGGTTCTGGTTGATTTGCACTGCAGTTATTCAGAACCAAACACACACTATAAACTCTATTGAAATTGATTCAAATCATACTAATTTATTGCTATGTTTAGGGATAAAATCCTGAACAAGAGGCTACTTACTGTACCCATCACTGGGTCCCACTGATGGGCCTCCTTGATTGTTGCATGTAGCACATCCTAGAGGGTATTGGATTTTCCTCTAAAATTCTATGGATATAAACACATCTCACATGTAGTTTCATTAAGCAGTTCAAAAACTAGCACTACCTATATGTCTTGCTTAAATGTCAATATTTTCCTTTTTTTTTTTTTTTTTTTTCTTCTTTGAGAAGTTGCAAGCCAGCATCATGTCCTTGGGAATTTTATTTAAGTATGATCATCCTGAACTATTTCTTATAGTCAAAGAGAGAAGTTTGAAGACACACAAATTTTATCAGAATTGCTCTGTGAAATGCTAGAGAAGTAAACCTCACCTAATCTCAATTTTCAAGAACATTCACTTTGACAATTTGTAAGACCCTTTGCTTGAAACTAGCACTCATATTTTATATTTCCTATACTATCTTGTTATGATTGTGCTGAAGTCATGGTGTGGAAACTGTGGTATTTCTAAAAAATGCATAACTGTATTCCAATTTTCTCCCTTTTTTAGTTTATTCACTACATAAGTAGAGATATAAAAATGTGTAACTCCTCTCCAGATCCTTTGATCTGTTTATAGAAATAAAATTGTTTCTATTGAATCTGTTTATCACAATTTTTTAGTGTCAGGTTTACCCCTACATTTTTATTTTCTGACAGTATAAACATGAAAACACTAAATCAAGTGAGACAATCCAAACTTTGTTTTGGATTATGTTAAAAAATTACTGGGGGGGAAGAGCTTAGCCTCCTTGTGATACTACTTAAATTCTGTTCAAATTGATTCTGTGCAAGTTGAATGCTGGTTTACACACGATTGAATCAGCATTGAACCTTCTCAGGCTGAATAGCACTTTTGGTCATGCTAAGGTAGATTCACTTATGGGTTGTTAACAAATGTCAGGACTGTCTCATCTAAGAATGGCTGGCATCAATAGCTTTAGAGATGGACACCTTTCTCCTCTGTTTCATCTTTTGGTAGAATCAGCTTTTTCATTTGTTTGCAGTTTCCTAAATACTGTCATCCTCATAAAGGCTCCTCAGAGACTCCACTGTTACAAAGCAGGCAGTCCATGGCTGCTAACAGATTAAACCATGTCAGTAAACACTCCCCACTTCAACCCTGAATTAGGCGTTGCTCTATGTTAATCTCCTGGAAACTGTCATATAACTAAAGGAATTCCTTACAGGGAATCAGCTAGCTAGAACTGAGGAGCTTTTTCTGCCTGCAAATGAATGTCTTGCAGTAAAAATTGATTGCCAAATTAAACTGTTTATTCAGGGCTCTTTCTATCCAATGATCTTGAAATAATAGAATTATTAAAGTAAAACTGCATTTATTTTTTTTGTTTTCTTTGTTGATCATTCTACTAACTTTAAGCAAGGCATTGTTAATTTCTAGTTATTTAACCTTCAAACTCAATGTAGAATTGAGAGCCTATAAAATCCATGGGGTTTCTGTGATTATAACTTAAAGAAGATATAGAACATTTATTTGATTGTAATAGCCTAATTATTTCTCTGCACTGGCTTGAGTATGTTTCTGAAAAAGAAAAATGTACTTAAAAGTTAGAGGTTCACAGCAACGGACAATGCAAGTTTCAGTAAGCTATATCCTATGCTCATTCACACTCTGCAATTTTTCTTTGCAAATGCTGTATCCAAAATACACTTCTTATCTGATCCTAGATCATTGTTCTCTACTTTTATTTCCCCTTTAAAACAAAACACATTTCTTTCTAAAGGATGAGGAGGGTGGGCGGAAACTCCCTCCACCACCTTTTTTTTTTTTTTTTTAACTCTGAGGAATATAAACCCGTAATCAAACAGAAAACAGCATAATTCTGAATTTTGAACTTCCTGGCTTTATTCACCTACCCTACAGTAGTTAACTGTTCCAAACAAACTATTTTGGTAAGCCTCAGAAAGTGTCCTGTCTCTGGGGCTGTACAGTAGGCTGGGCTGCTTAACCCAGGAAGAGTCCCAGAAAGTCCAAGAGGCCGGATGACCAGTGGAGTGAGGACAAATCATCACCATAAGTGCTAATTAACGGTCCTAAGTTATCCTTCCAGCATGGGCAAGAGGAATTAAAAGCACCTTTGCCTGCCTCCCACCTACCTGATTTCTTGAATGCCCTCAATAAGATCCAGCTCCACACTCAACACATCTGCGCTCCTCACAAACCACAAACTGTGCTGAGAAAACTCCTGACCATGCTACTTCACATTTTCACTTGTTACTGCCATTCACTTCTACTGTGTTAGCAGCTTTGTTCCCCTTCAAACACCAGGAAACAGAAGTAGTAAAAAATTTGCATGAAAACAAGGAGACATTTCACATTTCAGCTCCACAAAGAATTTCTAGTTAAGGCAACTGTCCATTGTCCAAACCAGACACAGAGTGGCTCCATCTCTGCCCCACTGCACAGGGTGCTGTGCTCACCTCTGTATTATTTGAAGCTCTCAATAAGCAGTGCATATTTCTCTGCCAAAGCCTTAAAGTTACCCAAACCAGCCTAAAATATTTTATGAGATTAGAAATCTGCACAGGGCACAAAAAATTATTTGGTTTCCAACTGCATTTAGTATCCCATAACCCCAGATGTTAGGCATCACATGCTTTTGAAAAATAAAAATCTCATGTCTCAAATGCTTAGTGTCTTTGTGTAAAGGAGACAAATTAAGTGAAAGAGTAAAACTGGGATGCACTTAACATGATAAACAGGAATTGGAACAAACCTTATTTGCTCTCACTCATTCCCTGCTACTGTTAATTGTATGGACCACTTACTATAACTTTAGAAATAATAAGATGCATTTTATAAGAACTGATACCAATCCATTAAGGAAGATGCAACTACAATAAAAAAAATATTACACCAAGTCAGGCTTTGAATTTTAAACTTTTTGGTAAGTTCATTCTAAAATCAACCTGACAGGTATCATTGCAGGCTGCGAATTCCAACCATTGGGGTGCTGTTGACTACAGTTGAACAGCAGCTTATGCTTGAGCCAGGCAATAGTCTGGTGCAAGACCAAAATGAAAATGGAAAGCATGTATTTTTACTTATGATTGATTTCCTGACACACTGCAACACTGGATTCTATTTCACTCAGTTAAAGATTTTTCAATTACAACAATTGCTACTGATATTCTTATATGAGATGAGAAGATCTGCAATGTCTCTTGCATGACTCCATTTATCAAAAGCACCTGCCTCTGAATTATTTTATCATACTGGAGCAAGCTCAGACTGAAGCAAAATAACAATACTAAACCCAGAAGGATTAACCTTGCACCCAAGTGCTCAACATCTGACAGTTAACAGTGTATAATAGTGGCATC
>JAVJGJ010000057.1:47622851-47637439 GCA_035590215.1 Microhierax caerulescens | reverse complement strand
GATTTTGGCGGGCTAACGAACAGAGCTTTTTTTTTTTTTTTTTTTTTTTTTCCCCTGCAGTTGTTTTCTATGTGTCTTCAGCCACCCTGCAAAGGAATTAACATGACACCATGCTGTGGAACAAGGAAGTACTACGCATGCATTCCCCTATCAGAGCATTCATAGGATTCCCAGAAAACAAAAAGCACATCTACCTACTTTAATTTCATGTTATTTGGGGAATTTCACTCCTCTCTCTACCTCTCAAGGCTTTTATAGAGGACTGCATTTTTTTTTTTTTTAATTTTTTTTTTAAGCCCTCAGCCTGCAACAGGATGTGCTGACAAGGATTTTGGGTGCATAGACTCCTCAGCTGCAGTATGTAGAGGTCAGTTTTCAAATGTAAACATCCCACTGCAAGCTTGCGTGGGTTAAACTGGAGAAAACACTTTGAGATTATTGTGTTTTCCTCCCTTCCTTTTGCCTCAAGGATATTTAGAAAGCACATTACATTATGCACTTTGGCTTTTAAACTTTTATTGAAGAAGACTGATATGATTATGCACTTAGACTATCTTGCAAAAGCTAATTTTTAGCCTGACTGAGAAATGAGTCATTTTTTGAATGAAAACAGTCCTTTCAAGTAAATGCAAGGTAAGAACGTACATTCTTTAAAGGCACAGGAATATCTGATTTTATAATAGTTTTCAAAATAAAAACATGCTGCACCATACTTAACTGTGTCATCTTCAGATTTATTTAGGTTGTGCATGTATTTTGCAAATCCTCTTGTTTTGTAAGTTTATGGCCATTATATATGAAACAAACCAGTACAGTAAACAGCTCCACATGCAGATGCACACACACAATTGTTACATTTAATCAAGAAAAAACTAAGCCTGGTCTCCCCAAGGCAACATTACAACCTGCCTCCCCATGTACATTACCAAGACACCCCCCCAGTCTACGTTCACAGCAAAAAGTTTCTTTGCTGCTGTCATTGTCTCAGCGCTTCCTGAAACTGGAGGAGAACAAACTTGGGCACCTTTGTTACTGATTTGAAAAAAGTAGCACCTACACCATACATAGTGCCAAAGCCTTTCAGTAATAGACAGTGGGAGGACTGCTCTAGAAGTAAATGTTTTTAAACAGTTCTTTGAGCTGCACAGGTGCCAAGATAGATCTGCTCCCTACCAGAGAGCAGGAGGCAGGCAGCTTTGCAACGTGTCCTCACCACGGCAGTGACAAGGGAAAGTGGTCTTGGCATCAGCTGTACTGGTGGGTGCAACATGGCACCAAAATGCACAGTCCTATGGGAAAGATGACTTGGACCATTGACATCTGGGCTACATGCTGGCCCCTACCACTTTTTTCTGCGAAGGCAATGCAGCAGGTACCTCACTGCACCATGAAGTCCTCTACCTGCAGATCTGTGTAAGCCACCTCCTCCTCCCCCCAGTACCTCTTGCAATTGCCTAACCCAGACTTCCTCCTGCAACACATAAGCACACTATCAATACAACCAGGCATTACACCCAAGTACAGAAAAGAAGTGGAGAGTATTTAAAATAGCAGCAGTTGTTTAGTTTTTGCTCATTTGGGAGGGGGGAAGGAGGTATACAAACTCAGTTGAACTAAACAGCTCAAGTGAAGTAAAACCCTCTGAATTACAGGATAAATCAGGAACAAACTTATTTTATTAAGCCACAACATAAGACACATTAAGCAAAGAAAACAGTTTCCAGACAGCATATCTCTTGCTTAAACCTAGAAAAGGCAATGCAGGGACAAAATAGAAGCTTTATTCTTATGCTACCTCAGTAAAAAAACAGTATAAGAACACATCACCTTTTTGCCTTGCTTTGAAGGCAGACCAGTCTGTGATGAGTTTGAGCCAATGTTCTATCTATGCCTTCAGTGGACCTTTGAAGATGTAGTGGTTTTATTATTCCAGCAGTGTGTAAGGGCTATGCATAGTCAATCTACATAATGGATTCACAACATGAAACACATTTAAGTTAAAAGAAATACTTTTGTAGTTCTCTCATACCAAAAGCAAGGGAATATATCTATCTATAATCGTATTTGCATTTGCTTCAAATTTCATGCAACAAACTACAGAAAAAAAAAGGGATGTCTAAGGGCACAGTTTACTGTGGACTAAATAATGACCTTCCCTGTTTACAAAATCAGAGCTGTTAAAATAGCTTAAAGCATGAATGAAGCAAGCACACATTTTCAAACATTTAAATGCAGTACTTCTCTTGCAGAGTTGTAAAAGCACTTTAAAAGGCTAAGATTTGTAATTGTATAAACCAGTGAGGGACAAGTGTTATTAGGTTGCCTATTCTGTAACTTCTTGTCCCAGTCAGTCTGCACTTGTAAGATGCAAAAAGTCCAATTTTGAAACACCTGATGACATAAACTTATATTGAAAATCCTGAAAAAGCCCATCCTTCCTATGCCAATGACAGTAAGTATCAGCTCAAACTACATGTATGCCTCACACTTAACACTGAGGAGCTTCAGAGTTTTCTGGATAGCTAGTCAAGCCGGGGCTTTCTGTGCCCTTTCAGCACAGTGGTACAGACATGAGTCACCTTTACCAAATCCATAATTCCAGTTCCCCAGAACCTTATCCCGTTGCTGCCACAGGCAATCGCAAGCAATGCTCAAGCCTCCCGTTTCAAGGACAAAGAGGCAGTACTCAGATTGCAATCACTTCAGAGCTCCGGGTCAGAGAGGGGAAAGAGCAAAATAAAGAGAAAACTTGTATTTTAGCTAGCCAACATCTGCTACGAAGATGCTAAAAATGATGACTAGATATTGAGTGAAGGTCACGAAGCTTATCTAAGAATATAGGGGGAGAAAAACAGATGGGGGAAGGGGGGGGGGGGGAGCACGAGCACTGCAGCAAAGCAGCTATGCTCAGCCAATACATGCTGGCACTTACCATAAAAATAGAAAGATCCAAAGAGAATCAGATTAAGGTTCCTTTTTATCTCTCTTCAATAGAAAGATTTCCACATGAAGCTCTGAACACAGCTGTCCAGGGAAAAGCAAGGTAATATGATGATACATAGAGAACACTGACACACAAATGGTAAGTCCTCTCACAGCCTTCCAAAACCTGCAAGCAGTTTGTGCTAAAAAACCAAAGGTAAGAAGTCTGAAGACGACTCCTACATAACACTGCAGCTAAAAGAGACTGCTGTATTTCCAGTCACTCAGACTGCACTGTTTTCATCTTCATCTTCTCATTATTACTTACATCCTAGAGGTGGGCTTGGGGGTGGGGAAAAGAGATTTCTCCTCCAAGTGGAAAGGAGCGTAGAAACGGCATCAGCATTTTTAATCAGTCGCTGGGAGTACCCAATCAGAGGAACCGAGTGGTGCCAGCGTGCCAGCTGTCCAGCTCAGGGCAGCCTGGCGTGCCAGCCGCCAGCGGGCTCCTGCTTTGCACAAGACCACCGACGGGCTAATCTGCTTCACTACCCCAGCAAGGTTTTCTGTGCCCACACACAAGCAAACTGCCTTCGTGCACTGCGTCTTGTCCTCCGAGGAGCAGCACTTTGAAAGCTACAAGCTTTTCTGGGTTGCTGTTCTGACAGGCTGTTTTCTACATCTGTGCAACAGTACAATAGCCAGAGTTTGGAGGTTTGAATATCAGCATCATTTCACTTGCAATTTATCATCCGGTAGCTTCCCTATATAAAACATACATTAACCATTGCTTCCTCTTCAAAGTTGTTGGGCTTTTTGTTTGGTTTTGTTTGTTTGTTTGGTGTTTGTTTGGGTTTTGGGTTGGTTTGTTTTTTGGTTTTTTTTGAGGAAAAGGAAGTCAGTAAGAGATTTTTCAGCCCTGCTGCTGTGAACTGCCTTGTTAGAGCTGGCACTGGTTTTGACATGACGTCATAGATCCCTGACAGCACCAGATCCACAGAAAATAGACAACTAAGGTCCTTCCCCCCCCCATCCACCAAGATGACAACTAGATTACATGTTTGTGTTGCTGTCTGCTTTGTGTTATCTATCCTACTACTAGACATCAAAAAAGGGGGGGGAAAAAAAAAAAAAAAAAAAGAAAAGACAGACCTCAACTTAATTTGCAGTAAGGACATCTGGGATCTGGAGGGAAACCCTACTACGGTGTTTAACCCATTGAACCAATCTGCACAGGAAAGTTATGCAGTCAACATTAAAGCTGCCAAACAATGGCAGCTTTAATCCAGAGGATGCTCCTCATTCTAAAGTACAAATGCCTACATTTGACTATGAGGGAGAAGTTCTTATGACCCTACTGCACAATGCAGCCCACAGTGAAGCAAACCTAAATACTGCATGTAAATTTGTATTTACTTAAAGCAGACACTCTGTCAGTAGAAAAAGTTAGACTCTTACCTTTTCAAAAATGTTTAAAATAATCAGCCCTGCTTTTCTGCCATATTGCAACATTAAAATGAGTATCATCTATCCGATACCCATATTTCAGAAGATGAAAAGGCTAGATAAGGGGGGAATGCAGGGGAAACAGACAGTATTCCCAGCAGTGGTACTCATATTATTTGGTCAGTATTAAGTACTTGTAGAACATACCGGGTAACAACATAAACCCATCGGTAGGGGGGATGTCTGTGTAACAAAAACAAAACCCAGAGTTAGCTACTGCCTGAAGCACAGGCTAACAATCTAAACTGCAATTTCATACAACTAATCTGTTCTGAAATTTCTGAAAGTGTGAATACAGTGCAAGAGCATACAAATTCCACTAGCAGGCAGCAGTGATTTTCACATAGCACCAGGATGGCAAACCATACTGATCACAATCAAAATTAGCTTTTTAAATAAATAAGTTAGTTTCTCCCCTCAGATGACAGGACATGGGAAGGTCCATTACTGTCTTGCATTTTAGTTTGGTTTTAATAAGCTTGTTTCATGCTATCAACAGAACCTGCATAAAATTTATTCCTTGCTTTTCATAAACACCATTAGTACAAAACCCACAAGATAACTAGTATGAGAGATAGAAGGCACAGGTGAAGGACAGATCAAAAGAATAAATAAAAAAGGAAGGCAATTCTATATACAAGTAATGTATGTAGGATATATACAGATAACAGCACATATACATATAGATAACCAGAATTAAAAACGTAGCCAATATAGGAGTAAGCACAAGAAAAGGAGGAAGCAGAAGAAGAAAATGCATTTGAAGTTTGCAGTAAGCTTTCAAAACATATAGCAATGACAGCAGAAAGATTACTATTTGACATGCCACATGCTTGGTGAAGTAGGCAGTTTCTGTTTCAGGAAACTGAGAATGGGAGATCTTCAAAAAGTGTCTCAAGATACTCGTTCCAGAAGAAAGACTACCCACATGCACCCCTAAATTCATGTTTTAATATTCATTCCACAGCCAAAAAAATAATAGCGTTTTTTCCCCATGTCACATAGTCAAGGTCCTGAACTGGGCAATAAACAGAGGAGAAATCAGAGACAAATCCCTTGTAAGCAGAACTCCCAATTCCCTTTGTTTCCTATAAGGATGCATGAAAAAAACCCCAGACATTAGCGTAGCAGCTCTCTGGAGAGAAGAAAGCTAGGTCATAGGCAGATTTTAGTGGACAATGCTATGAATATTTTGCAATGAGCCTTAAGGAAAGAAAGCTGGACCTGAACTTCATAAAAAGGAAGAGACTGGGGGGGAGTCTGTCCCCCACTTTTCCCATGAAAACATGGGAGGTGTAAGAAGAGGCTGTGCCCACAGAAGTAGGAAGAGCTGATGTGAGTCTACCCGCATGCTTTCTGGTGACAGCTATAATGAACCAGAGATATGAACAAACGCTAATAGAGTAATTAATTCAATCTTTCAGCTAAGAGCAGAGGATTTAACACTCAAGTAATTTAGGTTTAAGCTCCTTTTGAGGCCACATTTGAGAACTTGGAAGAAGTCTCCGACAGATGTTCAGAGTGGATTTAGTGCAGAGTCTATGATTCTGGTGAATAAAAAAAAATATCCCTATTTCTTTGTGGTACTTTGATTATAGCTGAGGGAATGGTAGTAAATTCCTTTGGAAACCTAATTTTTCCTCTTCCCCTTTATTAGCACATGGTCCTTTCACTATGCCTCAAGCTGTGGTTGGTGAGACCATGACCGTGTGCTAGGAACACTGGAAACCAACCTGCTTAAGCATTATCTTTCAAACCATTTCAGGGACTAGAAGTAGTAGGGGGAAAGCACACATATGTCCCCAGAAAGAAGATAATTTCCTCTTCCATTTCAGTAAAACAACTGCTGCCTGAAAAAAAAATTACTGAAACCAGCTATTGTTCTACATCTAGTTAAAGAAAAGAAAAAGCTCATGTACTTTTCTTGTGAAAGAGAGCCAAGCACATGGTGCCAGGTGGGGCTTGTTTTATCCTACCTATCTACCTGTTTGCCCAGCAAGCAAAACAAACTCAGGACTAGGTGGTCCAGAGCTGTTCTCTCTGTTCCTCCCCAATAGTTTATGGAACAACAGTCCAAATCCACATTCCTGAGCTGTATGATGAAGTTGATGCCCAGAATTTAATAGAGCTCCTCTCTCACCACTGGAGCCTCAAACTGCCAGCTGCTCAGAAGGAAGGTACAGGACAACGGAGTCTGCCAGCACGCAGGTCCCAGCTCAACAGCACACACCAATATGTGAACAGGACACATTGCAGACGGAAGAGGGATAAAGGAATAATACATAGATTTCAGGCAGAGGTGTTTAAAACTTCAGTGGGTAATTTAGGTGCAAGTTTTTCATTTCTCCATGCTGTCAGGATCACTCCTGCATACAGAAGATTCCCATGATCTGAACTAAATGAAGCAGACAAGAATGAAACAGTAAAACCAAAAAGGGAAGAAATGCATGACATTCCTTCCCTGTTTGGTCAGGGTGCTTGTGAGCCTCCCTAAGGCGTTCAAGTGCAGCTTTGGTGTGCGGTATTGAGGAGCTTGAAGAAAGCTTGAAAAAAAGCAGGAAAGTTTCTGCTAACTCTATCTTGGCTGAAGGTGATGTAGGAAAATTAGCACAGTTTGAACATCCTTCAACTTTCTGATTTTGATGATTTTATAATCCATTAGATTGAAGTGCTTTCAGTTGTCAGATTTTTAATCTCTATATTGATCTACTCAGCACTGACAAAAATGTCTCCTTAGTAGTCATCTTGGTAGGTTTAGGTGTTTTCCTGTCTATTAGTCTGTCACATGATTCTTTTGTAATTTTTCAGGACTTCTTTTGTTTGTTAAGTAGGAATTTAACCAATTCTTTAAAAACACATTAAAAGAAAACACCTTTCTTCTGATTCTGAAATAATTTAATAGCGATTTCCAGTTAGAAGCTGTTGAGTAAAGTACTGGAATGAAACATTTCAGGTTACAATATTTTCCTTCTAAAGACAGAGCAAAACTATTTATTGAATATTTCTGCTTTTAACATTATTATGGAAAATTCTACTATATCTACAACAGAACTATAACAGACCAACATATTTTATGTATAAATTCAATTTCTAACATACTGTAAAAGTATCCCTGTTTTTTCAAAGGCCCCTTACCCATCTTCTCATGTATTAAACGTACATTGAAATTCATTAATGTCAATATAGCAATTTTTTTTTCTATTCGATCATTTTTACCTTACAGTTGTGAAATGAATATATTTTTCTTAGTAGACTTCACTCTTCAAAACACCATTTCCTTGGGAAAAGTAAAGCATTATTAAATGACTTTCAGATAAATAAACAATTCGTAATTATAAAAAAAATGGTCATTTTTCAAGTCACTTAATGAAACAGGAATTATCAATATCAAACAAAGAAGAAGCTTTTTAGTCTTTGTTTTCTAGAAAAGTGGGAGTTTCACCACCCTTTGTTCATGTTGCTGGTCACTTGAAATTGGGTAAAGGAGGTTCTGAACACTACATACAGATGGAAAGGAAGCTAAAAGCATGATGGACTTTGAGAAAAAGATGTCAGTTAAGCAGAATCAAAATGGCCACTAATGATTTCTATCTTCCATTGTAATTTTTTTTTAAAGTCATCCATACAGCCATCTCTCAAGTACTAAAAATACCCAGATAGAAGAGAAGAGAATATGTAATCATATAGAAAGTCTTTCATTTCTGCAACATAAATTTAAATCTAATGCAAGTGGGAAGCAATACAAGTGACTGACAAGACTATGTGGATAGAAACAGCTACTGCTGACTGGCATTTCTAATTCTAATTAGCTTCTAAGACTTATTCTGTTAGAATAATAAGATATAAGCTTTTCAATGATGAAGCCAAAATCCCTGGAAGAAAAGCAGTCAAAAACCCAACAAAACAGAACACCTCAAAAACCTTCAAAGCTAATGTTTCTTGGCCATCATTTTCCAGAAAAATGTGTAATGACCTTTTAGATTAATTCTCTAGAATGCAGACATGCAATTTAGCTAGGGAATAATAACAAGCTGCCCACAGGGATTTTTCTCACTTATGTAGAATTTTCCTAGCTGTTTTATATAAAAGAAATTATAGCTGATAGCTTCAACATGAGAAAGGGGCATGGGCTTGTGCACCCACATTTGTAAAACAACAAACCAAACCAAAAAATGCACACTAGAACAGCCACAAATTCTAAGTTTTAGGCATAAACATACAATATTTTTCATTTTACACCAATGTGAGAACATTCCCCTTACCTCCTTCCTAAAGAGGAAGAAAAATCAAAGCAGTATATAACCGAGGGGCACAACTCACACTTTGCACACCATTACCAGTTTGACCATCTACAGTTTCATATTTGATCTCTCAGGACCTCAGAATAAGCCTTTCTAGAAACCAAGTAAGAAAAATTACATACAGGTAATATTTCTTTAAGTATAAAGGACAGGTTCTATTAACGCATCTTCAAGGCAACTCTAACAAAACCAATTGCAGCCTTAAGCCAAAGCCTGGAAGGGTAAGTGGAGAACATACAAAGCCCACCAAACTGAAGTCTCTATTTAATGTTGCTTTTTAAAGTGGGGAAGCAATACTAAATATTTAATGATTAATCATTTAAAAACCTTTTAAGCTTAGTTATGCTACTGCTGCATAACTCCATAGTAATGATATTCTGTTCAGTAACTGTAAAACATTACCATGAACCTTATCAAAACAGAAATGTCATAACACATGAAGCAGTTAAAACACTCTTAACAGATCATAATTTCGTAGTACAGAATACTCCATTTATCTGTAGCTGTTTCCTTAACTAATAAAATTAAACTTCAAACAATAAACACATTCTTTTGATAGCCCATAAAAATTACCTCTCTTCTAAACAAAATATTTATACTTCTATCTAAACTAAATCTAGAACAGATGAACAGGAGATAATCTGCTCAAAATAATAATAAAAAATATTAGTTTTTCCTTAAAAAGCACAGTAAATCATTTTGCCACACATCTTCCTACTTTGCTGTCAATGCAAACAGAAAAGCTTGCTGTTCATTTGAAACAAAGGCAAAAAGGACAAACCTTTCCAGGATGGTTCATTGAAGATTGAGGAGTTAGACAACACAAAGGACAGTCTCATAATCAAAGCCCAACCCATGGGTTAGTTCCTAGTATGGATAACCACAGCATTAAGATGACAGTCTGTCCAATAAGGGATATAAGGGATTAAACTAAGATCCGCTTATCTTTTACTGCCAAAACTTAGATGTGCTTTCCCACCACCACAACAGAAAAATAAAGGAACATTTTTAAAGTCTGTGACAACATTTTCTGTCAACAGGCTAGGAATTCAGGATGGAGACATGAAAAAAAAAAAGCTTCTTCAGTAAAAAGGATGGATTCTATGGAAGTTTTTAAGCACAGAATTACCAGCAGTAGAAGATAGCGAGATCCAAAAGTTGGTGAATATTCATAAGTAATAGTGTGCTTAACTGAGCAAGCACAACAAACCTTTACTAAAGCACATAAAAGAAAACTATATATTTATATTTATGTATATATATAGGCTTCACATATTGATCACCAGATAGTTCCTAAATTTTTGATTGTGGACCAAAGAGGGGGTGGTAGGAATTTTTTACCTGCAAGGAGATAGGCATATTGTATCAGGTCACGCAGCAGGGAGAGGCTGCAGTACTGAGCTCCTGAGAGGAATAAGGAGTAAGATGCCACCAAGAAAGCATAAGGCCAGATGCCAGGAACAGACAGGCCCCCGGATACTCATGAGGGCTTTCCAGACCACTGTTAAAGCAGGTGGCTCAGAGCTGTGCCAGACCATTAGTCAAATCAGGGGTGATCATAAACTAATCATTCATCTTCCTGAAAGCAGAAAAATGAACTACAGTTAATGCTGAGGCAGAGAGGAAGGACCCAGCATGGATAGATATATCAGAATGGACCTAGCAAAGCAACACCTGTTAAATTGTGCCGTCTCCAGTGCACTGCCAGTTCTGTGACACAGTTTCAGTGCTACATCCAGCCTTAATCCTAGTGCAATTTGCTAACTAGATGGTAGGAGCTGTTGCAAACAAAATATTACAAACATAGCACAAGGATATGGGAGAAAGCATTAGATGCTATGGACAGACCACTGAGATTTGGAGGGCAGGTCCATTGGGATCAGACACCCCAACATGATAAAGCAAACACAAAACTGTCAATTAGGAGATGTATGTGCACACATGTGCATGTGTGACAAGCATCTGAGAGTTTACAGTAGCAGTGCTGCTGAGCATGTAAACACTTGACACTTTCACTGCTAACTTTTAAGAGGTTTAGATCAATTAATCATTTAAAATAAAACACAGTAACAAAGAATGCATTATAACTGTGAAGAGGCAGTGTTTTATTAACTCTCAGTTTGAGGTTTACCATTCTGTTATTAAAGGATATGAATTTAATTTTAACTAATCAAAATCTAAACTGATGTAAACTGATCTAAGCTGTTCAGAAGAGGGTGGACAAAATGTTTTCAAGATGACTTCAAACCTAAGAAAACTAAAAAAAAACCTAACTAAAAAAGCCTCTCAAATACAAAAAAAAAAGAAAAAAAAAAAGCAAAACTGATAATGATAACCACTAAAAATAATTGTAATCACTGATGAACATGCATACATCACATCATAATCAAAGAGCCTGAATATCTTTAACAGGTATTTCACACAGAATCAAGAAAAGGAGGGAATTTTATCCTGGGTTCTACCTCTCAACAAAGACCTGTATAAAAGGCTGCATACCAAGAAGTTCCAAAAATTGGCTCATCAGACTCTGGAAAGTGACACTATCTAATAATGACCTTTTAAATACCAAAACACCTACCAAGGCTAGGATGAGTTCCCCATGTCCTAGTTCTTTATTGAAGTTTAAAGGAGTTTTTCTTCTATAGAAATATTTTAAGTGTATCTTTGCTATTTTTTATATTAACTTACTACTCATTTAGTTGGTCCATTATTTCTGCTCATTCAGAAGCACAGACCATTTAAACTGGTCTGATTTTTAGACATTCAACCTTTGAAATATGTTAGGAATGCAACACACAAACACAAAGACTCATGATTTACTCAAGTTTTCTGACTTTTAATGACGTTTTTAATGTAAAAAAAAATAAAAATAAAAATAATTCTAGAAACGTCACCATTAATAATCCTGTTGGATCTCTGCAATACCAGAAGCAAGAGGAAATGAAGAGAGAAATCCTGAGGCTGTTGATATGGTTGGAACTATACTAAAAAATGCGTCACTCCAGGCCACATTCATAAATACTGCCAGCAACTGACAATGGTATTTCAAAACAACCTTTAAACAGCAGCCTGCATCCCCTTGTAAAAGATCTTTTGAAAAAGGCTCAGAAGAATTAGCTCCCCATCAAGAAATAAATGGTATAACATGGCACTTAAGACCTACTGTAATGAAAAAAATGGAATGAGCATCTGTTTGTAATGAACTCAGTATTTTGTGCATATTTACTGTGACACATAAAAACATATGAACTAAGATACACAATGTAATATTTTTAGACCATTGTTGATTCTCCAGCGTAGAAAGTCACAAAAAAGCAAGAGCCTAAAGATACCAACACAACTGTTTCTTCAGCTTAGCAGGTAAACTGAAGAGTTAGAGTGAGGTAAAACAAAAAAGAAAAAAGATTTTCTACAATGTTTTTTACAGGTTTGGCTGGCTTACTTAAATAAAGACTCTTTAAGGGACAGCATAAGCTATTTTGACTGAAGCAGACAGAAGTGTTTTATTTAGTCCTCTTGGCTAATGTAATCCCTGTATTGATTTCCCCTACCTTAATTTAGATGGATTATTTTTATTTTTTTTTAATTAGGGGATGGGGATAATTTTTTAAAAAAGCTGTTTGACAACTGGTTTTCAAATTTTCAAAATGTATTTTTGGAAGCGAGACCTTGAAAAAAGGAGTGTTTGTAGTGTAACACTACGCCCTGCACATCCACTTTCAACACCTATCCTGGGAGCCTGGTGGGAAAATAATAACCTCAGAGCACTAAGCAACCAAACGTACAGTGCAATAGGTCCTGCACCTAATCATAGTACCAGTCAAGGAAGTTTGGGGAGATCTGTCACACACCTAAAATTTTAATCTGGGGGCGGGGGGGGAAAGTACCCAAAATGTCGAAATTTTGTGAAATAGTAGTATTTCCAGAGTGAAACACCCCAGTCTGAAAACACCAAAAGCAAAACAGCACTGAGATTACAACAATTCTGCTTGAGTAAGATTATTCACTAAATTTCACCTGTATTCACTGTTGTAACTTGTATTTCACGCACTCACCTCCCAATGCCTTCTGGTGGTGAACTTAAGTTTATTATTTTCTTATTATTAATTTAGAAATATTTCATCCACTTTAGAGTGCCTTCTCATTTGTAGTGAGGAAAAAGAAGCAGTTCAGTCTTAGACACTTGCTGGCAACATGGAAGACAGCTACACATTGATATACCACCCCTGGAAGACAGTAAAAGTACAAAGTCCTACACAGTTCGACAGAAAAATTCAGGAATTAAAATCCAGATGTAGTCCAACAGACCTGCTCCTGTATCTGACTACAAAGAATTGATATTAATACCTGCAATCAATCTTGCTTTAGGTCTTAAGAAACCAATAAATCATATGCAAGGAAAGAAGATTCAAGGGGCACGAATATCCCTGGTGAAAACCGCTGTGTTATTTAAAGATTTGATAACTGCTGCTATTAGATGAAACTAAGACTGAGTAGAAAGATTGTTGACTTAGGCACTGATTACTCTGCTGCTAAAGCATCATGCAAGCAGCAGTGTCCAGCTGGTACTAATGACATGTCGCAATGCTCCATCTGTAGCTCCCCATGCAGACACTGTGGGGGAAATGTCCTGTACAAAGTACAGGGGATAATTGGGCAAGAGAGGCTAGAAATACAAAACAAACTTAGAACACTTTTTGCTTATTGTGATCCACCTTCAGCTTCTCTAATACCACCAAAGACTGATTAATGACCAGAGCACACTTTTCTCAGCTTAAATAGTACTATCATCTGTAAAACACTATTTGAAGACAGTCCTGAGAGCAGGGAGAGGTTCTGTGTCCAAACATGCTCTGGCTCTCTTTTCTTGTCTTAGCCTGAAAGAAGCTCCTTAAAACCAACAGATTCCCCAAACTGAATTTGACACGGTCACACTTCCTAAAGTCACAGATTCAGAATGACAATTTTCTAATGTTGCTGGTTTGTCTCATTTTTATACTTACTAGTTGTGGATTTGAAGTGCTAGTGTGGCCCTGAAATAAGTGATTTTTTGTTATTCGGATTAATGGCCATTTCCACATTAAACAAAGACCATCGGGAAGTCACTTGAGAAAAAACGATCACCATAAGTAGCTGTAGAGCAAGAAGTAATTGATAAGCCAGAAAAAAGAAATTTTTCACCTACATATATGGAAAACCAAATGAGACTGATCAATTGGCTAAAGCAATCTATGACATGCAGAAAATAAATCAAACAAATGATTAATATCAACTCCTACTATAAAACTACTTTTTTTCTTTTCACCTTCCTCCCTCACATTTCATCCACTTCATTGCCTGGGGCTCAGAAGGGAAGATTTTGTTAGATTTCCATAAAGCAGCAGAACAGTCAGTCTTATAGCCATAAACTCAGAAAAACACATTGTTAAATTAAAAATTAATCAGACTCAGCATACAGTTAAAATCAGAAAAACAACTTATATTTATACTTCCATGCGTCCCCGAGACGATGTGGGGCCATGCTATCCTGACTGCTGCCACTACAGAGTGGGCTGCAGGAAAGCAAGATGAGTTTTGCTCCCTGGTTTATCACCAATTTCCTTTTCAGATGTGCTAGTTCAGGTGATAAATTCCTGACTAGATGAAACACCACCATTTTCTCACCTCAGCCTGAATCAGACCAAAGCAATTACAAAACCACCTTCCGCCATCAAGCCAGGCTGTCAGCCTGTGCAGAGCCCTCACCAGGCCTGGTCCTGTGTCCTCACCACAGGCAGACGTCCCAGCCCAGGCCTCAGCCTGTCCACAGGGAGATGCCTCGTGGACAGGGCTGCCCTGCTTCAGGGGATTTATTGAATA
>JAVJGJ010000057.1:47594449-47622751 GCA_035590215.1 Microhierax caerulescens | reverse complement strand
TTTATTCAATAACCTGAATGCAGACATGAAGTGCCAAAGGATGTACAGAGCATCACAACCTTATGCCCTTACACAGAGTCATCCCCCCCAGCACAGTCAGACCAAATCCTACACCCGTTTTCTCTTCTTTGGTTGAGGTGAGCTGCACGGCCCCCTCCATGCGCTTGCATTGAACAGCTGTGGTTTTGCCATCTCTGTCTAGGCAGATGTGGGAGTGAGCCACAGTAGGTTGCCATGGATCTACTCACAGCTTCATAAGCTGCAGGACCAGGATGCAGGTCTCCTCACAGAGTGCTGCTGCTGCTGCTCCTCCTCCTCCGCAGCACCTTCTGCACGCCTGCCCCGGGGGCCACCATGCCTCCACTGAGGCAGTGGCACTGTCTTGAGGACAAAGGGGCTGCAAGCCGCAAATCCCACTGAAGACACTACAGTGCCAGTGTCTCCTCAGTGCAAAATCAATGTCTCTCAGCAGGCCAGCATGGAAGCGAAGTCAATTCACCTTCTGCATCACCATTTCAAACACAACATGAGATGGCCAAGGAAGGATTGAGCTGTTTCTCCGCCACCTCTGCTAGCAAGGACAGAGTAATCTATGCCAGACAGGAAACCTCCCTGTAACTTGGCCTCTCATGACACCAGTCCTTAAACCGCCCTTGCAGCTTGGCAAAAAGCATCCATCCCCTCTCCTCTTACACCTCTCAAGTAGCCACCTATACGTATTCACTGTAATCAGAGGAGTAATGTACATTAAGTTTGCCAGCTTCATTAGGATTCATTTACAACAAGAAGATTGAAAAGGTGAAAGCAGTACAGATTTATTCTGTCAGAGCCAAAGGCTTGTTTCCAATGACAAAGTGGTAGAGGAGAACAAAAGAACCAAAATATGTTTTATAAGATGACAGAACCTTCCCTGAGCTGAAACATCTGAAACTCCTGAAACACCCTTTTTGCCATAGTGGGGGGGGTGGGGGTGGAATGGGGGAGCTGCACCTTGTCAGAGCTGAGTCCTACAGGCAGCCGAGATGCTGCTGCACCAAACCACCCGCCGCCTGCCCCAGCAGAGCCTCCCCTCTCTCAAACCTGCATTTATCCACAGCTTCCTGCCTTTCCATTGCTCCTGTTCTCAACTGCTTTTTAACAGGCAGGCAAGCCACTGCTGGCTTCACATTCCTCTTCAGCAATGGGGCTACCATTTTCCAAGTCTCATCCCCAGACTGGAATACAAAAGCACAGGAGAGAGGCCCCTGCTGTCCCTGCAGCCTATCTGATCACACGGTGCCATCACGCTCTCTGCTATGTTTCTCCAAGCTTAGGTAGCTTTTCAGGTGGTTCCAGTGCCCTTAGGATCATCCCACTTTCTCATAAATACCAAACCACGAGGAATATTTGTCACATGCTTACCTTATAAAACTTTCCATTTTCAGTTTGCTTTCAGCCCTCCCCAGGGACCAGCCACACTGCAGAATATAGCAGACAGGCCCAGCATGCAAGAAGAGCCTTCCAGGTGTCCCACCGAATCACAATTAGGAGAAGTTTGGTTTTCTTGTACAGGCTAGCTTCCTCAGCACACTTCCCTCCGCACACAGCAGAGTCAAGCACGGAGTTTCTCAGATGCAAGTTGTTATTGAATAAAATGCAGAGGAAAAAAACCCTTCTGAAGTCTGAAAGTGGAAGTTAATCATCAGAAGACTTCAAGATTTTTTTAACTACTTGCAAATGTTTCTGCAGGTACCCAACATTATAGAATGTCAAAGTTGCTTAAGAATAAATGCATTTTGAGACTAAATCAAATCTCTTAGCAAAAAGTAGTAGCATCAGTAAAGGACTTTGTTTCTATTTCAATGAAGACCAAATTCCTTAAGCTGCCAAATCAGGTTTTCTAAATAAAACCTCCCAGGAGCTTCCTCCTGACAAGTTTCCCTACAGCTAGCAAAGGTGCAATCAGGGGTCACATGCATGAAGAACAAAATGCCCTCACTGGTGGGGCATCAACCAAGACACTGAGCATTCAAGACTTAATTGATCAAAGCATTTTTAACATTAATCCTAAAGCACATGAAAGCACCAAGTAAAAGGCGCACTGAAGTAAAAAGATTAGTCACATGTTAAAAACCACACATCAGCTAAAATATTTTGCTAGATCATCCATGATGGTTGTATGTATGGTTAATTGGTTTATTTATTGAAGAAAATTAAGTGCCTTTTCAGAGGACTGAACTTCGAATATGCTTACACTTCAATTTGGTTAGAAAAGAAAAAACAACTATTCCAATAACTTTAAATAATGTAAACATGAATAATCAGATATTAGTATTTTCAGACTGGTTTACATTTACACTGATTACTATTTAATTTTCCCCAAAATGCTCTGCAAAAAGATATATTAATATAGAAAATTAGCTGAGCTTATTAAATTAATACATTTGTCACCATCATAGAAAATTCTAGATTTATTAAGCGAATGTGCTCTTGAAGGCAAAAGTATTTTTACTTTGTATAGGAAAGGAACAGACTGAAAGAAAGGGAGGAATTTAACACAAAAACAAGTGTCTTAAATGCAATAAAACAAATACCTTTGTAAAGATGGTTATTACGTACAGAGCTGGAGGGTTGTGGGGATTTTATTTTTTTGAAGACAGCCATGCACAGCATCTACAGAGTCAAATGAATGTTTATCACAGTTGCTGAAACAGGTATAAACATTTTTTTAAATTAAATATAAAAATCTGCAAATAATCACATATGCAAGCAATTTCTAGACATCTGGTATGCTTGAACTGTAGTGCATCTCTAAGTTACTTCAGAATGAAACCTAAATCAGTGTAAAACAATGTTAAGAATAAGATACATCTGTCAAGTCTTGCAACATTGTTCTCATGTCTCCTTTGTTGCCAAAGAGAATTTTAAACAGTATGCCTTAAAATAAAAAATGAAGCTTTTGTGTGAGCCAAACCCTCCTCTAAGATATCTGTATGAGTCTCAGGCATGTAAATTACAGAACAAGTTACTATAGTCTTCCACCAAAAAAAGATTTCTATCAATAAAAAGTAAAAACATGTTTGACTACACTTGAGCTAGAGGTTAGGGGAGGGAGAAGGGGGCAACTCAGTCTACAGAACCTCAACAGACCCTGTCAACTTCAAAAGAATAGTGTGGCAATATCCTACAGCACTTTCCACAGCTATAGGAGGAAGATGAGACTTTGAGTGCACACAGGAAGCAGTGAAAGAAGATGGTGCCATTGTCGGATACAATTCAGTATTTCTGGATCAGGAAATACTGTACTGAAAAGTACTGTATTAAAATGATAGTAAGATATAAATCTAATAAGCACCAATAAAGAATTTATTGGTAATACAAATTCCTTAAAGACAAAGCATATTTATTATCCATCAAGTTTACATGCGTTAAAATTAGCATTTACCTTTCTGCAGAGTTGGATTTGCTATTACTTTCATATTCAGTTAATAAGTTTCTCTAAATAAGAATGAACATGGCTCAAGAACAGTATCACTGCACCCACAAAACTGCAGACAATTTGAAAGATTGCATCCTAAAATATGCACTGAAACTACCGCAGTCCTGTATCAGTTCTCCTGCATATATAAACCCATTAAAAGAGAACTTCAGGGGCCGGCTTTTTCTGTGAACAAAACATTATTTGACATTTTTGTGAATTGTCTCAGAATTCGTTTCACTAAGGTTTACATCAGTCAATCCCCACATTTTTACATAAAGCTATCTTTATTCAGCCATTGATGGTTCTTCTGGTTCATCTCTCAAGTATTTACTGCCTGATTCATACACCTGAGTCCAGACAAACCTTCACTCACAGAGTTTCAATAATATTTTTAATAAAACCTTCTAAGAAACCACAAAATTCAGGCTTGGCAAGTTATATGAAGATAGTGTTTCTGAACTAAGATCCCACAGTGTGCAGACATGCATGACATAACTTCACTGAGATCATGGGACTCTGCTGGATGTCTACAAATGCAGAGGCATTACTTCTACAAAAGGCCAGTTTTAGCTACTGCTTTATTGACAGCAGTTCCCACATGCTCTTTGAAGTAATTGGCCCTTAAACTTGACATATGTCCAAACAAATGTTAAGCACTGAATTCCTTTACGATAGTTTCTATTTACATGTTATGTAGCCTTTACATAAAAACCTTGCTTCAGCAAGATAGGTTACTATTTTGCTGAAATAAGGATTTTACTGTACTTCAAAGACAAATACCCCCATTTTGCAGTTTTCTCCTTCCTATCATCTAAAAAGTAAACTACAGAGCAGAAGAAGAAATAGAAGAATTTGAAAAAGTAATGTGGATCTTTATTGTAATCAGAAATCAGTATAAAGTATTACCAGATATGCAACCTCTTCATCAAAAGCCTGGTTTCCATGGTGATCAGCACATCCTCTGCTGGTTTTTTTTAAAGACCTTGCTGTTTAGTGTCAGCCATATCCACAACTGGGATACAAAATAAGCTCAGAGAAATGTGATTTTTTCCATCCAATATCTAAACCAAGTGGAGGACTTAGATACCCACACAGCATCAGCATAATACATGATGCTTTTATCTAAAGCAATGTGATCTGATTATGAAAACCCACCTATTTGACAAAGTTACTAGTAGCTACTCTACTTTGATGAAAACGTTTGTCAAAGAATTATTTAAAGCTCTCTGGATGACAGTGACACAGGTGAACTACTGCTCAAGCTCATGTTCCAGCTTGAAATTGTGTAGGAACATAACCTAAAACTTGGTGTGCTAGGTCAGAGGAAAAGCCTTCTAGTCCACTTGCTGAAGCATTTTAACGCCAGTGATAGTGGGAGGTCGTAATTTCCTGCCATCTTTATAATCATTGTGATCACTTCTTCCCTCACCCTATAAACTGAACCATTGCATCCTCCTAGCCATGAGACAAACACCTTTCTAACCAAGCTGAGCACCTAATATCCTACATATACACCAATTTAGCTGCTTTTTACTTTTGCCATTTCTGCTTGACTTATATAGTCACATCCCCCCTTGCCACTCAGGATATTCAATATAAAGATTAAAAAGGGTTGTGCCTCATCTCCTTGCATAGGAGGAAACATCACTGTACTGCTGGTCAGATGTTCTTGTCCCTGCAGTATCAGTTGTAACACCACACATAATTCCCAGATTACTTTAGTTTTCAAGCAGTTTATACCACTACTTAAAATCACGAACAACCCCTAAGTACTATGAGTTTACCTAGCTTTCAAAGTTTATGTAATATAGACACAGCCTATTCCTCACAGCAAATTGCATCCTCCATCCAGCTGCCCAGCACACTCAACACCTAATTCAGAACCACAGCCTACTTTTAACAATGTCTTATTTAATTTCATCCTCATCCTTTTGTGGTCTCAGTTAAAGACTATTATATAACTCAACCCACCAAAACATACAGCTAAGGGGTTTTTACTGTTGTATCTTCATTGCTTGCTTATAATTTATGGAAAAGATGCCTTTTACTCCAGTTTTAACAGAGGATGTTTACTAATACAGGTTCTAAACTATCAGCTCTACTAACAACAGAACAAGTAATACTTTGTTTAACCTGTATCCCAAAGATCACCTAGAGAGGCCTGATTTCTGCTTTATGAAACTGTGCCCTTGTGACTTTGCAGAATAGCTGGATAACAGCTCCACCTTTCTGTTTCTACCTCCCTCAGCAGCCATCCACACAGATCAGCATAGTGTAACACCTGCCTAAGTGGAAAAAAAATGAAAAGAGACAGAGAGAGAAAGAGTGTTTTCAACAAGCTTTAGGTACAGCATATTCTTATCTTCGTGTATGGAGCTGCATACACTCCTTTCCCCCACAAACTTCATCTGCAATAATTTCACTCTGCAGTATTTTCATCTTAAAGACTGAAGTTTTTAAGGATGTGAATGACAGTGGTTTTGGCAAGGGAGAAAGAAGCCCCCAGGGTAAGTAGTTAAAAGAAATAGGAAAGAAGGAGGTAGGTATTTGTGCATGAGGTGTGTCTGCCGTTTTCAGTCCTGATCTTGAAAAGATGACTGTGCTTTCAGAACTTGTCATTTGCAAAGTAACAATTACTTCTGTAACCTCAGAGTGGTAACAGATGCGTGTATAATCCCCGATTTCTGCAGCTTTATTTCTTTATTTCCAGGACAGAAGGGAAACAAGGGGATACAAAACAACAGGCAAAAGGAAGCATAGACAGTGCAGAGGCAGGGCAGTTGGGTGACAGCAAAATAGGGCTTGTTCTATAAACACAGTAATACCAAAGGGAAACACATGAACTGACAGGAGGCAGCAGGAGGTGGTTCTAAAATATGTGTAAACAAGTTATGCTATATTTGAATAACAGTTTTGTTCATCCTGGGCTAGATTACCTTACACTGCAGTGTAAGTAGGCCTTTCTATCAATTTCTATGGAGTTTAAAGAAGAATTCTGAGTTTCAAACTAAAACTCAAAGTCAGGGGGCTCCTGCACTCTGGTAGTTAGAATTCAGCTCTGAGCACATCTGTAGACATGAATTCTGTCTGAGAGTTTTTTGCCCTCTGCAATAAATACTTCTCAGCGTTCTCAACCAAAAGACATTGCTTAGACATAAATGCCATGGAAATATTACGACCGATCAGACATAAGCACAAAGCAGCAGATAATCTACCGGACACTAGATCAGCAAGTGCCAGTTAAGTCCCCTGCTTAATTATAGAAACAGAGGCTTGCAGCTGGAAGCTGGCCATGGACCAGCCCTCTGGAGCGCAGTGATCCACTCTCCCCTTGGCCCTAATCCGCCAGTTCAGCAGCCTGCCATCTCCACGGGCCCATGGACACCCATCCTGACCAAGTGAGAGCTGCAAGCAACACCATGGTTTGCTCTCCTTATTGGTCTCAGTTTTAACCTTTTAGTTTCTTGAAGCTACAAGCTAAGAAAAGCACCCTGTGAGTCACGGGGTGGGAATGCACTGTTCTTGCAGCAGCCAGCATGAGTTGAGACACTACATGGAGCTTTCACCAGCTATCTCCTCCTCAGAGCTGAGCAGGAGGAGGCTGAGGGTATCAGATACATAGCAGTAAGTGCCTCTTTCCTGGAAACTATATAAATGAGGAAAACAAAATAATAGGTAGAAAGAGGTGGACAAATTCACAGTCCGTACATAGAAGGAAGAGCTGGACAGGAAATGGAAGGGAATTAGGAAGCCATTTTCAGAGGTATGGAATGCATATTAGGGGAATGACTAAAGAGGAAGAAATGTAAAAATGCAAGGAAAAATGAGCAAAGAGAAGGAAATAGAGTTAGTGAAAGAGCAGACAACATTGCATTTTTCAAATTAGCATCTCCAGGCTTTTTTTTTTTTTCCTGGAAATCGATTACCCTTCTTTCAGTGAGGGGAGTGATGGAAAACAAAACAAGTTAAACTTAAACCAAGGTTTAAAGATGGAGGAAGGATACAAATAGGGGCTTTATTGAAGCTATTGTGCATAATTCATTCAATTTTAATTATACATCTCTTGCTTTCTGTCTCAGCCTTGTACTGCAGTGCTACACAGCAACGCTTCCTACTTAACATCTGAAATTCCAACGTCCTTTTTTCTTCAAAGGACCAAGACTTCATTATCCACATTAAATTTAAAAGGCTTATAAAAAAAATAGTGTTTTCATTATAGTTTTCCAACATTAGCCATGGTTCACTCTCTTTAATATGACTATCAACAGGAGCTTTATTAGAAGGGGGTTTTGTGTTGGCTTTGGGTTGGCTTTTTTTTTTTTTACATATTTTTTCCAGCACAAGTATGTATCGCTTACTTACAGATACAACACTACAAAGTTTAACTGTGCTATATTCTCTAATGAGGAACAAAATAAAAAGCATTGTATTTCAAGACAATTTCTCTGGAGATAAGTTGGGAAATGTTAACTTTACAGAATCAAAATAGGACAAGGAGATATTAAATAATTTTATGCTTGTCTTTTACTATACACTAGCATTTTGGTTATAAAATATGCAAGATAGGTACACTGTTCACAAAGAAAGGCATGTCATTGACAGAAGAGTACAACAGATTGCTGTTTTGCACAGCATCATTAAACCCTTATTAGCTTTCTAAATCTAATTAAATATTTTCTTCTCACATGAAGTCTCAAAGATTCTCTAGCACTAACAGGCTGCAACTGGAAGAGTTATACAGAGGCACGTACTTGTGTAAAAAGTAGTTCTTCTGTTACTGACCAGAACTCCATCCTAACCCTTTTGTGCATCAACTGACTACCATACAAAATCAAAATATTGCCCAGAGAAAAGTCTTCATGAAATCTGATATTCAAATCAATTCTTGTTGCACCAACTGTGGTCAATAGACACTGCAGAAACACACTCAAAAAAGAATAAGGCAATCAAAAAGAAGAATAACTTATAAATCCACATCTGTGTTAGCTAAGTAACAATTGAGGAGAATGTGTTACAGGCCTTCCTGAAATTAACTTTGCATGAAACACCAGCAACGAGCAAATGATGTTAGCATCAGATTCCAGTTTAAATTTGTGCAATAATTTTCCAACCTCAGATCAGCAAAGACAGCCAATATCCACATTCTAGATAAAGAGAAAGGCCAGGCCTTGTAGTTAATTTCAAAATTAACAGAAAAAGAAGGCTGGAAAGTAAATGCACTTCCAGCTCTAATGATGATCTGTAAAGACAAGGTTGAAGTTGCCAGTATTAAATGCCTTCAACCAACACAGCATGATCAGTGCATTCCTAAACACACATTGTAACAGGAACTACCAGCTCATTGTGCTTAGGCAAATTTTGGTTTCTTATTGGTTATTGGTAAGAACCGTTAGAGAATCAGATAAATTGATTTCAATGGCACAACTTTCAAGTCCAAAACTAAGCATACACTTAATTGCTTTCCTGGATCAGAATCAGGCAGCTCAGCAGCTTCTAGGCTTGATCTTACAATAAGGTCAGAAGGCTACAGAAGTTTCCCAATTTTTATTTCCTTTCTTTTAAACATGAGGTTTTTCAGAATGATCTGTGCACTTAATATAGCCAAAATTTTGACTAAAAAGTATTATACATCTTTGAATCATAAAAGCTGTCCTATTGATAGCCAAAGCTTTGAAATGGGTTAAGTACACCTATCTGAATCTTTGGAAGCATAGACATAATGGCACTCTCTGTCCCAAGAGTCAGCAAGGACACTATTACCAAAATACTTAATGTTCTTTTTAAGATCCTAATTCATCATACTTATCGAATACAGTATGCTTTTTAGCCACTTCAGGCTTAGACTTCAACACATTTAGTCTCATTTTATTCAGGGGAAAAATGCATACACTGCATTTCAGGAACAAAATATGACACAGCACTGCAGGAAAGGCATTCTGTAACAAACTGCACTCCCCCCTAACTTTGATAAAAGTAGTTAGCAGTTGCCATTCATAACACTGGGACATTATGCTGATGGCTGAATGAAAAAAAAAATTGAAAAAGATAAACCTCTCCTTTTTATGGCCACACTGATTAATGAACAGAGACACATTACCTGTGTTAGCAGAGAGGACAGTAGCAAAGGCAGGCTATGGGCAGTCAGGGCACCAAGGTAAGTCTACACAGCCATCAACTGGGCTGTGCTGTTTCTTGGGTTCAGCTGACTTCTGAGTTACATTTTTGCAAATAGTATTTTTCCTCTTTATAAACCTCACTAGTAGCTCCATTGGACAGTCATGAACTGCAGAAATCTATCTCTATTCCACTCCTTTTTAAGACAGTGTACAGAGAATGCATAACAAACCTTCCAAAATGGTCCCTGTCTCAATGCAAACAAAAAAAGAAAACAGGCAAAGACAAGTAGTCAGCAACACTGTAGGTACAGCATATTTCACCCATAGCAGTTAAAACCATAGAAATTCAAGTGAGGATTCTAATCAGAGAAAACACAGATGTGTTTTCTTCCTACTTTTAAATTTTGTAATTACATCAATCCCTTTGTAGCTGAAAACCAAGCAAGAAGAGGGTACAACCTCAGAAATAACTGTCATGTTTCCAATTCCCTTCTTTCTGTCTTCACCTCCCTCTTTCCCTCTAATATACACAGTGTGTATTAGGACTCCTTAATAAAAATCAATGCATAACTACAAACTGTTAACCCACTGACTTTATTACTATTTTACAGGTTAATACTCACTGAGATCCATGGAAATTTTGTCTGGTTACACTCAGGCCACCGCATGTTGCAGCATCTTTGATAATGCTTCCAACTATGATGAGGAGTATCAGCACCATCTTGTGGATTTTGGTTTTGTACACAAGCCCCAGGAGTTAAGCAGTTTATGAACCCTTCAAATTAAGATTTGCAGCTGTAACCCATTAACTCTAAGTGCTAACACCAGCAATTGCATCTCTGGGGTCACACAGCAGTTTCTTCAGACTTTGAAGACTGATGGTCAGGATAAGTGAACAGATCAGATGTCTATTCTTCAGAACCAACTATTTCCCAGCCTTTATAAATATTAAATAAACAGAAACTGAGCACTGTCTTGGGGTTTTTGTTCTCTTGGTGTTTTTTTTATATAGCTTTTATTTTGCTAGTCTAAACACAGCAAACTTTTTTATTCTTCTCTTATAAGATGAGCTCTCCTCACACATATTATTCTAGTAGTTCTCTGCTTAAGCTTCAGCACATCTCTATCATTTTTGACCATAAACAGTAATTTGGGTAAACAATTTTAATCTCTCCCTCTGTGGCAAATATTTCAGCTGAGACATCCCAGGCTTCCATTTGCTTTTTCACAGGTGCAGCACACTTCTGATTAGTAGCTGCATTTATCTTCTACCATTTCCAGCTGAGGGCTCACAGGAGGGAAAAAAAAAAAAAAATAGAATCCTGTTATGCACAGTCTTGAAACCTGCACCATTGTATTCCATCACTTTTCCCTTATTCTCTTCCCAGAAGCCATCTGTTTCTTCCTACCTGACATCCAAATTCTTTGTAGTGATGATGTCTCCCAGCTCAGAGTCATCAACACATCTCATCAATGTGCTGCTCCTTTCCAGGCAGAAGTCATCCATAAAAATATTAACCTTGTTTCCAAACCAGTACTGGGAAAATTCCACTATTAATCTTCCTCACATTCAGTACTCTCCCTCCCAGAACTGTTGTCACGTCCCACTCAATCATCTCCTTATCCACATTCTAATTCTTCTAAGTTTTGTTTTTCTCCAGGTGAACAAACAACTTCCTAAGCAGGCCAGTACTATTCCTTTTACAAGACTCAGCTAACATTATATCTATTGCATTCAATTCCTTTGCATCTGGCTTATCAAACACATTTAACTAGAGTCCTACACTATACTAAAAAGTAGTCAATGTCACAAATTATTTCTTTGTATAGCATTTTATTGTTATTGTGTGATATAAGACAGGCCTTAAAAGCTGCATGAGACAAGACAGCTCTGTCAAAGAATATATGGAAGCTGCAGAATTAAAGAACCCATTTAAGTATGCACTTACATATGAATCAATACATAATAAATTAATTTGATTTTTTTCTATGTCACATACAGCATTCACAGCAGGTGGCAATATCTTGTGGTGTAGAAAGAAAGGGAAAAGGTTTGATGCTATGTTTACACCAGCAAAATAAAATGTAGATGTATTTACATATTAATATATATATTTACATATATAAATTCATGGGAATTTACATAAATGAAACAGAGGACTTGAGCTACAGCCAGACTTCCAATAGATTTGAGCAACAAAGCTGCAACACTTTCAGATTTTCTAAGGTTTGCAAAAAGTTTTGCACTGCAATCGTAACAATACTATTTTTTCCAGAAGTGCATGTTTCAGACCAGCTACAAGACAGACAGACCTGGGTTCATCACTGAGGTCCAGCTGACTCAAGTCCTCTGCATTTTCCCTGTCTCTGCTGTGTGTATTTCTCCTGAAATAGCTCTGTTCCATACATTCACACACCGGGGATCACACCCAGGCCCAGAAAAGACATGTAGACGCTTACTTCATATTTCAGTTGCCTTACTGGGATTTAGAAGCCTAGTACATTTTAAAGAAGACTATCTAAGTAAGGATGGAGTAAGGTCCCATAACAATGGAGAAGGGCAAATAAAGTACTTTAGGTAATTACAGCACAGTCAGCCTAACATCAATATTTGAAAAGAGATGGTGACAAATTAGTAAGCAAGCAATAAATCAAGCAGTCTGTAAGAACCTTGAAGAAAACAAGATGATAACAAAGAGCCAACAAATCTGTCAGGAACAATTCATGGAAAATCAATACAATTGCTTTCAAAACAGCTGATCTAGCGTACAAGGGGACAGGTCCCTGTAATGCAGTCTAGATGAAGGTGCGCTAATTTCAGGTCAGAAGTGGTTGAAAAATAAGATTCAGATTATTACTGGGATTATTAATGGGAATTAGTTTCAAGAAGACATAGAGGTCTTGTTATATTCAATATTTCAATAAATTGTGATATATTGAGTTTCTTTAAAATTTGCAAATGGCACAAACTTGACAGGTATTATTCAGCTTCTGACTCATTTCTACCCAGTGCAAATCTATTCCTCTCAATCCAGCTGGTGTTTTCTAGCAAATTCTTCTGGATATTCTGGAATATATTGTTCAATGTAATTAAATATTGGATAACGATCCTAAGAAGAAACAAAGTTAATTAATAGGAACTCTTCAGGACTCAGTTCAGAAACTAATGTGTAGTTATGAAATAGTTACCAAACTCCATTCCTCTCTGGCATTCCCTCACAAGATTTCCAGGTTACGAAGTCAGTACAGAATAAATCCTCATGTTTTGTCCCACTCTCAACAGAAGCATAATCTTTATTAACCAGTGACATCCTCTCAAAACACATTATTTCCAATCATAAGTAATATTAAAAGTTCAGGAATTCCCTTCCAGAGTGCATGAAATTGATTCTGACAATTGTACTCCTATATCCAAGCACAAAATTTGACAAATTATCTAGCATTGCAGAATACTGCAAAGAAACAAAAGCACTAAACTGAGGCTACTGTTTCAAGTAGGATGCAAAGCACCCACTAAGACCTGCTCCCTGAATAGTTAGCTGCAGATCCATCTCTTTCATACTGTGTATCCCAGTACACAAAGTTTTATTGTGTCAATATCTTATTTTCTACATCACTGTTTTGTTGCTCTGAACATTGAAATTCAGCTCAGACACCCCCGACCACATTAGAAGGCCCCAAATATGCCCTGCTCAGGAGGAAGCAGCCGGAATTTTCCCAACATCAGTAGTTAAAAAAGAATGTATCATATGTGTTATATATTGGTGGTTCAGCATAATTTGTTTTTTAAGAATTTGTTATTAAAATGTTATGGAGTTTGATGTAAATTCACAAGAAGGAGGCAGCACAACAAGCCTGTGGCATGGTATTCTTTTGCATATCAAGTTCCTGTAAATGAGCTGATCAAAAAAAAAATGCTTGGACATAAATGAGCCTGGCTATAACTTTAAGATATGTCCTGCCTCATCAATCAATCTCTAAGTCACCCTCTTTCTTTTCAAAACTTTCCCCATTTCAGCTGATGCAGTACTTTTGCCTGAGCTGCCACAGACGCACTGTACCCTGCCAAACAGCTGTTATCTTCCCTACAAACAAGCTTTTCAATCATGGCAAGACAGTTCCTGAAAACCGATTAAGTTTAAAAAACTTCAGGAATCTTTGCATTAGAAGCATTATAATAAGGCCCAGTGATACAGATTATCACTGGTGTTGCAGACATGATATCCAGTCATACAGAGAAGCTGCTGACACAACACCCTTCTACCCCTGTGCAACAGAGTAAAGCACTTCTAATCAGTATATATGAAACACTTCATCCTGCTTACATACAGTAACCTCTCCTCTGCTGCAGGATTCAAAATAATCCCATGGATTCTCAATCGTTTCACTGGATATAGAAATCAGTACATTAACTCCTCGGGATGAAGATTATATCTTCTTGTGCTATGAGTCATGCTTTGCACCAGGACCTACAAACCCTGTTGGAAATGGACATTACTTCTGTGCTGACCTATCACCATTTTGCTATGCTGCTCTTCAGTGCAATACTTTCATAAACATCTCCTTGTGAACTCTTCAAAGACCTTGTAGCTTCTTAAATTAATATGAAAATTAGGGCATTTGTATTTGACTTGCAAATACAGTATCATACTGGCACCTTTGGCCATATGCATCCATACTTTAGAACTGGGAAATTGTTCTGCAGTGTTAACAGCTCCTTATCAAGTTCTATTACAGTTTTATTATACTACTACTATTTTAATTTTTAACTAACATTTTTCCCCTTCTCCACATCACTTGTAGGTGGCAGGTGCCGAGCTCACTTGACACCTCACTGTCCCAAAACAACTTCACAATTAAAACCAGAGTTGTCACTGCTCATATGGGGAAAATATTATCTCACAGCAGTTACAGTATTTCTACCACTATAATAGGTGATAAAATAAACTATGACACAAATTAAGTTTCCAGCATATAATCATAAAGTCCATACAAAGAGCACTGGATTGTGAGCAGGAGGTGCAGACTTATACTGCTCTTAACTGGAAACAGGAAAAAAGATAACTGAAAGTCACAACATTTATCCTTGTGTGAATTGTTCAGCATTTGCCCTAATACTCCTGCTTTGCAAGCATCACCATCAGATCAGGCGTTAAGAATGATACTTTGAGTGCTGGAGCCTGGGATTTTTGGCTGCCATGAGCATTCAGCCAGCTCTGGAGGATAAGCCATTAGATCAGAAGGTTCTGGGAAGGGAAAAGTCAGGTTTGTTTGGATTTCAGCACCACCACAGAGTTTCAGGCCCATTATTTTTGGCAACATACAGTAATGACTACATCAGCTACACTGAGTTACATTAATGTATTGCAATATTTACAATGAAAAAAAGCAGTAATACAAACAACAGTAATATTCATATTCTATTCTATCTACATACCTATACATATCTACAGATTACATTCAGCAACTGTTGTCAGCAATTATTATAATTTTAAGAACTAGGTCATTACTAGGTATTTATACCAGCCCTTTTCCAGCATTACTCCTTTCAGTACTGGATCCACTAAGACCCCACTCTCCATGTATATACCTTTCCTCTACTTGGCCTCTAGGCAGAACCGTTGCAAATTCCTCCCACTCAGCAACACAAAAAAAAGGCAGTATGAACTAAAATCCTTTTACAGAGGTTCAGTCAGGAAGCATGCAGATCAGGGCCTGATTCACCAGCAGAAAAATTCACCGAGCTCATGGTCCACTTCCTATCATCACTGTGATCAAAAAGTCTCAAGTGCAAATGGGAGCAGAATATGGGTCAAGTGATTTATCCGAACACCACAACCTTTTATCAGGCATCATCTTTCCTACAGACCCTTAGAGACCTTCAAACCCCAGTCTGGAAGCACCTTATCACTGACCCACGTGCTGCTGTCTCTGATAGACATAAACCTTTTAACAGGGTGGGAGCACAAGTTTGTTCCCATGGGTATAATCAGATGCTCTCATTGTACATCATATCTTGTGATCAGCCAGCTGCTCATAGCATTTTGGATACATGATGGACATACAGGGCATCCTCCACCATGTAAAGTTTTATGACAGGCACAGAAGGGAGGATATGGTCCTCAAATGCCTCTGCATGCTGTCATGGATCTACCCTCATCAAACAGTTGGTCTACCAGTTTTAAAGCAAACATACATTGATTATGTTATTGTGGCTGAGAAAGTGATGCTCTTTGTTTCTGATATTTTTTAAACCATGAGGCAAATTTTTTGAATAAGGATGATTTGGCACAAGCATAAACTCTTGCATGAAGTTTCTGTGGTCTAATCCTTCCTTAGGAGCAGTCAAAGCAGTGTGACAGCAGAAACAGCTGTTTAACTGGAGCACTAAAACTGAGTGTTAAACTAAGCTCTGACATGTAAAAAAAGAAATAATCACTTACCTGTAGAGTCTTGACTCAAAGTTTCTTGACTACTACTGCTGTAAGAAGGCACCGGAGTGATAGAAAGTGAAGCTGGGCAGGATAATGGATATAAGAAGTCATTTTGTGTAGCAAAACATTGAAATACAGGAACACAGGCATCTTCAGAGAGGGTGAGAGGGAGATGAGTGTTCCCATACATGTATAGATTTTTCCAACGAAGCAGTCCTATTGCAAGTGGACCAACAGCATCAGAACCTGACAACAAACATCAGGAGTTAAAACCTGTGCCCTTGTATTTTAGCAGCTTCCAATTTTGAAAGCTGTAATAAGGTAATATCAGTTCCTGTTTTGATCATTAAGTTAGTATGCCCCTTGAAAAGGAATGCCATATTTTATTCTGTTCCACTATCAGTTAAATGTTGGTATAATGCTGAAAGTATACTTTCAGTACATATTCTTCTTGTACTGAAGACAGCATTTAACATTAAATAAACCATCATAATTCCAATGTGAACCTACAATTTGTTGTGGTCCTGATTATACCCAGATTTCTGCAGGGCCTTAACTCCCACTTCACAAACTGAAGGTTTCTCAGTGAGACTGGAGAGCCAATGTTGATGATTTCATTAATTTATTTATTTTTAAATCAACACCTTTCTGCCATTGTTCCAAACCCTGTGAGGTTCAGAGCCCAGTGGAAAAACAGGCCGTGGGGTGTCTGGGCCTCCCGCTTCCCTTTCAGATCCTGCTCTATTGATTACCTATAACTGCAAATTAAGGGGGCTTCTATGTCTCTCTCTGACAAGTACTATCTGATTTTTTAACTCTCAGACTTATGATATTTGCAAGACTGGCAGTATCTGAATACAAAATGTCCCATCCACAAAACTGGACTCTCAAATGCAGACAAATGCTTAAAATCTGTAGCGGTCCTGCAAGCACCCTCAGGCAATTATGGCAACAATCACTTGAAACTACAAGTGCTGCTCTGTCAAGCACTGAAATATGATGCAACAGCTCAGACTTCAGACATGATCACGTAATTAATTTTTCTACAGAAAACAAAGTATTCAACAGTAGAACATGCCTGAATGGAACTGGTAAGCCATATTATTGGCTCATGACTTTTGCAAGAGCAATATGAGACTACCTAATGTAATATTACATTTTAGTTGCTCTAAACACAATTCTGCCAGGTACTGTAACTAAGCATCAAACAAATGCACATGAAGAGTGGCAACTGTCTAAATGTAGATCCCTTAGAACAGAACAATAGAACAGAAATTGTTCATCCAATCTTTCAGAACAGGAGCTTCAAGAGGTTAGGAAATAAACCTCTTTAAATAAAAGTGTGTGTGTGTATGAAGTTATTTGAGCTACCCACTAGACAGACAGATATATACATCAATGATTCTCAAGTGTGTCCATTCCAAAAAAAGATCTGGGTGGCACTGCAGAAAGTGCAGTGAACTGTAGTAAAATATTGTTCAATACTAGCCAGTCTTGCGGTAGACATCATGTTTAACAACAAGCCCTCCTCCTCCCTACTTTCATCCTTTTATTTATATAAAATTCTGGCTTATGACTTTTTGGAAAAATAACATTGATGGATTTTCTAGGGAGTTTTTTGCCAATATGTTATTATATTTCTCTTGCAAACATACAACACGTACAAGCCTATCAATAATACTGAACATGGAGTTAGCAACACGTAGATTTGTCTGGCTATACCTAAAAGGACACAGCTTTTATTCAGCTTTTCTAGCTGTAATTTGGATTTCTTTTTATACAGACACTCACTAACTGAAGACTATGGTTATCCTGTAGTGCCTGACTCCTTTATCATGAATGCTCAGGAAAATGAAAGCATTAATATGCACCTGTGTACATAGGATACAAAAATGATAGCTGTTTTTAACTTTTGATGTAATCATGAAAAATCCATAAGCATTATTCTATCATCTTACTTTATGTTCAAATTTTGTAAATATGCTTGCAGTCACTCCCTTCTCATTACCAGTAGACATTGATTTTCACTTTTACCAATAAAAAGACGTTCCATAAACTAACCTGCAAGTACATGGAATTGATAATTTCTGAGAAAAAAAAAACAACACAGATGAATCACATCAAAGAGAATATTAGTTGATTTATCTGTTCACCTGTGCAAGGCCATTTTGCCTATACTAAAACCTCCCGCATCACTTACAGTTTTGTCTGCAAGTAAGCGTATGCTGCAGTTGTAAGCATACAATGTACAGACTCTGCAACTGAAAAAATAAGCAAGACTATAAAAAGTTTATAAATAAAACTGCTCAGAACTCTTGAGTGAAGGTGGCAAGCTCTCCAAGTTCTTGACTTTGTTTAACCTCATTAATCCCACTGGTTAACAACAGCTTTCACCATAACCACTTCCTGTAACCACATTAAAAAAAATTATCTAATGGAACTAATACATACAGAAATCCATATATTGATAATATATATATACACACACATAGCCATGAAAGCACAAAAAAGGAAAAAAAAAAGCACACTGAGAAAGTGAATGTAACAGTTTAAATTTATTAACTGGCAGAGCTGTAACAGTAGATTCTGTTATGCTTGGTGAAGTTGCAGAAAGCTTTTTTGTCATTTTTGTTTGGAGGGGGAGGCCCTGAAGATGTTTCACTTAAAAAAAGCAAAAGCCACAAAAAAAAAAAAAAAAGAAAAAAAAAAAGTTGTCAGAGTACAAGCACATCTTTCAAGGTAAATGCAACACTACAAATCATTGCAAAAGGCAAGGAACGCTGGCTAACTCTGCAGCAGTATAGACAGGTGCACTTGACTGCACGATACACGCGCAGGCTGTTTCTGTTTCTGCCTGCTTTGCTTCACGAGTTAACAAACCAACCAACAGTGGAAACAGAAGAAAGTATCCAAAAAAGAAACTTCTGCAGCAACTACATATTTTCAAAGTTGTGCCAATAGTTTCAAAATTATAACAGAGACAGAAAGCAGTATCTAGGTCGCAACACAGCTCTTTGACGGCAAGGCAGGGAAAGGGTTGCTGAAACCTGCTGAAGGAGACTGCTTAGCAGCCCAATAGAATTTGTGGTTGGAAGCACAGGGACACCTATGAATCTGCAAACAGTGTTCCTGCCACAAGTTTAATGCTGTTCCCAGGTGTTTAGATACAGCTACGCTTTGCAGAAAAACAAGCAAATGCACTTTTTATTAGCAATATGAAAATTATATTAAATTGTATATCCTGGAACTGTTTTTTCTGGTGAAGAGGACTGGAAGAGGCTTGGTAGTCCCCGAGAGTTTTGCAGATGCAATGCCCTGAGGAGTACATTTTAAAGCTTTCAAGCTTTACATACATGGATACAAAGTCCCTCAGATTTTCTTATCAGACAATTGCTTTTTATGCACTTGCTTGACTGTTACAGATGTTTCCCTTTCTCTCTGCAGTTTTCTGTGAAGTGGTTGATTTGCATGTCTGAGTTTTCTCTCTGCTGTGCCTGGATTGCCCCCAGGATTGCTCTCTCACAGATGCCAGCATACCCAAAAGTTCTCCCCAAACCCCCAAATATCCTCCGGAAGCAGTAATCCTCAGAAACAATCCCCTAATATTCCTCCTCCCCAACATACGCAGTAATGCCTTATAGCCACCCCAGAACTGAGTCAATTCCTACCTCTGCTCCCAAACATCACGAGCCAAAACTACCTGAGAAAGATGAAAAAAATCATCCAAACTCTGCACAGTCCATGCATTCACCCTACCTGGGCTCCAGGCTGCATTTGTAGCAGGGTGACAGCAGACCATCAGTCGTGCCCTGTGTACCTGCAGACCCCTCCTGTTTGCTGGTGTCCTGGAATCCCCCATCCTGCAATGCCTCTTCTCCTCTCTGCTGCTGCCCAGCCGGAGCATCTTGTGTGTGCTCCTGCTGCCTCCTGAAGCCTGTATGGCACATGCAGGCCACATGCTATACGCTCAGTCTTGCCCTTTAAAGCTTCTTTCCTGCTCCCCCCCCCCGTTCTCTCTTACTTCTCCGCTAGTCCTGATCCCAGCAATCAGGCACACCTTTCCCCTCCTGCAGCCGAGGTGGAGAACAAGCTGCTGTCTCTTCACGTGGTGCACATGGTTGCTGCTCCAGCTAGGCTGCTCCATAGGGAACTGAACTCCCTCGAGGAGGGGGAAGTGGAAAAAAGCACCAACAGGTGTGGGAGGATTTGCAAAGACACACGTGTATTTATTCACCTAACACATTCTCGGTGCAAAACCCTCCCTGAGCCGTGGTGCTAAGGGTAACCAGACACAGCTGCCTTGCATGAGGACATGAGGCTACTGCAGGGTGGGCCAAATGCATCTGTACAAAAAATTGTGCATTAAAATGAAGTGTATATATGGGGAGGAAGCCCCCACATAGTACATACTGCAATAAAACAAACCTGAGTCCAAGAAACATAGGGGACAACTTCCACTGCTGCATTACCACCCAAGATGCTCCCCCACCTCACCTGTCCCTGTCCAGAGTGGGAGGCCCAACAGATTAGCTGGGTCTGACGTTTAGTCAGGGTCAGGGCCCTGCCAGCTCCTCTCCTCCACCAAGGCCACAAGAGGGGGACTGTGGCCACCTGAGTCACACACCCTGCTGCTTTTCTCCAAAAGCTAAAGCCCAGCTGTACATGTCCAGCTTGCAGCTTGCTGGAAACTCCTAAACCCACTTCCCAGACCACCCGAGTGAACCTCTTGAACAGAGTAACCTTCTGAAGGACCTGACACTACTGGTCACAGCTGGACCAGGCAAGGCAGGACACCCCTTGCCTCCTGGGTGAACACCCCTCCTCCCCCTGCCCCCAGGTGCAGTAACAGCTATGGGTTTGTCCCAGGAGGCTAATTAAAATCTCTGCAGTGCATGGAATGAGGGTAGAACAAGAGCAGGACCATGCCTGGGATCAGACCTCACCTTACAGCCTGCTCAGCTCGCTTAAAGGCTTGACCTGAAATACTTCCTCGGAGTACCTACTCCAGAAAATGTTCTCTGTGTTCTCTGACTCTTCTAGGCAGTTAGAGTGGTTGAGATATCTCATTTCCAAATTTAGTTTCTTTCTTTGAAATACTTTTTTCTGAAAAAAAAACTTTGCATTTCTTTCCACTGGGAAGATACATTTTGGGAACAGATGATATACAGGTAACATGGCAACAAAAATCACAGTAACAGACCAACAGTACTAGTCTTTAAATAAAAAGACCTCATAAGTCTATATCAGCATACTTTAGGTTTGCATATTTCTGTTATGTATATAGATATATTTAGTCAAATGGAGTGACAATAATTACTTTCAAGAAATTCCGTTCCAGCTAAGCATATTTGATTTTTGCACACAGCATAAAACTGAAAGTGCATACGTGGGATTTTTTCAAAGCCTGGGTTAAGCAGAAAAGCAGCTTTTAGCTTTATGCTATCTATACGTGCCCAGTTCAAGCTTTTGAGCTTAACATCTGCTTGCCCAGCTTTCAAATACTGGTCTTAGCTGGTAAACTGGCTAACACCAAGCCAGGTACAAAGAGCAACTTGACTATGTTATGTTAATAGGGATTTGACATGTCTAATTTCTTTTCCATCTTGGCAAATCACTCTGTCCTTTCTGCTTTATGGAAAGGGAGTTATCCTTCAGCTGCCTCTCATTTGGATACATGCTCTGAAGAGTGGGCCAGATTTCCCATGGTTGTTATTAAATTGCTTCACATCTAGACTAGACAAGAACTGAAATTTATGCAAACTTTTGGTAGAAAAACAAACACAGCAATTTACATTTCCTCTACTAAATATCTAAGTGCCATTTATGCATATATTTAAGAAAAAAATTAATAAGTATTATTATTGTATACCCTGGCCCCATTGGCCCTGCTGACGTGAGCAATTCCTATGGTTCACGTTAAGATGACACATGCACATTCAAGGACAGAGTTTTGCATTCAGCCCCAGAAGAGACATACAGCAGACCATAAGGCACACAGCAGAAGGGCACATTCTCACTGCCGAACTTCAGCGAGCCGGGTTAGATGGCTGGTCTCCATAGGTTTCTCTAACGCATGGGGAGAGCAAGGATCAACTCAAGAGTAACTTGTAGTAAGATCATGACTGTGGTCTGTGAATCATTCCCAATAAGTGCTTTTCTCTGTCTCCGTTAAGTACAGATACAGCACAAAGGAATTAGCTACCCAATTGAGCTGGCTACATTAGTTTCATGGAGATGGGAAGTATAAACAATGACCCCGAGTAGCCATTTTGTGATTCAGTCTCCTTCCAGTTTTTGCTGGATTCAATAAGTGCTGAAGAGCTTATTGCTGAGAGGCAATTCCACGAGTGCATTTCCCAGTTCTGTGGAAAGAGCAGCACCAGCCTTCACCATCACAGCTTGTCCTCATCTGCACAGGGGATGCACCAAGATCAGGACAAGAGTGCAAATCACAAGCAGATGCTGGAGATCATGCTGGCCATCTGTACAGCTCAAGGCAAAGTATGGTATCAAGGACAAGGTGTTGTCTCCATAGGTCTCACTGCAGAACAGAGGGCAGAACACTTGGCAGAGCCACAAGGGTTCAAAAACTGCAAAAGAGTTCCTTGTATTCTTACCTAGGGATTTTAAGACTGCTTCCTGGGGAAGGAGAGAGTGTAAATAGCAGTTCTGAAAGCATCTAAAAGCAGTAACAAAAACAACTTTTGTTCTGCGTGCACACAGAAGGATCTATGTCACTAACAAATGCCTTGGTCTTCAGCTGATCAGCTCAGACCTTCTGTCAGGTGACTTCGACTCGACTGAGAGCCCTTGGTGAGTCTTTCCATGTTAATGCAATAGACCGTTACAGATGTCCACTGTATCAGCGATAGGGTTAACAGGATGGGGGTTTTATAGTCCGTTTAGCTACACAAGATGTGGTAGGAGCACTGCAAATCACTGCTATAGACATACTATAGTAGAGCGACTGGAAAGAGTTTGTGCATAGTACATGGGGAGAAGATTTAATTTACAAAAATAATTTGTATCTACAGTAGGGACTGCAACTCCATTAAAGATCCTCACTGCAGAAAAAGCCCAGGAGGACAATCATTACAAACATCTTCCCTGAAAATGCTTAATACACAGTTCTTACATCCTTCATATCTCACCAAGATAGTAAAATCACTGTGTAACAGTGTCTCTAAAGGCTTTTTTCCCTTTTTCTATGTTGGACCTAAAATCCACTTAAGTCTCCAGCACTGCAGGCAATATCAAATATTTTCTGCCTCTTGCTTCCTCCCAAATATTTCTCCCCTCGCTGACCTATAGTCTCAAGTACAAGCCCAGGCATTTTGCTAGAGCCCAAGCAGGAACACAGCTCTTTAATTCTTTGTCTGGTCATCACTCCACTTGTAGATCCATGGTTTTTTCAAGCATTTAACAGGAAAAACCATTCTGCTACGTATATTATCATTCCCTTTTGTTCAAGTTCTTACATATGGCATGTGTTTGCTAGGTGCATTCAAGTAAGGCCAAAGCACTGAAGGACAGGCTCTAGCAGGAAGTGTTCAGAGACTCTGGAACCTGGATAATTCAAGTTGAGGAGTTCTCAGTTATCCTCTTTCCCAGTAGTGGGTTATAAGGATTTCAGTAATTTATATTATTTTTTTTTTTAATTATTCTATTTTTAAAATATATTAACATTTTAATGAAAAGACAAGTAATTCAAGAGACTGGCTTGCTGTGTTCTGTAGCCTACACAGGGAGAAACTTTCAATGCTTTGACATCTAACACTACTAGAATGCACAAGCTTAACAGGCTTTTCTTCCCATCAGCAACTTCAATATTCTAACTGAATAAAACGTAAATTTGCCCTAAAAGCTTTACTTTTTACTAGGAAAGTAGAGACTAAATGATGAGACTTCACAGCGGCATGAAATTCACCCAGGCCTCTCTATTTAACTAAGTTTTCATAACTAGAAAAAGGAGAACAGCCTTGTTGCAAGTGCTGACAAATGGATAATATAGGGTTTGCTACAGACCTTGACGGAAAGAAAAAAAGAAAAAAAAAAAGATAACATCAATCACAAACTATTTGGAAAATCTTACTGTAGATTGGATGCAAATTATGAATGCACCTCCATAATTCAAGCATTCAGTCAACAGGAATGAAGAGATGGATGCAGAGTGCCAGCTGCCTGAGATATATAACCTAACATCATCACAGATTATTGAAGTTTATATTAATTTAAACTTTACCAATTTAAAGTTAACTTTTTACTTAAAGAAAAAGAAATTCTACCTTGGCATAAAATCTTGTGTACCTTGAGCAATTATTGTCATCAACTTTTTTCCCCTCTGACCTCTTTTCACTGAGATCTGCATTTCCTTTGTATTTTTAACCAAGTACTAGTAACCCCAAATGTTTTTAAAAAATAAAGAGTAAAAACTTAGAAATTAATCAGACTTATTTAAGCATCTTAAAACCGAGGAGCAAAATGGTGTTGGGAGAGTTTTAGGGTGTTTTGTTGTTATTTTTTTTTTAGGTAGCCTTCCTATTTTTGTACCTTCAAGGGGAGGTTAAGGGTATAATATCAATACTAGATCCAAATGTTAAATTTATCTACTTATACAAAGGGTGAGTCTTTTATTCTCCTGCTTGAAAAAGAAACTCCTCTTTTTCCTTCCTCAGCTCCTGAAAGTTCTTCCATATCCTTTGTGGTGTCTCAAAGTCATTTTTCCAACATGGGTCCTGTGCCAAGAGCCTTGGCTCCATAGGTCTTACCTTTGCCTGAAAGCGAGCACACACAGAGACACAGAGGGGTTTTGAACGGCACAGCAAAGTTCCCTTGTAGAAGACAGGAGAGACTGAAGTACAAGCCAAGCCTTTAGAGAGACCACTTTGCCTGACAGGCTAAATACACTTAGCAAGACAGACTAAATAAAGCCTTCCCATTGCCCAGTGTAGACCAGGTCCTCTCCTCAGTTTAATAACTTTGGCCCATTCCCTGGCTTGCCACAGCCTCCACACAGATCTCTGCAAGCTCCTAAGAGTCTCTGTTGCCTCCAAAGGCTCAAGTATGTCTGTTCCACACTGCAGAACTTGTCATTTGAATATAGGGCAGTCTTTCCTCCTCCTCCTCCGCAAGAGGAGCGTCATCTGAATGTAGCAGGCTCCATAAGGTACCATCCAGCTTTGCCAAGCTAAAATGGCAATTTGATAGGTGGCAAATGGAGCAGCTTCTTTTTCTTTGTTGTTGGGAAAGGCAGTCTTACTGGAAATTTTATCCAAATTTGAACAATTATTCTGCTTTTCTGAATGCTCTCCTGATCTCAGCACACACCCACATACAGTCTCCTAATTTATATCCCAAAACATGTATTTCTGTCCTGTTATTCCATCTCTTAGCCCTAAATTACTAAGTTTTGGGCAGTTTTCGTTGTTAAAAAACAAACCAAGGGATTTTTTTCTACTTCTTGGTATAGGATTATGAGCAAAAGAACAGGTATCTACAATAGCTGCTTTCATTTTAACAATCTCTCGTTCATTATTACTGACTTACACCTGTTGAATTTAATGGCAACCCTAATTTTTCACTACATTTTATTGCATGGGCATCACTCCTAGGAAAAACGTGAAAAGAGTGGCTGACTCACTTGGCAGATTGCTCATGAAAGTACGTTTTTGCAACCTTTGGAGCATGAGCTTAGCTTTGTGCATGAAAGGATCCTATTGGCCTGAGCACAGCTGGCGAATTCCTGCTGTATATGAACAAAGCATGCAAAGAGCCTGAGCTTTGTTTCCAAAAAGCCCATCAAACTTAAAAACACTGGGTTGACATAGTATCAAGAGACATCATTACATCTCCTGTTTGTCTTATACTTTACAAATTGCAGAAATCTGTGAAAACTCAGGCAGTATAACAGGACGTGCCCTTGAATTTTTATTACTCTGTGCAGAATCAGATCTTATAGAAGCCAGTACTTGTTCAGCTAAACCACATGCTTTTTTATCACAATGCTGCTTATTTTGTTTTTACAGACACTGCAATTTTTTTTTCAAAATCCACATTTCTACTTTATGTTTTAAAATTCCTTTGTGTTTAGCTGCATGTCAAGTAAAAGGCAAGCTAAGCTAAATGCTACTTTAATTCATTACCTACTGGGACATTTGATAATGAGATTTCCAAAAAAGAGTCTTCCCCAAGAAGCAAAAAAACCTGAGCTGAGAACAGGAATGAGCTCACCTGCAAACTGCATGCTTTTACTTTACAGAGTTTTTACTCAGTCATCCTGCACCACTAAGCAACTTCACTCTAATCCAACCTGTTGGCAGTCACCTGGTTGTTAGTCAAGATTTCTTATTTTATTATTTTTGTGTTTTCAGAGTTGCTATAGAGGTACAGATTTTTGTATTTTCCAAGTGTGATAATGCTTCTCGTCCCAGGGAACAGAGCATGGTATGTAGCTGAGGTGGCTGTAGATCATGACTGTTGTTCTGGGGTTGAGGAGGGACAAGGCAAGATACAAACAATGTTGTTATAGAAACTTCAACATAATATTTTGAGACCACAGGTATGAATTTCTGACTGATTAATACCATTGTCTTAGCTGCCTTCTCTTCCTCTCACCTCATGCAGGGCCTGCTCTCTCTTCTCTTGCTTCTTCCTCAGCTGCTCTCTCTTCCTTGGCTCTCAACCACCTAACTTAACCAGCCACAGCTGCACCTTATCTACATTGGCCAACCCCAACCCACCGCCCCTGAAGCCAGCCCATAGTTGTATGTTATCAACGCTAATTAACCCAGCTTCATTCCTCTACAGGGGGGAAGAAGTAAAAGACCTCAAATATTTACATGTTTTTTTAAGCTTTATAAATCACTCTGAAACCCAGTTCTTGGAAAACCAATCATGCAATGCCTTTCTGCACAAGTACAATAAAAGCAGTATTCTCTCACTAATTACAGTTCTCCAGGTACCCTTTTCTGTTAGGATGTTCACAAGTTTGTTGACTAAGCTGGTAATCACCGCCTAAGAAGATAAATAATCCCCCAAAAGAGTAAATAATAAAACATCAGCTGTATGTTGTAACAGTTACTCTTTCTTTCACCTTTGGCAGAGGGACTGTACTGTCCGCTTATAGCCCAAACCCATCTGAATAAGTCAAACCCTGTCTGAATGTAGCTTAATGTTTCACAAACACAAAACACCTACTTTCACTTGATTTGAACAGGAACACTTGTGACAGTGACCTATGGAATAGAATAGCTCAGCTGGAAGGGCCAACAACAATCATCTAGTATAACAATGCTTACAGTGTGATCCAGAGCTCGTGGAACAGAAGTACTTCATGCTTCTATAGAGAAAAATACAAAACTGTATTAAAAAACATAAATTAGGTTGAGGAACCAGACATTATAAGTTGAGGAAAAAAACAAAACTAAATTAATTGGGCAGAATGGCTTGTAGCTCCTGAGCTCAGATCTCTTACATACATCTAAAATGAGCTGAGCTGTAACTTCCTGAAGGCTGATTCTGCTTCCATAGGACTGATAGGTAATACCAGAAAGATGGATGTTTCTCTCATCTCTTGCTTCAGGCAACCATTTTCAGGCTCTAGGAACAAGGATTGTATGTTCTTTTCTTTTTTTTTTGCTCTCCCTCCCTCCATGACACCAGACAAGTAAGTTAAGCTCACCCTTTCACAAGGGGCCACTACTCTCCTTATACAAGTGTCTGACTTAAACCCTGTAGTCAAATTTGCAATGCTGCCAAACACTCCCAGCTGCAAGTAAAGTCACCTGAAGTTTTGAAGTTATTCAGTCCTGTATCACTGCTTTGAATGGTGAAGTGCAAGACAACTCAAGTTAATTGACTCAGCTGAGCAAATGTTCTAACCTGTGACTTTCAGCCTTGATTTTCCTTCTATTTAAGGAGATAAGCCTGTCTGAGTTTAGATCGGGTGCTGGCAATGAGGTCCTGGAAGGACTCGTATGATAATGAGTCACTGTCTTCAGTACAGGATAGAGAATTTAGCAAGGGATCACAAACTGAAGTACAAGAAGAATCTTCTTGTATGCTTATGCAGTCAGAGCTGGCTTTTCTACAGGCTGAGTGAAACAGCATCGTGATGAAATTATAACATAATGAAAGTATGTGTCAAAATCAAGGAATCATACAATGGTTTGGGTTGGAAGGGGCCTTAAAGATCACCTAGTTCCAACCCCCTGCCATGGACAGGACACTTTCCACTAGACCAGGTTGCTCAAAGCCCCATCCAACCTGGCCTTGAACACTTCCAGGGATAGGG
>JAVJGJ010000057.1:47569887-47594349 GCA_035590215.1 Microhierax caerulescens | reverse complement strand
GACACTTTCCACTAGACCAGGTTGCTCAAAGCCCCATCCAACCTGGCCTTGAACACTTCCAGGGATAGGGCATCCACAACTTCTGTGTAAAGGATTTCTTCCATCTGTCTAATCTAAATTTGCCCTCTTCCAGCTTAAAGCCATCACCCCTTGTCCTATTCCTACATGCCCTTGTAAAAAGTCCCTCACCAGCTTTCTTGTAGGCTCCTTCTAGGTACTGGCAGGCTGCTATAAGCCCTCCCTGAAACTTTCTCTCCAGGCTGAACAACCCCAGCTCTCCCAGCCTGTCTTCACAGGAGAGGTGCTCCAGCCCTCTCATCATCTTCATGGCCCTCCTCTGGACCCGCTCCAACAGGTCCATGTCACTCTTCAATTGGGGACCACAGAGCTGAGCACAGTACTCCAGGTACCTGCGCACATGCAAGTGAAACAGTTGCCCTTGCCATCTGAATTACAACATTTTCTAACCTGTGAAGGTTTGACTTTGCAGCCCTATGGAAATGGACTGTGACTGAAGGACCCAAATCTTGGAGGAAACTAGTGGGTTTTTAAGCAGGAAATTACAAAGATACTTCCCCGGTTTTTTCTTTACACAATCAAACCCACCCATAATCTAGCACAGATGTTCCTATGAATATTTTCAAATAGCTCACTGGATACCAGAAATGCTTCTTCATGTATATATTTGTAAATAATTTGACATAGCTGAATATCCTACTTTAGCTGAAAATGTATTAAAATCCAGACAGAAAGAACTGTGTATTCACAAAAATCTCCCAAATCTAATATATTATAGAGGAGCCTAATTCCAGGACTGTAGACCAAAGCATGTATATTTAGTCTGATTTTTAAATAGACTCATTCTGCTGCTCTTTTATTTCAATGCAGCAATAAATAACTTCAAGGTACTGCAAGGGTCAATACTGCAGTGTGTACATAATAAAAGTAATTTATTATGGTCTTGTTTCACAGGTGTCTATAGAATACTTTACTCAGCAAAAAAAAAAAAAAAAAAAAAAAGCTGTGAAGCATACCATTCATCAGAATGACACACGGTGGTAATTATTTCTGTTCTTCTGGGAATATAGGTTCCAGTACAAAGAATTCTCTGTTACAGCAGCCTCGCTTCATAAAAGTAAAAACTAATGTTTATATAAAAGATCAGCAGATTACGAGTTTCTAAACCTGAATATCAACAATCAATCACTTCTATTTCCAAATGCAATACAGGTAAAGCATATGTTTTCATACTCCAAATAAGCACATAACTGATCTTAACAAGGTTCTTACAAGGTGCCATGTTTGAGTACTTTGACAAACACTAACCCATGCATGGTCTGGTTTTGAGGAAACATGCAAGTTTGGCTTTGTTTTGTAGGACCGCAGCTTTGCACAATACATTCTGACTCAGCTCTAAAGGCCACTTTGGTATCTAAATTCTATGCTGCAATCTTACCTCCTAAAAACTCTTAGCACAACCAATCTGTCAGTATTTTCTGCCTAGCTACATTCCTCAGAGAAATCGCCAGCTGCTTCTGTCCTGTAGAGTTTTTCTTCCACCTGGAATGCAGTACGCACAAAGTGCCATAACAACATCTAGATGTTACCAGTTCCCCTCCGCAACTAGAAAGCCATCTGCTGCTGATATTCCCACCAGGTGCTACACCTCAAAATTTATTTCTGAGTTAATGGGGTTTATTGGCTAGCTAGATCTGTCCTGTGAGCAGATCTCACCTCTCCAATATTTTAAAGTTTTACTTATTCTTAAAAGGTCTGAAATATACGAGTGTCAAGCTTATTTACATTTCACACCATTTATTTTTCAAACTTTCAGTGAGGAAGTGATCCTCAATAAGGCTCTTAAAAAACAAACAAAAAAACCAAGATGGAGGTTTTCAAAAATGTATTTGCATGAAATGAAAGCGTCTTACAAAATAAAACACCTCTTGTGTTATTTATTGCATGCCACGTCTGGATTTTGCTAGCTAAAAGGTTTAGTTTGAATCAAAGAGCGAGAGTTTGCCTGTGGATTTTAAGAGAATAAGTTAAAGGTTTTACATTGGTGGAGTAGCTTCTATGAAATTCAGAAACACCAGATGGCCCCATAGTACTCCTTCAGCTGACAAATAAATAGATTTTGGTTTCCCTGTAGGCAAACAGAGAAGGAGCTGTATGGTTTGACATTTGAAGCTATGGCTGCTTGAAGTTTTAGAAGGAAAACTGCCTTGAATTTTATCAAATGTATGTATGTATGTAAGTATGCATATATATATATATATATGTGAAATTGGTGAGCGATAACTGAAATTCTTTGAACTGCATACATATTTTACTGTGCATTCATGCACGTGTACTTCACCCATCCAAACTCAGGAGTTTTCCATAGGTTACTAGGTATATGGTGCTGTTTTGGGGTTTCTTCTATGTCAGATACTGGCATAGAAAGGAGAATGAAGTCTTGAGGTGTCACAGAGCAGCCCAGTTCTGCAGGGCCCTTGTATCAGCCACAACAAAGTTTAAAGGCTACAGTTTTCAGTGACTTTCCTGTTGTTTCTTGAGCTTTTTGCTGTCAGTCCTAGGTGAGGTACATTTTAGCCATCTCACAGCATCTTCCTATGGGGCTCAAAGTCCATTTGGATGGCCTTTGCCCTTTGCTCATCTCATTCTGATCAGGATTTGCCCACAAGATGGTTCTGTTGGTTTTGCCTATGTTAAGGGAAACACCCATTAGTAGGCCAGGCAAATTTCACCATGTGAAATATCTAGGGCTTTCGGGGGGGGGGACGGGACGGGGGGGGGGGCGGACGACGGGGACACACACCTAGAAAGATTGATAGGCAGCTTCACATGAACCTATTTGCCTGCTTCAGTATAGCTTTGGAATATGTACTCAAGGTACTGGATCCAGTTCATACACTTGTAATGGGTGACAAGACCACTGGCTACCAAAGGGCTTTGACAGCAATGGCACGAAAGCAAGCAATTCTGCTGGCTCAAATGAGGGACCTACAGAAGCTGAAAGAACTAGACTGACGTGACTTGGATGGGACCTTTAAACATGAATATGCTTAGAATTTCTCAAGTTTTAGTACAGTACAAATCACTGCTAGATATACCTTGTCCAGCATGAAGAACAGGAGCTAATTCAGCTTGTCATTCCAGAAGCAATTATTAGCAGGTTATTGCAAGGATTTCTCCTTGTACCAAAGGGAATCTGGTTTAAATGAAGCATATCTTAATCTTTACTTACCGAACTCACACTAGCTTGAAGCAGTAACAAGCAGGATCACTCTATGCTGCACTTCTCCAGCTTAAAGGCTAGCAAGTAAAGGGAATCAAGATGCAACTTCTTCCTTCTCTTCAAAACAGCAGATCCAAAAAGACAGCAGTCAGATGTACAAAACCCACAAGGCATAGAGGACCTGGACTTGTTTGGGCCTTAAAGGGATCATGATGACAACAAGAGGGAAAAAGAAAGGTGGTCTGCTGACTGAACAGCTGAACCTGTATAGAATCATAGAATCATTTAGGTTGGAAAAGAGCTTTAAGATCAACAAGTGCCATCATTAACTTTGGTTGAGTACGTGCAGTAAATTGTCACTGTACAAGGAATTGTACTTTTCTGACAGCCAGACTTCCAGTATCTTAACGAGGAATAGAGCTTTTGGTGACTACTGTAGGAAATCTGTTAAGTACAAGACAATATAACAGCCACACTACTACTAGAAAAGTATGGATACTTCAGTGAAGAGTATGATAGTTGTACTGAGCAATATACTCTGTAAAGGAACTGGAAATGTGGTTGCAGGACATTTCGTTAGTGAGTTGCACACAGTCAGTACAAGGCAGAATGCAGGCTTCCCCAGGCTGGGAACTCCATGTGGGAGCAGTAGCTGGAGCCCTAAGTTAAGCACCTAGAATGTGCCAGAGGGGCTGATTTTGATGCATCTATAGGTTTAGAGAGGAACAAGAACTTCCCATTGCCTAGTTGTGAGCAGGGCCACAACCTGAAATTACACTCTTCAGTGGAGTTTAAGAAGATAGATCTTAAGACTTCAGTAATGCCTCTCCACTTAGAAGAATGGCTTTGGACTACAGTTACTAGAAGTAAGCTCTTTTTTGGAAAAAGTGAATACCAGTCCTATATACCTACCCATAAGAAGTGTGAATGATCCCATCTTTTCTGTTAAGGTCTAAAGGCTACAACACTAACCCAGGAAGAAGGAGACCTCACTTTATCCTCATTCAGAATAAAACATGCAATTTCACCAGAATGTGTAATATCTACTAGCAATGAAGGCAGTTTTGGAGTAGGAAGAAAAACCATCTTCCATATCTTCTTTTACTGGTGGACAGTAAGTGATTTAAGATTGCCTGTAATGAGGAGGCATGATATTGTAGTTCAATGGTTAGGACACTTACCCAAGAGACTCTTGGGCTGTCTTCTTATTTTATTGCCAGCTATAAAGCCACCACTGCTTAAAAGGAAGCTGTAACTAATATCTCTGCAGAGCCTGGTCTTGTAGGAGCAAGTATGGTAGATGTTGCAAGGATGCACTTACTAGACAAAGCTGAAGTGGAAGGAGAAATATATCTATACGATTAGGCACCAGCATCAAACCGGTAGGAACTGAAGCCAATTTGGAATAGGCTGAGAACTGAGTGTATTAAAACATTTTTTTAAAATCAAATAAGGAGAAAAAAAAGTTAATTAGGTGACTCCAGTGAGAAGACCCAATTCTCCTCCCAATAAAACCATTAAGTTTCTCTTACTGATAGCAACAGACGCAGAAGTTGGTCTAAAGTTTGTTGACAAAATGTAAGCATGGAACACATTTCATATTTATATGCAGCTTTATATTTCAAGTAGAGCTGCAAAGAATAAAACTCAGAACTGTATCTGAAACTACTCAGGCACATTGTCAGCTAGGACAGCGTAGGAAGCCCCTTTACTCAATTAGTCGTATTGAAATCAAGATCAGAGCAGACAGGTCTTGAACTCAAAGCAATAGATTAGAAGCAGCTATTTATGTATTTATAATAGCCTGAGATGGAAGCTACTGTTTGTGTAGTGGTAGAACAAAAATAAGCCTTCTGGAATACATTATTTCCCTCTCCGCAAAAAGACAACAGTAGAAAAAAAGCAGTGTGCACATAAAAACCGTAGAGTGTATATTTATTTAAAATAAGTACTCATACAGAAGGACAACAATAACACATGGAGAATTCAGATTCTTCCTCCAAGTTATTTTTCCCTCACAGAAAATAACACAAGCTGAAGATTAGACTTGCTATTTAGCAATGTAAACATTGCAAAAGGAGTATATATTTCCATTAGGAGGTACTTTGTTACATCTTATTCTTGGCTTACCTCAGGTTACATGACACCCAGTAGTTAGAACATGACTATGAAGCTGGAGACTGCAATATTCACAGAAGTTGGACCATGCTCAAATATACTATTTTTGTAATAAAACCAGACCAAGTCTACCCACACGTAACAGGTGATCAAGGTTCCCACTGTAAAAGCTTATGCTTTTTATTTCATTTTGAACCATAAAATTCAGTCTATTAAATGAGATAATGGATTACAAAGATAAAGCCATCTGCATAATTTTCCCTGAAGCTATAGTTCAAAAAGGTAGATGTTAAGATAGCTTTACACTGAGATCCAAGAGCCTCAGTGTTTAAATTGCTACTAAAAACCTCATAAACAGTTCAAAAGGCATTATGGGTTGACCCTAGCCAGCAGCCAAGCACTCTCTCTCCCCTCCTTCCCCAGCAAGACAAGGGAAAGAGCAGCAGAAACAAGAAAACCCACAGGCTGAGCTAAAGGCAGTTCAATAACTGAAGAAAAGAGCCAAAAAAACAAATCACCAAGTGATGCAAAGGCAATCACTCACTACCTCCCACAGGCAGACTGATGTCCAGCCAGTCTGCAAACAACAGCCACCTTGGAAGCCAACGTCTCCACCACCACCCCCGCCACCTTCTTCTACCCAGTTTTTATTGCTGAGGGTGGGTATGGAATAGTCCTTCGGCCAGTTTGGGTTGGCTGCCCCAGCTGCATCCCTCCCAGTCTCCTGCCCACCCCCAACCTACTTGCTGTGAGGGCAGAGCAGGAAAAAGAAAAAGCCTTGACCCTGTGCAAGGACTGTTCAGCAACGGCCAAAACATTGGTGTGTTACAACACTGGTTTAGGCACAAATCTGAAACAGCACCATATGGGCTGCTATGAAGAAAGTTCACTCCATCTCAGCCAGACTCGGCACAGAAAGAAACCCCAAGAATTCAGTGGTTAACCTGCATGAGATATATCACATCAAGGCTCGTTATTTGGAAGCCTGAAATCAAAAGCAAGTCATCTACTGTAAAATGCTTTCAGCATATGAAACTGTGTGCCAAATTTATCAAACCCGAAAGCAGTCCACTAGTCAATACTGTTCTTAATATTTGCAGTAGTGGCTTTGACCAGTGTATTTATAAAACAAGTAAGCCTAAGGCCTTCCCCAAACATACAACTTTTTATGTGAACTTGTGTGTGGGACTTGTGTCCATGTTATTAAAAATGATCCAATTTCCTCCTATAGTTTAAGTATTGGTATTTACTGCTTACTCCCACCTGGTTGTAAGCAGTATTGTACAGTAGATATGCATAAATAGAATCATAAATAAAAAAAACTAACAAGGTGCTCAGAAAGGCAGCTCAATTACTTTGCCCCTGCGCAGGAGAATTCAGTTTATGATGCCTGCTTACTGCAGTTCCAGGGGAAAATGTATTTAATATATAACATCAGAAATTAAAGTTTCCATGCACCTCTTTTCTGGCCCATAAGTAAATATCCTGGAATGGAAGAGCAGAAGTGATGGTCCACGGAAGTCAGCAGTGTCTCTTCAAAGACCTTGAGAGCTTCTCAGTGTTTGTAGAATGACTGTTCATTAAACCCAAAATAGCTCAAACAATGCTACTCCCAAGGACAGTAGTTTTTATTAATCTACCATGAAACTCACTTCTGTTAAGGGTGAAGGTGTTGAGCACAGATGTTTAACCCGCTGAAAGCCTTCAGGAGTTGAGAGTGTAAACAGTGCATAGCTTTCTGGTGCTTTCAGATGTTTAAAGGCAAATGCAGCCCCTATGACCTCCTCAGAAAATTACTCCTCATCTCCAGAAAGTAATATAGGAGAGCCAGTAAGAAGATCTCCATAAATAAAACAAAAGGCCACTGCAGAATAAGACTGCCCACAAAAATTAACCTTTGCACTGAAAAAGTATTTAGCAACTCAGTTTTACATGTAAAGGCCACTGCTGCAGAGCAGTAAGGCTCTGCCAGTGCAGGTCTGTACTGGCAGCTCTGTATCACCAGAGCAGGAGCTGCTTTGGGGCTCCATCCCTGGGGAAAGCATCCTCCCAGCAACTTAGGAGGCTTCTCTCCGTGCAGCAAGAGCTTTCTAGGAAAGACTGGGCTGACTTACGGTCAGATTTGAACATGAACTAAGCTAAGGCTATCTGCCCAAGGTTTTAAAAGTAGCATTACTCACTGAAGAGATCTGTCATGAATCTGAGAGGCTAAGGCACAAGAGTAAGCAATCAAAGCTACAATTTTCCATGTCCAATTTAACACAAACCAATAAGGCTCCAATTCCAAGCCAGCTGAAGCCACTTTAAGGTGTAGAGGGGGCACAGGTAACACTGGTAACAGCAGCTGTCAAATCTAAATATTACTAGATTGCTTTTTAATACATGCAGGTGACCCAAACTGGGTTCTGGGACACTGGTGACCTAAAAATCAGTTTTGTTTGAGGTATTAGAAACCTTACAGCTTATGCACAGCTCTGTCGCTTGCCATGGGCCTTGATGCAGATGTGCCAGAACCACTAGAACGGCTCAGGCTCTGCCCTGAGCAGATGTTTCTTGGGCAGGCTTTGCTCCCTTGAAAATGAGCAGCAGCAAAAGCAGCAGCCCTAGCTCCCCTTTCCTCTCTCCTGCCTTCCCCGCAGTGGGTCAGGCTAGCAGCAAACAGGGTTATTCTCTATTCTACAGTGCTACACAGCAAGCAAGCTCACTTCCAAATATACCCAAATAGAAGTTGCTAAACTGCAAAATAAACACAGTTCTTACTGTAAGTTATGCCACAAAATGTAGGTTATACCTAATATTTCATGGTAAAGGTAGTGTTATTTAACTTTTTTTCCTTGTCCTCATACAAGAGGCCATTTGAACAAAATTAATACTTCCACAGAAAGTAACAAATAAGTTTACTTTCTGGGTTTTTTACTCCCTGTCATAACAAAATAGTGATCATCTTGCCTGCTCTTCGTAAGTGGCCCTTTTGATACGCCAGGCATTCCTCTGTTACACACTGTTGGTGATTTTCCCTTAGGGAGAGGCTTCTTGGCTGCTGGGGCCAAGCTTTGATTTGCTTGCAAGTTTTGGGTCGAAGGCTGACCTTTTGCGGAAGGCTGCACTGGCTTTTTGGTCACTGCTGCTTTGGCTGAAGTTTGAGGAAGCCGTACAACAGATAAGGGAGTACGTTCAGGAGGTTTGGATGAAGTGGGTCCAGCCTGACGGGGTTCACTACCATTTGGCTGCTTATCGACAGCTGATGATGTGGTTTTGCTTGTAGATACCAGCGTAGGTGGTGACTTTGATGCTTTGCTAACTGCAAGGGAAGGTGCAGAAGCTGAGTGTTTTAGGACTGAAGCACTTTTCAGGTTCCTTGCCCGGTCAGAAGTTGTTTGTGGAGCTTTCTGAGGATGCCGAGACCCAGTCCCTGAGGTCTGAATAGCATTTTCAGAAGGACGTTTTGTGAAGAGCTGCTGAGAATGTGCAAACTTGGCAACAGCACGCAGGTTTGTAACAGGCAGCCCAGCAGCCCTTGGAGCAACTGAATCCACTTTGGTTTTAGTGACAGATACAGGCTTGCATTTAGCAGGGACGTGTTTCTGTTTTGAAGCCATCACTTCAGCTGTCCCAGGCAAGTGAGATGGCTGTTTTTTAGAGGATGAGGGGACAGGATGCAGCGCTGACGCTGGGGAGCCCTGAGGCGGGGCAAATTTCACCTTGGGAGCATCAGGGGACCGAATACGTTTGCGTAATGTTTCCGAGTGAACGAGAGCCATCCTTGCTCCTGCAGATGGAAAGTTTTTCCTTACAGGCTGTGAAGGAGCAGAAGCTGGTGAGTTGTGTGCAGGAGACTCCAGCTTCTTTAAGGTGCCGGCTAATGGTTTGAAAGGAGACCGCGCGCCTGTCGCTGAAGACCCTTGTAATTTGGACTTGACTGCCAACGACTTGGCTGTGGAGGATGGGGGCACGAGCACTTTTGGTGCCAGGGCAGGGGACTGAGGACGCTTAGATAAACCCTTCTTGACACTGGCCCCAAGAGCTGAAACAGGAGTAGGGGGTTTTGATGGTTGCTTTGGAAACATGTTGACAGCTGACATTGGATTCATAAGAGGAGGCTCCTGAATTTTAGCTGATAAGCTGGGGACACTGTCACTGGTGATCCCTTTCTGAAAAGCCAGGATTTTCTGTTCCAGAGTTGCAAACTGAAGCACCCGACATGGATCATATTTAAGCAGAAAACCTTGAAGAGTGTCCCAGCCTCCACCAACACGTACCATCACATGCTTGCCATGCAGCATCTGAGAATGGAGGAAGAGCAGGTGGGAGCAGGAGAAGAACAAAAGAAATTTCTATCCTATTTCATGCAACATTATGTCTTCAACTTACATTAACATCTATACCAATTGTAAGAAAGGAAGTCCTATTTTTAGTCAGAGAAACTTAAAAAAAGAGAAGTTATGTGATAAATAAGGTTTATCCTTCCCAATTCTTTCATTAGATAGTTTCTCCTGCAGAGACAGTCGTTGTGTGTTGGGAAATAATGAAAGCATATACACAGAAGACATTTTAACCATTCTGTCAGCATCTTTATTCAGCATACAGAGAGCTGGATACGGGTTTTGTTCAAATTATGGATGCCGTCCTAACACAAACTCTTATGCCTGCTGAAGAGTGTTCAACTATCCCGTAAATGATAAATCCCAAGTGTCCAGATTTTGTATGAACAACGTTCTCAATATATTTTCTAGCATGAGCCTTATTTATATTGCAGGTTGTTATTGAATCTTTAGAAACACCACAGAAAAGTATTACCTAACTTAGTGTAATTGTAAAATCAACGGCTGTAAGATTTAAGTAGCTATGCCTACTTTGAATAGGGGATTGGATGATGTGGTGTCCCAACCTAAGTCATTCTGTAATTCTAAAACAATTCCATAAAAACGAGGTATTCAACTTAAAAGCATTTTTCTCCCCATTATGAATATAAATTGGAATTCTAAGAAACTACTTACTCGTATAAAAAGTATTTTATCTCCCAGTCTATAACGTCCCTCTGATAAGTATTCAATTGAAAATCGATGGGAACAACTGCAGGGAGGATCTTCTGCTATATGTTTAACCTAGTTATTAAAATTGAAAGCATTTATTAGTATTTTAACAGAAGCATGTGTTCAACAGTTTATTGAGGTATTTAATACAAGAAAAGATGCTGAAATCTTCATCCCATAATCTAAGAAAACAGTAGACCTCTATTCCCGCACAAGAAACTCAGCTATATAGACCTTCAAAATGTAGAAGATTAAAAGAAAGAACAAACTGTATGCACAAACAAATACTGAGTTCTTCCAATCCAATTTTCATTATTTTTCCAATTTTAAGTTATTTCTACTTTTGTTTTTAAGACTTGTCCATAACACTATGCATAATACTATCAATTCCAACCACAACCATGTACAGACACTGTTGTGGTATCTAGAAATTAAAACAAGTGCCTGGGTCTCTCCTGTGACCAAATCCATTGCTACACCTGAGCCAGGGCTACTTCAGCATTCTCCCTAACTTGTTGTAAGGCTTTTATAAATTAATCTTGTGTGTGACACCAAAGAAGGAAATGACCGAAAAAAGGAGAAAGGTAGTCCCAAGTAAATGCAGGGTTAGAGAATATGTGTCTCTTACAGCCACTTAGAAACTTAACAAAACAAAAGGTCAAAACTACTGCCAAGTAGGAAAAACAGTGAGTTTTCAGAGCAAGCAAGGATCTGGTGGCTGACATTCCCAAAGAAGCAGAAGTTTCACATTTTAACACAGAGGACCTTTAAAATAAATGGATTTTAAAGTCTCAACATGTATTTTTAAGCAAAATAGGAGAGTTGTCCATCAGCTCTTTTGGACCAATCCATAACATGTACAAATAACTTCCTTTTCTGCATACGTATTCTTTTCCAATTAAAACATATGTAGCTGTATCATGTAAAGGCTTTGATAAAACTCTTTTGAAAAACACTAATTTAACATTTGATGAAGTTTTATGAAAACATCAAATTGAAGAGAAGCATGTTGCAGTCATAGAATACTGACACACCAGAAAAACTGAATGAGAGTATTTCTTATACTCAAAGAAGCAACGGTGGCAGGGACAGGAATCGAGGCAAACTATATGCACTGAGGCATTAACTCCAAAACATATATGACAACATTTTGCATACATTTAAAAAAAAAAAAAGTTCAAGAGGTGCATGCCCTTCTGTTTTCTATTTAATGAGGCTCACAAGTATTAGATGAAAAACAGCCTGTGCTTGCTGAGCTAGATCATATCAGTACTAAACTTAGTTTGATTTAAAGCCCTGTCACAATAAATAGTAGTACTTACTGCTTCATGTAGCTCCCCATGGTGACAACATGATTTTGCTGTGCTAATAGGTGATGGTGGTCCAGAGGTCATCAGCAGTGTTTCTTCTAGCTCAATTTCCTCCTCTAGTTTTACTAGCACAGGAGGTTCAACTCCATACCTCAAATACAAAAGTAGAGAGCTTAACTGCTAATTTTCTAAAGAAAACAAAAAGATTCTGAGGGGCTTGACTGACAGGGAACAGCACTAAATCAGTCAGAGGAATATCTGCCTTGATAACCCAAAAAGAGAAGGAGCAGCTCTGCGTTTCTAGTAGAAGCTCTCCCTAGGGTGGTCCTGGAGCTACCAGGAAAGGCAGTAAAAATACTGACACTACTATACAATTTATGTCACATCCAATTTAGATAAACTATCTTAAAGCTTCCAGCTCTGCACTAGAAATACATTAGAAGTCTAAATTTAGAGAATGATAAAAAAGACCTTAAAACTGTATTTAATGTTCAGCGAGTTCTTCCAAGATGCACACATAGCTATAAGCTGAATGTAGCATTTAACCATACAACCATAAAAAGCAGTATGGATCACCACCTCTCTGTGAAAAGTCTGACAAATATTTGAAAAAATACTCACACTCTGCAGATGTCCTAGAAAAGCTACTCATTACTTTCTGCGCAGAACAAACACCTACTGCACTGCACTTAATGACTGCAGATTGTCTTAACTCTGTCTTAACTTTTACTTAATAGAATGTGTTCTTAAATTTCTTGTTAGGAGCATATGTGGATCACGTACCTGGATACAATGCGCCCAATTTCCAACAGACAAAGATATACTTGTCTTGGATCCTTGTGCAAAACTGAAAAGGAAGAGAATAAAAGGGAGTTACAGCACATATTCAGTGCGGGGTGGCCCGTGCAATTAGGTACAGAGAAGGGAAGATAAGGAACAGGTGACTGTAACTTTGCCATCACTCCATCCAGAGGCAAGCTACATTACCATGGACAAAGCACTTATATGCTTTCCAAATTTAATTTTCTATTCCATAAAGGGTTTAAACCCATCCTGGCACTCCTGAAACCAAACTCTTCTCTACCCCCTAAGAGAAATACGCTTCATTTGGCATACGCTGTTCCTTCTTGATGTGAACTGGGAATAAGAGATCTGAGAGCTCTCAGATAGGGAACTATGGCCAAATACACTATTGCTGTCTTAAAGATGAAAAACATTCAACAACTGTAAATAGGAAAATAGAGCCCATCTGTTCACGCTTGTGCATACAGACGCAGATAGGCACACACACACACACTCTATAGGTGAACAACTGTAGGAGAATACGCTGCAAGGGACCCAGCGGGCAAGTGGATGGCTATGCAGCCAGTCTGCCCAAGAGGTTTAAACCCTCGACTGTGAAAGAACACCCTGGGTGATTGTTATCATTTCAGTAAGCAACACATCTTTTTTCTTATCACTTTAAAAGCTCTAGGTGCCAGCAGGGTCCATCCATGTGGCACTTACCCAGTTCCACTAAAAGATAACACTTTGCCAGTGGCAGCTCACCTACCCCATGCTATACTCTCATTTCACACACACACACCCTGCCAGCCCCCCACCTCCTGCCCCATCCACCCAGAGCTTTTCTTCAGAATTTGGTATCTCTGTGAGGCTGTATCAGAAAAGGATAGTCAAAATCCCTGACCATAAGGAGGAGGTGGGAATGACATTGGTTTAAGAGACAAACACTCAGATTTGAACGTCAGATACTGCCTGGGATCACAGAAAAGAAGCAACACTATTTCAGATCTGTTAGTGGCACGCGGTTTTGCGCTAGGCTATGGTTCTCAAAGACTATGCCCACATTAACCCAGCTGGTGCCCAACACAGAGGCTGCTTTGCACCCCTCAGTTCAGAGCAGCTGTGCCTTGACTGCATAATCACACTAAATGACAGTCAGGAGAGCTGAGGAATGAGATGGAAATGAGGAATGATAGCCAAACGCTATGAAGATGACTGTGGCAGATCTTCTGGATTATCCTGACAACTTTGAAATGAAAAAAAATCAATTATTTCTATTGCTGCACTGAAGAATGGAAGAGGCAGAAGGAAACCAATGTCTGGTTTGGTTTCTCGATACTTCCATATTTAGGTGTGCAAGAAAAAGAAACAAGGCCATGAACAGAGAAAGAAAATAGTTTAAATTCTCATGCACAAGTAACTACTTCCTCCTCTGTCCCCATACAAGCCTCAAAACTGAGATGCTTTAACATGCTCTAAGAACAATTGTATGGATGCTTCGGAAAACAAACCATACCTGTGCTTTCTTATCCAGCTAGGAATACTGCCTAATAACTCAGAAACCAAAGGCTGGGAGAGATGTCATTCAGCTCCCATCAACACACGCAGCACGGTTCTTTCCCCCACCACCATGAAGTTTAAGAAAGAGGAAAAGCTGTAGATACAATTTTCACATGGTGCAACATTTATGTTAAAAGTCTGACTTTCTCCACACCATGCAGTAAGAATATTCAGTAGAAACTGGAAAATCACTCTGAAGAGGAACCTAATGAGCCAGCTCTATATTTAGAGATGAAATCTAACATCTTTCTGATGTTTAAATTGATATTTAAAACAACTTTGCTTTAAATAAGACCAAAGAGTTTCCTAAAGCATAACCCAAGTACGAAGTCAGGTGTTCTTGTTTACAAGTACACTTCTTAAAAGATCTGATTGCGAAGGGCAAATATAGAATAGAAAGTTGACATAGCCATAATCTAAAAGGTACTAGGGGTCATTTAATCTTTTGGTTTCCATGCTTTTTTTCAGCTGTAACAGAAGTGGTATCATTTGCCTAAATCCAGAAGAGATAAATCCAAATATATCCCAGCAGTGCTCAAGACATTTGGTTTGGTTTGATGTCAAAAGGCATCCCACGATAGCTACCTCTCCCCTTCTACCGCCTCAGGAGCCACTGAATTTATTTCCTTCACATCCATCCACACTATGGTGGTGGTGTCGCTATATGTATCTGATGGGAAAAAGACAACTGTCAAATTGTCTTTCCCCTGTTTCATTCATAAAGAGTGGCTTGAAAGTTTGATGGAGAACATCAGTGGAAAGAATGTTTCCTCAAGCAGGCTGCACCTCTGCTCATTTCAACTGCCAAAAAGGCTCAGGGAAGATATTTATCCCACAAAGCAAGTTTGTGTCAAGAGTTACAGACTTCAAAACACTTCTTGGCTATGAGTGAAAGCCACAGCATTAGGAAATCCTGTCTCCTTATCTCAGGGAGGATAAACAGGTTCTAGTTACCCATCCACTTACAGGAACTAAGATGTTTAAGCAATGCACTTCATACAAGTTAAAGTGAAAAAATAATAAACCTGATTTTCTTATAGCTCAGTTCTCCTACTCATCTGTATTTCATGGCACTGAAAAAAAGATACACTTGCTAGCCAAATCACAATGAGACAGATGCAAATGAGAATGTTTTCTCAACTATTTTAAAAGATGACTTATCCTGTACAGAAGGCATGGGCCTTTTGTCTTATCACTTTAAAAACTCAAGGGGCCAGCAGGGTCCATCTGTGTGGCAGACTCAACCAGTTCAACTAGCAGGGAGAACTTAAAAGAAAAGCAGTTAATGAAAACAGTGCCTCCCATTTAAACAGCATTAAATGGCAAAAAGAGTTCAAGAAAATCCAGGAAACGTGACAAATTCATTTGATTACTGAAAACAAAGGTACTTTGTAATCTTCTGCTATTCTGCTATAGGCAGATGTTTTTCCTTAAAAAAAACCACACACACCCCTACAAAAAACCCCACCCAAACCCCCCCAGTATTTGGCTTGCCACAGAAAGGTTTGTATTAATTAACTTTGACTGACATAATAGCTGGTAGAAGAGCATTTCATTATTTACCATGCGATGAAAGCACAGTTCCCCTTAATTAGCAGTCAAAAAAATTTGATTCCATCTGGAAGTATCAGTCTAGAAGCTGTTTGTTGTAAAGGACAGACTGCACTGGGGCAGGCATACACGCAGTTGGCAATATTTATTTTTATAACTACCTTATTAAATGGTAAAACACAAATGGTTTAGTCATGTCAAGTAGGTCCTGAAGTAAATGTTAATTACCAACAGACTGTTGCCACTTCAGGCACAACGCCTTGATGCAATTACCAAATTTAGCAGTCGTGAATGCATTATTCTGAGGGCTTTCTCCAACAAGAATGAGCTCTAATACCAAATAAAGGATCTTATTGTGAGTGACTCTATGGCCCTGTAGTCTTTCCACACAGCGAAAGCAAAACCACACTTTTCTCCTTTGTTTCTCAGCGGGTCTTTTACTGAAGGAAAACATGGGTTTGCCACAGAGCTGTCACTCCCCTCTTCATCCCACACAGCAACTTTTACAAGTGTGGAAAAGCATCATGCAAATTAGAGCAATCACTGAACTGATTTGTCAAGGTTTTTTGCTTGAACACCGCCTTAAAACAAACAAAAAAAACATTAATAGCTTGCATGAGACAGGCACAGTTGTGACAAAGGTTTCAAAAGGTATTTATCCACATACAGATCAATGCAAGTCTTACAAAAAGATTTACCTAAACCTTCGGATTCAAAGAGGTAAGTCTCATCGACTCCAATGGCCCTACACCAGTTAAGAAAGTTGGCTGTATTATCTCTGGCAAAAAAAGATCCTGATGGAGCATCCTTCTTACACGGAACTTTTCTCATAGGAAAATTCTAGCAAGGGAAGAAAAAGAAAAAATGTACATTGTGCACATCAACATTGCCAACAAATTTCAAAGCATATTTACAAAGGAAAAAACTCACTAAATTCAGAGTACAGAAACAGTGTTTAGTAACTATTTTGTGTTCAACCCACGATGTGTTCTATTAAAAAAGCTACACTAACGCAGAAGGTATTCCACCTTACTACGGTTATGAACACTCACTGAGTAAACAATCCATAGCTCTGCAGCCACTCCCAAAGCTGCCCATACAGTTGCTTCCCCATTTCCCCACATGCTGGGGTAGAAGTCTTACTGGTGTTTCACAGGTCTGGATATGTATTCCCCCTTCCCAAGCTCTGTTCTCAGCAGCAATATGAGCACAGCTAGAGAACCCCCAATCAACTAAACTATACTTAGCTGCCAGATTTCAATATTTTAGAGCCTGTTCTAAAGAGCAGAGGGAATCAGAAGGGAGCAAGGAGCAGTTTCCTTTAAAATAATTCAGTAATTTGTTTTTAAATTGGTATCCTCAAAATTAAAAAAGCAGTTCAAAGATACACAAGTTGTGCATGATGTCCTCCTTAAAAAAACTCTAAAGATTTGCAGCATTCATATGGCTCTTGTATAAATACCATTTGGCATCCTAAACCTGCTGTTTTGTCCCCCTCAGTTAATAATGATTCTCATATAAATAATTATATTACTTAACTGGCAAGTATCCATTATTTAAAACTAATGTTTTACTAGACAAACAGTAAGAGGTAACACACAAAAAAAAATGGTCTGGATATGGTGAAACTGTTCCTCCTGCCCCCAGGGGAAAACACTATTAATCAGGGCATATTAGCTAGTAATCTACTACTTGATAAATCTAGGCCTTGCTGTAGCTATACAGGGTACCTGTGCATTGAACATGTGTTACCTGCACCACTGTTACATGCTTTTATACTCCAAAAGATCAGTATTTCCCAACGTACAAACACAGACTGGAAGTTGCTTCAGATTCACATTTCAACTCAGCCTCGGTTCCTAACAAAAAACACCAAAGCCCGTCTCCAGGTACATTTCAGTTTGGGTAGTTTCATGGCTGACCTAGACACTAGAGTTCAGCCACCAGTTTCTGGTATAAAACATGCCACCAAGTGCCAACAGGTATCTTGTTACCAACCACACTGATGTCAGGGAAACAAGCTCCAGCTTTGGACTAGATTTTCCTCTGTCAAGACTTCTAGTGAAATCAGATCAAAAACCTAGTGAGGACCTTAGGATTTAATTAACAAAGCAAGTAAGTGATTTGTTGCATGAGGCCAGTTGATCCATCTGTAAAGCCACACTGTTGTTAATCAGTTTCCGGATAAACAGCACACAGGACACTACTTTGGGCAGCCTCACTCATCTGCTTCCCTTTTACTAGTACTTGCAGTTAAACAATTTATAATATAGGTATTAAAAATCACCATATGACTCACCCTTAAATTATTTGAGCTACAACATTTTTCAATTGTGTTTTGAAGAACACCAACCAACTGGCAGAGCAGTACCCCATTATCAAGTTCGTCTAGCAGTTGTTCTGCTTTGACTTCTATTCCTAAAAAAAAAAAGGCTAATATTAGTTACTCCACAGATGGTAAAGAAGTTTAATACAAACTAAGACTGAAAATTACTGTAAGTATAAGTAAACTAAAATCAAATATCCACTTAATGAAATTTTAATTAGATGAACAAGATTCAGAAATACAAATTAGAATGATTAATCATCCTACCTCTAAGAGGTGGCAGCTAATAAAATCCAAAACCAAAGCATGCATTTTAATGCAGTTCTAGGCATTCAGGCTCAAATACACCAGATCTTAATAGTACTATATATATTGTCAGCATCGACTGAAATATTGGAAAGTGCCTTGAAATTTATTAGATGGTGATTTATTTTTAACCTCACCCATCAAGCCAGACAGCCAGATTGACAGATCTTCTTGCATAGGCACCAAAGTTGCTTCATGCCGCACAGATATCCACTGGTCATACAGGCACACATCTGCCAAGCCTGGCCCATGTCTGGGAGTCAGAGGACTTCGGGGACTTAAGGGAAGGTCATCGCCAAACCACACCTGCAGAAGTTTTCGGTAAGCTGAAGACAGAAAGCTCAAATATTTGCAGTCAGATGGCAAAAAACCTTGCAGTTCTGACTTACACTAAAGATCTATTATTCAAAGAGTAAGTGTTCGTTCCCCTTCAGACAGACCAAGCCAACACAACAGTAACCATGAGAGGTGCAGCTCTCGTTGGTAACTCCTGCATCAAAAGTACTACTCAATCATTCTCTTGACTCTTTTGGATTTAAAATTACATACTTTCCTGAATATTAAATACAGAAAACATGCATTACGTTGGGGGTGGGTGGGTGGGGTGGGGTGTTCTCAACACATTTTAAATAATGAAATTAACAGTTTATCACGTAATTTACCACAGACTGCTGATTTATCTAATCAAAAATTTCAGAAGTATTTTATATTTAAATCATTAAAATGATGACATTAAAAGAGGAAATATATTCCTATGCAAAAACATAACACACTTCTTGATCACCAATCCTTAGCATTTCTCTTAAGGACTGTGTATTTTCAAACTGAGAGGTAGCTTACTTTTCAAGGGAAGGAGCAATAGAAATTTTATTCCCAAAGTCAGAAACCTTCTGATATTCTTAATTACTTTCCTTCCATTCAGTGTGTGTATAAAATACACTTATATTTAAGTGATTAACTAGAATATAGGTTTTTTAAAAACCACCTCTTACTCATCAAGCAAGTTTTTCAATATCAGCTTTTACTTCAAAACCTTCTTAGGTAACAGCACACAGGAAGAGAAAGGATCACCTATCTGATATAACACCGGGTCATCTATCTTGTCATATTGCTCCATTTGTAGAATGGGAAACTTATTGGTGCCTTTTTTTTTTTTTTTTTTAAACTAGAGATAACTCTGGGGATTCTAGCATTATATCTGCTTCAGGGTAGATTTTTGCACTTAAAAAAGGTATTATAAAGGATTCAAAGATTACACAAAGATTACAAAAGGCAGATTTAAAAGATTACCTGAACTGCATTCTGCATGGTCACCTGTATTTACATTAGTTTCTACCCCTAGGGAAAGAGAAGAGAATTTTTAATACAGTCCCTCCAGCTTTCATGAAAATCCCAAGAAAAACCTACTAGTGCTGTTTTGGAAAAATAAGAATGAGTCTATTTGTGAAAGGAGGGGGAAAGGGAAGCATCTTAGTACCTAAGGTTCTGATCCAGTATTCAGTCAACTTCAGTTCTCTGCCCTTAAATGAAGCAGCAGTTATTACAGCACAAAGTAGCAACTAACTTCATGTGCATATATAAGACTCAAAAGTTTGCAGGATTTTAAGGAGCTGTAAGGCATTTACTTTGCCAAAGAGAAATATATATACTTAAAACCATTACTGGATTTAACAATGTTGGCATTCACCCTTTCCTTCCAAGCTATCACAAGTGTATCTTGCACACACCGCATACACATATATGCATCTTGGTTTACATTAAATACTTCAAAGATTACGAAAATCTTAAAGCAAGGAAATAATTTTGAAGAGCGACATTTCTTCTTGCATAGATACATGAGAGAAATCAATGTTTTTATTAATTTCTGTTGGGATTTTGACTTTACAGGCAGCTAGCACACCCCTATGTTTTCAACAGAATGCTGCAAACCATCACAGCAATATGGTTATTAGGACAATTCCCTAGCAAAACTACCCTTAAGAAAAGCTTTAGAGGCAGTTGGGTCAATGCTTTCTTTCCTACAGCCGACACATTATTTTCCAGCAATTACTTCAATCATTGGAAAACCCAGCACAAACTACACTGGGCTGCAGATCAGAAAGTCTCTCCACGTAGGCTCCAGGCCTGGAGACGTGTGGTATTACCAGGTTAGCTGCATACACACATACCAGAAGGAATTTCCTCAGCATAATTCTCCTCAGTGGTAGAGGAGGGCATTACAACCTCAAAATGCACCTATCTATGCCTTGAAGCCAGTTAAAAATAACTTTCTTGCTCCATTACTTAATAGTGGCAATAAAGCTTCATCTTACTGATTAAGCTGAAAACCAGATTGGAGACATTGTCACACAATTTCAACATATTTGTTTTCCTTTAAAAATAAATAACTTCCCTCTCTTGTCCCAGTTGTTTAAGCCTTATACATAGATGGCGTTCTTCTCTCCTCCTCCATCTGTTGCACAACCTGGTTTTCCTATAAAATAAGGCTGAATAGCCCATCACAGAAGATCTAATTCTTGTAAAAATTCTCCCCCTTCCTCTTACCCAGAAAGCAGAATGGTGCTCTTCCCTTCTCATTTTTCCCTCCTGCTACACAGGACCACATATCAGGCATTTCAAACAACTTACCTCTACCACCAGCAAACGAGCTACCAGTTTGTTTGTTTTTGAGCTGAAGCCACTTCTTTTTATCAGGACTGCTACCACTTCTCAAACTTTTATCAGAGACGCTCCAAGTGGTATCTGTTCCCTTCCTTTTATTTCTAGGGAAGAAAGAAGAGAAAAAAAAAAAAAAAAAAAGAAGGGGAAAAAAAAAAAAAAAGACATCCTCTCCTTGATGTCATTTTTCCTTCTATGAATGAACAAGGAAAGGGCAGGGTATATACCAAGCATTACTAATGAGCATGTTATGCTTCCCACAGCTTTGTCCAGGGGAATACATTTTCCTTTAGCATAAGAAAGCTATTGTCCCAAGAGAGTCACAGTAAGAGGCTTCATTGATTAAAAAAAATAAATAAAACAACAGCAGAACAGCCAGTAGAGAAGTTGGTCTCATTAAAATAAGGAGTTCCATATAGGCTAACAAGAGCTCTAGCATACTAACTGCCAAGGGAAAACAAAGGGCAGCCTCATTCACAGGGAGCACTCTAAACACGAACAAAGCAAAATATTCACGCAGCAGCTATCACAGGAATGCTCAGCATCTGCAGTTTTGTGGCATGCCTAACAAAATGTAGTTTAAAAAATAAAATTAAAAAAAAAAAAAAAAGATGAGACTGAGGAAAACTGTGGCACTTGAACTTCAAGGGCCTGCTCTTCTAAAACAAGTTATTTTGTAAGCCCATAGGCCAAAGGGCTCTCTAGAAAGTCAAATGGCTTCACTTATTACCAGGGCATCTGAACAACACCTAAGAAAAAAACCCTCTGATGGTACAGATGACCCTGCACAAATTCTGAGTTGAAAAATTAATATAGTAACAATTACCCATTTTCAGATCCCAAACAGTCCAGCTCTGAGATCACAGGGAATACAGATTAATGTAGCCTTATCACTTACTGGGAGAGGCGTGGGATGAGAAGAGCCAGAAGCCTGCCACCTTCAAGTAGTCAGACTGCAAAGGTGCAGAAGGTGCTGTGGTGAGGCGAATACTGCAGTACCAGGTAGAGTCATAACCAAATCTGACTTCTTCTAAAACCTGTTGGGTTCCCTGCATCAAAAAGCTGTACATAATGAACAAAGCAAGTATTTGATATTGAATTCATGCAGCTCCAGCCAGAACTGTATCAGTTTCTACACATGCCAATTTTATCAAGTCAACTTCATTCAACAGGCATTTGGTGTTGATCACAGTTGTGAAAAACAAAGACCCCAGAATGAAAATGTACTGTATCATGTCCCATGCATAGCCTCAGGCCATACCATTCCTTTCCAGGCCAGCTGGTATCTCCAAGGTCCCTAGGAGAGCTCTCTACCTGTTGCATCTTTTAAAACAGGGGGAGCACCAGAAACTTGCAAGTGTTTCCCAACCAGGGGGGCAACTAGCCCAGCTCCAAGCTCAGCAAACCTAGAGGTCCTCCACCACCAGCACCACTCTCAGAAAACACCTAATTTCTGCTGCTAACAGGCTCCATGGCATGGGACGAGAAGAGAAACACTGCCTCATAGCACCCTACAGCTGGATCGATACAGCGACACTGATTTACTGCAAGACGGGTGGTCAGCATCAGATGACACACTGGGGGAAGCAGGAGCTGCCTTCAGCTGACCGACTGCCAAACCTCTGATAAAGAACCAGAGCTATGGATCGACAGTAAGAAAGTGAGGTGAGAAAAATGCACCCATCTACTGACATGTGGCATAGGGACAGACGTTTCTCAGGAAAGGTGGTGTGGGACACGACCCACACAGGCAGCCTTGTAAGACCATAGTCTGCCTCTGCTCTCCAGAGATGCCCATCATTTTTCCCCCAGGCAATCTGAGAAACAGCAAAGTCAGCAAATACTAAACAACTTTATGCAAATACTTCAGGGTGCTAAACACACGCTCTTAGATGCTACACATGATAGGCTGCTTAGTATCAGTTGTATCAGGTTGTATAGATCATTCACTGGGGCCCAACCAGCAAGACACGCCACATTAATTACACATTCTATAGCACAGGTTGAACCGAGTCTAAGTCCCATTTTACTTGACTGCAGAGTTTACAAAGAAACAAACAAACTCCACAGATACCCAAAACATAAATGAAGCACCCATTGACCTAGCTTAAGTGAAACCTAAAGGGATTCGGAGACTCATTAAAAAGCCTTGGGTTCAGACTCATTAAAAAAGCCTTGGGTAGAAGCACTTTTACATCCTTACCCTATATTTAATATACATAACACATCATCTTCTATTCCATCAACACCCAAAGCCAGTCACAACAGACTAACCTCGAGCAGCTGAAAACTGTAGACAGTACCTACTGAAATCCAGGTGTTTAAACACTCTGAAATGAAAGAAGCTGTCAAGTCACTATCTCTTAAAACCTACTACAGGATAGGCAAGATTTTTTTTTATACACATAACCTAACATGCCGAAGAAAAGAAGTAGACACAACAAGACATGCACTGAGTGGAGTGCTACTCTCTCCCTTACTACAGCAATTATAGAGCCCTTTTGTTGCATTACTGAGTCAGCAGGAGCTCTGCTTCCCTGGGGAAGCCTCAGAGGCACAAAAGAGAAATAACCAGACTAGTCAGTCCAAGGTGATGGACTTTAAGGTGGCAACCAACTCTTTACACTAAGGCACACTGACTGCTCTCCTTGGGGACTGCTTTTCTGCACCTCTCCGTGACAGTGCACACAAGCACGTGGTAATGAGCCCACTCTCCCTTTCCAAAGGGTGGCAAAGGGCAGCAAAGGGCCCGGATTCACCTGTTAGAGCAGAGAAACCCACTCGCAATCAGGGAGGAGCACTTCATCTCAACCATGGCATCTCCGCAGGCAGATGGCTCCTTTACCACAGCAGCATCCAGTTCGGGGAGAGGCTGGCTAACATGGGACAAACTACTCCCGCCGCTTGCTCACATCCACAGAGAAACTCTCCTCTCCCTCCCATTTCCATCCCACTTTTCTTCCAGCCAAGCAACACTGAGGGGACTGCGTGATGCCCAGACTGGAGGCTGCTGGCTGGCCACAGTCAGGAAAAAATTGTTACGACTTAAAAATAAAAGTCTCATCTTAATTACGCAAGATCCACCCGGTGCATTTAGAATTACAAACGCATAGGCCAGCTATCCCTCAGAGGTCCTACAAGTATCCGGGTGCTTTTTCCCATGTCTCGATCTGTCACTATGCCAAAAGTGACACACAGCGTCCGTGGAATACAGCCAGCTTTGGGGCAAAGACGGGAGCCAGACGTTCTGGGCTTACTAAGCCATATGCATGAGAGCGTTCGCCGAGAGCACCGGGGCAAACCCCCTACGGCAGCAGCGCTGCACCCCCAAACGCCGGCGTGAGGCGCGGGACGGGCTGGCTCGAGGGCTGCCGCGCTCTCCCCGCTCCCCGCCCCAGAGGCTCCGCAGCGCTTCGCTTTAGCACCCGCGCCAGGGCGGCTGACCCGGCCGGGCGGGCGCTGCGGCCCCCGGGGCGGGGACCGAGCCGAGCCCGGTACCGGGATCTGTCCCCGCGGCACGGGGCTCCCCGCGATGCCCAGCCCCTGCGGACAGACGCTGCTGACCGAGTGCCGCCC
>JAVJGJ010000057.1:47556863-47569185 GCA_035590215.1 Microhierax caerulescens | reverse complement strand
GACGCGGCCGGGCGGCTGCTCGCTCGGGCACTGCGGCGCATGGCCCTCCCGCCCGCGGGCCGCTTCAGCTGTCATGAAAGCCGGGGCGGCAGCGTCCTGCTCCCCGTGCTGCCTCCCGGGGCAGCGGTGGCGCGGTCGGTCAGCCGTGCCGGGAGCAGGGGCCCGCCTCGCAGCCGGGCCAAGAGCAGCTTCTCCCCGCGCCTCGCACTGCTGGCGGGGCCGGGCCGCGGCCGGGGCGTCCCAGCCGAACGGTGTCACCTGGCCGGGAGCGGAGCCTGGCACAAGGGACCCGGGGACCCGCCCTGGGGACGAGGGGACCCACCCTGCCCACACACAGCCCCTGCGGGCATCGGGGAGGCCGCGCTCGGGGTGTCGCTGGTGCTGTGTGTCACGGCCACGGAGCGCCGCAAAGTCCCAACGCAAAATAACCTGCGCTGCGCCTTGGTGGAGTATAGATACTGCATAACTTTTACTTTGAAATCGTAATGCAAACGAAGTACATGTTTGTGGCACGAAAAGGGGGGGCGCGGTGGGGGGGGCTCTGCGTGTGGCTTTTCTCCGTTAGATGGTTGTTCATCTTCTGAAGTCGGAACATCTTGCGCGTGTTAGGTGAATGCATTTCACAGCGAAACAGCAAGCGACGGTGGCATTAACTGTTTCAGCTGGTTTATTCCGGTAAATATCTGGAATATGTTCTTTAACGGAGGCCAAGCACAAAAACACTGCAGTGGAAAAATCTGAACGGAAGCCTGCGTTCCCCCATCTGTCCAGAGGAACTGTAATGGCAATAAGCTTAATTGCAGCAGGAATTAACGGGGTTCCTCTGAGGAGCTGGTGGACTTTTTCTGATTGGAAAGTATAAATACAGGGAAAGTTATACTCACATCTGAAGAGCTGACAGCTATACGATATTCTGTGTATAGTGAACAAGATAGCTTTTATGAATCCATGGCATGTTCCTATAAAAATGCAGTAAAGAAAATTTAACGTACTGTGGGATATTTTCCTATGAAAATAAATGCTATGTGGTCCTTTAAAAACATATTTCTCCTAAAATAAAACAAGAAGGATCCATCACTGCACATCCCAGATCTCACAGAGAAGCGGTGTGAATTTGTGATCGTTCACTCTCCATGACATCAGCATCTCTGCATGATGATGGTTAAATGTCCGTAATTCTGTAAGACGGCCCAGAAGGCATGCAAAGTGTTGAGGGTTATCTGGGTGGTGAAGTTTGCAGAATTTCTGTAGAATATCCAGCAGGGGTTCTTGAAGCCTTTCCACAGACTCTCTGTCCTTTATGTATTGTCGATCTGGTTATGGTTTTAAAAGGAAAAGTAATTAGCAATTATATACTCTGATACCATGTAAATATTTACACTGATAAATTAATATAAAAATATTCAAATATTTAAACTGGGCACTGATGTTCACACCAAGAATATTTATTTTCAAAGAGGGAATAAAAATACTTAATACTGTATTTTTGATTTGGAATTTTCATGTAAGCTTCCCACTTCTAGCTAGAGAAAACTTTCAACTTTTTAAATAACTGGAGTTTTAACTCAAAAATATTTCTCTGGGGTTGTATCATCATCTCCCTGTGCAGTTCTGCATCTGAGTACAACCTGCAAGAACTAAGCAGCACGGCATAAGTTCTTGGTGGTGTAGTACAACTGGGGAACTTGGCCAGTAGAGAAGAGTGTACAAGCAGGTCACCAGGGAGAAATCAAACATCTTCATCCTCGGATGAAATTTCTTTTTTAGAGAAAACTTGCCTTCTTATTTTGTTCATATCAACAGGGGTCCTCAAACTCTTTAACCAGGGGGCCTGCGCGCGGATGAAGTGGCAGGCATCATCTGTGGCTGCTTGGTTTCCCCCCAAACCCCGGGGGGGGGGGGGACGGTAAAATACCAGGGGACTGGATTGAGGACCCTGGGGGGCCGTATCCTGCCCATGGGCTATAGTTTGTGGACCCCTGATATAGAAGTTTGTGTTTGGGTATTTGGAGAGGGAGGAAAAGAGGAGCATGTGTTTTTTTGTCACTGAAATTTTTGGTTTAAAAAAATTTCTTGAGCCGTTCTGACTCAAAGAGTGGTGGAATTGCTTCACCTTCCCATCTTCCATGAAACCTGATTTGTAAACCTCAGTTTCTGTCTTTTGTCCTGAAGCATCAGGCTTCTCTTCTCCCATTCCTATGGTAGCCAGTTTGTTTGAGGCACTGTACAATTTGTCCGTATTTTGTAGGTAGAGCTACAAAATTTGTGTTGTCAGAGAATTAGGGTTTTTTTACAACAAAGCCTGTCATCAGGGCTGAGATGCTATTGTGCCAATGCTTCTGAGAGATCAGTTTCCAACACTTGATAGTTGAGAGGGTAACTTGCTGCTGTCCTGCTCTTGACAGCTGTTGTTTGTTCAATAAAGGCTGAAGACCTTCATTGCCATTCTCTATTCTAAGTTATAGGGTTTCCCAATTTCCTTCTCAAAAATTGACATTCCACAATGGTCTGTAGTGGTGTGCATGTAACCACACCTGGGATTTTCTGAAGGAAGAAGTCTGTCATGCTAAGCAGTGAAGAGATACCAGTAGTTTTTTTAAGCAGGGTATTTAGATATGTTTTTTTCTTGTATGCAAAACCAGATGGTGTAGCAGGATATTTGGAGTTTGGATTTGTGTGCTTGTTTATGGTTTAAGAACTGAATACACTGAAAAAACATGTATACTCATATGTAGAATGTAAGTTTTTACAAGTCTCAGGTCACATTCCTCATGCTTTTATTCCAAACCCACTAATATTTAATTCTGGAGGAGAAGTTACCTGGAGACAGGATAACTATGGCTGTGAGCAGCGCATATTCTTCCTGTGTCATCTTCAGCTCTCCAATGCTTTTATAAAAATTAAACATGGGAGTTATGAATTCAACTGAGATTCCTGTCAAGGAAAAAAAAATATATTTTTTTAATCATTGAAATAGTCTGGTTTATTGCCACAGAGCAGTTATTAGTATTTCAAACCTGATTGTCTTGATGGGAGAAATTTACTACACAAATCAGGCCTGATGCAAGGCAATGAGTTACAGAAGTGCAAGCACTTCCTTGTTTGCCAGATCAGAGTAGAAACAGGCAAACACTGGCAATTTCTTTTCAGATGGTTTCAAGCAAATCTTTTCTTTCAAGCAATTCCTTTTCCTCTACAGGTTTGTCTGTGTAGTTCTTCAGGACAAGTATCATACGTGTTTTTCTCACTATCTACTGATATTCTGTCTTGTTTCCAGGATGCACAGTCTGCAAAACAGTCCCCATGTTCCCTATCTTTAAGGTAGTTACATGGAAGGCTCTCAGGGTGTATGGTTTAATTCCAGACCAGCTCAGCTCTGCAGCTAACTGCCTTGGGCAGTTGCTTCAGTTGTCTCCATAAAGGGACTTAATTGCTCCTTTTATGTAGCCAGAAATTTTAACTAGGTCTAGGATTACCTGTATTCCAAGAGCAACTTGCTTGCAATTACTACTACCTTAAAGCATAAACTAGTGTATTACAAAGTACAGAGCCATAAATAATTAAAATCCAGCCCGATTTAAGGATGGGATCATGCAAATCTCTCGCCATCAGCAAAACCCTTTGGGGTTACCAAACTGGGACATGCTGATGGGGCTTCCTCTTAATGTCTTTGTCATCAGGTCACGATGTTCTTGGCCTTAAATTAATAGATGTACTCCATTCTGCTTTTTGGTGTAAAAGAGAAGTAGATCCTGTGACATCAATTTATTTTTTTTTTAAATGGTGAGTCACTCAGAGCAGCCACTAGACCGTTGACAATGGCTGCTTGCCACTCTGTAGTGGTGACACTGACAAAGTGTAGACATTCAAACCAGTGGTTCTACAGCAAGAGCTTTTGGCCTTCCTTGGCTGAAAGGATGGAAACCTCCTCTGTTCCCACAGATGAGGGCCACAGGATTTCTTGTCATTTTACTCTTCATTTTGAGCTGTTCTAGGAAACCTTTATAACTTGGTATGGAAACGGCATGAAATAATGTGGTTTTGAGCATTGTATACAACACAAAGCTGAAGTCCAGGACTGGTTAGGACTGGAGTGCCTCCAGTAGGGGAAGTTCAAAATGAAACTCATCAGGCAAAACTCAGAGAAAGGAAGCATGAAGTCATTTGACTTAACTACAAAACAGTCACATTTTGCTGCGACACTGAGAACTTACTTCAGTCAGTGGAATAGTTATGTGTCCCAACAATGAAAATATGGTCTCACAGGGTGTGATATGTTTTGTGGCTGAATGATGTGTTTAAACATGTGACATGAGCAACCTATGTTCACTTCAGATTACAAGCCACAAATCTTGTTTCTGTAACAAGTTTAACACCATTTCTAAATTAAGCAGATGTATATGACGTGGGTCAGCTCATCCTGTGGAAGTTAGTAAGACAGCTGGAGCTTTACACAGAGCAAACTATAGTCACAGCATCTAATGTTTTATGAGTTTTATGTCATTAGTCATCAGTGTTAACTATTTAAAATTTTGGACACTTATTGTTGCTAACTTTTGGGGAACGACCTCTGTCTCTTGGGCAGTTTTAAATGCTGAAGTTCCTAAGAATACGACATACGTAAGGAATACATACAGATGACACACAGAAGTCTTAAAGTTTGCATGACTCTAGAAAGTCAATCTAGCCGAGCCTTAAAACAGAACAAACAGATTATTTTCATGGAAGTGAATAGCTTGGCAATGACACGAGAAAAGTCCAAGGCAAACTGGATATTTTTAGAAGTCTCTGTGCAAGGTATCATGCTGCTGGGCATGATCATCTTGGCAGCAGACAGGAAATGGAAGTGAGCTGTGACTAACACTCCCATCATTTTTTTCTCATATTCATCATCTTTTTTTTTTTTTCTTCTCTTTTTTTTTTTTTTTTTTTTTTGGGGGTCAGATTAATTTTCAGCTGGATTAATTCATTGTTTTACTGACCACAGAGCTCCTCAAGTCCTATTGTCAACATAGCAGAAGTAGGATGAAAGTGATGCTGGTGAACAGGGTGTGGAACAACTAATTCAGGTCCTCGCTGGTCCAGGCACTGTGTAAGCATGCAGTAAAACAATCCTTGCCCCAGAAAGCTTATAACCTAACATTAAGAAATTGAAGCATGGATGGATGAAGCGAAATATGAGTATAGATGTGGAAGCAAATTAAATTATGGCAGAGAGCTTCTCTGCATTATTGTACTCCAAACAGAGATATAAAACAGGAGAGGTGAAAGGGAGTAAAAAGGGATTACAGCAATGCCACGAATTTACTGCTTTTACTAAAGAGAACAGAACTTTGAAATCTTTAAACATATCTGGCGCAAGACAATTCTGAATTAAACCATGCAAAATGAGGAATTTTGACACTAGGGTAATGGAATTTTGTCTTGGTTTGCTAGTTTTGCCCTCATCCCATCTGTGCTGGTTTCCTTGTTAATTCATCACCCTGTATGCGCGTTACACAAATGGCTGTTCCATCACAAGAGGGGGCTGTTTTCTAATGCGAGTGAAAACGCTTCAGTTTGGATTTAATAAGTTCCACCAGAAAGCAAAAAAGCAGGAAACTGATGTTTGTAGTTCCTGCTTTTTTTTCCTTATCTATCGTACAAGATGTTGTCACTTCAATTCAGGTTATCAGAAAAATAATTATAGGCGATTTGGTGCTCGTAACTGGAAAGGCTAGAGGAGAAATGAATTATATTTCAAATGTCACAAATCATACTCCAATAGTGAAAAAAAAAATCAAATAGATGAAGTTATATTGCTGGTTTCATTAAGAACAGAAAAGTTAAGTCCATCTAACCCTCTTCATTTAGATCAGACAAGAGCCCTGGGCAGTGCTGTGTCACATAGTCAGAGCTTCCTGGTCAGTGTTAATGGTGCCACCTTCTTAACTTTTTTTCGAAAGGGTTTCAAAAACTTTGCTCATGCAGCATTTTGGAAATAAGAACATGCTCCTCCTTCATGCTGCATTGTCCATCGTTCAGAATTACACAGATTTCTACCTAACCAACAGCCCAACTTTATCATCTGCAGAAGATCGTGCAATTCACTTGATTGATTTCTCTATGTTAATGAGCGACTGGCTGTACACCCTGGTGTAGTCAGTGGAAATACTGCCGTTACCGAGTATGGCCTTGCAGCATTAGACCAGACCAGATTTAAACCCATCAGCATTATTCATTCTAAATTGTTTCAGACCTTGCCTTTTTTTAGGGTTTTGTTCCTCTGATTTATCTCTGAAGGTAAGATGACTGTTGCTTTCACGACGTTTGCAGTTTCAAGCCATAAATACTTATCCAGTTAACGTAATCCTGGAATAGGTGCTATTACTGTGATACCGAGTCAGTATTGCCAGCTTTTTGAGACAGTGTTCTCTCTTCTAATTTGGTTGTTCAGTAGAATTGAATAATCTATTGCAAGAGGAAAGCTTGAGAGTAAGTACTAATTAACAGTAAGTAGTACTGTGTGATTGATATGGATGAAGAGATCTTTTTTTTTCTGATAAGCATGGAGGTGCCAGTGGATATGAAATGAAGAGTATATTAGTAGCTGGTTTATGAAAATAAAATATATTAATTACTTGCAAAATTACATCTTGTCTTTCACAGTGCTTCATCTACCAGAGATGCTTTCCATGCTGCTTAAGAGCTCTCCCTTCTAAGCTGTTCAGATGCATCAGTGGCCCTTCAAACTTAGCAAATTCACCCTATTGATGCCGAGAGCCAAAAAGGGGAAAATCTAGCCAGCAGAGAGGATACACCAGAGCATGTGTACATGACCTCTCCTCTGTCAACATCTTGTAGAGATTGAATAGCCAACTTAAATGAGAGGGTAACAGGTCCTGAAAACTCACAATCAGGATACAAAAACACATCTTCTCCAAAGCACCCAATAGGACCACTGTGAAGCCATCATTGCAAGTAAAGAAACCTTAGTTAAAAAAAATCAAACAAACAAACAACAAAACCAACAACAACAAACAAACCAGACCTGCAAGGAGGATGCAAATGACATTACCACAGACCGTCCTTTGGCAATGGCCTGAGTGCCTGCAGTCAGGAGGAAAGTGTGGTCTGGCACACAGCAGCAGCATCTGCACTGCCTTGAGCTAATCGTCATAGTTGAGTCTAAATAAGTTTTTGGCCTGGAGAAGCACACTTATGCAGAAGAAAACTTCGTCATTACAAAGAAGAAAAACACCCCTGTCATCTGCTCTTGTTTTCATGGGTATAAATTAACTCTGTAGAGACAATTTAAACACTTTTATCAACTTCATTTGTAACTCAGGAACTTGGCACTGGCTAACTTGGCGTGGTAGATTGTGCAGGACTGTATGGGAACAGAAAAGCTCTTCCCTATACTCTTAAACTTAAAGTGGTCCTAATTTCTAAATTTTTGGAGCAGTGTGCCAGTTTGTGGTTGAGTCACAGGGTGGTAAGTGCCTCCTTCCATATGGAGGCACATGACCATTTGGAGGGTTAAACATGTTGTACTCAGTGGTAAAGATAATTTCATTTTGTTTCTCTGCACAAACCCCAACACAATGTGGTTTTGAAGCATCACTGTTACTGAGTACTAATAATCAAATAATAAAAGCCAAAAGCAATGGAAGTCACTAGGCATCAGTTCTGGTGCCAAATTTTGTCTTTGGCTGCAGGAGTCTCTTGTCCAAATGAATGAGAACTTTGTATCCCACATTCAAGGGCAAAAGGTGGCCTCTTGCCAATGCTTTGAAACTGGGGCTATTTCTTTTTTTTCCTTGGGTCTCACTGTACTTCAGTACCTGTAACCCACCCACAAATAACAACAGTATATTTCACAGTGTCAGGTGTCCTGCTGCAAACTGAAAATCTGGGTCCAGATTCTTTCCCTTTATGTCCATATCAGATAATATCTTATTCCTCAATACTAAAATTAGTAGAACTGCTCTGTAGAATAAAATGATGAAATAAAAATCTGTGTTTCTTCCTGATCACTGAAAGCCAGTGTCCTTAGGAAAACAAGGTATAAATGCTCACTAAGAAAACACTCAGTATCTCAGCACTGTTTTTAAAAAATATCATACTGCTCAATAACAGGGAGAATTTGCTTTCGAATTAACATAAAGTAAGCATTAAATTACTAGAATGTCAGCCTTTCACAGAATGAGTCAATCAGTCACAACATGGTATATGCATAACAAAGCATCAAATAAAATGAGTAAGTGACACAAGCTCTCATTAACACTAAATAAAATGTCTGTATTTCTCATTAAGTCTCAGTATCGGAGTGAATAGGAGAGGATTTAAGTCTCAGGAACAGCTAATAAAAGATTTTCCATAACACCTTATGGAGAAAGGCCATCAGGCACAAACAAAGGCAGTCACTGAGATGCACCAGGGCTTGAGCAATACACTAAGCTAAGAAATAAAAATACACCTCATCAGCATGAGAATAAAAATGAATGCTACTAATGCTCAAATGTCATCACTGCCAGATCTCTGGCTTCTTTATCAGGAAAAAAAAACCCAAACAAAAAAACACAAAAATCTCTTCCATGCAATCTGACTGGGGAAGGTATAAATATTAATAGATGACAGCAGCTTTAAAGTGGACATGGTGGCAGGTGACAAAAGTCCAGATAGCTTGTGACTTTCAGGCAGGATTCCCACCATCCTCCCTGATTTTATGGGTACAGACATCAAGGCTTGACAATAGGACTTACGTGACATTCACACATTTGTCTGCACCTAAAAATATGTGGACAGAAGTTCTGACTAACAGCAATAATTTATGGCTGATGGCCTGACAGTGTTTAGGACCTCAGTAGGAGCCATGAATAATTCTGATGCTGCTTCTTCATTTATTACCTATAAATTGAATTTCTAAACTCTCACTCAACAATCGTTGCATTTCCTCTGCTGGTCTCTATTTCTGCAGGGTGTTTCAGTTCACTGCATTTAATCTTCAGTTTTTCAGTGAAGTGTATGTAAAAAAAATAATCCCTATTTCCAAGTTTATGTGTAACTCTCTTGGGATTTCTTTGACTTCGGTTTAATCTCTTCTGGCCAGTCTTACCTCTTAGACAAGTCTATAATGTGATACAGCTGCAGATTTTGGTAGCATTGATCCTTAACTGGGGGAGTCTGGAAGAGACTTCTTAAATTTCTACCCTAATAACATGGTTGGTACAGGCTATTATTCCACCTAGAGCCCTATGAAAAGCAGGAGAGTGAACTGCATATTTAATATTTTTGAAAGCTGTATGGGTAAGCAATGGTAACAGAAGAATTTGGATGCCTTTCTTTCATTTTATTTAAGGTCAAGACATCTGAAAATGACCAGATTTAAACCACAAAGGCATTTTTGAAAGAATGCAGCCAGCAGGAAGTAAGCTGGATAATTCATTATCCTCCTGTAATATAAGGAGGGAGAAATTCTAGCAGCAGTATTTCCTCTTATGTCCCTGGCTTGATGCTGGCTTGAGGGAAGATGTTTTAGAGAGCCTTTTCCAAGAGCTAAAAGATACAGATATATATCACACTAAAAAAGTCACTGTGTTTCATTTCTTGGGAGCTATTCAGCTCATGTTTTGGTCTGATCCAGGACTCATTTTTAATTTACCTGGGAGACTTTTTTCCCCACAGAAAACAAGGATTGCAGGAAATCTTCCTGTGGAGTAAATAATACCACATTTGAAACCATCGTTTGTCTTGAAATTTTCTTCTACACAAAATGCTATTTTTTAAATCTGCTTCAGGACGGTTAAATAATATTACTGCAGGTTACAATGTCATATTCCAGATAGATGTATTATGATATGAAATTCTATCTTTAAGTCTAGCACTCAAAAAAAAAAATAATGCATCTCACCTGGACTTAATAGTTGCAGAGAATTAACAGGGTATTTTAAAACTAGAAGTAAGGAAAAAATATTGGTATGACATAATGGCTTATGTAATGTTCTGGATCAAAGTATTTCCTGCTTCTATTTTTTATGAAACAGTTGACACCTTCAAGGAAAGGTTGATACTCACTGTATAGATTACAAGAAAAAAGGCTGATACTCACTGTATAGATTGATACTCACTGTACAGATTAGAGAAACTTTCAGGAATCATGTATTCATATGGATTCATTTCTCTAAGACCTATTTTTATCAAAAATTTAGGTTATAATCCAATAGGAAATCTTTTAATGAAGACATTTGGATCCATGACAACTCATTACAGTTTCCAGGAAATATTTCTGGCCTTCTTGGCATACCGCATACTTCTCTGCCTGCAGAACCTGGACCAGAAACTATTTACACCACCCTGAAAGCCACCATTTTCAGTCCATCAAACAATAGCCTCTTATGATAAAACAAAATGAAATAAAAAAATCTTCAAAATGTAAACCTAGAAATGAGTGTACTAAGCCAAACTAAATACATACCTTCAGCAACTGAGTTATTCTCAAGTAAGTTCCCTAACTCCTTTTCATATATATAGATATAGATATAGATATAGAGATAGAGATAGAGATAGATTGAGATAGAGATAGAGATAAATATATAAGTATTGGCCTAATTTTGCATACATCAGTAGTACCTTCATGTAACTGATTCTAAGAGTTTCAGAACTGAGTTCAAGCCCATTTATATGACTAGCATTGAGATTTAATGTTCTCCTGTCTCTTCTTCTTCTGACCATTAGAAAGGAAGGCCAGAAGCCAGAATCTGTAGATAGACTCTCCGATTCAGAATTGTTGCTACATTTTAATTTTGAATGGTAGATAGTGAGGATTGGGTAAAGTTTGCTGGTCAATACAGAAAAAGGCAAAACACAGTGTTGCATCAGTGAAGCACAAAGAATATATATAAATGCAAAAGTTTTCTTTGCCTGCTTTAAGGAACAAGCAATATCCAGCCCTGTTTGTTTTCTTCATAATTATTAAGATTTATGTGTAGAACCAGTAGAGTTTATCATAGCCTCTGAGCCTTTGATGGACCTTAAGAAGCAGAAAACATACTGTGAACATGTTTATAATTCACCTATGCACTTTGTGCAGTGTGATTCGATTTTACCAAACTGACCCTAAGAATAGGTAGTACCCTTCAGTCATCTCCAGTAACATCCTAATATCTTTTTTTTTCTTTCCTTCTTGTAATGATTGCCTTTGAAAACATAAATTATTGATATTTTGTGTGAATAATTTGAAATGGTGGTTATTTCTTCTTCATCATTTTTTCATGCTTATTGTTGGAGCCTTGCACGGAGTTTATTTGATATAATGTTGTTCAAAATACTTTCAATGTATTTATAGATAAGCCTTTACCTTATGACCTTTAGACTCAAGGCTGAGTTAGATTTGTTCTAGTTAATATAAAGAACAATCAGATAAACCTGTTTCAGTGCTAATAAACAATTTCACTAGCTTTCCAAGGGCAAAATACTGACACAGAAATGCCATGGTGTGTTGGCTTTTTTTTCCTCATTAAACATACTTACCACTGTTGCGAATTCTTTCTTCTAAAAGGACAGTGTGTCCTGTAGGAAGTTTCCTACTGAAGATCTCAGCTGAACGGAGGAACATGGCTTCTACTGCTGAGCCCTTCAACAAAGCAATCTGATCTTCATGATCAAGGGTTTGGAAGCCTGGCGAGATGGTAGAGATAAGTATGGCAGCAACAGATAAGTCCCCACTACTTTCTGTCCTGAAGTTCTTGCATGTGAGGTTGCTACACATCTGTGTAAGCTTTGTGTTGTTAGTAGGGTTGCCAAGTACTGCAGAAATTGAAACCCAGATTCCAGAAAATGACACAGATTTGGACCTCACCGAAGTTTAAGGGAATTAGACTTGTGTTTCAGTGTTCATGGCACTTTAGGAGGAACATGATAAGGAAAATCTAGTGGCGTAGCATAGCCAATAGTGGGGATTTTGTCTAGCCTGGTGCTGCACCCTAACATTTCCACCAGAGCTCTCTATAGATAGACTCTCCTGCTGCCATGCTGCTTTCAGCCTTTTCCATAATTTGATGGCAAAAATCAGCATTTGAAGCATCTGATTTTAAATATTTCACCTTACCTTTGAACTCATATACTATTTTACATAGAGCTTCCTGCTGTGTTTTAGATACACATTTCTCTTTTTGGAGCAGAAAGACTCTAAAACCCATTGAAGAAATCAGGAGAAATTGGCTAACGTGTGAATACACAGCTGCTCCTCTGAAGAAGAACGGGGAGCTGAAGATAATGGCAAACTCTCCTCCTACTTGCCAATGCAGGTACCCACCTTACACCCCCCCTCATGTTCTGTGAG
>JAVJGJ010000057.1:47544943-47556763 GCA_035590215.1 Microhierax caerulescens | reverse complement strand
CCCACCTTACACCCCCCCTGATGTTCTGTGAGGAAGCACAGAAAACTATAATGAAACAAAAAGGTGACAAATACGGCCAGACATACTCTAAATCAACACTGAAAATAGTAGATTATTCAATTACAAAGCTCCTCTCTTCTTCATTTCCTACGAGACATTATCCCAGTTAGCATAAAAAACTACAACTGCAGTGCTAGGCTTTGAACCAAGTCTGTAACACACAGAGGAGGGTCAGTATGATGGGATTGCCAGGAGAATGTTTTCATACACCTGTTACGATGCACCTTCCTTAATTACAAGGAACCTGTGCCATGCCCAGTGTTTGCTCTTGACGTAACACCAACTTGGGAATCAAAAAAATAGTAATGATACACTCAGATTTTCAGTGCTTTTCCATAACACACCATGCAAGCACCATAAATACTGGTGCCACCAACTAGGCGAAGTCCTTGGTTAGGACTCGCAATTCAGTGGATATCATGACCTAGAGGCTTTGCTAGAAAGGCAGCAAGAGTGACAAGAGTTAATGGTAATTTAGAGGCAGACTATTTGGCATTGAAGTGATATATGAAAATAAAATCTCTCTAGAGACACAACCCCCTTCTCTGAGCACTTTGTTTGCCAATAGGTAAAGAGCGCTACATCTCAGAGTTGGCAGTGTTTGAATTATTCAACCTATTATTGCTGAGTACAAAGCTCCTTCTCTTTCAAGAGTGTCTGAAGAATGCATATGTGTCAGAGGAGGCAGCATTTTTATACAGTCTTCAAAATATACACAACAATCACCAAATAGCGACTGAAAGGCACGTAAACTTTGCAATAACAAAATTTGCCCCAGTGCAGTGGATATACCTGGTAGTTTTTTAGTGAATTCCACAAGAACCTGCACGTGGCTGGTAGCCATTTCTGTTAAAATCAGAAAATTTCCTTCAGCACTGAATTCCTCGTGTAACTGTTAAAAATGATATCAAACAAAATCTGTTAATAATGTCACTTTTCATTTGAAAGCATAAAATACAAGAATTATTAGACTAGATTAGGAAAGAGGTCCATCTAATGCTGTAATTTGGCTCCAGTGGTTGTCAAAAAAATGTATTTTGGAAGGTAAAGTAAGAAACAAGAGAAGTGGCAAGTGTCCTTTCCTCTGGAGTATCTGTCTCACTTTCAGTGTCATGTCTAGCAATCTATGATTTAGGCACTTTCTGAGATAGAAGTTCTATGTGTACCGTAATAATAAACCAAAAGCCTTATTATCCATTAATTTGCCTATTCCTTTCTTTAACATATTTTTGTTTTTGACCTCCTCAACCTCCCATGCAAATAAGTTCCACAAGTTAGTCATGGGTTATTCACCCCTCCCATTGCGAGTGTCTTCCTTTTAGTTGTCAAAGTTGATATCTTAGGAAACAATTTACTACAGTCATTTCAGTTTTGTGTTTTTTAAAGAATGAACATGACAGCTTTGTTTAAAAAAAATTATCTCTTTTAAACCCTTTTTTCTTCTTCAACCTTTTTCCATCCTACCACGAAGGCCAGGAGTTCCTAAAGGAGAAAAAATAATTTCTAGAAAGTAGAGGAAAAGGAAAGAAGAGGGGATGAAACAAAAAAACAAGCCTAGAAAATGTTGGGAATTTGGATTCAAAAAAATGAAATATTTCCAAGCTTCCAGGCTGGTGTCTTTATAGAAAAGAAGCTTGGCTGCAGGTCAGACTCAAATCACTGCCTGTACTGGCAATGTGAAAATCACAGCTCAAACCAGCAAAGGATAGATTTGAGCATAAAAATGTATAGCCAGAGTCTGAACCTTTTTCCTAGCATTTGTGTTTGGTAAACAAAGGTGTGGTCTAACTGTTGACTGGATGGGAGAGATTCTGCCCCACTTGCAGCAAGTTTTAACTTAAGCTTTTACCCATTGTTTGCTCTACTGTTTACTACACCTACTTACGCTGAGTACAAGTATTTTCTGCCATGTAATTCTCAGCTTCATTGTGTGCATCTCAAAATGAATTCATCGGTTTTAGTAGTACTAGTACTTACTAGTTTTTTTGACACCTCCTGTGGTATTTGTTGTTTACTATATGAATCCATGATGTAATCTAGAAGGTTCTGCTGTTCTGGGGTAAATTCTACTTTCTCCTATACTGGCAAAAAAAAAAAAAAAAAAAAGCCCATAATGAAATGCAGTCATAGAAAAGGTCTAGCATTTCTTGCTTTAAGCAAAAGCTATACATTATTTCTTACACTTGGAGACCAATCAGACAAGAGTTTTGCTGGTCACTGAGATTTCTTTAGAAGTCTACAGAAGAGAGGTGTATCATGCTTCCAAACTGCATGAGTTTGTGTAGTTTATTACTAGAAATAAAGAAAAATGTTTAGCAAATAACTTTAATATCACACCTCACCGTACGTGATATATACCTGAGATATGTATCACAGAAAAAAATACTTTATGGGTTTTATAGGTGCTTTATTGAGTTTTGACTAAAAATATCCAAACTATATTTCCTTGGTGGGAGATGAAGTTTTAATTAATACAGACAGCTCCAGAGAGTTTACAAGTACTCTATATTTACTGTCCTAGCCCCATTTAGCTCAAACATCACCACTGCTGTACGAGCTATTACAAGAGTTGCCTTACCCTATATATTTTAGTTGTAGATGTCACTTGTTTCATGTCATGGCCTTCATTATCTTCATTGACCGTCTCATCTGGGAGCTGTTTCACATTTTTCCTTAGCCTTTTTGATTTGCATTGTATTTCTGTTAACAGACCTAGAACACATAATAAAACAGATAGCAATTGGATTTATATATGCATTAGGCACTGAATAGGTACATAAACATGCCCATGAACGCTCTTTACACTAACAAACCCACTTACCTGTGCAGATCATTTCCTGAACGTATCATTATCTTTGGATGTGAGTCTAATGAGACATACTAAGTACACACTAATGAGTAGTCTCACCAGCAGGAACCCATCTGTAGAGCAAAACAGTTGGTTCTGGTGACCCAGCATCCACACAGTATGCATGCCAGGGTTCTTACTTTGGACCAGTTCTGATCTGGTCTTGCAGACAGAAAATCCATTAGTGATGATAGTCTGCTGGAGTGTGTCTTTGGTTTAGTTTCATCCAAAAGAAAACCCCTTCATGTGCTCCAAGACCCGGACCAAAGCACAATAAATGGGAACAGTTGGAAGACACTCATCAAAAGCGTCTCCTCATCCGACCCACAACAGAAATCAAGGTGCACCTGTTCTTACACAAAGGGCACTGGCTGTTCTCAATAGTCCTTCAGGCAACAGTATGGCAGTAATGCAGGATCTTCACACAGAAAGCCCACTCAGAAGAGAGGACACCAGGGCTTTAGCCATTACGGTGTCACGATATGGATAGACCAACAGCTGAAAATGCAGGCTCAGAATTAATTCCGGCTGTCAAATGCCGGAATCTATTTATTTAAAATCTATTTATTTAAAATGTTACCTGGTTGGTCTTGCTATTTTGCATTTCATTGTATTAGAGGACTGAAAAAAGCCCTGGTTTTATTGCAGAGTTTTACTTGCCCTAATGAAAGGATTTTTGCATTTGGGGGTGGTGGAGGGGGGGTTGTTCTAGACTACATTTCAGTACCTTGAATCAGGGAGCATTCTTGTGTGGATGTCATAAAAACTAGCAATTTGCTTGTGCTAACAAAAGAAAGGGACAATAGGTACCCTACACAACCTGTGGAAGACAGCCAGAAAGCACAAATGAAAAAGTAAACATCTAAGTATTCATCTAAAAAGAAATGTATCATCACAGGGCTTTTTTGCTTCTTTATAATTTGTCCGTTTTTTTTTTTTTTTTTTTTTTTTTAGCTTAAGTATCCTTCTCATTCTTCACCTTTGAAAATATGGAGCAGGAAAAGAAGCTCATTCAGTGAGTATATGATGGTGGAGGAAGATACCATGAAAACAGTGGATTTCATTGTGAATGTTTTTAATTTCCTGTTTAAGCACTATATAAAATAACCTACCTGAACTGCTGAGAGAAGAGGAAATTTACATGACTAAAATAAGACCTGCAAATAATACCTTGAAAGGGGGGAATAGGAACGATGGAGATAATAATTGGTATCGAGCCATGTAATTTGTGCTGCCATTCAGCATCATAGATTTCCTTTCCTAAATTATTCAGTGCATCCTTTGGCAGTGTTAATGGGCTTGTACTGTTTTCCACCAGCTTAGGATCTGGTCTACTACCTTCCTAGGAAAAAAATTGGTTTACAATTCCCTTAAGCAGTAAGACAGATTTTTCTCATGCCTCCTGCTACTGAGTGGTACCTCGACATCTTATTATGGCTCCATTGTAGTTAGCTGAAAAACTGATGTGACAGACAGGACTTTGCTTTTTACCTCAGAGATAGCTAGGTTTCAATGGGTATTAAATGGGTATTGCCTTCCAGGAAGAGTGGCAGAACCTGGGTCTTCCCTAGGTAGATATTTCACCCAAGAAACTTGCAGTTTGTATCAAAATGACAACAAATGACCGAGACTGATGGTTAGTAATTTTCATCTGCCTGTGGATTGTGTATAAAGGGCAGGAGTAGGATTGTTGTGTAGCTATGCCATAAATATTTATAAGGCTTTACCTCCTTGTGTAGAAGGAGAGAAGAATCCACAGAGTTTGCAATTACAATCCTGCAAAATGAGTAAGTGAAACAAAGATCAAGGCAACCTTTTATTTCCTAGTGTATTTTTTTTTTCTAAACAAGTGCTCTATATTACTAGAAGCTTTGTGGTTTACTGTCCTGAATTGCCTTGAACTAAAAGGAATTATACAGCATACTCCTACTTAAAAGCCATTAAACTGTACCTTGCCAAACATCCTCATTGCAGTGCATTAGAGCATGCTTATGGTTAAGTCATGAGCAACACGAGATGCCCAGTGTTTCCATTGCAGAGAGAGAGTCAGATGGCAGTGGCACTCGCTGGTTTTTATTTCACACATGCCAGTTTATGAAAACGATAGGCCAGCTTAAAAGTTTCATGTGGGCCCAGTCAGTATTATTTACACTGACCTATTTTTTGGGGGGGTTGGGTGATTGGTTGGTTTTTGTCCTACTGAGTCACTCAAGGCTATTTTGAACCCTCAAAATTTTGGAACAATGTATCTGGAATCAGCACCACAGAGGAGTTGTTATCCTCCGACACAGACATATCGAGTGCTGTCATCACAGTGGGGGTGTCTGCTCATATATTTACGTATTGCATGAGAATATGTCATATCTCGGGATCTTTGTAGCCTGTTCAATTTGCAGAATGAAAGATTAATTACATTATGCTGGCAATGCATTCCAGATATTGATGGAGCTTATTGTTTCTCACAAAACCAACAGTTAATATAGCATCTTCTGATCAGATTGAGGGATAGAAGTATATTAAAAATTCCAAGTAGATTAATTTCCTGTATGAACCTAAATTGGTTTCACACATATGTGTATGCTAAAATGATTGGAGCCATCAAGAAAAATAAATCGTAGCTCGGTTCATGGAAGGCAGAACAGCAGATGTTAACAGATGGTTTTCAGGAGCAAGCTTGCAAAAATAATGGATTGAACAACATTTTCTGTCAAAATGGAATTTTAAATGTGTTTAAAGTTGCCCTCCAATATACCTGTTATTCTAAGGTATGCAATGTGAAGCTCAATGAACTTTATATGCTGTCAGTCTGAATAGAAAATTCACTTTAATATGACATATTATAAAGTCCATCAGCTTTATTTCTGGATACAGTTCTACCTATGTGCCTATATGCAAGGCAGGAAAATCTATAGTGCCACAAGAAGAGCTAATGAGACTATAATAAAGGGCTAGCCCTTAGCAGGCTTTGCCTGGTTGCTGGGTGAGGCCTGGGAACATACACTTGGCAAGTCCACTGAGACTCCCTGCTAGCAGCAGTACTCCTCTTTTCTTAAAAATGACATTGTTTGAATGCCAAAATTGGGACTTGGCTAACAATAACTTGACAGAGAGAGCCCCAGAAAGAATAGCAAAGGGAAGCATCAGGACTTTCCTGCTCTGGCTCCCACAACGTTGCTAACTCCTTGCTCCTGGGGAGTCTCCCGCAGACTCGCTTCCCCTGATGCCTGCTTTTCCTTTCTGCTCAGACTAATGGCTGTCACCTAGTGCAGGACAGCCCTTCCTTAACATTTGCTCAACTCTTACACCTTTGTGTCCCGACCACCAACTAAATCCCATTGCTAGTAAGTGCATTTGCCTTTTTCAACAGGATTTGATACACAGGCGCAGCATCATCTTTCATGCACATTCCACCTGCCAGATGATGTATTTTATAGCTTTATTATTAAAATGAGCCTAACTGAATAAATACAGTATTTGATGCACACTGACTATATGATGCAAATACCTGTATACATACATTCAGCCAACATGCCCATTTGCTTGCATTTCCTTAGACGGCACTCCTGGCATTTTCTTCTCATGTACATGTCCATCTCGCAGTTGCCTCCATTTTTACACTTGTACACTGCGTTTTTTGTGATGCTTCTTCTGAAGAACCCTGCACAACACAGCAGTGACACAGATAAGAGAAAACTCTCAAAGAAGCAAAGCAATCAAGTTGAAGAGCACCTCTGTCTTCATTGGGTTTTCTGAATGACACATTTTCTACTGCACTGTTTCTTTCAGTGCTTAGATTGCTACATTCTTTATATTTATGTTGACAACAGTATCAAAGACATATAATTTAATAAATCAACATGATAAATGATGGGCCCAAACATTAAGCAATAGCCCAAGGTAAGGTCCTAGAACTGTGGATGTTGGGAAAAATCAGTTCCAAGTCTGAAACCTGGCAGGAGCAGGGTGAGCACCAGCACTCGAGCTGTAGGGTGATATCATACAAATAGCTGGTGAAAAAACATGAATCTGTTAAGTCTCTTGAGGTACAGGATGTGCAGAAAAGAGTTGAGTAACTCGTCCCCATTCCCTCAGTTCCTGGGAGCGCAGAAGCTCCACATACTGGTCTGCTTGCCCACCCCCAGGTTTAATAAGGAAGCTACATTGTACCCACCTGCTGTACATGTGGCCTACTCCACTGTTTACAAGATACTCCAGCCTCATTCACTAAATATTATCCACCTGATGAGTTAAGGAGTCACCTAATTTCACCTACACAGGCAGTTCTGCTGGTCACATTACTAGATTCACTCCAAAACTACACAGTGGCAACTGCAAACAGCTACAAGAAATTAAGACTTTCCCTCAGCCTGTCCAAATGTCCTATTTGGCTGCTGCCTAGCACACCTCTGAGTGGCACCATGGGCAAACGTGGCATGCTCAAGATATTAAATTCAATTGAATAAGGGTCATCGTAAAACAACAGAGTTGTTGCTGCCAATGATGACTTGAATATTTCCTGAATTTTTAGTGTGACTTACTGTGCCATCACAATCTTTTCACGTTGCCTTTGGTATGGCAGAGACTAGCATCAGCTACAGGGGGAATCAGTTCTCCTCCACATCCAACGGCAGGGTTCTGAAATAGACTCCTGGAAGCTTCTGCTGGCACATCACTGACTTATGGTGTGTTTCCAACTAGAGCTATGTGTAAATTTACATTAATCAGAGCTATTTACAAAGCTTTTGCTTTCTTACTGCCACTGGCTGGCACAGTAAAGCCACCATCATTTTCCAGCCTGGCATTTTGATGGACTAAGAGAGGCACCAGATATGACCCAGTCTTCCATACCCAAATCACAGGGTAGATGTGAATCTGAATTTTTGTCAGTTGGAGGATATTTTTGTGTATTTTCAGAATGTGTTCAGCTAAGATACTGTCCCCCTGAATCTAGGCAGGATAACAGATGACATGATGATTTTGCCATTGCCAGATGACAATTTCCCAACTTTGGCCCATGTTTTTATAATTGTGTAATCTCTTCCAAGCACCAATGTGTAGCTACCAGTAAAACAATTCCACTATCTGGTAACAAAACATCTGGCATTTCTCTGAATCTGCTGTAACTCCTGCCTGAAATCTGTACCATGCTGTCTGTTTTATTGGCTGCTTTTCAGATAAATGCAGTTGACTGGCATCAGTCTCTTTTGAAATGCAGATTGCTTAAAACCTCCAGCAGCCCCAGGCATTATTTTTATTCATCATTCACAGGGTGTTTAATACATTACCATTTACTGGTCAGGGAAGGGAGAATAAGGCCTGGATTTGAGCCGTTTTCAGCGTCAGTTAAAGGCAATGGCATCTGCTTTACATAATTTATGAATTTTATTTGTTAAATTTGAATCTTGTAAATTATAACATATATTAATTAGTAGTAGATGTTGAAAAGCTCTGCACAAATATTTATAACATTCTAAGTCCAATTAATAACTTCATAACTCACCCTACCCACAAGGTGTGCATTCGCTTTTTCATGGAGAAGCAAAGAAAAAGAGCTTTAGTAAATAATTATTCTAAAGTATGTAAGAATGTGAAAGAAAAGTGCAAAAATATGGATGCAAAAGCTAGGAACCAACAAGATTCAAGCAGTTAAATATTTTCTGTTAATAACAGTGTTTGAATGAGTGAAATGATGTGAAATGAAAAGTGAAATAATTTTTTTTGCAAAAAGTAGTTTTAACCCTACTCTTGTTTCAGTTTTATCATGAAGTGTCTCTTGGATCATTGTCTTCTTCAACAGACTTCTTCATGATTAATTTTGAAATTAGCTTTTCAGAATGAATGGAATTTCTGTATATATTATTCACTAATAATTCAAAATTAACTTAAACTGCCTGAAATATTTTATATTTAGCCTTCTATACCAGAAGTTTTACAAAAATTCAGAAATAAATCAGAAATTACATCTATTAAATTAATGAAGAGGTAGCCCCAAAAGCTAAAGGTTTTTTGGCACAGTCTAACTTCTATCAGATCTTGCCAAATTACAAAAAGCTGGGAATCTTGAATTTGCTTTGTTCTCTGAGCTAGTCATGAATATGATTAATTATGGCTAGAGCTGCTCAGATATTACTGATGCTGATTTTTCTTATGGAAATTATGAAAGTTGAAGGAGGGCAGCTGTTAAAAGTGTAGATGAAGGCTCTGTAAATATCTCTGCCTGCCATACTGATGGCCAACTGCTTTGCGTTTTTAAATTTAAAAGTTTTTGAAATACACAATTGCTAACAAAGCACCTGCTCTGCTGTCAGACTATAAAGACGTGCTCCAGCATTCTCCTTCCCCCCACACCCATGTGGTGAGTGTTAGTGTGAGGAGAAGGTTAAAGTGGGACCCTTCTTTCCTTCTTTCCAAGAAGTATTCTCAGTAACTGCAAAAAAAATCAATGCCACCAGCCTGTGCAGAGGGAATTCACAACTAACTTTTCCCCCAGCAGAATTTATTCTTTGGCTTTATTGAACAAGTGCAACACTATGTCATATTTGTGCTGAGACTTTCGAAAATGTCCCTTAAAGCCCAGTATCACTATACAGGCTGAAGCTATACCAAAAAAATCTATGTCTGTCTGCAGAGGTTGTCTCAGAAATGCCCTCTACAGCATCAAGCTTTAAAGCACAATATACTGCTCCCTATACTGTAACAATGCCTGAACTGCCTCATTCTTTATGAATGGCAGTTGTGATTCTATTATTGTTAATCAAGGCAGCACTTTCTAAAGTGATATACTGGAGGTGAGAGAAACCTCAATGAAGCTTTTTTATTATTATTATTTTTAATAGTATCACATGAGAGCAAATGCATTGTTTAATCTGCTTTTTGCATAATATGTAAAATATTAATGAAATAGTTCATACTTATTTGTTAATGAATGGTAATGTATTAAAAAAAAACACATAGAAGTGTATACTCCTGCCCATATGTTTAGATTAATACTCTCAGGAGGGATGATAAATAAGATCTTAATATTTTTCCTTCTGCCCAAGAAAGAAAACCAAAAAGAATAAAGGGTGGCACTGAATGCATTACCCAAGAAAGTAATAAAAAAAAATTAACACATTCATCCCAGAGGACTGAATCTCATAAAAATATGTGCAAAGCCTCCCTCCTCTGAATAAGAACATCCACGGCATCAATGGAGCAGGGGTATTGCAAGGTGAGCACCAGTCCTGCAGAAAGGGATCTGCATATTATTTTGGACACACGTTGAGCGTGGATTAACAGATCTGTTGCCAAAAAGAAGAGCTAATCTCATACTTGGTTGTGAGACATTTGAAGTAGTTCTACTGCACTAAGAGCACAACTGAAGTACTGAGCTCAGTTTTGGTCACTATACTTTGAGGGTAATGTATACCCAAGTGAAAAATTCCACAGAAACACACAAACGATTAGAGGTCTAGAAAACGTAGTATCCCCTTCACATGGTCAAACAGAATTACTGTCCTCAGCACAACTTTTTCCTGAATCAGCTGGTACTTTAATCACCTCTGAAGTTTATTGTGGAAACAGAATGCATTACCTTTAAATAATTCAATTTTTACGATGTTTGATCAAGGGTACTATTCTTCGTAATTGATGTTGCAGTCATGAAACAGAGAAAAAACATAAAATAAATTGTCCCAATAAAGCAGTAAAATTATGGTTACATAGAGTGATTCAATCCGGATCAACAGAGAGATGAACATGTATTTCCTTTCACCATGGGTTTCAACCTGAGTATTTACCTGGTGGTTTTAACCTCTCTCTCAGAAACATTCTTTACAAATTCCATAGTTCATAATCAGAAGTCTTTGAAAAATTGCTAAGAAATTTAATAATGAAGTTAATAAAGAGTGGTAATAGCTTATTAACAGAGTAAATGTGTCATTACTCGGAATCTTCACACTAAATTTGAATTTAATCTGGTTTATAATGACAATATTCATATGAGTTAATTCATGTTTTTTGACTTTGAGACTATTCATACAGGTGGCAGAAACAAACCTCATATTTATTGGAATTATGGAGAAGGACTTTATGACTCTTGACTCTATTTGTCTTTAGAGTGGTTGACCAGTGTGGTCTTCTGAGCCCTCAGAAATGAATTTGTAATAGATAAAGCAAAACCCCCAGATTAGTTCAAAGGCTACTTTCAGTGCCCGTGAGTTCCACATTAAGGTATTTTAGTGCTTCAGTAACGTCCATGCTTTAGCCTTTATCCATAGAACAGAAATGATAATGAAATATTTATTCACAGAATAGAATGAAGAACTGCACCATTATTTTTCTTTCTATAATGTACCTCAGTCCTGTCATAGGGCAACCTTCTTTAGGTATAATAGTTATTCCATCAGCATAACCTTCTCTGCTAAAATATCTGGCAAGCATTTTCCAATAATGGCAATGATTTTCTGTATCCCATTTATCCTGACACCAGCTTGTGAATACTGTTCTTGTAAGAAGCCTGGTACCATCTGTTTCCTCAAGAAACTCCTTCCCTAGTGACAGGGGCTATTCCTAGAAGTCTAGAATTAGAAATTCTTTCATTTCACAAACCTGAACACAACACACCCACCGTGTCCTTTGGGAGCTGAGAGAAAGAGATTCCCTGGGAGCAGCCTGCAGACGGAGCTGGCAGCTTTCACTGGCAGTGCAGGCTACAGGAGGCACCTGGGCTGGTCTGCAGCCCATCTCTAGGGCAGCCTGAGCTCCAGGGGCCTCCGTGGGTCTGGTTCCTTCCTGTGCTGGTTTTGGCTGGGATAGCATTAACTTCCATCACAGCAGCTGCTATGGGACTGTTCAGGATTTGTGCTGAAACGGTGTTGACGTACAGGGGTGTTTTAGTTGCTGCTGAGCAGGGCTTACACAGAGCCCAGGTC
>JAVJGJ010000057.1:47517368-47544822 GCA_035590215.1 Microhierax caerulescens | reverse complement strand
ATGCTCAGCATATAGAGCTGGGGGAAGAAGGAAGGGGACAATGTTCACAGTATTGGCGTTTGTCTTCCCAAGGACCCGTTATGCATGACAGAGCCCTGCTGTCCTGGAGATGGCTGAACACCTGCCTGCCCGTGGGAAGCAGTGAATTAACTCCTTGTTTTGGTTTGTTTGCATGCACAATTCTTGCTTTACTTACTAAACTGTCTTTATCTCAGCCCATGAACTTTCTCTTTTATTACTCTTCTGATTCTCTCCCCCATCCCAGCAGGGGGAGTGAGCATGGTGCCTGGCTGCCAGCTGGGGTTAAAGCACACTACTTCCACAGGCAGAGACTGGCACAAACAGCCTCCAAGCAGAGGCAGGCTGCCAGACCCCCACATGGAAGCTGCTCTTCAGCTTACCAAAAGCTAATGGTGGCTCAAGAGCCATAGGTTGACCGACTGTGCTCTATAAATCCCAGGACAACAGTGGAAGATGCTGCCAATCTGTCTTGGGAATAATACAGAATAGTGTACACTAGAACCAAATGTAAATCTCTAAAATGCCTAATGACTCAGATACAATTAATAGGAAAGAAAAAAAATATTCAGAAACTGCTGTGCTCATTAGGTGAATTGTATTCTGTAATTGATTTCATCCTACCTTTGCATCCTTCACAAGTAAGCGCATTGTAGTGGTACCCAGAGGCTTTGTCACCACAGACCACACAGAGCTCTTCTCCTTTCACTCTTGCCGTGGAGTGACTGAGTCTAGGCTTTTTGGCTGCAGGGATGTCTGTTATCTCTGTCTCCCTTGTGAAAAAGGTTTCTGAGGGTATTCTCCTGAGCTCGTACATCCCGGGAGAATACCATTCCTCGTGCTGTGGAGGGTAGAAGCCTACGTTGGAGTAGTAAGGTGGTGATGAAATCTGAGGCTGAACTTGGGGAAACGGCACACTGTTGTACTGTGTGTAAGGTGACACATCTGCCTCTTGCACTGGAGAATTCATTGGCTCTGAAAGGACACCTGGAAAATAATAACACAAGAAACAATTTCTATTACTACCAGGAAACTTCAGTTAAGAGAGAGGTTTCCACCTCCAGGCATCCATCTCAAAACCAAGGCATAGTCATAAAGATTGCATTATCTGAGCTCAGGTTTGCTGCCGTCCTGGTGTTAAACAAACACATTACAAGATATTTTAAAAGTAACATAACCAATTTTCAGTCACTCCTTTAATATTGGTGGTAATGTCCATCACTGGTACTTAAATAAAAAAAAATCTTGAAAGATACCATGGAGTTAATCATATAAATGTTCATTTACAAGGAAGAGCAATCCACACCGCAGAGAAGCTAGCAACCCAAAATAGGTGTCACAGCAGAATAAAAGAAATCCAAACAAAACCCAGAACTCCTATGGCATTGGTGAAAGTTAGATCAAGACTCAATAATCATGCTAATTTCTATTTGATTCTGAATGAATACATCACGATAGGGAAAAACTGCACTGGAGAAAGACAACAAGAAGTGAACCTTAATTAGAAGACTAAGAAAGTGAAATAAAGCTTCGGGAAGAGCCTGAAAGGTGAAAGTGAGGTTACCATGAAAGAATATGGATGATAGCCCTAATATAAGTGGTCAAACAGGTCCTTCTCACCATCCAGCCTCCAGTGGCCACCCAGCCAGCATCTGCAGCCTGGTCCCCAGCCCTTACAAGTGTGTGCCACTCTGTGCAGTTGTGTGGTTCTCATATGAAGCACCTCTGTAAGCCAGCACTGTTCACCTCTGAGCCAACAACAAACCTGGCAGTGCTGCAAGGAATGGCAACCTTCCCTGTTGGTATCAACCAACTTTAACTTTTCCCATTAAACAGCAGGTTTTAAAATGCAAACAAGTCTCATCTTTTTTTCTGTACTACAACATCTAGCAGTCCCTGGTGTAATTAAAATCAAGCCCATGTCAAACAGCTGAAAAGAGTATTTTAAAAATTATTTACAAACTACTTCCTATTTTCTGTTGGAGAGAGCCACATCATGAAAGCACTGACACAATTCCTTCATTAGTTTCAAGAAGAGAATCTGAGAAAAACTGTGTATTTCTGGGACGATGCTGACTCCTGTTGGGGTCAACAACAGTACTTACATGGATATCACAGATTAATGTTTGTTGGTGACCATTATTTAACAGTACTTCAGAAGCATTCTTTGCTAACATCATATTGGTTCCCTGGCAAGCCTTCTGCACTTCAGAAAAATCAGAAACAACAAAGAAATGCTAACAGTTAAGAGGAGGGAACATCTGTACTGACAAAGATAATTAAAATCTATAGCGGTGGATTCTTCCTTCTCCTTTGTCTCACTTCAGTTGGTGCCAGAAGCTAATCTCTTAATTTCACCTACTTTTTCGCTTTCAAGTTCTCACACTCTTGCTTTTCAGCCTTCTGCTCTTCCTACTTTACCGTGCTGCAAAAGCCATGCAAGTGTTTTGGGGGTGTGTGATTGCTGTATTGTCCACAGCACATCTTTGCCAATAGCAAATGTTGAGGTCCTGGTTCAAGAATGAGCAGCAAGACCTATATCTGTAAAAGCGTGACACAAAACCAAATGAGAATAATGGCGCCACTTATTATTAACACTTAGTTTAATTATGGTGGCATTTAGTTGCTCCAGAAGAGGCCAGGGACCTGACTACTACACTAGCATAAGCAAAGTAGCAGAAGGCACTCCCCAGACCCATTTATGCCCTTTAAATAAACAGCGTAGACATACAGAGACCTGAGCCAAAATAGAGGCATCTGGGGACTCTGTGGAAGAGCCTGGAAAGGAATTTACAGCTTTGTACATGGAATGCAAACTATCATTGATAGCTGTCAGCTGCAGCAGTGACAAACCATGCAAAGGGTGAAGACAGCAATTAGTTGATGCTGACCGTTACTGTTTGCTGCAAATTTAATGAATGAGTGGCCTTTTTTTAAATTATATCTGTGGCTTGTTGAGACTGCTGCTCATTAAGACTGGTCAAGGTAATTTGGGTACAAACCTGGTGTTAATTACGAGATACACAATCATACAAATCATTCATTCTCTCTTTAGAAAGGAACCTGTTCACCATGGAGATCTAAGATATCATTTGGTAGTTAGCAATCACTGAGTTAATTGAGTTTGCTAGGGGAAAATGGGATTATCCCAAAATGAAAAGAAAAAACTGCAGATTTTTAACTTCATGCTATCCAAGGAAATTCCACAAAAGCCCTATACCAGCCTCCTGAACCACTTGGGTCTCTGAAAGAGCAAAAAGAGAAGGCAACACTTCTTCCACAGTAAAAAAAAATGATCACAGGGCTTGTTAAAAAACTCAGGGCTGTTAAAGAACTGCAACACAGTTTGAGACAATAGTGGGTGTTCATTTAAACTACTGTAGATCCATTTGGGTACAGATGTTTAGAAACATCTTCACAACCATTAATTCTACTCTGCTTCTGGAGGAAACCAAAAAAACGGTGTTTTAATGTATGAAGTTAAATATGGGGGGGAAAAAACAACCGGCCTATATTGTCTTCTTTTCACTTCTGTGTCAGGCATGCAGTTAACTAATTCCACTGAATTGAGTCCATGCTCACAGCAGTGGAAGGAAAAATTAAGAACAGGCAGGGTCAAGACAGACTGAGAGAACATGGCCTTGTTTTATGTAAAACAGATTTACAGATAAAACTCCTGGAAGTGCTTGGGTACTAGTTATGGAGACCAGACTGATTTTTAAAGATAATTAGGTTGTAACTATGTAGGTTTTCCCACTTTACCTTAAAGAGCATTTTTTTTCCTGTTTGATGTTTGGGTAGGGTTTTTTTAAGTAGACCTGTTTGAGGGGCTTTGTATGTATCTGTATTTCATCCTTAGAAATCAGCCAGCTTGGGCTGGCTCAGTGAGCAACATTCTCTACCCAGATCAGATCAAAACCAATTGTCAAATTACATTTTTTCCTACAAAATTTTCAATGAGTCTAGACGTAAGCATTGCCAGAAATGCTCTGCTTCAAAGCATTAATGATCTAAAAATAATTGTTTAAAACTGTACAGGTGTTCCAAAGAGGTGATTTCAAAATGGAACTGTTTCATTTTTTTAGTTGAAATGCCCTTTTACTTTGAAATATTATCTTAAAAAAATGAAACAAATTATGAGGTTGAAATAGAAACTAGATGCCTTGAAATTATTGGGACAAAGTATTTCTATGACCTGATCAAAAAAACACAGTCTGAGCTATGTTTCCAAGCTCTCTGTGTGCATGAGGCTTACAACAAAAGCTGAAGGGGTCTGTTTTCAGAGGTGTATGTTGCACTGATGTGTCCTGCATGATGTTTGAAAAACACATTGATTTTTGGAACTATGCTTTGCAAAGACCAAATAGTACATAGTTTCTTATCACCAAAGAAAACTAATCGTATCTTTCCAACCAGAACATACATATGCTTTTATCCATATATATATACTAGTAGAAGTCAGAGATGGGCTGGTCTCATGCCACTGTAAATCATGAGCCAGCCCACTGAAATCACAGGAGTTGCAGTAGCATATGCAGTGAAAGTGAAATCAGAAACAACCTCACTGGGATACAGTAATATTTTATGTTTGTGTGGCCTTCGTTATTTTGAAATGTTTATCTGGTTTTTTTTCCAGAGACATACCTTTTACATTTTTAAAGAAAGACTACTTAAGCACACACAAATATGAAGTTACTTATAGCTGTACACCTTTTAGATTATGTCTTGCAAATAAAACTTTTTCAATGAAAAACATGTTACAGAAATCTGGAAAGCTTACTAATATCAAAGGGAAACCTTCACAAGGATGTGGTCATTTACATATATTTTTCCATGAGAACATTTGCAACTGAAAGTCACCAGAGAGTTTTGCTTTTGTTCCTTCAAATTTTACACAGAATATTTTACATAAAACTTGAAAAAATATTTTATGTAGGCTTAACCACTTGTAGAAATGAAAGGGAATTTTCCTTGTTGAACTGAAGGAAGTGTTTTCAGTTTGCAGAATTATACTGAGGTTATATGCAGATGGAAGTTGGTTTTATTCAGAATATTACAGAACTGACAATCAGATCAGATTTTAATGTAAAATTTGTTGTTGCTCTAAGATAAAGGTAATTGAAGAGAAAAAATCTAAGCAGGTTTAAAATATGAACCTATGGCTCTCTGTAGGATATTCACGAAAGAACTTAAAGAAATAAGAACAAGATTCAGGATTAAATAATTTGGAAGCCATAGCTTAACCATTAATGAAATCCTCTTTTAATTCCAAACGAATTCTTTGCAGATCTTAAAAAATCATTTGGTTTAAACGACCTCCTAGCATTCTACAGTTTCAAGCAAGAATGCAAAAAAAAAGACGGCAAACACACCCAAGCGAGAACACAACAATATCCTACCTTAGGCTGTCTTCGGTCTGACCATTTCTTGAAGAAAAATACTCTCTTTACGGTACCTTTAGTTCTCCTTTCCCTGTCTTTTTCTTTTCCCCTCCCCTATATAAATAAAACTTCTTAATTCTGCTTTGTTCATGTCCCGTTGACTTCTGTACTGTGAGAACTTTCTTTAAGATTAGCAAAGGAATGACACAGGCCAGGGGTTATATAGTTTACTTATTAACTTCATTACAGAGAAACTTGTTTGTAAATTTCTGAAACAATAGCAATGTCCGTTCCCAGTATGGATTTACCTGGATAAAATTTAGTTACTGTTCAAGGGGATGCTGCCAAACAGCCTAGCTATTGTAATTTTGTACCTGTTGTGGTTTCTTTGCAACACTTTTTTTTATAAATAATTATTTAGTAACATCAGGTGATTCTGTGCAATAGATTAAGCACTTCAATATCACAAGAAGCACGTTTTAGATGCTGGATTTACAGATGTTTTTTAAGCACAGAAATTTAAGAGGTCAAAGTGCTCAGGCCATACCAAACACGTCTGTATGACAAGATAGAAGAGTGCCAGAGCTTTGTCCTTGCCCCAAGGCCAAACGTCAGGGATCGATTCTCATCTGCACAGCGTAGGGGTAACTAACTAGAGTGGGCAGGATGCATCTGAACTACATAGGCTGTCGCTGAACGTACTCTTCTGGGCCCACGCAGCCTCCCTGTGGCTCTCAGATATTATTAGTACATGGCGTTTCAGTTCAAAGCAGCTGTAACACTGTGAAGGCCCGTGTTGGATGCCAACGCAGCGCTACTGGGACAGCATGAAGTCAGAAGATTGTGTGACATGCCTTGGTTTGGTGACTGCTAAGGCATGAAGATACAAACCCCGCTGATACAGTGTTAGGGGACGGTGCAGGGTTAAAAGGACCCAAACCTGCAGCAGTCTTGTCCATGCTGCCTTTTTGGAAACAGGCCCTGGAGTAAGCCTATGTCTTAAAGGCACTTGCTAAAGCAATCCAGACCCCCAGAGCAAGATAAGAGTCGAGTAGTGTCAAGACTGGCAGTCAAGAGTACTGTGCCTCTTTCTGTCTTCAGCCTCTTCCATTTAGCACTATGGATGAGCCACTAAAACCCAACATCAGATTTGTGACCATAAGTATGTCTGAGGATCACATGTGGAAGTAGATAGGTAGAGAATCAAGTCCCAGACTGCAAGATTCCCTTTATTTCACAAAAAAGTCTCCTTTTGGGGCCAAGATCCACAAATGGCTCACACATGCACAAAAGAAAGCATGGCACAAATGCATTTCGGTTTTGCCTTGCAAACCTTCATCCTCAGAGCCCTGTTTATCTGCAATCATTCTCAATCATAGAATAGTTTGGGTTGGACCTTAAAGACCATCTAGTTCCAACCCCCCTGCCACGGGCAGGGGCACCTTCCACTAGACCAGATTGCTCAAAGCTCCATCCAACCTGGCCTTCTCATTACATGTTTTTCCCAGATTGTCACTCTGTTTGGTTTGGCTCTTCTCATAATTATTATACATACACGCATGATTTTCTGTTTTAATTTGTGTTGGTTTGTTACCTTTTGGTTTGGGGATCTGTTATGGGCCTAATTATCTTCCCTGCAGGGATGAAGCCAGATGTTACATCATCTTCCAGGTGGTGATAAAGACAAATAGTTATTTAACATATCTTATAATCTTGAAGCTGTTTAATCAGTTTGGACACTTGATCCTACTACCTTTTTTTTTTTAAAAAAAAAAAAGCATAACAAGAACAAATATAAATTTATCTAAGAGGAAGCAGCTGTTTAAGCTCATCTTAGGCACTGTTCTATGGCTACAATAATTTTCAGTGGTATTTTGTTGTTCTTACAATGTCAAATATTTAAGACAAGTTTAGATACATTACTTTTCCCCTTTATTAAGCATCATTTTTTGTTGCTTTCTTCCTCATCTATTTCAACACAGCTTTTAAGAGTGCTCATTCACCCCACACACTTCTTTCTCAGCTAGGGACATTTACAATGGGAATGGCATTTCTTGTTATATTTCGATGTCACATTAAAAGAAACCATTGTCAGGCCATTTAAAAAATACTTAAAACAGGTCTTTATTCAAATTAAACATATAATAATAACAACCTATCTTTCTAGGTTCTTAGAAATAATTCCATCTCTGATAGCTGAAGTTTCACACTTAATATAACTCCTAGCTAAGGCTCTTCCACAGGAAATAGAATGGGACTATTTCTTTAAAAGCCTGCTACTTACTTATCACATAAATCACAGTTTGAGTCAAATGCTGTGTATATTTTAGATGCCATACAAATACATTAGCTTACCTTCCACATTTAAAATATGAAGGAGATACTTTTGGTATCTGAAAATTAGTTCAGTCCCTCGTAAAAAAGGGCAGGTGATAACCATTGGAAGAAGTAAGATAATGGAGATACTAGCACGTTGGCTTTAATATGAAAAACTTTCAAGGGCAATTGAAAGATGTTATCAAATGCCTGTTGCAACATTCTTGCTGCCCCAACTGAATAGCCAAGCCTTCAAGCAAGGCTTGTCAGCACCAGCACAGTGCTCTGCTAATGCCCCTCAGCATCTTCTAGGTCACAGCTTGTGTCCAATTTGGAGCAAAGCGGAGGAGCTCAGATTAGTCTATGTCTGTCATGGTAAAGTGTCCACAGCATAAATTAATTATTCTGAAGTGAGCTACAAAGCTCCCAAAGGGTTCAAAGGAGACCAGGCTTTCTGTCCTAAATTACAGAGGTTCAGAAATGCAGATTGGTAGGTGTCTCACTTTCTCTTAGTTCAGGGTATGAAATTGGACTACCCTTCACATAGCTGGCCCTATTCCATTTAGTGGGGCTTGCATAAAAACAAACCACAAACAACACCAAAACCAACAACCCAACAAGCAGGGCCTGACTGAGGAAGAGCAGTATTTTAAGAGAACAGGTCCGATGGAGACCCACACATGTCTGGGATTTCTTGTCATCAAGAGTTTTCCCTCACTGGGAATATCAGAGCTGCAAGGAAGAAAAAGTTGATCTTGCATGCAGATGCTATAGAGGACGTATTAGATAATATATATGGTTTTGGCCACTTCTCCAAAAATTTATTTTCTCTAAAGAGGTCTAGGATATTTCTAAATCACCTGAGTAGCGACACAGAAAAATAGAAGCAGATTTCCAGGAAGACAACGTGGAAGGAAAGGACCCTCACGTCTGCTGGGTTAAAGATCCTTCCTCACTTTCACTTTGAGCCCCTTTTTCCAGAGACTCATAACTACAAAAGTGGAAAACTACAGTTAAAACACACTAACGCCAAAGACATAAAGAGATACTTTGCCTTAGACACATACTGTTGAAATAGCAACATGCAATTTCCAACTACTGAAAGGCAGAAAACCTTTTTTTTTTAAGCTCTTCCGAAACCTGCTGCAACTAGAAATCTTGAGGATGAGTATGTAGAAGTGCCCTGAAATTACCATGGTGATAAGGCTCACAGCACAAGCAACTCACAATTGACAACACCTCTTTTGAGACACCTGGTGCTAATATTTGGAGATGCACTTTGATTTGTTTTTGAAGGTCTAAGAACACTCTCCCCATAGACTGAGTGAAGCATAATGAAAAGATAATATATTTCCAAGGTTTTTTACAGAATGTAAGTATGCATCTTTGAAAAAGGAGACTGTTTTGTATAAAGGCTGATATTTGTAAGCCAGCAGTTTCTCACTTGTAATACATCAGAGCTGTGTGAGAAGTCCTGCGAGAAATGTATTCTAAGGGTCATTTAAAAAAAAGCTTTCTTGCTGTTTCCTTGAGTTCATAAGTCTACCTGCCAAAACTGAATGTCAAAAAAAAAAAAAAAATGCAATTAGTTTACAAAAGTAAAACTGAGAGGCAAAACCATTTCCTACAAGCATTTTGAAAAGATGGAGTCATATCTGCACAGTGAGTAACTTTCTCTGTGGAGTCAGTTGCATATTATTTCTGATGTTTGGGTTTTTTTCAGCTATAAAAGCAAGATACCAAATTTGTAAGGAATTCACTTGTGAGACTTGAGTAACATCCCACAAAACAGGACCAAGAGACCATACAAAACAGAAGTCATCTTAACTGAAACACAGCAGGAGTGCTAAGTCTCCTTCCTAATGGGAGCCTGGATTCAGCCCCTTAATACATTATTTCTTTCTGTTACAGAAATGTCAGTTTGAATTAAATCTCCATTGTGCTAAGCTCTGAATACCTATAACAGGAGACACAATCCCTCTTCTGAAGACCTCACAATTCCTGAGTAAGATTTCAGTGTGGAGGGAAAATATTTCACATTAACGTGCTTCCTTATGTTTTGAAGCTACTTGATCATTACTCTTTAAAAATAATTAAATAATTGGTGAAAAAGACACTGGAGAAAAATCTTCTTGACAAAAACCTGAAGTAGTTCAGTTATGCAGGATGCAGGACTTTTGAAGGGATGACTGGATATAAAATTTGACACTCTAGACTTGAACATCATTCTCCTCTTCGTATAGCTTGGCACTGAATTAACAGGCAGCAAGGAAGTGGTTTAGCTATTCACAGATACTTTTTTTAACAGCTGCAAAAACATTTCTCTTACCAAAACCCAACACATTTAGGGGAAAAAAATTAAAACAAATAACACACAGTAATGCAATGGGGTTTGCTTATCATTACTGATAGAGCTTTAGTTTAGCTGTATGGAGTCAGGACATTGGAAGCGGTCTGATTTGGAGATGCTCTCGACTTCTAAAAGCTCTGCAACGGGAGTGACTCCATGTGTCAGAGTGCCTCCATGCCCAAGCCATTATTCGTGTTTCAGATAGATGAAACTGAAATGTTTTCAATTTTTCCAGCACTCAGAAAGAGAGAATTCTGGTCTTATTTGGGCTGGAAACTTCTGAAGTGTTGCAGCTTTCGGGGGGGGGTGGGGAGTGTGTATTGTGTGTGAGGCCCTGAATGTATCACGTTACTCAGCAAAGGTCCCCCTCTGCTGCCAGGCGGCTAAAAAAATGTATTATTCTGTGGGGTTTTTTTCTTTCTCAGTAGTACATATAACAGAAAACAGCTTCCCTATGCTTATAAAATACTGACCAAGAAATCTTAATCCATTAAGAAACCCATGCTTAGCCTTGAAAAATTCAGTGGAACTAGAATAAGGAGAATTTTCCAGCCTGCCCTATAAATTTCCTTGTGCATTGAAGTTAATAGCATACATTTTTAATGGTCTCAATAAGACAATGGTTTTCGTTTAGGTGAAACTACTTTCATAAATTTGTATAATGTGGCAATTCAAATACATTGCAGTATAATTTTATTACAAATTAACTGAAAATATATCTGCTCTGCTCTATTTAAATGACTCACATGAAGATAACCTCCAGCCTACATACAAAGGTCTGTCTTTGCTGCATGGTTTCAGGTATTAGAATAGCATTATAAAAACAGCCTACAAGCTCTGCTATGAGCAGTAATGAGAGCAACAGTGTGCAGGATTACGTTAACACCACAGACCCATTATTTGCTATTCTGTAAGTGTTGAAGATTCAAGAAGGTTAGCACGTGTCAACCACACGGACTTCACCTGAGATTTCTCCTAGGTTTCCGAGTAAAGGGTAGCTTGCTATTGTAACCAAATTTCATGACTTACCAAACAAATGAGGACCCTCAGCAAGAGCAAACCCATCCCCAGTGGCTAGCTGGTGATGTCCTATTAAATTCATTTCAGATCCCATTTATTCTTCAGTTCAGTATGAATATGCTAAGAAATAGGTTGAAAGGAGACCCTGGAAGATATAAAGCAAAAGGAGTATTCAAAACAAGATAAATAACTCTTGTGTATCTATTATAAGGCAGGATTCAGGAGGTTGTTTCAATATTGACTGTAACAAAAACATTGCCTTGAAGTTACAATATCTAATTCAGCCTTTAAATAAAATGCTGCATTTAGTCTGTTTGTTTTTTCCTTGCTGTGGTGTATTTTATTTGCTGTCCTTCTGCTGTTCGTTTAAAGCTAATGGCAGTTCATACTCAACCTTATTCAAATATTCACAGACTGAAGCCCTGTCCTGACCTGCTGAGGGCATGCTTCCCATCCCCCTTCCAGGGAATACCAGTTTGCATTATTTTTTCATCACCCTTTCATCATTTCATTGTTCTCACTTGCTGAAAAAGTATAAGTTTATGGTTAGGTCAGAAGAACCAGGCTGGGAAACTTGAGTTTAATTTCCAGCAACTGGCTCTTTATCTTGCCTTCAGTAATTAGTATCTGAACAAGATAAATGGTGGCACAAACAGAAAGAAAAGCTTTGGTCTAATCACCAGGCTCACCCACGCTCTCCCTTTCTGGTCTCAAGCAGCTGGATAATTTTTGCTTGGGGAGGCTGGGAGATGCTTGTGCCTGCTCACTAGCATACTTTCCTAGCAGGCCAGTTGGAACAGCTTTCACCTCCTGAGCTTGACAGTGGCACTGTACCCAGGTCTTCTTCCCACTCTAACTGCTAGGCTATTAAATAAGAGGCAAGAGACCTGTCATTGCCTCCTACTTGAGCGGAGGCTATAGCTAGAGCAGTACTGCATCCAGGAGCAAGGCATGCAAGAGGGTCCCTTGCCCAGGTCTGGGTCATGTGTGCAGGATGGGGCAACTCCAGACAGCATTTGAGGCAGGACCGTCAGCAGTGGGAGAACATACAGCTCCAACAAGGAGCTGTATCAAGCACTTATGCAGACACCAGGAGGGTTCTGCATAAAGTTGGCAGAAATGTTTTTTGCTTTGTTTCATAGTCTCAATGCTTTATTCAGTTTTATTCCCATGGGCCCATCCCTGGGGCTGCATTTCCACTCACTGAAGCCGTTTGAGAGTTACAGCCCAGGCTGCTTCCCAGTAAGGGCTCAGCATGTTTCTCAAGCAGAAGTGAAGTCATCTGACAAAAACGTGAATGCAGCAGGAGGCCACAGTGCTGAGCAGGCTGGGAAGTAGCTTGTGAAGGTGGCAAGCACACTGTGTAATTATATTCAGATTTGTCCATAAGGATTCATTAAGTTCTTTCTTAGCATAAACAAAGGCCCTCTAATTAGACAGATGCATTTGAAACGTCTGCCCACAGATAATTTAAACAGTTTACTCAGAAATGTCAAAAGCTACTTGTATCACAGACCAGATTTGTTCTTGTGGCAAATAAGACATAAACACACAGACTCAAATCGAGCACAGAAACATAGTTTAGCTACAGCTAAAAACTCCTCATATCTTGGGATGGGGCTTGGCAACCAGCCCAGCTACCCCAGCAGGCCCACGTCTACTTCCAACCATTTTGCTGCCTCACCACCGCATTTGCTGGGAAAGGTATCTGCTGGACTCAGGAGGGAGGGCTGCCCAGGGCTGCACAGGTCTTATGGTTCCTGACCACCAGTTTTCTTGTGGACTGCCCCGTGACAGACCCTCAGGTGAGGATTCCTCTTACAGCCCGTTACAAGGGTTCTGTGACGGGAGAAGACAGCAGCACAATCAGGACCCTTATAACGGCTAGTAAGAGAAACATCAACATCAGGCATCTTCAGAGGGCTCCTGAATGTTTCTCTGGATTTTCTTGCTGAAGAACTGAGGAGAGGCCATCTCCACATCTCCCTCACCGTACACCCAAGCCCTTCAGTGGGTTTCATACAGTCCACAGGTGTGCAGTCACTGTGGTTCCTTAAAGGATTAGTTCTCCCTGCAGCCAGAATTCAAGATCATGTTCCATCACTACTACTACTTCTTACTTCTTCTCATGTCTCCTCCTCAGACCCTACAAGGGGAGCTAATGCTGCAACAGCTAACATCAGTTTTGGGATTTTGAATTTCTGTACGTTCATACAGAGCCTATAACTCATCTTCTTAGGGAATGTTGGTTGTTATATCAAAACACTTTAAAAACAGTCCCAAAATGACATCCATTGATAAGTATCTTGTTAAACTGTCAGTATACAGCCAGACTTTCAATGCATAGCTTCTTTGCTTGTAAGCTATATACCCTGCCTCTGTCTAGTCTGTGCTGCAAATAAAGGAGAAAGCAAGCAAGTTATATTTTTAAATGCTAATATAGTGTCTGTGTTTTTACAGTCTTTTTGAAATGTCTATACACTTCTTTATTGTTTCTTTGAGGCTATTCCATTGTGTTATCCAATAACCTAGCCTCAAGACAGACTTCTTAGAATCCACTATTCACACAAAAAAAAAACCCTGATGCAATTAATATTGCCTTGTTTATAGTAAGAAACCTGAGGATATACCTGTCATAACCTCCCAGTCAGCTAGGACATTACAGGTTTTGTAACTCTACCCCTCCTGCCACATTAGTTTTGATGTGGATGGATTCAGTTCAAGTCAAATGTTCGTGAAGATTTTACAGGTCCCATCTTTTCTAATATTTCATTTTCTTTAATATACTTAGCTGATACAGACTATTTACTGGATGTCATGGAAGAAATTAATCCTGTACTCTGGGGATTTCTGCAAGGCACAACACATGATCACCATTAAAAAAGCTGGAAATATATTTTTCCATTACATGTAGCTTTGCTAATTAAAATTTGCCTGATTATCATAAAATACTGATTGACATTTTGCTCTGGTTTGCCCCTGAATCCAGTCTGCTGTGATCTATCTATCCTATATTAGACTTATCCAATCAATTTCACCAGTATGTAAAAGCAGCAGCTGCTGATTTCCAGCCTTCAGACATACCCAAGTACGCAATATAGAACATTTAAGCACCGTGTATTCCACACATTGTTCAGTTCTGGGAAACAGTATAGGTCACCATAAGACAGTGTTGCAAGCATCACAGTGGACTCCACTTTCAAAGAGACAATTCCACAACGCACACCCCGTCATTAGTCTTCTCAGCCTAATTCTCCTAGGCTGCTGCTGCCGTTTAACAGCTGGCTGCATCTCCCATGGAGCAGAAGCGTTGCTCTGGCTAGTGGGATAGTTGCACCCAGCAGACATACAGAGGCACCCAAATAGCTAGCAACCTGGCCGGGTGACAAAGGGTGCCACTGGCTGCACCTGTGCACAGAACGTCTCAGCAGAAGTATTTCTTCCAAAGATAGACGGTCTGAAGTGGTCTTTTTGGCTGGTAATACAAAGCTATGTCATCTCAGCTTCCAGAATAAGTTCATCTACATGAACTAGGATTGGTAACTACTCTCTTAATTCAGATTTCACATGATAGTGGAAAGCTTGTTGATATGCACAGCCATTTTTGGTATAACTAAACACTTATAGGTATTTCTACCTCATGCTTGCTTCCTCACATGAAGTGTATCTCTTAGCTGCTGCTATCAAGATTAATCTAGACTACCTTAGCCGACTTGACTGATACTCCATCCTGAGGTGTAACAAAAAATGCATCAGATAGGTCAAAGCTGAAATAGAGACAATAAGTGCACAGGAAATCAATATTGCTTTCCAAAACAAAAGCCCCTCAAGAGAAATTAAGCAGCATGGATAAATTACAAAGCTTTTTTTTTTTTCCATCACTTTTTGAGATTATTTTCATAGGCCAAAAACATAGAGCAAAGAAAAACAGAGATTAGTATGTATAAAGTAAAATAAATGCCAAATTGCTGGAGATTTACATCAGCTGCATATTAAGAGCTATGAATTACGTGACATTTTATTATATATATCCTTTAGCACACTTCAGAACAGTCAATCAATGCATGTTTATGTATTCTGTGTTTAACTGAGAAAATGGAGATGTGTACTGCTATGTATGTGGTTTGTGCTTTCACCATATCTCTGTGCATGCATGCTTATCCAGCTTTCTTACGGGATGTGTGTTCACGGGAGTGTACAAATATGTATGTATACGCATACGCATGTAGGTATAGGTTTCAGATTTATTGTAGACTCTTATCAGTGGACTCGCTGTGACCCTACTATGGTCAAGAGTAAAGTTTCCCCTGGCTTCTGCATAAGCAAAGCCAACCCCCTTAATGAAATAATTAAAGTTAAAATCAACTGAACTCACTGAAAGACAAAAGCATCATAACCCCATACTTTCAGGTAATGTAAAAATACATTTGATCATCAGGAAACCTCCATGATAGTCTAATTGCATTTCACCTTCAGAAGAATGATTGAATCTATTTCAATTACTCAGTAAAGGAAGATATATCAAAACACTGGCAAAATTTTTCAAAAGTATTAGTGAGGTGCATTTCCCTTCTCCTGTCCCGTAATGTTGTCTTTACACATCTGGTCGCCAATTGCTCAAAGAGAAATTTCAGTAATCATTAATCTATGGCCTGATCCAAACGCTCTTAACATCAATGGGAAGACTCCAGTCTAGTTCACAGGATTTTGATCTGGCCTCATAGCCTTTTTGTAGAATATTTAATGCAGTGCCTCACTTATTTGAGAGACTTTATTATTTGCTTGCTTGTTTGTTTTAAAGTGATCAAAGAGACATGAAAGCATTAGGAAGATTTGTGCTCCTTGTTTCTAGTCTTTTGCTGCCAAATCGTTTTGGCATGCATGACACCCACAGCAACTGATGCAAAATACAAGCAACAGTATGAGCAAGTTTGAGAACCAGAAGCAGAACTGGTGCTATTCTGTTCATTTGAAATTTACTATTTAGATTTTTTTTAATATGATTGAAATCAGAGCAGCAAAGAGATACAGGACACAGAACACATAAAAAAGCCAGGGTTTTCTTACAGATTAATTCTGAAACAAAACTAAGTATCTTTCAGTCACAAGTAGAACTGAAAACTCTACCACAAGTCTCAATGGCATTTCTGTAGGTAGGCAAGTAACTTCAAACAGCAGGGCAAGTTTCTGACTATCCCTGGGATATCCCAGGGATCATTTCTCTGTGTCTTCCTTTCTCCAGCATCCTTTGCCACATCTTGCCTGATAAAACCGCAAACCCTCCTTTCTTAACCTGTTCTTGGACTCTAATCTAGCCTAGTGGGATCCTGATCTAGTTTGGGATCTCTAGGTTCTCTGTAACACAATCAATAGCAATTAAAAATAACAAAAGCCAGGTGTGCCCCACCACAGTGATAGTTTTCTGAAGATAAACAGCTAGCAGAAACACTCGGAATAAATGGACATTTTCTTAAAAACTGGCAATGGATTCAAAGAGTGATGATAGCTTGAAATGTGAAAGCACCTTTTGCTTGTGCTAGTTACGTGAAATGAGTCCTAAAGTCCTGGACTTCAGAAGATGCACCTGGAATCTGTACACAAAGCTGTCAAACAAAGAAATTACATAAACCAAATATAACTATACCCTTTCTGGATTGTCCTCTGTTCTCCCATTCATCACATTTAAAACATGTCTTGTCCCTAAAAGGATTAAAAAATTAACAAAGCAGTACAATTTTAAAGCTGATGGCACATAATTAACTAGATAGTCTTCTTGCAGGAAGGACTCTATCGCAGTTTTCCTTTCTTTCCCAGTGACACACAGACATAGAAGCCAACTTTCTACAGATAAATTCCAACACTGTCATTATTTGTCATGATCTTAACATTTTCCCAAGGGAAATTCCTGCTGTTGCACCAGTTTAGTAGATGAAATTACTTCTCCTTATATTATTCTTCAATAAAATATTAGCTTTAAAAACCTTTTTTTTTCCTGGTCAACAATCCATTAATATCCACTAAATAATTCAGGTGAAAAAAGCACTTTTATACTATAGAACAGCAAGAGCTATCAGTTTAAGGAATTATTACTTACTCTTCTTTTCTGGAAGACTGCAAACGGCAGGATGTAAGAGTTCTGCACTCCGTTCAGTATCCTAATGATTCTCACACAGGAACATTTTTGTTTTGGTTTGGGGTTTTTTAGGTTTAACAGAAGCCTGTAGTGATAACACAATGAATCAAAGCTTGGGCTCGTTGGCTCAGTGCCCTAATGGACAAGGATTACTCATTAACAATTCTTTCTTTGCGAAACTCTCCAAACACAGGCTGTATTAAAATGTCACGAATCCCAACTTGTCCATCAGCAGAGACTTGAATAGCTCATTAATACTCTGGCTGGGTGCAAGGGAGAAGTTAGCTCAAAGAGTGAGGTGATAGTACCTTATTGCTGATTATAACAGTTTTCTTGCACACATACATTTTTATGACACTCAGCCTCCTTGTCTTTCCCACCCAAGGAACCAAGATGTCATTCCAAGGCGTATACTTGACTTTTAAGTATTTCTGTTGTTTATACTTTTTTAGGGGAACTGGGCATTACACCGAGTACTGAAGCAGAATGGGCTATATATTACAGCATCACAGGGATTTGGGGACATTGAAGTTTGGTTCCTGGATCTGACACACACACTGACAAACTGCATCATTTTGATTTGGGCTTATGCCACAAAAGTTCAGGCATGAAACTGAGGCCCTTCACTTTAAACCGGGTAGACTTATGTGCTGTTTGGGCACAAAAGGCAGAAAATGGTACCCGTAGATGATGCATCGCATCCTGGCTGGGCTACACTACATCTGAAAAAGCTGATATCTTGCCACTGACAGAAAGGGGACCTTGAACCACTACACCCCTTGAAGAGGAATTTAAAGTGAAATTAACTGGGGCTGTTCTTTTTCAACATCCTACCAACACAGCAAGGGTGATAATTCTATGTTTTGCATTGCTAAACATTTCTAGTGGGAATAAGTTGATCTAGCAGTAGTATTGAGGCAAATTGCAGCCAGAGAGGATGGCTGGCAGCATCACTTATGGTAAGCAAGTTCATTTCTGCCACATGGTATATGCTATCTGTCCTTCTCTACATATTTACATTACCTGATCAAGAGTGAATACACAGAGACACAAGTTGTACCTCCTGCTCCAGAAGAGAGGGGCACTGGGCGGCAAACAGTCCTCTCTAGGAGAAAGGTGACAGCTGCTGGCCCTGAAATTACCAAGAGTAAAATTCCCTCAATTCCCCCAGTTTAAGAGAAAAAAAAAAAAAAAAAAAAAAGTAGTTTAAAAAGATATATTAATCCTTGAGTTTATATCAAGGAAACTAAAACCCTTCATCCTTCTCTTTAAAAGTTAAAGGATCTTTCTCATGTGTCATGTCCCTTGAAAAATCACCTGGTAGCCAAAAACACATGGTATGACAGGTTTTTGAAGAGAGCAATGGGAGAATGATGCCACAAAGCTGTGACTGGACACTAGCACTCCCAAGAGGGGGTACTTTCAGGGATTTACCCCTACAGTTCATTCCAGCAGGCACTGTCCGTATGATAAGTGCATTTAAGGCTAATGTTCTCTCAGTCCTCATTTCTGACTCTCTGAAACCCATCGCTACTGTAAACAACGAGTTTTCTGGTTTACAAATTCATGATTAGAAAAATTGGCAAAGTACTTTCATATAAGAGAACTCTTCTAAAACAACCCTATCCACAGGAGGCAGGTGCTCTCCACAACTCCAAACATGTCAACATCCCATCTGACACTTTCCACTAAATGTCCACTCCCAGGAAACACATGCCAAAACCCCCTCTCTTTGGTCATCCTGAGGCCAGTGATGGGATTTGTCCCTTAGCAGGTGAACAAGCAGAAGCTGAGCCAAGAAGTCCAGCAAATGTTGTATTATGTTTCATGGAGCTTTCCATCTCTTGGCTAGTTCTAAAGTCCTTAAATCTCTTTTTCAGCTTTCAGCCTCCTGCAGCATTGTCCTAGATGGTGGCACAGAGCAATCACTATTTGGAAGTCCCTAGAGACCAGCCTTCAATAAAGGTTCTTTCCCAGAAAGCATTTTCCTTTGTGTGGATGCTGTTTGTCAGGCAACGAAGAGCCCACCACAAAGGAAACCAAATTTAATACCCCTATTCACTAATGAATTTGTTTCATTAAAACATTTTTCTTCTCCTTACGATAAAGAAGAGGCAAGTGGCAAAGTGGTGCTTTGTCCACTAATCAATGCTTTCAAGACATTATGAGATAAAGCAAAGAAAGAATCCACATGATCAAAAGAGGAGGTGTTGCCTGTAGCAACAACATGTGGCATTACTAGTTCAGGCCAGGTGTTCTTATTATACTGTGGCTGATGTACAAATGCAATTGAACAGAAAAGAAATCAAGCAAATCAAATAAAACTTCTGTAGCATTACGAGAAACTACCTACACAGCATCAAGGGAGAGAAGAGGAAGGGAAAATATTCAAATCCAGTTACTTAGAATTTTAATTTTTTTTAAGACAGCATTGCATGTTGTAATTTTTAAAGTTTCAGAAAACTGACATCCTAAAACTTCTTTAGACGATACTAACATTACTTCTGTAACTGAAAAAAAAAAAAAAAGTACATGTTCTAAAATACATCCGTGCCATTATCAGTGCAAAGACATGTTCAGCTACAAAAATAGGGAGATATATACAATAAACATTCAGGGCTAGAAATCTATCTGCTTAGAAAAATACCAATACATCATAAACTCCACACTCCATGAAAGAATTTGAAATTTTGTCGTAGCTCTTGTCCTGCTACTCGGCCTTTTCTCTACTGAAAAAAGTTGCCATCCCACAATTGCGCTGACAAGGTAGCTCCGTGGCCTCAGCCATGGAAAGGCAAGGGAAATGCTGGCAACAAGGTAGTCAGTCATCACAGGTGTCAATGGGAAAGTCTAGGACAGAAAGAGAAAGGGAGAAAGGAAGAAAAAGTAGGTTGGGCATTCGTCTTCAACTTTTCTTTGTCTTCACACCCCTATGAATGCATCACCACACATTCAAAAATAATACAATAACGCACCCACAAATGACCGGTGCCTTCTCCTTTTTGCACACATACTTGTCAGCAGATGTACAACTTTCTGCCTACTCGCATCCAGTTGCCTGGAGTTCCAGCAGCATTGTAAAAATGACAAGCAGTCACAGCTAGTGAGAGACCTTGGGTCTGTGTTTGATAGGCCAAGGGACAGGTGACTTGACCAAGATCTGCTTGTGCTCAGTAACCTCTTTTCCCTGTGCTGACAGCTCCCAGCATGACCGGTACCGCAGACACCTGAGGGCTCATCTGGACCGAACTGTGCCTCAGCACAAACCACCAAGTACCACCCAGAAAATGTCCTCGACTTGATTATAAATAGATGCCATTAAACAGCAGAATCACCTGTAACTGTTCTTTCACCCCTACCAGAACTCCTTATTTACTATTGCTACGCAGATGATACACATCATCTACACCGCTTTGGGTCATGATCTATCTAATCACACCAGCCATTTCTTACTCGTAGGCACTCTCAGAAATATCACTATTGACCACTCTAATGAATAAAGGAAGATTTTATTTCTTGAAGGATGGCCAAAATGATCACCAGCTTACAATAAATTGTATCATACAAAGATAATTAAGCAATCTTAATAGGTAAGGTTGCTTCCATACAGGATGAAAAAAAACAGGAAAGGAATGGGGTACAAAATTTCAGGGAGTCGACTCCCGTAGCTGTTCATCTTTTTTTTCTTCTGCATTTCAAAATCAGAGGAATAACGCCACTTTTAAGATTAGCTTAGCTTATTCAATGTCTTTAATTAATCAGAGCCTCTTCATTGTGAGTTGCTCTCTGATCATTTGGTTTCTGAACAGGAGAAAAATTGTTCAACAGTTCTGTGTTGTGCCCTGGTGAATTCTAATATTCTGTCTTTGTCACTCACGTATTTCAAGTGGAGTGTCGTGGAGGGTAAAACGACCACAGAACAATCTGTCCTAAGCAGGGGACTCCTCCCTGGTGGCAGGCAGCTAATGCTTAGCCAACATGCTCTAGCAAGAGCATATATATTATTAACAAGATACCATCTTACAGCTGCCTAGGTGCAAAAGGAGAGCTGAGCGTATGTGGAATCAGCTACAGTATCTTGTTCCAAGTCGGGGGAACTTGGTCTGCCTTCCTCTAGCTGACTTCAACTGAAATTCAGAATGTGCTTTTTCCATTAATAAGTTCTGGTTATTCCACATTAGATGCTCTCTCATTTTAAATTTTAATGAAGGCACTGATATTATGTGCCCCCTCCCCACCCCACTCCGCTAAGGATTACAAGTTTAAAAGTTCCTAGAGGAATCACAGCTTTAAGTTAAAAATGTTAGTATAGTATTAGCTGATAAGAAGTTCTCCTAGAGGCCTCAAAATAAATATATACTTTATTCTTTCAGTTTTTTTCCTCTTGACATTTTGATGTTATACAGTACGATACTGATTGAGTTCAATAAGGGTTAGTCTTCATTTATGTAAATATTTGGAGAGATAAAAATATGAAATGTTGATCTATTCCAGTAAATGAATGCAGTGTCCTTTCATTAATAAGTTGTTCTTTTAAACTAAATGTCAAAGCTGATGAGTAAAGTATTATTAATAAATAAATATTGGGATATTTTTAGATGGGCTTTTGAATTGCTAAAATATTTATGCAAAATCAATTAATTCTCAAACTTTTAAGCCTCTACTTGTTTCTCATGTTGTGTCTAGTGTCAAGGAAAGTGAAAGATGTTAAAAAGGACTGGTTCAATAACTAACAAGGTAACGGTAGCTTTTCTTTTAGGATGGGAGAGGAAGTGTAGCCCAGGCATCACAGGAATGGACGGTGTAAGCTGCTGGAGGGTGCAGGAAGAGCCTCGGCTAATGCTGTTTGGGAAAAGCCAGAGTCACCGTTGGCCTTCCAAGCCCTCAGTATTAGGCTCTCGTTCTGGAGGAGGCTCTACCACGCTCTGAAGTGTTGCAGGCAGGTGACTGCTCTCATTGCTTATTGAGAGGGAGGGCTGCGGAGCAGGCATCAGACCCCAGACAAGTACCTAGAGAAAAGCTCAGGGGAACAACCCCATCCTGCCTCACAAAGTCCACAACTACCTGTTACGGTTTAGCCCCAGCCAGAAACTAAGCACCACACAGCCACTCGCTCACATCTCTCCCCCTGCCCAAAAGGGATGGGGAGGAGAATCCAAAAGGAATGTAAAACTCAAGGTTGAGATAAGAACAGTTTAATAACTAAAACAGGAAAGAAATAAACCCCAAACAATAACAATTATAATGAAAAAGGATGGAGAAGGGGACAGAAATAAGATCCAAAGAGAAGGGAAAACAAGTGATACTCAACACAATTGCTCACCACCGGCTGACTGATGCCCAGGCGGTCCCCCAGCAGTGATCAGCTGGCTCTGGCGAGCTCCCCCCACTTTATATTCTCAGCATGATGTTCTATGACAAGGGTCCTCAGGGTTTTAACCAGGGGGCTGGGTTGAAGATTAAGTGGCAGGCAGTCATCTGCAGCTGCTTGGGTTCCCCCCCCAACCCCCGGTGGGGCGGTTCTGTAAATACCGGGGGGGCAGATTAAGGAGCCTGGGGGGCCGTATCCAGCCTGCAGGCCATAGTTTAAGGACCCCTGTTCTATGTTATGGAATATCCCTTTGGCTAGTCCACATCAGCTGTCCTGGCTGTGTCCCTTCCTCATTTCTTGTGCCACTCCAGCATTCTTGCTGGCGAGGCCTGAGAACCTGAAAAATCCTTGACTAAGTATAAACATGACCTAGCAATAATTGAAAACATCTGTTACAAATGTTATTCTCACACAAATCCAAAACACAGCACTGCACCAGCTACTAAGAAAATTCTCTCTACCCCTGCTGAAACCAGCACATCACCCAGGGAACAGGGAGACCCCACACATGCAGCATCTGATAGAAAGCTCATTACACCTCCCCATATATCCAGGAGGATGGAGAACATCAGATTTGGCTACAAGGAATCATGCAGGACTCTGTTTGGAAGAAATTGCCTTCTTCCTTCTGCAAGGAAGACACTTGCATGTTGGGAAGGGGCAGGACTGCTCCACAAAGAGGATAAACCAGGAGCTGAGGTAGCCCCACTAACAGCACATAGTCCCATAGTATGTGCATGGGACCAGGGTGCTGATAGCAACATGCCCACAAAAGACAAATCAGGGCCAGAGACCATCAGCCAAAAGCAGCAGGAAGAGACAGGGGTAGATGCTGGACTGGAAACACACTACCTGCAGCACCAGCCTGAGGTCCCCCGGGAGGCAGAGCAGAGGCAGGGCTAGAGGTAACACAGGCTATGGCTTACACCTGCACTCTGCCTGGAAAAACACACCACCGAGCTAGGACATGAAGACACAGCACCAAGCACACCTTCCGCTTATTACAGACCAAGACTAGAGGCCCAGGCTTGAACTTAAATAGCTTCCTAACCCCATGGGCAAGGTGTTTGAGAGGCCCCAGGTGAGGCTGATCAGGGCTGTTAAAGCCTTGGGATGCTGCTGTAGAGCAGATTTGAAAGCTTTTTTTTTTTGGCTCTTCCTTGTTCTATACCAGAATTTAGACATTTAATGAACATGGTTATGGTCACTTGCAGCAGACGAGAGGAAAAGCAGCAGGACTAGTTCTTTGAAGTCCAACTTGCACTGGAAAGACTGAGATATTAAAAAGCCAATGCCACAAGTTCAGCTGATGAGTACTCATGACTCCATCCAGCTAAGGAAAAATGAACGTGGCTGGAGATTAGATGGTCCTGGCCATAGCTGACACATTGCCGGACTCAGAGAAATGGGAAAGTCTACCATGTTAACTTCCAGTTGCCTCCACCTTAATTCCAACAACATCAGCCATGAGTGTGTTGGTGGAGCCTTTCCAACCTCATTGTGGAAGATGTTGGTGGGGTGGCTGATGAAACTGGTGCACAGCTCCTAGGTACGTTACTGCAAAGAGCTCTGAAATGGGCACAGCTCTCCTAGGACAATGGTCTCAGCCTTGGAGGTGCAAACACGAGGTACTTACTGCCATAATTAGGAAGTGAGCAGGCAGTGCCCACGTAGTAAGAAACACAGAAGTGAAATGGAGGAGGGTGAGGGAGACCTCAGACAACTGGGTAGAGGATCCTTATTTTATGTACTACCTAGAAAACAGTTGGTACTGAGGAAAGAAAGGGATCTGAAGACCAAAGAGAAGTGTGGTAGTTGAAGAGAAAGTTAAGGGGCCATTAAACAATAGATCTTAGAAGAATAGTTTATTTTCCTTTCTTTCCTAATCTTCAATTTACATCATTGCATTCTGAAAACAAATTACTTCCCTTTTTGGAAGAAATAAATTAAATGCGGTATAAAGTTTATTAAATTTAAACCACACAATTCAGGAAATGGAGAGGTTACTTATAACAGTATTAACTTGGGCTCACCCTGAAGAAAAGCTTCATTTATCAAAACGTGATATGAATACCCTTTCTGTCCAAAATTGGGTCACATCCCAAAATGTGAATCATTTGCATTGGCAGATTCCTGATTTATCTCAAATCTTACTTGGCAGATATATTTCACGTTCCCATCTCATGCTACAACAAAAAACATATCATATAAACAGGTTATCTAGAGAATAGTGATAGACAAGATTACACACATGGGAAATTTGTGTAGTTCTGTTTCTTGTCTTTGGTGACCCCTCCTGCCAAAACTTCACAAGGAAGGGAGTCTTATAAATTCATGACTTTTAGGCTTTAGCGGTTTCTCTAAGTAGGTGTGTAGGATGATTTGTATGCAAAAGGACAAAAATCAGTTCAAATCATGGCAGTTGACCTACTCAGCAGCATAAGTCATTGTTCTCCCTCTACACTGGCTCCTCACAAATATGGAGCCAAGTTAAAGGTTTCTGTCCTTTCCCTCAGGAATTGCATCAAGCCAGTGGGGGACTGTGCCTATACACTGAATTTACAAGCTCTCCCCAAAAACTAATACTTCATATGAGCAACCAAGTTGGCACCACAGAGGATTTCCCATGCTCATTGAGGAGGCAGCCCTTTCTCAGCGGCTAACCCATTGTGGAGCAAGTCTTCAGGAGTCTGTGGGATCAGTCTCTATGTTTAACCAGCACATTTTAGCCATATTTCTATTTCTTGGACATAGAACTTATTATCACAATGGCAAACGGAGAAAGGAAGGTGTTACTGTTACAGAAATACTGGCTAGTAAGTCCTCCAGAGCAAGGCTGGACCAAGCAGCCAGCCCTGGTGTTAACTGTTTTGTCTGGCCAGAACTAGCAGAGAAGTGGGCTCCGCCAGGAATCAGGAGCCCTCCTACCAACTCTTTTGACAGACACAAATACTTAACAAAAACATCCCCAGCCCACACAAACCAGCCACCCAGTAGCGTGGAGAATGAAGTTCCAGTTTCTGGTCTCATAAATTTGAGTGGAAAATTAAAACAAGATAGCACCAATGATTGATAACTGGGGAGCTGGTGTTCTGGTTATCGTGAGGACTACAGCTGAGTTTTAGCTGCAGCAAGCTCACAAATGAAATATTTTTTTGGCTGAAGCAAGTGTGTGTGCCTATGTCTAAGTGTTATTACTCAAAGGAAACAGTACATGTCATTAGCAAAGCAATTAATGTCACTGACAGCTGAGGAGCAAAAATCATGCCCTATTCTCTTTCCAGTAGTCTTTCCCCTGTAATATCTGATGATGATACAGCATTAGAAGTTGATGGGAGCATCATAGGTACCAAATACTGGAGTAATAGTATGATTATTAGATACAGCTGATGCTGTTCTAACATTATTAAATAGATTGCTTCCAACGTGTAATGCATGCTGCCAGAAAGTCATCCCCATGTAAACAAAACAAGAGGGATTCCTTCCTGTATGCATGGAAATTACCCAGACACTAGCTGATGATTCTGTATTTCAGATTGTGCCTCATTACTGTGCAGCAAATAAACACACATCCTGCCAAGTAAAAGATTTGAGGAAAAGAGGGGGGGGGGGGGAAGCATGCAGCGACATTTTGAAAAACATCTGTTTTTAAAAACCGAAAATATTTTTATCCTGGATATGTGACATCAACCTGGAAATGTACATAAAACCCTGAAAGTGCATTCTTTTTTCTCCATATCTAATTAATTCCAGAGAGGGCCAAGGAAGGGAATACTTAGCTTTTACTGCTTTCAATTTAGTCCAAGAAAGACAACTCAGAATTAGAAAATGTGAGGGAACTGCTATTCAAATAGGTGATGAACTGTAACCTTAAACGATACAAGACCTTAATGCCACTGCTATAGCATGATACCCTCTAAATTAAAAAATCTTTGCTCTGAAGAAACATCGATCCTTAAATCTTTTAAGAAAATTTGACAAAGCATAACACAGTCATGTTGTAAAGCTGATCTAAAAGTAAAATTTATCAGACATATGCCTCTCCTCTGACATTAAAGATTATACAAAAATAAATTTCCTGAGAAAGAGGATAATTAATAAATATAAGAGACTCTAAATATGGAGTAGAACAGAAAAATCTTAGCACTTCAACTTACAACTCAGAGAGCTGTATTTCTTCATACTTTCTAAATCTCTTTTAAAACTAGCGTAGCTGATACTCATTTTATCAGTTTAATCATTGACTTGTTGCTTAACCTGTCTTGTTACTTAGGTCTTTAAAAGTCAACAGGTAATAATATGAAATAAATAAAACCTTTGTCACTCATTCCTACATCAGGTTTTACGTAACTCTCCTAAATAAGAGTTGCATCAGAAACCTTTGAACAGCGTGCCAGTAAAAGGGACTGTATTGCAAAGAAGCTGATAAAGTCTTGTTTGGAATATTGTCAATTTATTCCAGGAATTTAACTGTAATTAACCAGATACTTTAGTTTTCTTGAATGTAATAAATCTCTGTTGTGTAAATATACTGCCTCTCATTTCTTCAAGTGGAAAAGCTTGATCTGCAATGGCCCAGATACAGCCCTTCTCTTTTTTGAGAGTGACAGTAGCTGTGGGCAGAGACGTGATGATTTCTGTAACAGGAATGACAGCCAGAAGCTGCTAAAATGAAATGAAACCTTGACTGCCTTTGTACCTGACCCTGGATTACTTCAAGGCAATAACTGAGGTGTGAAAAAGCAGTCTTCCTGTACCTGCCCTTGATCCCTCCACTTAATAGCACATATTTTAACGGTTAGCAGTCTACTTCCTAGTCCATAGTTTTGGAAATGATTTAAAAATTGGAGGGGGGGGAGCAGTTT
>JAVJGJ010000057.1:47473826-47517268 GCA_035590215.1 Microhierax caerulescens | reverse complement strand
AAAATTGGGGGGGGGGGAGCAGTTTTTGCCTTTAGATGGTGGATACCCACACACTTCCTGATGAAAAATTAGCTGCTCCCTAATGCAGCGTGGAGGGGAAAATAAAAGGAATTAAGACATCTGTGTGGAATTGCAGGGCTCTGATCTCATTGGGATCATGGAGTCATGGTGAGATAGCTCATAATACTGTTGGATGGATACCTTGGATGGATACAGGGGTTTTAGGCAGGACAGATTAGGCAAGGATGTCGGATTGTCCTGTACATGATGGAGCCTGAGTCATCTGAGAGTTTACAGATTAGGATTAGAGGCAGACCAATGAGGGCAATGTTGTTGTGAGTGTCTCCTACAGACTACCTGAAGAGGAAGAAGTAGATGAGACCTTCTTTGGACAACTGGAAGAAGTCTCATGTGTTCAGCCTGTGGTCCTCATAAGGGACTTTGACTACCCCAATACCCGCTAAAGGGTCAACACAAGCACGGACAAGCCATCCAGATAGTTTCTGGAGTACATCACTGATAACTGATAAGTGACTATAACTGATAACAAGTGACTGAGGAGCTGAAAAGAGGACATGCTCTGCTGGACCTGATTATTTCAAACAAGGAAGAAACTCTTGGGAGCGTGAAGGTCATGGGTAGCTTTGGCTGCAGTGACAATGGGACAGTGATGTTTAAGATCTGAAGGGGCAGAAATAAAGCAAAAAGCAGGATTATAACCCTGCAGCAAGACAGCATACTTTGGCCTGTAGAGGACTTGCTTGGAAGAATCTCATGGGATATGGCCCAGGAAAGAAGAGAGGTCCAGAAAGGCTGGTTAGCATTCAAAAATCACCTTCTCTAAACTAAAGAACAGTCCATCTTGAAAATCAGGAAATCAAGAAAAGTCATCAGGAGGCCCACATGTATGAACAAGGAGCTTCTGACTAAAATCAAACAGAAAAGAAGTGCACAAGTGGTGGAAGAAGCAGTGTCATGTGACTCAGGAGGAATGCAGAGCATGCAAAGCATGCAGGGATGGTGTTAACAAAGCCGAAACCCATTTGACATTACAGCTGGTGAGAGAGGTGAAGGGCAACAAGAAAGGCTTCTACAGGTGTATCAGCAGCAAAAGAAAAACTAGGGAGTTTGGGCTTGCTATGGAATGCATCAGGGGACCAGGAGACAAAGGACATATAGAAAGCCAGGGTGTTCAATGCTTTCTTTGCCTCACTCTTCACTGGTAAGACCAACCTCCAGGAATCCCAGGATCCTGACACCAGTGTGAAAGTCCAAGCAAGAAAGACCTACCTTCCATGGAGGAGAATCAACACCTAAACAGATAGGATGTGCACATGGAGGAGAATCAACACCTAAACAGATGGGATGTGCACAAGTCTATGGGTCCTGATGCGATGTACCAAGAGTGCTGAGGGAGCCACTGGCATCACTGTGAGGCCACTTTCAATTGCCTTTGAGGGGTCTTAATGACTGGGAGAGGTTCCTGATGACTGGGAAAAAATAAAACATCACTCCTATCTTTAAGAAGGAGGCAGTGAAGCTGACAGCCTTCTACTATGATAAGACTGGCTCAGTGAACAAGAGGAGAGCTTGACTTTAGCAAGACCTTCAGCATTGTCTCCCATAACTTCATTGACAAAATGATGAAGTACTTACTAGAGAAGCACACAGTGAGCTGGATTTAAAATTGGCTAAAATGTTGGTCTCAAAAGTTTGGGATCAGCAGTATGAAGCCCAGCTAAAGGCAGTAATCTGTGGTATAGCCCAGGGGTCAATACTGGGACCAGTAACCTGCATAATGGGGCAGAGCACACCCTCAACAGCTTTGCAGACAATACAAAACTGGGAGGAGTGGTTGGTACACCAGCTCATCACGCTGCCTTTCAGAGGAGCCTTGACAGGTAGAAGAAATGGCCTGACAGGAATCTCATGAACTTCAAGTCCTACATCTGGGACGGAATAACCCCATGCACCACTAGACACCGGTGGGCTGGAAAGAGAAGGACCTGGACATCCTGATAGACAACAAGTTGAACATGACCAGCAATCTGCCTTCACAGAAAAAAAGGGCCAACAGCCTCTTAGGCTGTATTAAGTAGAGCGTTGTAAATAAGTCAAGGGAAGGTGATCCCTCCCCCTTGCTCAACCTGGTGAGTCCCCATCTGGGATGCTGGGTCCAGTTCTGGGCTCCCCAGTGAAAATAGGACATGAACTTACTGGAGTGAGTCCAGCGAAGAGCCATGAAGATATTTAAGGGGTTGAAGCATCTGATAAGTGAGGAGAGGCTGAAAGAGCTGGGACTGTTCATCCTGGAGAAGGCTCAAGGGGGATCTCATCAATGTGTATGAATACCAAATGGCGGGAAGTAAAGACAATGGAGCCAGACTGTTTTCAGTGATACCCAGTGACAGCACAAGAGGAAGCACAAGAGGCATTAATTGAAATACATAAAAAAGCATCTAAATATACAAAAAATATTTTCCACTGTGACATTATTAGGCTGCCCAGAGAGGCTGTGGTGTGTCCACATTTGGAGGTATTAAAAACCCAGCTGGACACAGTCCTGGGAAACTGGCTGTAGCTGACCTTGCTTTGAGTGGGGTGGGAGCCAAGTTCAACTATTCTGTGATGCTTTAAGAAGTGATGTGTTGTGGTTAATCAGACTAACCTGGGCACCTTTCACCAAGCCACTAGCTATAGAAATCTCCCAAATACAGACAGCTCCCCAAAGAAAATGCAGCATAACTAAATAAATTAAAATATTAAGCCTACTAACCCTTTGGGGACCACACCAGCTGTGGAAACTGAAACTCTACACATTTGGCAGATTTTAGTCCCTCATCCTTAGATATTTCATAGTTTCTTGGAGGAAGCACTAATGAAAATATTACTGAAAGAGATGCTATGCTCCCTAGAAGGATTTTTACCAACCATTCCTGATGAGGAAATCTGCATCTGTGGTGGGTTGGGTTGGAGGGTTTGCTGACCTTCAGCTGTTGCAGCAATTTGATGGCTCAGGGAAACATCCTGTGATTGTTTTTCAAATATGTGCCTGTGTCCTCTAAAACCAATCCCAACCACTGATGCAAACCAGAGAACAATCTGTTAGCGAACTTCTGTATGCCTTTTTGAAGAGGCCGATTCTTTTGTTAAACTTCGAGGAAATCTTTCCTAGTAATTGGCAGGAGTCAGCACCAATCATCTCTGAAAGACATAAAATTGCCCAAGAACCGCTGCTAGACAATCCTCCTGCCTGAGCCATAGCTTGAAAGAGCCAGCAGGTTAGTGGGCTTTGGGCATGCCCTCACCCCGCCTTACGCCCGCTGCAATGTGTGTGGACCTTTTGTGTTAAAGTAGAAGAGCCGCCAGAGCCAGCTGAAGTTGGTATGTTAGTTAGAAGCTGAGCTTCTGCATAGCAGGGGTAAATTGTGTCGTCCCGCTCCACGTGTGGAGAGGGCTTGGTGCAGAGGGGTGGGTCAGCCAAAGGTACGGCTCGGGAGCACTGATGGAGGGATGGACTGGGAGCACTGCGAGGAATGGGCTCTGGGTGCAGCTTAGGAGACAGGAGCTAGCTGTGGGCTGCTGCTTGTTGTAAGTAGATAGAACAGCACAGGGTGCCAATCAGCAAGGGGCATTTTAAGCTGCTCTCAGCTTTTCCTGAAGTTGGAGTAGAGGTGGTCACTTGGAAATAGTAAAAGCGTGGATGAGAGATGCAGACAATTACTTGGAAACACCAGCTCCTTCTCGTGCTCTGACAGTTCCTGTAACCGATGCAGCCAACAAGGGTAGGGGACAGAGATCCCGGCTGCAGTTTCCCTCCCAGCTTTGTCAGTAACTTTGCTCTCCAGCTCTGTCCAAGTGTGACATTTCCCTTTGTGCTCTGGCAGAGCAGAGGGTGCAGGCCAGGCCAGTGTGGCCTTGACCTTTGGCCAGCCAGGGTAACACCTCAGCCACCTGCCACAGCACAGCTGCTCCAGCTGCTGCTGCAAGCAGGAACCTCAGCACAAAATGTCCATCGTTCTAGAAAAAAAAAAAAAAAGAAAAAAAAAAGAAAAAAAAAGAAAAAGAGCTTGCTACAAAGCAAATCCTTGCTATTATTGACTCTGTGTTGCCCTGGGGTCTTGTGTACCGTTCCATGAGTTAGCTAGGGTCAGAAGAAGCCACCCATGAAAACAAAAAAATACAGAGTAAAGATAAGGGTCCAGTGCAACTGTAGCCCTTTTCTGTACTATGCCCAAAGCACCGTAACAGGTAAACCCACAGCCAGCACAGAGCAATAGGAAATGGGAAGTGAACAGTGAAGGACAGAGGATACTGAATCTCCTTGCTGAGGGACAACATGCCCGCTGGGTTTAGTCCCAGCTGCCTCTGCCTGCCCCGTACAGCAGCATTATTCCACAACAGTAATGTTACACCCGTTCAGGTTGATTGTCCTTCACTTGTTTTAGTCCTTAACTTGAATGTCTTTCATGTCTAAATTCAAGTTGCACATTAGTACTACGATTTTCCCATGCCCACCATGAAGCAGCAGGGACCCATAAGCTGCTTCCACCCCCCCCTGCAGATTTCTACCAGCACAAACTGCAGAACTGATCACTGTCAGGAAACAGACTGGGTCTCTCAGGACATGCAGACATCTTACTTTTCATTACACACAGGGGAGTGGGCAGGGAACAAGCAGATGGGATCAAAGTCCCCTCCCTAAAACAAGAAAAAGTCCCCTTCTCCTTATCTTAATCATGGCATTAGCAAGTTTCTCTGACTAATTCCCTCGCTGTTCATCACAGCTACGCCCAGCAGAGAGACAACACCTGGCACGGTGTTTCTGGTGATGACTGCTAGCTCCTGAGAGCAGAGTTATCTTTATTGAGTACATTAAATATTTCCTGATTTACAAAAGTTGTCTGCTTGAGGCTGGTGCTCCAAAGATTTGCAAGACACCTCTGGGCAACCACAGCTCTGAGCCAACAGAGATTTCTTTTTCATGAGTTTGAGTGTTTTCTTAACACATATTTAACAAAACAGCCATGACCTGATCAAAGGAGCTCTAAGTTTGTGCAGGTAGAATTAACCCTAAAATAAGGAGCAAAGTAGATGCCAAAACTTTGTACAGCAAGAGTCTGAGTACCGACTTTATTGAGCAGATAAATATGGTTATACATAAACAAATGTAGTCTGTTGGCTGCTGTAATTAAGTGAGGGGAGGGAAACAAGTTAAATGGGTCAAGCTGTTGTTATGATCAAGACTTTAAATATCCAAATGGGGGATAAATATCCAAATGGGGGATATTCTCTTGAGGGAAAACCTGTTGGCTTTTATTATGTTATTATGTTATTTAAAAGACAGTTCAGCACAAAGAAGTACATTCTTACTACATTTCTTATGTAATTTCTTTCTTTACGTAAATTTGCATGCAGAAGAGCTCTAAAAATGATAAGCAGTATAAACACTAAAACAAAGAAGGTTGAAATAAAAAAGGGACAATTTTTCATGTCATACTAAACATTGTTATCAAATGAAGCTAAGAAATTACTGATATCAGTATGTGAGTAATTAAAAGCATCTTTGCAAAGAAGCCTGCCAGACTGTCTTCTGTATGTACATATAGAGCTGCGGTAGTGTTAGTGGTGTATCTTACTAGCAGTGTTATCTAATCCAACATACGCATTTGGATGACATAAGAATGAGGAGAATAAATCTCTCCATTTATTTATTCCTCATTTCGTGAGAGTTAAGCTTTGAAATCAAACCTGATTGAACTCCCTGAACCTTGGGATGATGCGGAATATCAGGTCCCAACATGCAGGTTTTTAACTCAAAAGTCTAGAGAACGCCAAATTCTGTTTCCAGGATTTGGAAGTTGATATCCACCCTCAGCACTGTCTGCATTGGCTCTTAGTGGCAACTTGCTTCCTGTTTTTCTCTTTTCCCCTTTCTGTTCTTTTAACCATGAGAAATATTCACTCGTCTCTTAAAATATGAATAATTAAATAGCACTCTAAAATTAAGGTCTTTAACAGAAAATAGGAAGAAAAATAAGATAAGAAATTTGGGGGTTACAACATTTTCCTCAAAATAATGACTAAACTTAAAGATCTCTGTAACTATCTGTAAACAGTAGTCAACTGGAAACATTCATATGAAGCCATGACACATTTTGCATGACTTCGAATTAATTTTTGCCTTGCTACCTTCAAATTAATTATGTTACACACATGAGACTCCTCCTGGCACTTTGTTAACATCTGGATGCTCTTGTTATATTTTTTACCCAAAAGTCTGTATATTCTTTTGGACTAAGAGATTATTTCCTTGGATAATTCACTCAGGTGAATTTTCATTGTTTCTGTCATTAATTTTTCCTTTCTTACTACAAGGAACATTTTGTTTAACTCTTGCATAAATATAAGAGGAGTATTAATACTGTTTAACTTCCGCTAGTAGTGCCTAGAAAACATCAGATGTCAAAGAAATAGAAGCTGCAGCTTGCTTTATTAAGAAAGATCAGTGGATAACAACACTGAACAACGTATACCTAGGACTTACTGTCCTACTTTTTCTCATCTCAGACTTAAATTAGTATTCTGTGGCCTATCTATTTTACCATTTCACAGTGTGGAGAGCTGACTCTTCCCAATATAAACCAAATGTTGTTTCCTTCAGTAATCAGAAAGCCATTTTCAAATCAAACTCTGAGTGTATGAGCACTGTCTTATATTTGAAAATATGCAAAAGTTATTTTGGGCATGGGCAGAGAAAAATACAGAAACATGCAATGAATGAAGGTTAATCAAGCCAATATTTCTCCTTAAAAAATACCATATGATATTATCTCGGTGATGAAAGTATCATTGTCCACTAACATTAGAACAGTGATTTCTTTGGAGTCAGGTTGGCATATGCCAGATGTTTGCCTGATAGTTTAAATGTTCCAAATTCTAACATATTTTAAGTCAGTTTTATCAGAAATGCCCTCAGTGACTGCACTTTCTTCAGATCCCACAAAAATAGGCTGTTGGAGCCAGCTGCAGATAGAGACATGCAGCAAAACTGGAGTTACAAAGCCAGTTTGTTCCCAGTAAGTTGGCTTTATTCTTGGTCATACATTATTGTGGAAGCCACTGTGTAAATCAAATTGTTTATTAAGTAACAAAAATTTCCAGGAAAGAAAACTAACTTCCAAACAGTGCTGATCTTTACACTTCATGCAATACACCTGAACAATTTAAACAGATGAAAAGGGAAGTGAGAAAGGCAGCCTAAACATTTGAATGCTATTGTCTGGATAAGCATCGTGGTCTGTACATGACTTCAACTGGCCAGAGATGATAATCTGCCTCTGGAAGCAGTTATATCTAGAAAAGAAAGAAAGTGCTTATTTAAATGCAAAAGGTTGTCCAAATGTTACTAAACCATTTCTTTCAGGGCATTAACTAATACTCAAATGTCCATTGAAGTCAAACTTGCACTGAACTAAATCAGCGCAGTCTGTTGGCGGATACAAAATGATCCTGCTAAACTGAGCTACTCACTGTGTAACATGTCACTTGTGGTAGCTGTGGTGCATATCTATAGCAGTAAGAAAGAGCAGCTACATTCACCAGAGAGGCAACTGAGCTCTCATGTGCCGGTTGGCCATTCCTGAACTTTTGGGATATCTGTAGTTGTAGATATCTTTGTTGTAACAACAACATTCACTCCCTTTGTGTTCCTCTTAGTGAGCCAGGAAAGCTACCTTTTATCATGAAATACCCATATCAGTGAAAAAATGATGCTACTTCTCAGAAAACTTTACTGTTTCTAGAATAGTCTAGTGTTTGTTCTTCTCTTTCCTCTCTGCCAGATTATACTTACACAGATTCTTATATTAAATCCTTCCATAATATGATTTTTCCTGTTAAGAGTTTCTGCAGTAACTACATGCACGCTAAGTGCTTGGAGAGGGAGAGGGAGTAGGAAGCTGTTTAATTTGTGCATATGCAAAGAAGTGGCCCTTTCTCTTTCGTAAGTTATGGTGGACATTGCAAAATAGTTTGACAGCAGCTGGTCTAGCTTTTGTGATAGACTAGTGAGAACATTTGACTCAAGCTTCTGCCACTTAAATCCCCAAATGTTGACTATGACCTGAAAGAAAGAAGATACTTTCTTATACCTGTTTTAAATGTCAGTAGTGAAAAAAGCAACTCTAGTCTAAACTAAAATTTAGAATTTTGAAAAAAAAATAATATTCTTTTCTGTCCTTACAGAATAAAGATATTATTTTTTTTAGGCTTATTAATAAACTGCATTGTGTCAAAGTAGGATTGAGCTGAACCATAACAATACCCCTACCATTAAATTATTTCCTGAGACCAATTAAAAAAGTCTTCACTGCAGTCAAATCAGCATCCATTCACCTCACTTTACTTCTGATCCGTATATAGTTGTAGATTGTATTTTGCTGGGCAGTAAAAGGAACAAGAGACATGGAAAGAGAATCAGCTAGCTTCCTGGTCTCCCTGTTTAATTATATTTGTAAAGAAGACAAATCATCCATGGATTCAAATGGATGTACGAGTGTAATTCCACTCATGGTATTCAATTGTAGTACTTCAACAAAATAGCAAAATGCATGTTAGTGGCTATGTATGGTACATGAGAACAATAATACCGAAACATCAAAAAGCACATCATAGGCTAGACAGGATAGCTTTCACTTGAATTTAATGAGGCAGTACTCATAACGAAAGACAAATTAAATCACAGCTTACTGAAATTCTCCATTCTGAAAAGAGTATTAATGCCACAATGAGTCTCTGGGTTGCAGCTAACTGAGATGATACAGCATGCTCCACTGGTTGATTCTAAAAATGGTAGAAGAAGGCTAAAGCCACTTTGTACTGTCAAACATAGACCAATGGCAAAAGAAAATTACTTTTAGACATAGGTACTCTGTTAACTCTCAAATGTTACAGTACTTCATTTGCAGCAACAGTGAGACTGACGCATTGAAAAGTTACAGATGCAGAACTAAAGACTTTACTCGTCTAAGCAAGCTTTTTGACCTAAATGAGGACTGTTGGGTTTGAGGCCAGGAACTCTATCAGTATAATACTAGAAAAATATATTTAAATTACTTCACAATGAATTGAGTGAGAAACCTAATCCAAATAGGACTAAGATTTCCTTTCATAAGGATTAATTACATTACATCACTAATGATGATTTTGTATTCAAAATTTTTTCATGCCAGCACAAAATCTATGGAGGAGGAGAAATCTTACAAGTATCCAGTTTATGACCTTATCCAGACTCCGTGGGCTATGCGTATAAAGCAGACTTCAAGCAATTTGAAGGAACTGTTGAAGCAATACTGTGCCATCATTGCTACATGTTCCTCTTCCTGCTGTGGAGTGACCATTAGTAATTAATTACAGCCTACTGTCATAAATCTGCTCTTCCCTCCACTCTGACCTTTTAGCATGAGCTTGTAGTTTGACATGGAACAAGCAGCTCAAATGCCAACCTACAGGAATCCTAAGAAGACATAGCAGGGCCTCTCAAAGCAGATTCTCACGCCACTGGAGCCCAGTAATTACACAAATCACAGTGGATCCAGCATCTGATATGACCTTGTCCTTTCTTTGTTCAGACAGGAAGATGAGGGTACTCCTTGCTCTTACAGTCAGTCCTACAGCTTGCACAAGGCAGGAACCTTCCATGGCTTGTCATTACCTAATGGGTGCAAAAATCCCTCCCAAGAGGATATGGTGGCTGAGCAAGGATTTAGTACCACTTCTCCAAGTCCTATCGTTGTTAGCCCTCTTCCACACCACTAGAAGGGAACTACCGCCCTTGTATCTAGCCACATGGCCAGATGTTACACAATTGAATAAGAGAATAAATATGGATACCTGATGATTTGGGGCAGCTAGGCAGGAGGGGTGGGGTGGGAGTAGCTGCTATACAAACCTTACAATTTCAAGTATTATGACAAATCTTGAGAATTTCCATTTTCATAATGGTAAGAAGTCTGTTCTTCCATGTCTTGAGTTACTTGCTTTTGCTTTCTCCATTCCCTTCTCTGTACTTCATTGTTTTGACTGGTAGCACCATACATCTTCTTTGGACTTAAAAAAGTTTCATTATTCATCTCTGTTTCCTCAGCTAGTTCATCCTGATAAATTATGCCACATTTCTCTTCACTGAGGTTTTCGGGGTCAGCCCATTCCTGCTTCTCCCCAGAAGCAAAGATAGCGTAGAATATCACTCCACTGTAATGCACCAGCGCTGCGATCAGAAAGACATTTTGCCATTCTTCACGGGTCTGAAAGAACGGTGCAGGTCTCATTAAGTTTGCAGTAAAAAGAAATATTACTGTCTGAATTAGACCACAAATTAGCACATATTGAACAATGACTGTGATCAGTGTTTGATTTCTGATGTTACAGATGGAACAATTTATGAGGGTCATTGTGAAGATTTTTTTTTTCTTTCATAACAATGGCTAATAAAATATAACATGGGAAATTTTTTTCCTCACAGTGAAGTTTCTGTCTTGCATGTGAAATATTCATGGAGCTGATAATTCAGAGATTTCTCTAACAGTTAAGCTAATCTTATTGCAAAACAGTGATTGGTTAGGAACCCTGTCAGGGATGCATTGTAGAGGAGTTTCCCCAAGTCCTATAAGCATTCCCCAGTAGTACAAAGATATTGCAGAGACTCAGCCTCAGGTAGTATAAAATAATGTCTGATTAGTTACTTATTAGATATTTAGATAAACAGGTAATTAGTTTATAATAGCCAAGAATCTGGCCACCGTGTTATTGTAAAAGTGAATGTTTAAGACAAACAACAGAAAACAGCTGCAGAGATCAATGATGAAATGGAGTTCCCAGGAAGCTTTGAAATGTCTTATCTACCTTTTGTGGCCTTACCTAATTCTTTTCCAAGAAAACACAGAGAAATGTTACCTTATGTTTTGTCATTGCCCCAACAATAAGTGGGCACACCATTCCTGACAGTGTCCCCACACCATTGGAGATGCCCATCAGAATGCTGGCGTAACGCGGGGCTATGTCCAAGTGGTTCACGTTGAATCCTACAACAAAAGAGAGACAACGGTCAACTATCCAGCTTTGTGCTACCAGAGCTTTCTAGAGGTGTTCTGACTGAAGAAGCCAAAAAAAGTAGGAAACCCCCTACTACATATATCAGAAAGAAGAGTAGTGTTTTCTTGGTGATGAAGATGGAAGATACATTGCAACTTTTTATTCTTTTTCAAAACTCCTTTGGGAAGCATGTTGTATAGAAAACATAGTTTGTTTTGGCCTTGCTTAAAGTTTGAAGTATCTGTGCTTCCCATTTTCTCATACTGAAACAATGCACTCTGCAAATACCTTTAATTAAAAAATTAATGCCTCATGTTAGTCAAATGTCTGATATATTTTTATTTATGTAGTAGTGTTTTTTAATACATATTTTCCAGTACTTTAAGTAGCAGTTTAACAACATGATAAAAAAACAGTAGGAAAAATAATTACCCTTACTATAGTGTCTCTTTTGGATACATATTTTATTAAGAAATAAAAACAAATAGTAAAAATCAGCTGAGATAATTTTCATGCTTTAGGTAATGAAAATTAGTCATAGGAGCTATGGATGATCACAAGAAAAGATGATGAATTCCAAGTGCATGGGATTAAATACAGTAAAAAGTTGACTATTGGGAAAATCCTGTGATAAAAATTGATTAATAGAAATGGTCTCCTATGCAATCACCTCGTAACTGAGTAGAAAAACTACTTCCCACCTGCACAATCCTAAAACAGCAAAAGACCAGTAGTTACTTTGCTGGTCAATTTTGTTCAATAGATCCATCTTCCTGGCAGACTGCTAGCTGCTGGCCTTCCATATTCACAGTAAAAGAGGTTTTTTTTAATAATGATGGTACTGGTGGAGGTACAAAAGTCAATCTGAGACTGGAGAGACCCATGGAAGTGTCACAAACAGCTGTTCTGGAGAAGGGCTGGTTACAGGACACAACAGGGAGAGGACTGAGCTAGAAAGCAGAAACGCGCAGCTAGGGCTGGGAGCGGGGTTGCAACTGGTAGCGTTTGAGCAACTATTCATTCCAGAGTAATTTTTTCTCTCTCTCTACTTTTAGGAATACTGTTTATGCAGAAGAAAAGGTGTTACTGTTTAAGAAGAAAAGGTGGCTGACACTGTAAAAGTATACTAGAAAGTAACAGCACAAAGCTGATGTAAACTAGACTCAATAAAGAACAGATTCTTTCAAAGCTTCATCTCTTACGTGCAACGTGTTTCATGGACACCGGAGTAAATTACTTCTGATATGGGAAGAAACAGGGAATACCCATAAGCAGCCACATTAAGAGCAAACAGAATAATAGAAGTGATGACAGACAGTAACAACAGTGAGGATAATGACATCACTTTTATCACTAATAGTAAAACCAAGAATAAGATCAATTCTTACCTGAAATGGCAAAGCCACTGAAGCCCACTGCTAACACCAGAAAGGAAATAGCCACACCTTTTGTATGAGAATAACCAACTATCAAAAGCAAGGTTGCTTCCATCCCAAAGCCTTCAAATGAAACACATGGCAACAAATTACATTTAAATTACTATTGGTCGTGGAGATACTAGTAAGGTCTAACATGAACAGCAACTAAAGATGAGACAAAATTCTTTTGTATATTATAGCTGGGTTTGAACATACATGGAAGATCTGTGGATTCACAGAGGTATTTGAATATTTATTGTTTGAGAAAATACTTTTTTCTCCTCGTTGCTGTGTAAACGACCCAAGCAATTGGTGAAGTTAACTCACTGAGCAGTACAGGGAAACAATGAGAAAGTGACTCTGCCAAGTCCTGAAAAATTCACAAACATGATAGGACAAGGAGAAAACCACTTCTTACCTTCAATTTCTCATGGTTGTATGATGTGAGATGCTCTCGGTAAATGGAACAAAAAAGCATTTTACATACAAGTGTGGCACCAACACAATAGGACATCCCTAAGCATCACAGGAAACTTCCAGTCTCTGCCATCACAGAAATTGACATTTCTAATATGTAACATCACAATCCTTCTGGGTTGTTTGGTTTTGGCTTGGTTTGGGGTTTTGGGTTTTTTTTTGAGTTTTGGGTTTTGGTTTGGGGTTTTTTATTGCTGTTTTTTTGAATGATACTGAAAATACAACCGGAAGATAAAATGAATTTGAGAATCCTTTGAGACGATGCATAGCCAAGCTGCATGGCATCTCTGACTGCAGGCATCTCTATTTCAGGCAGCCTATGCCATCCATAAATAATCTAAGCCAGGAACTGGCAATAGAGAACGACTCCACAGGCTATCTGGCTTGAAATTTTTTCCCTAATTTAGTATCATCCCTACAAGTAGATGTCATTGATTTTCCAGTTCAGTGACTGAACTGGAAACAATTTTTTCTGTGCTGAGTAAAAATGCCTCTGTCCATCCCTCACCCTTTTTTTCACTCAATCGCTCCAGCCTAAACTTGCCAGTGAGTTCTGCTGGAAGTAGCACACAGGAACATGGCCAACTATTGCAAGACTGTATCTGCTGGGAAAAGGTCTCTCCAGCACCACAGTACAGGGTTAACTTTGTCTGTACAAGTTTGCAGGATGAGGTCTATTTGATCATGCTACTCTTCTCAGACAGTCCCTTTTGCCCTTTCAATTATTAACTAGGCTTCTTTCCTCCTCCCTTTTTAAAAGCATGCTCATATGAGTGAGGATTTATACCATGAGGACATCTAACATCAGCTCTCCATTAAATCCTTCAGATTAACCAGCTGTAAATGCATTCTAGAGTAATTTGTCTCTTGTTACACTTAAACATGGACTAAACTATGATTTTTGCATCAGCTGCAGAACAGAATTGAAATATTGTATTTTCAGAATCCAGTAGTACCTCCACAATTCTTGACCTTCCTTACAGTGGTAGTGGTTAAAATATTCCTGCTCCGTAAGAAGTCCGCTAGCTGCCCTCCAATGGGTACGATGATAGTCATGACCATGTGAGGAACTGCCGACAAAAGGCCAACCTGCAATTAGACAAATGAGTGCTTACTGCTCATGTCCTCCCTCAGGATTTAGGGGGAAGGGAATAGGAACCATACCTTTCTTCACCCCTTTTTTACCCCCATCAGACATTTTTTTGATCCTGGATCCTTGTGTGGGGGAATTGCAGACAGGTCCAACAGGACCTGCAACCAAGACCTGGGTGTCCCATTTTTAAGGATTTCTGGGAGCTTGAGAGACTCTAGCATACTCTCGTCCAAGTAGTAGCAGCTCTTTTCCCAGGCCCTTCCAATAATGGCAGTATGTGAGCCAGGCCATAGCCAGAAGCTACCCACCTCAGCCCTGGTCCATCATCTCTGCTGGGGCTTGTGAGATGGGATTCAGCAGGATGCTGTACCTGGGAAGTGGAGCCTACAGGATGCTCCTTGGGGTGACAGGTGCTGTCCAGTCACAGTCCCTGACAGACAGGGTCAAAACCGGGGCTGTTTGCTCACTGCTGGGGTCAAACAGTGCCCTGTCCAAAGGGGCAGTCAGTAACTTGCCCCGCCAGGAAGACAGATCTGTGCGGAGCATCTCTTGGCTGCCCAGTACCTAAGGGCACCAATTAAATGTAAAGTGCCTGGGCACACACCTTCAGTTTTTTGGGGGCAGTTTCTTCCTTCCTTCCCTCTTTCTCTGTATATATATAATTAAAAAGGAAAAAGACAATTCTGTCTAAAATGTCTGGAGCTGATGCTCTGATGGAGTTTTCCCTCTCTCCAGTGACCAGCAAGGGAGCACAATAAAACTACTTTAATTTAGCTGGTTAGAGTAGGTGCCCAAGGATGGGTGATGGAAGGAATATCTTCCTTGTGGCCTAGGAGGAGCGGCCAGAGCACAAGTGAGAATCTCACCTTAGAAATATCATGCAATATCCCTGCTCTTCCATGGTTACACTGAAGAGTTGCATAGAAGACTGCTAATATTAACTACTATTGTAGACATCACAAACCCCTGTCTTATGTGTCCTGATATTAGAGTGCCCTATCTTGGTTTTCACCTGCTTTTATATTTTTTTGTTATCCATGTTCTTAAGAAGCTCATTTCTGAATAACAAATCTGTTCCTGTTACCTGCTACTGTGTAAAGGAAGGAAAAACCTGCACATTGCGAATGGGCCGAAGAACATATAGCATAAAACCTGACATTATGGTATAATTTTACAAACTATAAACATACATTTAAAGTCATGCATGTATTTTTATTTTTGTGGGATTAGAGCCTACAAATTGATGCTCATCTTCTTTACATTTTCATAGAATCACAGAATGGTTGAGGTTGGAAGGAGCCTCAGGAGGTCACCTTCTTCAATCAATGCTCAAGCACAATCACCTAGAGCAGGTTGCCTAGGACTGTGTGCAGACAGCTTCTGAATATCTCCAAGGATGGAGATTCCAGCTGCTTTCCAGCTGGGTGACTCCCAGCATATATTGGTGTATGGGCCAGCTCCTCCCCAGGTGTAGGACTTTGCACTTCCCCTTGTTTGACTTCATGAGGTTCCTGTCAGCCCATTTCTCCAGCTGGCTGAGGTCCCTCTGGAAGGCAGAAGAACCCTCTAGTGGATCAACCACTCCTCCCAGTTTTGTATCATCTGCAAACTTGCTGAGGGTATGCTCTGCCCCATCATCAAGGTAATTAATGACGATGCCAAACAGGAACAGACCCAGTATGACCCCTGGGGTACACCACTAGCTACTGGCCTCCAACCAGACTTCATGCCACTGATTACCACCCTCTGGGTCCAGCCATTCAAGCAGTTTTCAATCCGCCTCACTGTCTGCTCAACGAGTCCACACATCGACAGCTTCCCTGTGAGACCTGTAAGCACCTACCTTACCAAAGTCTAGATAGCAATATACACAGCTCTTCCCTTTATCTACCACGTCAGTCATTTCATCATAGAAGTTTATCAAATTAGTCAAGCATGACTTCCCCTCGGTGAATTTTCTGCCAAAAGGTTATACTTTTTGTGATAGCTCTGGTATTTATCCCAGGTATGGGAAAAGACTATTTTGCAGAGTTTTAGTGATCAGCATGTCATCTTCTAGAAGTTTTTCTTTGAAGCTGTAATTTAGTGAAAAGCTTATTACCTAGGATGTTCAACCTCCTTACACTGACAGTCAGTTTTACATTAGTTTTTAATTAGTGAGGTACACAGAGGTGCAACTCTAGGACTAATGAAAGGCAGTCCAGAATAAACAAATTGTTTTATCTTACTACCCCTCTTCTTCATCTCCACGCTGTACTTGGCTATTCAGAGTGTCATTGCTACCATGCCAGCATTGCAGAACCTGAGCACACTCGTGCTTCCAGACCACACAGGTAATGATGTTGTTTGTTATCAGTTTGCAGGATTACACTTGCTTGAAAATAATTTTCAATGTAACAAGTAGTTTTTTTAAAGGAATGTTGGGACAACTTCTCTGGAACAATTACTCTAAAGCTCATTCATGCTCTGAAGAGGGAATGTAACAATACTGACTTTAATGAAGTGGCAGTGGTCAGGAATATATATCTATACAAAATTTGACCCCTCATCAATGAAAAGTAATGAAAAAAAAGATGATAAAAATTACCTGGCAAATAAAGCTAAATGGCCAACACTAAACAAAATGTGCATTTCTGTTTACTTTGTGGTTTTCATGATATATGAGGTTTTTTAATTAACTCTTTCCCAAAACAACTTCTCAGTCATTTCCTTTTTCTAATAATTTGATGCTAGCAAGCTTTTATTTCTATCAGATCACCAGAAGTATGTCATCCCAGCTACCAGAAATAATCTACTGTAATGATTCCAGGAGGATCTGGGGTTCCTCAAGCACTCTGCATCTTGTAGGGTGAGGTCTGAAGGTCACTGCTTCATCTCAGACATTTACCTTGCTTATTGCAAATCCAAAGACTTCTTCAAAATAAGCAGGCTGACTTATAAGGAGCAAATAGAAGGTCCAGCTTCTGCAGAAGTTTGCCACAATGATTGCGTAGACTGGCATTGAAGTGAAAAATCTCTTCCAGGGAGTACTAAATTTCTAAGGAAAAAAACCCAAAAGTGAGTAGGCAGAGGCAGAATAAAGAATGAGACAGTCCACGGCACCCAATTTACACTGAAAATCACTTGCAATGCAAGTGAAAGATATCTCCTGGATGAGTAGCAAAAGACAGGTAGAGAAACTTCCTTAGAATCTGTAGGATTTTTAAGGTGACTACTATACTACTATTGTCCTGCTTACTGAAATTACACAAGGTCTTCTGGAATCCTGCTATTGGGATAACAGAATTAATAACAGAATCAAAAAAATCTAGAGAAAACCTTGTGTCATTCCCCACTTATTGGCATGATGAAGTTTGAGACATTTGATTGTGAAAAAAAAGATTATCCAAACTCAGAAACATGTGGTGGCACAGCAACAAGCAGCTACCTGCTTCAATCCAATCTATTTCATTTAGCAATAAAACTCTGTGGTAGAGGATTTAATTTCTATAACTTGCTTTGGGCATTTCCAGTTTCTATTTATGTTTCAGTACTCCATACAGCAGGATTACTTCAGAGCCCTGTTCACTTATAATGGAACTAAAATCATAAGCTGAAATATGTAACTATGGCAATATACATTGACATTCTCTTGTGTTTTTAAAAAATGGTCCTTGTGTTCTACAGACAACTGCCTGCCTGTGGTTTTGTGTGAACACATGATGGTGGTACTAGTGTCCTCTGCAGTAAAACTACTGTACAGCAAGGGAAAACCGTGACCTGGAACGAGTATGTGTGTCTTCAGCCAAGACCTGAGTGCCTTCAGCCATATTTCAGGAGCATGCCCAAAAGGAGAGTCTGGTACTTCACACTTTCAACAAGGCTGATACCCAAAACATGTAGAGGAAAGAGTCTGGAGTTATTTTGTTCCAGAATGTTCAAGAGCAAAAGCCAAGAAGAAGCAGTCTATCAAGAAACAGTTTTATTTTTCACCACTAGCCAAAATAAATTACCTAAGGGACTGGAGAGAAGCCTGGTGGGAAAATAGGCTTTAGCCTTAAGTTTCCAGGATCTTCCATAATTCTCTTAAAGAGAGGATGAGAAGTCTTAAAACAGGGAGCTGAGAGGCTGTGAGAATGAGCAGGGCAGAAACCTTGTCCTTAAGCTTTCAGAATTGCAATCATCCTTAGTAGGAGCTCAAAAGGCAGCTGGATAATTTAACACCTGCATCCAGTTTCTTATTTAGCTATTTCCATTAATATTTTTAGAAAAAAATATGATAGTTACTCAAGAGAGTAAGCAGGAGACCAGAGCATGTGGTTCCCTCTCTCTCCCCACTCCCTTCCCTGCACAGGTTAGTAAGGCCCCATAAGCCGAGAGCTGAAACATCACTACATGGTTTGCCTGTGGCTGAACTCATCCTGCCCAGCTGCGTGAGCCTGATCCTGCGATTTTCATAAAAGGAAAAGCCCCTAAACATCAACAGAAAATAATTCTGCTGCTCTTATGCAGCCAGTAGTATCCATCCAGTTATACGCTCGTTCTGTGAAAGTGCTCACAAATTATGATCAGAAAAGCCTTATTTACTTACACTTGCACTAGCTAGGCTGGCTCCTTCCCCGATACTTGTTTCTATATATATCCTTTCTTCACTGGTTATTGTTGGATGTGCAGCAGGGCTCTCATAGGCATGAAGCAGCCAGAACAAGTACCAAACAATCCCGAACATTCCTGCAGAGGCAGGAAAAGAACCTCGGTTTTAAAAGCCAATAAAGCCACGCTTCAGTATCTGCAGGCCTTGAAGTTTGTTTCAAGAACCAGTTAGACCAAATCTGCATAGAAAATATGCTCACGGAAGTAAGAAAATATGATAACTAACGCCGTGTAGTGTGTGCCTGCTCGCAAAGCATTTGAGCATTTTGTTACTTGTGTTACGAGATCTGCCTGAGGCAGAGAAAAGGCAGAAGGAAAGCTCTATGTAGGATCTGAGGAAGAAAAAAAGACCAGTCATAGCATGGTTGCAATCTGCATAAAAGGACTTTGCGATCAGATTGCAACGGCAAATCTTATGGTACGTCCTGTGTCTCCAGAGGAAACAGAGAAACCCCTTCTTAACTGGGTTACCGATGCACAAGGCTATGTCTGAGCGCCCTGTGCCCCGTACCGTGAGAGGGAAGCACGAGGCGCCACAGATCAGCCACGAGGCCATACTTTGTAAAAGTGGCCCTGCTTTACCGAGGGCGGGCAGCATGGGACAGATTTCTCAGGGCAGAAGGTTTCCGAGGCACGTGGCTCCTCACCGGCAGTGTGTGCTGTAGCACTCCGTGTCAGTGCGCACTCCTGGACACCTACCCCAAGAGTGTTTGTGCTACAGAGCCACCATGGGAACTGCATCCAGCCCTGTCCCTGGGTGACTATGAGCCGTAGCCTGGTCATTACAATTTTAAAACATTTTATAACCGAGGATTACAAAATAAAAGCTCTCAGAAGCTGCAATAAGTAGAGAATAAATTGGAATACCTATCTGCAACCTCTTCATCCACCAAAGCAACTTTGATCCATACTTGTCATACAGGTTTAACAAAACAACTGGCGGTACCAGTCTAGTCATAGAGATCCTTCATGCTAAGCAACTCACCATAAATATAAAAGACTGATGACCATCCTATATACTGTACCAGCACACCTGCCAGTGGCATGGCGACCACCGCACCTGCATAAGACCCTGAGGAGAAAAAGGATTAATAAAACATGTCATCAGCTATGATAGGCACAGCCAGCTTGCAGTGCAGACAATCCAGACAGGTACTCATGGGGGCAGAACTGGAGGGACATATCTGGCTGATTGGCACCATGATTTCTTCTGAACATGGGGCATGGGATGGAAGCTCTAAAATTGTGCTTGGGATGTGTAAAGACTGGCCCTTGCAGGTGTGGGATCACCAGTCTCATTTTGCAGTTAGAAAGGATGTGCCCTGTAGGCAAATGAGATTTTCAAATCCAAGACTGATGGCAAACTACCACGCAGGCATAAGCTGTTATGTATGCATAATTATATATATATATATATATATAATTATAATATATATTTTTTATATATATATAAATAATCCCATCTAACCCTGTGGCGTATGAGGTGTACTCTGGAGAAGCTAATGGCCCAAGTCTCAGAATCCTTCTTGGTGTCCAGAAATCTTGATGACTAAATATGTGCTGGGAGGCTCTTGTCATGGCTCTCGCCCCATGACCCCACGAGTGCTAGTAGTGGAGGGGGTGTTCAGAGCAACCCCGAGTCTGTTTAACCGTGTTTATTTAGTTCATATCAGTGGCATGAACAAACAGCTGGAATAAATAGACAAAAGTTGACAGGGAAAAAAAGGATAAAAAAGTGGTCTGTGCCAAGGTTTCTGATTGGGAAATACATAATGCTGGTGAAACACACTTCCAAGTGACTTGTAGAAAGAGATGAGTATTTAAGTGCTTGGAAAGGAATTTCCATGAAGACCTTAGGGAGGATCCTTACAATCCAGACATTTGGTTTCAGAGCGGTGCCAGTGGCTTCATGTGTGAGAAGTGTTGCTTTAAATTATTTTAGGAAATGAGATACTTGTGTTTTTGAGAGTAGTACATACTTTGTTAATGCTCTACTCCTTAGCAAATACTTCTCTGCAATGTTTCACAGTGACCCGTCTCCCTCATCTCTGTAATTCAGGCAAAAATATAGTCAAGAAGCCAAGAACCTGGTCAACATGGGGTTTCCCAATTCTTCCATTGTTCCTGTGCACCTTTCGAGTACAAGAATCAGCTACCTGTAGCCACTAAAATGGGTGCTGAGCAGCTGCAGGATGGAACCTTCTTTACCCAGTGCTGGGATTTCAAGGAGAGAGCACCGAGGGTGGAAAGGTTTCTTTTTTGGTCTGTTGTTCTGAAGAAAATGGAAACATCTAAATAATCAATAAATGCTGGAGTCATCTGTATTAAAAATAAATTCCCTATAATATGCAGACCTGTTTTTTTTTCTTTTGTTCCACTCCTCCTTTTAACCTTCCTCTTGTATTTTAGTGCTGTATTTCCCCTTTCAGTTCTACTGCTGATGGACAGAAGGTTTTTTCCTGTCACTTTTACATTTGCAATCGCATATTTTCTCTTACAGGTATTCATCTTCAGCTGGCTTTACCCCACTACCTGTATTTATTTTCATTGTTTTCTCTTCCACCTGTCCCAACTGCTTATTCTTCAAAGTCCTGATATTTTTGGTTTTTCTTCAGTACTGTTAGACATCCACTTACTGTTCCAGTTTCCCAGGTACAAATGGGAAGGAATACACCAAATACAGACAGTGAAGGTGTCCTAGCAGATGGGAAATAACAGAGTGAAGTAACAAGCAGTGGCTTTCTCTTCACTCCCAACACAGTGCATTTGAAATTCCAACAGAACCATTACTGCCCTGTACTCTGTGTATCTGGACTTTTTAGGGTAAAACAGTAGAGGGAGTACGTTTGGATTATGCCTTACCTTCCTTACATTTAGCCATCTACCCAAATCCAGCCTGGAAATGGTAAGGAAATACTAGCATTCACTGTTTCCCCTGGAATTAACAGGTAATTAAAGATTGCAGGGTTATCAAAAGAGGATGAAGACATCAAGTAGGAAAGTATATTAAGAGAGGACAGCTCAAACTAGACCTGGGAAAGTGACAGCCAAGTGTGACACTCACACTGTCTTTTCTGGCAAGAAACTGTGGTAATACAGTGACCTATGGCAAAAACTGTTACCTGGATGATTGAATTAAAAGCAGAAAAACTTCTTTTTTTTTTTTTTTCTTTTTTTTCTTTTTCCCTTTTCATTAGTGTGGCTGTAAGTAAAAAGAAGATATCTTCCTTCAAGAATGAAGTGTAAAACCTCAGTATTTTCCCTGCTCCCTGCTTCATAACAAGGTTTAAGTCTCTTGCTAGAGGCTAGAAATATTACAAAGGGAATGAGAGAGTTCGATTTCTCCCATCTTTCTACTGGGTTCCTCTGCCCAAAATCTTCTGAAATTTCCCACAAGCCATCTTCCAGAAGGCCAGCTGTCAGCATTGGAAAAGGGACCCAGAGAAGGGAGCAAAGTACAAGCCTGATCGTAATTCAAAACAGAGTGAAGCAGAACAGCTAGTGGCAAGAAGTTATATCACCTCCACTGCAGTATGTTAAGCAGCCAGGCTAAAGCCCTCAGGTCCTTTGAAAAGAATGTTTTTAGATGGATGCTTGTTTAGAAGGGTCAATTCAACATGTATAATAAATGGAATCTCTAAAGACGGAGCACATGAAAAAAAAAATAGTTTCTCTCTTGTGACTCCTCTAGAACCATTTTAGTTTACTATGAAAGTAATTCTGAGGGTTGGCTTTATATGACAAAATGGTGAAATATTAAACAAAAAGACCCTCAAGTTCCTGAGCTCAGACTACAAGCCAAATGCAGGGAAGGGCAGAGAGTGTGCACTTCCTTTTTAAATAGTGAAAATAATAAAATACGTCTAATAGGAATATGTACTTACATAAACCATACAGGCCTATCAACTTACCACAGAACGATGTGGTGGCCAGTCTGCTTCTCTCCAATGGAGGAGCCCACTTACTCCACATCCCATGGCAGGCTGGGTAGGTGACACCCTGGCAGACATTTCATACATCGTATGATTTGCTTTCACTGCATTCCTACTTCAAGCAATTGCTGACACTTGTCCAACCTGTCCTAGCAGTTTATCACCATAGAATGGTGTAGGAAGGGTTAGGTAAACCTGGAAGGGCTTTGTTGTTTGGGTATGAAGATGTTAAACTAATTTGGATAATTACTTAAATGATAATGTGTTCTGAGGTTAAAATGTTGTTTAGTACATGCAGTGGATGACACAAGTAAACTAAAATAGCTCAAACTGCAACACCAGAAACCTAAACTTTTTATTTTCTTTTAAGTTAATTTAAAAACGATTTTAAAATTGTCATCTACAAATGAGTAACAAGTAAAACTTTATAGATTGATCAGAAAACCTGACCAAAAGATCTTATGACTTTTCAGAATGAAATCTCCAAAAACAAACGATGCATGAAAGGACCAGTATGGTGAGTGCTCCTACCTCCACCAGACCTTGCAGAATCCTTACAAACATCACACAGCCATAATGCACTCTTGCTGCAGAAGGGATGAACATGTTTAGTGTAGACGTTAGAAAGATAGCTGCTCCAAATACCCTATGGAAAAAAGTAACACAAAAGGGAGTATAATTATTGTCTACTTTTCTGAAGCAATGCTGTTCTCAGGTGCAGTTGCAGAAATAATCTCACCTACCACTTTCCCACCAACCCAAATACTTGTAAAGTCCTCTTATTGGCAAAAGGGGATAAATCCCCATATGGTCAACACATTTTTTTCTCTGAGTGGAATAAAAGTTTTATGCATACTTAAACAAAGATGCTGAATTTTTTTTTTTTTTTTTTTTTTGTATCAGAGGAATAACTATGGGTGTTGGTACTGGAGGCTAAGCTGTTTACACGAGTCCTGACCTGAGAGAAGCATTCCTATCTCAGGGAAGAATTTAAATTCTGTTATATCAATAGGGTTTAACTTAAGTTAGGTAAAGTCTGGTTTAAATGCTTCTCTGAACATAGGAATGTGCTGGTTAATTCCACTTGCTGCTGCTATAACATGTGAGAGGGTTGCTTAAGAGTGACTCCTTTCCATCACTTCTCTAAATAACAACTACATGTCCTTTGTGACTATGGCATAGAAGAGGCATATCTACAAGACAACCTCTGTGAAAAACATGATATAAGCATTTTGTTATTCTGCTTTGGAAGAGCGCTTGCTCGGCTGGGCATAAGTCAGTCAAGGCTGTACATGTACTTGGGGCCCAGTGCCTTTGGAAAATCATTCATAGCCTCCCAAATGTTAGCACCCATTAGAGAAACAGGCAGCAGAAACCTCTGTGTAGTGGTAACAGATCCAAGCAGCATCCTTGAAATTCCAGGCCACTCAGAGGCCCTGGGGTACCACTCAAAGCCACATCTACCTCACTCACTGCAGTCTGCAGCAGCTTTTCCCAGCACAGACATGGGCTTTCCTATGTTTAACTGAAGAGTGGTGCACACGTACCACCCTGTATCAGTAAGAAACAACAGTGATGCTAGACCTGAAAGACAACTGGATTGACAGGGCAGTCATTTTGGTATGGCACACACTGCTATTTTGCCAGGCACTGATGCTGCAGCACAAAGGAAAAGCATCCCTGGATGCCCAGCTTTTGAAAGGACATCTGGAGAGCTCTTTTTAAAACTGAGGCTGCTGCACCATAAAAAAAAACACCACTGGAAACCAAGAAAGAGACTGGGACCAACCAGCTGCACCAATCATTGAAATTACTACCATTAATAGGAATGAGCTGTACTTGATTGATTAGATTTCACATTATCTTCACATCTGGCTGACTGAAGCCTTAGGTTTCCTTTCTGTGCAACAAATGGGACTCAACAGTTGCATCACACACTCTGAATATCAGGAGTTCATTACTCCAGCCACTACCGAAGCTGATATACATGAGGATCCCCTCTGAGATCCTGTTACAGCACTGAAAGTATCAGGGCTGGCAGTAGGAGCTCTGCACAACTGCCAAGCACCATTTAAATTGAATGGATTACTACTAATCCTCAGTAGTTTACTGTCTTCTTTGTGTTGTCTGCAGTTCAAAGCAAGCACATCTGGCTGCCTGCAGACTGCCTTTGTGTGGGAGATCTGTCATTCTGCAGATAGAAAGCTGCAGCAACTGGTGGCCCTGGGGACAACAGCAGGTAGGATATGGGAGGTCAGCCCAAAACCACCCTCAAAGGTGATGCCCTGAGAATAAAGCGCCCTGTTTTGTTCAAGGCCCTCAGCTCCTAGCTACACTGATGTTAGCTAGCAGCATGCTGCTGTTTGTGGACTATAATTCATGTTCCTTTTCCAAACTACTCAAATTCAGTGACGTTTAATAAGATTTGATTGTGCATGTGGCATTTCAGAAGGACACTTTAAGCTTTGTTCTCATATCTGAATATTATTATACAGATATTTGAACAGAAATCATACGATTTGGACAACAGCAGTATTTCCCTCTGCCAAAGCCATACACAGATGTTATTATGCATAGCTGTTTATCATTCTCCACTTCAAAATATTTAGAAACTTTTAAAACCTTTTGTTGTCATTCTTTTCTTCCTTTTTTTTTTTTTCTTAAATAAGGGTTTCAATTGCTTACATTTCAGTCTGTTTTTGAAAACTTATTCATAAGAAATATATGTCCCTTCATTTTTTTTAATCTGGTTTTATTATTCAAAGTAGGATTAATGGAACTACTATAACACAAAGAATCTACAGTCAGAGAAAAACATCATTTTATCTAAATTCTCTACACTTATTGACAAAAACAACAGTCGATGCCTAGACAGCTCATAATCTGAATGACAAGAAAGCACTCAACAGATGAACACAAAAGCAAAGAGGCTGGGTTGACTGGCAGAAAGAAGAGACAAAGAAACAGATTTGTACAGAAAGCAGTCTGAAACTCCGAACTAGAACAAAGCCTGTGGTCATATCTTGACATTTAGGAGGCAGCTTTCACAGCCAAGTAAACATTTAACTGAGAAATAAGTTTTACTTAGCTCTCCGTTATGATCAGTGAAGAAAAGAGTTTTGCACCTTGCTTCCTTGGCCCCTAACAGGAATATCAGGTCTGTTACCGTAATGCTATTGAGTCTCAGGGAACTACAATAAATTATGTAAATTAATAAGCACATGAAAGAATAAACCATAAGAAAAAGAACATGTTTAATTCTTCAAAAGCTAATTCTGAAGACTGTGTTTCCAATCTCTGCTACTTCATTTAGTGTCAACTTTTAATATGCCTAGGTTGTAAATGCATCATTTATACTGAGTTAGAACCAGTGTCACTCTTCTGCTGCCATTTAGAGGTTGAGTAGCATTTCCACAAAGAGGCAGCATCCTTCCAGCAGTTCACTGCCATTTATCCCAAAGAAGTTGGTCTCTACCATAACTAAAAATATCCCAGTTCTTTACAATTCACTCACATTTTCTTCTCTCCTCACTGTCGTGATCCCCAACCAGATGTCACTCTGGAACCAAAACAGACTTCTTCAGCAACAGACTTCTCTGCCAAGCAGGGTGCTGTTACTGAAAACTGGTATCAGGAGGTGCCTTATGTGTCCTTGTCACCACCAAACAATAATGAAATTACATTTAGATGCATGCTTGAGGATAAGCAGCAAGGTAAAGGGATAGTGTCACTAAATGGTTTGTGGACTTGGTAGAATGCAGACCTACACAAAATTGGACAAATGCATAAAGTAAATCACATGGTGTTAAATGGTTTTGGTGCAAAACCATAAAGCACTTCACATTTTCAGCTGTTCTGATATCTTTTTGAATCCCACATTATTACAGATTTTTTTTTTTTGCATTAGAGAAGTGCCTGCAGTGGAGCTGTCCACGTATGTTCAAGGTTGCAGAGTGCTGAGCAGGATTTAAAGGGGTGACAAAAGAGTCTGTACCTAAATCTGTAATGTCAGTAACAGGATGGAATAATATGTGTCATTGCCAAAGTGCAGCTGCGAGAAAAGAAAGCATTTGCCTTTGTAGGGGCAGTGAGTGGGTTCACAGACTGGCCCCAGATTTGCTCGTTTCTTGCCCTGTGTCTTAGCCAGTAACCCCTCTGGAACAGGAACTTGGCACCACTGGTGAATCTTCCCAAGCTGAAATTGGTTGGGTAAACAAGGAATATAGGGAATACCTGGAGTTAGCCAGACCTGTGAATCCTATTAATGCAAACAGAAATTCCTTTTGAGCTCAGCTTTTGGGATATTGTTGTTACTAAGACAATTCAACTCCGAAACTGAGTTCTGATAGTCAAATCCATAATGTGACGTGGTAGTATGGCATTAGATTGAGCCTGAAACAATCATGGGGACAGAAATGCAGCTTTCTGTGCATATGCACAACACATACCTAAGGAAGTACACCGCTGACAGATTACTTTGAGTTACAGGGTAAACATGGTTGATTTTACTGTTTGTAAGAAATTAAGGAAACAAAAGCCAAACTAATAATATGCTGAATCATTCAGCCAACAGCTTGCACATCTGTGTTTTGAGGTCCTTCTGCTACAGAAGCTGGTGGCAAGACTAGAAAGGCTGGGGAAATGATTAAGCTTAGCTAATTTGTTTAGTTTACTTGGCAGTTGGAAAAATACTCTGCTTAGGCACTTTTGTGAGATGCAGGAATTAATAATTGAGGATGCTAGTAGTGTGGAAGAAGCAGTGCAAACTGAACTCCGAGTAACTTTTGGTTACAGACAGAGGGGATTTTGGACTAAGCTTCTGGGCAATTCTATGGGATCAATCTGTCCTGGAGTAACTTCCAGAAGGGCATACTGGTGGGAAGAACACCCAGGCAGTCTTGTAACCCCTATAGCAATTTGCAGAATGCAGAGAGCAAAGTACATTGATTTGGGGCAAAAAAATATATAACTGGTCTTAAAGACCTTTCCCAATTCTGAAAGTGTTCCTAGGTAAGTCACACCTTGTTTGCAGAGAATGAAATGAGTACCAACCATACTTTTTATCTGAAGATCCCAAATGCCCTTAACATGGATGTCTCATGAGCTCATTCGCAACCAGCTCTCTTCAGACAAACTTCCTCTCTTTTATAGTCATGTTCCAAGTTTTGAAGACTTTTTGATGTAAAGTCTAACACCAAAGTTACCTTTTGGCAAAATTAGCTACTTTTCTTATTCTTGCTTTCAAAAGCAGTTAAATTTAAACAAATCAGCCCACAAACACAATGAGCACAGCAGAATTTGTATAAATGCTCAGAGTTCACCAAACAGAGATCACGAAGCTCTATTAGAAGTTCTAGGCAATCTGTATTACAGTCAATACTGAATTCAGCTATGGAAAGGATATCTGTGTGCATGAGGATGGATTTGTGTCTTCAGAACACAAATAGTTCTGGCATTACCACATGCCCAGCTTCAGTCCACAGGGAATTTTTAAAGGAGAAAGGTCAAATTCTGTTGCAAAATTATTGTTTGGTATTGAGCTAAAAAGCACTAAGGGAACTTCTGAAATGCAAACGCTACAGTCCCTTTCTGCAGAATTAGGCATGGTTTCCTAACACTCTCCAGAAAGCATTATTGTTTAGAGAAGAAATGTGGAGATATTTGAGATGAACAAGCTAAATTTCAAGAATCAGCAATTGACCCATAACGAAAATCTAGTCCCATTGTTGGTTACAGACATAAATACTGCACATTGAGTTTCAGTTTTGTATTCCTGAAACACATTAATTCACTATTTTGGTAATCATTTAAACAGCGTAAAACAGTCATCAGGCTGTAAAGCTTAATTCTTTTGATTAATGTTTTCTTACCTGTTAGCAGCCAATTTGTTTGAGATGAACCCTCCTGGAATTTGTGTCACAATGTAACCCCAGAAAAAAGAGCCATGAATGAGTCCCACCGTCTCTGGATCCCAGTTGAATTGGGCTTTCTGTAAAGGAAACAGAAAAAAATGCTGGAAGATGAAGCACTCATTGTAAGACAATCGCTGTTATCGCTGTTTGGAAGTCACACAGAAGTCACCCCATCCTCCAAATTAAGGCAGCCTCTTCATATTGGCTGGTTGGTGTTCCTGAGCTTGAAATCCCCCAGATAAGACAAAAAGATGTCAGATTCTCATGTGAGATTATTGCTTTTGCTCTTAGCTCTCTGTCGGATGGATGGGGGGAAAGGTTTCAGCCAGAAGGCAGCTAACACTGGACCTTCAAGTTTGCCGGTTTGTCACTGCTTCCCCAAGGGCTGCTTAGTCCTGAAACCTTTGTTTCCAAGCCTGCTCGTTGTTATAACAGTGACCTGATGCTTTTCAATAGACATATCCATTTTCCTAAGGTTATCAAGGTCCTTTGGGTTGATCAGCTTCCTGGTCAGGCTTATCCATAGTTTTTGTTAGGGCCAAACACTGACCATCCACCATCTGCATTAAGTGGCACGGGGGCAGAAAAGGGGGGAGCAGGGAAGTGTCAAGGAGGGCTAACAGCTGAAGACAAAGCAATCAAGAAATAAAACTAGGTAGCACTAGCTAGCTGAGTAGTTTATCTTTTATTAAAAGTGATGCCAGTTGTAGGGCTGGATTTCGATACAGAAGGACAGTCACAGGCTGGTCATAGATAGTTCCTACCCAAAAATGTCTGCAGCCAAGAGAAATGCGTTCACCATATACCTCATCCTTGGATACCAAGCAGTTTCAGTCTTCTCAAGGCTTGTCCTGAACAATTCCTGTTCCCCAATGACCCTGTTTGACATACCTTGTTCAGAAGGATAGCAAAGCCCAGGGCAAAACACAGAGGAAGTGGAGAAAAGAAAGGTGGATCCAGGGTGCCCCTCCTGCCCTCCATTCTGGGAGGTCAGACAGCACCACGCTTGTATAAACTTGTATATAAATCTGTATAAAATTGTATAAACCACTGTTGTAAGGTCAGCGACACCTTACTCTCCTTGAACCCTCAGTTTAGACGAACTGCTTTGGAGCAAAGAGAAGGCACAATATTTTGCCTCATTATGATTTTTATGCAATCACACAGCAGGGAAAGGTGGCTAAGCATCATGTGAGGAAGCAGCACAGATATCTTTTAGATTCTGAATTAAAACTATCACTAATACACTACAGAAAAATGAAAACTAGAATGATAAACCTTAACATCTCTCTTTTCTGTATCACTTTCTGTGTGCAAAAAGAACCAGTTTTCCCCAGGAGGTTCCTCCCCCTCCCAGCCAAACAAGCAAACTAAAAACCAGCTCATCATTTGACCTGCAGGGAGAAAGACAGCGTTAATTAGCCAGACATTTACATCAATATACATTCTGACAAGAGACCCACTTACCTGAGCTGAGTTACATTGCTTATTTAAATACTTAATATTCTACTAGTGATTTCCAGCTTAGTTTCTAGGTACTGTTAATTTCTGAAGGCAGAAACATCATGAGACATGGAAAAAGTTCCTGTATCAGGAGATGCTCATACCGTAACAGAATAATTTGAGATTCATGAGAGGAATTTGTCCAATTTTTCTCAAACTACCTCTTCTGAGCTTCCCAGCCTATGCAGGCACGTCCTTTCTCTTGCTCCAGGGGGGAGTATAGAACCAGGAAGTCCAAGCAGGACCACAGGGAGCAGGAATTAGATTAAATAAATACAGATTCAGCAGCAAGTCTAAGCAGCAGGAGCTGGTCAGAGAGACTGCAGATGAAGAACAATTAGAATCATAGAACTGTAGAACACCAGGTTGGAAGGGACCTCCAAGGATCATGTGGCCCAAACCTTCTGGCAAAAGCATGGTCTAAACAAGATGGCCCAGCACCCTGTCCAGCTGAATCTTAAGTGTCCAATGTTGGGGTATCCATTGCTCCCTGGGGAGATTATTCCAATGGTTGGTTGTTCTCATTGTGAAAATTTTTCCTCTTGTGTCCAATCAGTATCTCCCCAGGAGTAACTCATAACCATTACCCCTAGCCTTTTCCATGTGACTTCTTGTAAAAGGGGAGTCTCCATCTTCTTTGTAGCCACCCTTTAAATACTGGAACATGGTGATAAGGTCTCCCCTAAGCCTTCTTTTCTCAAGGCTGAACAAACCCAGTTGTCTTAGCCTTTCCTCATATGGCAGACTTCCCATCCTTTGATCACCTTTGTGCCCTTTCTCTGGACCCTCTCCAGCCTGTTCACATCATTTTTGTACAGCAGGGACCAAAACTGAACGCAGTGTTCCAGGTGTGGCCTGACAAGCACTGAGGGGAGCAGCATGCTGACTGCCTCTGTCGATGATGATGCAGCCCAGCATCCTGTTAGCTTTACCATAGCAGAACACTGATCACTCATTGTAGTCCACCAGGACCCCCAGGTCCCTTTTCACAGAACTGCTGCCCACTAGGAAACTCCTCATTCACTTTGGTAAATCTTTCTGGGGTTTATTGAGTCTGATTAGAAACACTCTGCTTGATAGTTAGGAAGGCAAGAGAAAAACACTGAAGGACTGGCCATGGCATAATGTGGAAAGGGAAAGAAGATTTATTTAATCCAGAATCATAAGCCTCGCCTCTGGTCTTTGCAGATCAATAGCTCCTATGACCATGAGTCATGCAGGCAGGCGTACTTTTAACTTTGGAAATTTGCTATAGACACTTTCTGCACTTCTCTGTACTAAAAGTTAAAATATCTGGGAGAAAAGCTGACAAATAATTGCACAGCTTTTTGTTCATCTCTAGAAACATGACAGAAGACAGAAGTATCTGCCTCTTTGGGAGATGTGTTTTGTTTTAGGTAACGTGTTGACAAACAAGGGGTACCCGTAGGCTGGGGGAAGACTCCATTCCCAGCGAGGGTCTGATGATACTTTGTCCTTCTGTAGTGGCTTTTCTCCTAGACCTCGGCACATGGGGAGTCATCAGGTAAGAGTCAATATTCATGTGAATAATTTGTTAGGACAAAAATATCCAAAAATAAGTCAACAAGTAGAAGAAATTGAAAGCTTCAAGTTCATAAAGTCCATAAAGGGCCTAATGATAGCAGAGCCGAGGCAGGACTGGGGAAACTAAGTATGCATTGAACCTGCAGTTCCTTGGGTGCATTGTTAAAGGTTTGTAGGCAACTGCTGTGAACCACATGCTATCCACCACAAATTGGAAAATAGCTTGGCACCTCACTGAGTACCTCTAGGCAGCAGTCCACATTGCCAATAACCTGTAAAAACCTGTTGCCTTATTGCCAGTGACTGCTCTAAGTTCTTGAAAGTCATCGACTGATCTGAATAGAGTGCGTGCAGCGCTACATACAGCAATTAGTAATTCCTTCTGCGGCAGCATCAGAGCATGCTCCCCTGAGAGACAGGAAATCATAAAAGCTTCTGCCACAGCAACAAAATCTGTCTGCAATTGAAAGGTCGGGGACCTGATAGATACACAAGCCAATTCAGTTCTCATTTCTGCTACGTACAACCTTTACGACATTGCAAATCCTCAAATCTTGTATCTTTTTAGTGTGACCTTGACAACTAAATAGGAATTAAGCATCTATGTGGATAGAGACTCACGTGTCTCCCTCCGTCAGTTTTTGATCTATGTATGCATATGTATACTCAGTACTTTGATACGTTGCACTTTGATGATTTTGCAATGGGGTCTCCTCAGAACAGTGAAAGGAAGATGTTTCCTTACCTGCAGCTCTGGTTTTCCATTAATATAAACAGTGTTATTGTTCACCATTTCCACAATGGCAACACCCAGGTTGCACCTAATTCCAAAGGAGATGCAAAAGCCCAGACCGCTCATTATGGCAATGATGTAGCGCTTGGGCAGCCCACAGCAGTAGCAGTCGCACGGTGCTGGCTTGTGGGTGCTTGCCTGCACGGGCCGCCCCTCTTCTGTCAGCTCAATGTGATCCTCCTCTATGTTGGTGCCATCAATTTTCCTAAATGGATGAAGAAAGAGAAAATGAAAACGCCTTATTGTCTCAGTAAAATTTTCTGCAATGTAGATGGGCAGCTACATGCTCCAGTCAGCTGCTAAATCATCTCCGTGCAAGGCACTTGTCTCTGTGATACGATGAGTTAATGCTGGGCAGGCTTTGAAAGGTTGGCATAGACTACACGTTTTCATGAATGACCTCTGGAGTCTATAAATCTGAGCCACCTAGCTTGACAGCTAGCTGGAAAAATGTTCACAGGCTACTCACGAGCATGACTGTGAGAGGCAAATTGAGCTCTGTTGTGATAAATTCTGCTGATTGATAGGAAAAAATATATACAAAGAAATTAAGCATAATTTCTAATTAGATTCTAATCACTAAGCAGAGCTGATAGGAGGTTTCAAGAAAAGGGTAAATACAGCACAAAGCATGGTTTTGCTCAGCCCAAAATTCCCTATGAATTTGTTTTCACCTGTGAGACAAAACTCAGGGCTATACTGAAGAGGAGAAAAGGCTCTGGCATCAGAGCTCCTATTTAAGATGTAAAAGGTCCAGGGCCAGACCTTCTCTGCCTGAAGGGATTTGAGGCCACATGTCCCCTCTTCTCTGAAACATCCTCTCACCACAAGGTCATTGCAAAGTGAACCCCTGCCACTCCTACTGTTGAATGTGTTGCACTTTGTGTAAAATACTTAATATTAAATGAGAACTGAAGGAAGACAATGACTTTCTGGGCTGTCGATTCACTGCTCCTCAGCAGTAAAGGCTGGGATCGAATTTGGTGTGGCACTGCAGTGCAGCCAGGAGGAACCGAGAGAGGTGTCAGGGACGTGGGCTCTCCCATATACTCGGGGTAGGAGCGAATGCTGCCCAGCCGTTTCAGCCTGCAAGAGGCTGCCCAGCTAACAGAGGAGTGCAGCTCCTCTGGCTTTGTGTATCCAGCCTTTCCTTTTCCTACAAGCATCCATCTCAGAGATTCATACTAAACAAAATGACACTCCCACGTAGTCTGGAATTGCATGATAGTGCAATTCAAAACTACTATGGTCTCCCAGTCTGACTGTAACTACTAACATGCCATGGTGCAGGACCAGGGAATGACTCTGGTAGAAAAGGTGAGGTGAGAAAGAGCTGAATACCTAACATTAACTTCCCATGCATTTGTTTTGAATGCTGAATATGGGTTTTCTGACATGCTGAAATGCTTAGCTGTGAATACACAACTAGCCCACTGAATCCACAAGCTTAAGGTAAAGAGTTTACTAAGGGGAGCCTCGACCAGCAGCTACATTACAAAGCCTTTCAGTTTTGGCATTGTTCTGAATCAGTAAGCTCAGGATCCAGCTCCTTTTGTGTCTGCCACAGAGTTACTCTCAGTACTGTGAAAACATTAACAATTACTTAATCTAAAGGAAGCCCAGTTTGCCATATAAAATGATGAAATCATTTCATTTACTCTTTTCTGATAAGGAGTAACTTATTTCTTTCTTCCACATCCGGCTGAGTGTATTTGAGATCTAATGCACTTTGGTTTCCATATACAGATCAGCTATAAAGAAATGTTGTCAGAGCATACATGGATGAACTACACCTGGGTGATCTACAGAGTAGCTGGTTGGGTCTTTGGGGAGCATAGTTCTGGTTTAATCACAGCTTTCTCCAGTTGCTGTAAGGCTACTGTACTACCCATAGTCTAATACATAGTACTCTATACCAAAGGTCTTGCAAATACAGGTGGTAAGTATGGCTTCCCGGGGTGCTTCCTGTGGACTTGAATTTACCTTTCCAATATGAAGTTTTGCTTAAAAATCTCAGCATTTCTAGGCTTTAGGGCTATAGGCCAATCGGTGCATCATATACTGTATTACTCCTGTTTACGTAATATCATAAAACCATTACTTCAGCCTTAGTCTTAGCAAAAAGAGGAAAAAAGCATGTTACAGTCCATCATCTGACATTTCCAAGAAACACTAGAATCAGAGTGTTTTGGGCCAGAAGGGAACTCCTGGGATTATTTGACTTAATCCCCTGCTCAAAGCAGTGCTAACTGCAAGGTTAGATCATTAGCTCGCTGTCAGGCTGGAGGGAAGACTTTGCGTCAAGGCTAGGTAACACAGGACACGGGGTATTGCTGTGCTGTTATCGAAGGTGATTGAGATCTTACGATTCACTGGCAGGGAAACAGCATTTGTTAGTGAAATGAGAGCACCAAGAGTAACGCAGTCAAGCACTTTAAAAAGGAGACACCATATATTCCATGCTCTGTGGGTTAATATGGGTAGGTGTAAAACTGAATAAAATATCAAAAATAAAAGCCTCAGGGAGTGAAAAAAACATTGAATAATTGTTTCTTAGAACCGCTGCCTTCTCAAGAGAGTTATTAACAAACCAAAAGAAGTGATTTAATTGTCTTCCTCTAACATAATCTAAGATATTGATTGAATTAAATCAAAGCACAATTTGTCAAATTTTTGTACCTTTACTAGGCTCTCTATTTATAAGAGAGGGACATTAGACTTTAATTGGTACATTATTTTGGCAGCTGGCCAAGATTAGACACATCATGCAAAGCCAAAACAACTGTTGTGATCTGGAAATTTTTAGTTGGCTGTCAATTCATATAGTCATGAAAATATCCTTCTGCTCCATACTCACTGTAAAAAGCAGTGAGCCAGGGACTCTATGGGCCAGCGTTGCCTTTGCGAAGAAATTAATTGTTTTGCTATTATATTCAACTAGTCATTAATGGAAGAATGTTGAGGACTGATCCATGACCCCAAATCCACACAAGTGTATTTCATGCCCCCAAAGATAAATGTTAACCCCTCTGTAGAATATTTGTCTTGAAGAAATCTATTTTGCAATAGCAGTCCAAAAACAGAGCCAGGATGAAGCACTAGCAGAGCAGATATTGACAGGGACAGTGTCTGACCAAGTCTTTTGGCTTTATTTTATTGAACAGGTATATAATGAAGGTATGGCAACTCCATGAAAAGATGAGAAATACACCTTCCAATTGATCGATATATTCTGGTAGTGCCACTGAAAATTTCCACTTGTACACCAATGATTTAGAAGAAAACTGCTTCAGAGCCAGTGCGCTCCAATTATCTGATTCATGGAGGAGAGCATTTTGCTGCATGGAAAATGTTTAGTCCTTACGTCAATCTGCTTGGTTTTTTCAGCAAACATACAGCACTTGGCAAGTAAGAAGAGCTAAGCTATTTGAAGATATCTACATCCACGTTCTGTGCCCAAACGTCATAATAATAGTATAAAAAACCCCTCTTCTTTATTGAATGACTACTGCAGCATATACAGAATTTTGAAAAAATGAAATAAATTTCAAAAATTCCTATTAGTAAAATCCCTAGAACACATATACATTCATCAATCTGTACTTATGGGATTTTAGCATAGGAATTAGTTATTTCTTCAAAGCATTAAGTAGGTGGACTAGAATAATACCATTTCATTTGATTGAAAACACATAGATACTACAGTAACAGGCAAATGTGAATACTTGACACATATTAAAACACATTCTAGGATGACTTTTACCAGATATTATAGTCTTTCACAGGCAGCTGCAGCACAATCATACACAATTTTCAAATCTCACACCTACAAGTCCAGCATCAGTCATCACATGCAACAGATACTGATGATCCTGGCATAACTTCAGAAACCTACACACTGACTTCTGAAAAGTATCATTTATCCAAAAGTGGATACAATCTTCTGAGCTCTAGTTAACTCTCTAGGGATTTGTCCAACCGACAATTTTCCATACCGAATCCTGCGGTCGATGCTTTGGTACAAAACCCTGGTATAGGCAGGGATTCGTAAGTCGCTCAGTGCATGGGATCTCTCTGGCTGGTTTCTGCATGGTATTTGCCTGAAATTCACATCGTGTCTCAAAAATACACACCATGGGACTGCAAATTTGTGCAGGGCAGCCTCCCAGTTTCTCCTCAGCCTCAATGCACTGGAGGGATGCCCCTTGGGTGCTGCAGCGCAGCACTGCACATGTGTACTGTGCCCTTGCACTGACACCGTTGCACGGGGGGCTTCACACAGCTCTCAGACCAGCTGAGTCTGGACACGTGTCCGCAGTGCTGCATGGTCTGTGGTGCACTAAACTCTCTGTGCTTGTGCACAAAGGAAAAATCTGAGAGGACTAAGTCTACGATCCAGTACAGGCAGAGGAGCCCTGTCCAGTGCAAGGGTATATCACTCAGCTTCAAGGTGCAAGTTTGTTAAACAGTTTAGACTGTCTAATTCATCAAGTGACATCTGCAGCAGCCACAGCTACACCTACCAGAGCCCAGACTACATACAGCAGCTGTGTGACATGGCCCGTGCGACTTTTCACGTGATATTACAGAGCTGTGAACCCACTCAGTCACTTCCCACTTCATCAGCGGTCGCTGTTAGCTGGTCCAAGATGCCTGAAATCCTGAGAGTAGACGGAGCCTGAGATTTTACTTGAATTTCATTAATTCATGTATTCATAAAGTTCATGAATTTTTCTTACACTAAGTAGTGAAAGTGTTTGTGCCTGCCAAAAATCTCTGCAGGAAAACTTCCTTTTCTGAGAAGCGTAAGGTTTGCAGAGCCCAGCTCTGACACCCATTCACCCAAGCCTTGAATCCTCTAAATTTGCTGTTCTTGTTGCCCCACTGCATTAATCAAGAACAAACCCAATTCTGCATCAAAAACTATTTTGTACAAAACATCTAAAACATCTTCTAAGATCTCACAAATGAAACAGCTGGCAACAGCCTAAAGAAAGGACACCTTGGGGTCTCGCCAGTTCAGTCCCCCTTGCCTCCCTTCCAGGATCCAGCCATCCTAAAGTAACCTCCTGTGGGCAGAACCTTGCTTTGCAGCACTCACAGAATAATCTGAGGTTGCTACACAACTGGGAGGCCGGCAGTAAGTTGTTTTATGGTGCTTTAGCAGTTGAACTTGTCTGTGGACAAGCGCTCTGGAGCAGCCGGTATCTGACAGTTGGTCTTGCCAGACACTGGCTTCTGGATCTGCTCTGTTGTTTGCAAGAGAGAAGAAAAGTGCAGGAAGGTATAGACTCATCATATTTACCAATGCTAAAAAGTATTTTTCTACCCACTTTGCTAGTTTTGATCCCACTTCAACACATGGCAGTCAGCGAAATCACAGATGGAGACCTAATCAAGAATGCATATTAATATAATTAATCATCTGTTTTGAATGTGAGAAAATAAACCAAATTCTTTGCTGATTTACACCAAACTAAAACCAATTGGGTTCTTGAATGAAAAGCAAAGTCAAGGTTGCAGCTGGCATGGACGTGTATGTACCATCATGTAAAAACAGAAGCTCTCATTTGTAGGCTAAGCTGTAGAGAATGAACTTCAAGTAAAAAACACACACATTTCATTCCTCACAGAAACCTTCAAATATGACTATGTATTTTCTAAGAGTCTGCACAACTTGCAGTAATTCTTACTTAGATTTGACTGCAGGGATAGTAAAAACACTTTGTTGTTTGGATTATTTCCTCCACTGGCTAGTGCATCAGTGAAAGGCACTGGTATATATATGTTTAAAACAAAAAATAATTAAGTCCAGGAAACTTTCTTGTATCTCAACTCAGATTTGGTTTCCTTTGATTCAGTAGCAATGTTGCTGAAGTTGGATGCCAGTACTATCAACTGTGTAGGAAGGAGCCTGACACCCTTGACACATGACTACAAGAGGAGAGTAATCTGGATAATTTAAAGTTTGCATACCATTTTGACATAGCAAACCCAGTGTACTGCCGCATCAGAAACTCACTGAATACAAACTCTACAAGTTTTTGGTCAAATTGGCCAGCAGAGCCCACAGCAAAGAGAATTTATGATTGAAAAAATGACCTCACTTGATGTTTTAAAAGAAAATTTGAATCCCTGGAATTACTGTAGAGTACCATTAAAGTAAAAAAAAGCAAAATGTCAGACTTCATCCATAACACTGTAAATGAAGAAAAGTTAACTTGAAATTGTGTGGAAAACAGATAATCTGTTCACATGGCACAGAAACAGTGTGACTGACAATCTACCAGTGCATATTAGTAACTTCTTTAAAAGTGTATGTGCTTATTTTCTTGCATATACATGCTGTAGTATAGTACATGTAAATTATCATACATTTTCTTGTGATCAAAGGCATGTTTAGATGTTCTAAGAGCTGTAACTTGACTCAAAATGGCATTCCCAAAAGAAGGTAAAGGGATGGATATAAAAGCAAAATTCTGTCACTAAAAATAAAAATTCAGTTAAAATGTTGGCCTCGTCCATACAAAGATTTAAAACTCTTAACATCAAGCACACAAGAAATGCCACTGAATCCTCTGGCTCACATCTATTGATTACACAAATAAATGTTGTCAGTGGCCATTACAAATAGAAATAACCTTCCATTTAAATGAGAAATCTCTTTCCCTTTATGAAACTGGTGATTTGTTACATTATATTTTCATTTATAAAATAGTAAAAATATATCAATTTTTTGTTTCATAAACTGTTGATTAAGATAAAAATCTTTAATTTTTTTCCCCTTTTTTTATAGCAAACAGCTGCTTCTCCTTTTTCTCTTTCTAATTTGTTAGTCTCAGTAAACACACACATGCATATCCATACTTAATACATTTTCTTCTACTGATTTGGAAGAAGTTTTTCAAAAAAGCCCCTGTAATTTGGGATTGTTAAGTCTAATTTCAAGAGGCATCATTTTGGGAGTGTTAATTCCCATTATATCATCAGTTTTTCTCATGCAAGCTAAACCACAGAATTATTCCCATTTAATTATTTAAAAGTTTTTTAATTAAAACTCTTTTTCATGCTCTTTGTAATATTAGAATGCTATTTTATAACTCATTTTCACTTTTTTTTTTTGCTTTATATAAATATTCTATCATCTATAGTCACATGCTGTTGTAACAGTGCTCCTTTTACATCTTCCGTCTTGCAGCAAGATATCTCTCACTGTCTGAACTGAGCAATTTTGCAATTCTCAATTCTGTTTTGTTTATACATTTTTCTATTCTTCATTTCTCTTTAATAAATTGAACCAATGGACCTGTCTGGGAATGTTCTGTTGAATTTTACCTTCTCAGATTCCCCAGTGAGTCACTAACGGTGTTCTTCACCTCTTCCTTTCCTGGGTTAAAAAATCTTTCCTTCAGTGAACTGAACCCTTTGAAAGGCATTTTGTCTTTCTTCTTCAGTAAATCCCTTATGTTAACAAGCATTTGCTTCTGCTGTCATATTTCCCGACGCCAGACTCAGGAGCCTCTGCCAGTCCCCTCGGTGACCTCCACAATAACAACCAGTTGCTTAAGAAAGAAGCGTGGAAGAGATTAAAAAAAAAAAAAAAAAAAAAAGGAAAAATCAAAACAGATCTTCCAAAGCCAGAAAGTCAGTCGGGAAGAACTCTGGAGCAACCCCCCCTCAGAAGCTCTCAGGGACTCGGCGGTGCACTTGCAGCAGCTCTGCCGTGCATGTGTGCGGGCTCGGGTACCAGCCGGGGCAGCTAGTCGGGATGCTGCAGCTGGCAGCCCCGAGGTGCTGCCGAGGGCCGGTGTCCCTGGGCTGGATGCGGCTGCCTGCTCCACAGGCAGACCTCAGGCTGCCTTGCTGGGGCTCACCCTCAGTGCCTGCCTCCCTCCCTCCCTCCCCTGCCTCTTTCACACGAGATCCTGTGCAAGGTGGTGCTATAGTAACGGACACAATACCTGTCCTCAAGCCACTCCAGCTCATTAATAGGACCTCATCTATGGCAAGAAGTTTATTAAACATTTATGAATACTTTCTGCAGCGAGGGGATTGGTGCAGGCTACAGTTCACATACACTGCGTACCCCTCGCCGAGACGAGCACCCCTACCCCAATGCACCTGCTGGTTTGAACCCAAAGCCACCTTCCCCAGCGTGGTCATTTATTATTGATGTTCCTGGGCCCTGGGGCAGACAGAGGCAGAACTGGGTTGGTGCAATACTCTTTGAATAAGCAATGAAAGACCAGCTATAAATTAAATGCATTGCATTTTTTAAATACAAAGTAGCTGAAAGAGGTGAACACGTCCAACTCGGTGAGATTTCATGATGACGTTACACTTTTCCTAACATGGCAGAAAGCGTTTAATGAAAACACTTGTAGAAATAGAGCCCACCAGTAGGCTCATCAAGCCTACACGCTGGCTGGAGTCAGATGGATAAATTCTGCTTTTGGCAAGGCCTCTGTTACTGGATTTGGGTTATGGATGACAAGGAAAAGAAAAAGATGCCCCATCTCGTATTGGTTTTGGGCTCCTGTCAGCCCTTTGCTGTTCCCTGGGTGGAAAGGGAACACAGAGACTTTCCAGGCTGTTAGAAAAATGGAGAGCTTTGCATTTGCCACGTTCCCCTTGCTCTCCCAAAGAAAGTTAAATTAAGAGCCTGTCAGTGCCATCAAGCCACCAGCAGTAGAACTGGTTTCCCCTGGAAGCCCCTGGCTGCAAGTCGCCATGTGAAAGGCAGGTGGGCAGGCAGCTGCTCCCCCAGGAACCCTGGCTCCCACCCTGGCACCGGCCGCCTGGTGCCCCTGAGCAAGCTGCTGCAGCTCTGCTCCCTTGCTCCTGCCCTACACCTGTCGTTATCCTTCCAATAAGGATGCACAGTGGCCATGCTTTCCCCCCTAACTTCTGTTCAGGGTTTGGTCTACCCAGGCTCTGCAGAGAGAGAAAAGGAAAAAAAGTCAGAAAGTGATTTGTCCAGAGAAACTACCCATCTGAGTTTTTCTACTTGCAGACTCCTCATTTGGGTGATTGAACCAAGAGATTAGTGTGGAGTGGGCTGTAAATCTGGGCCAAAGCACGGCAAGGACTACCTGCCCTTCCGTTCCTCCCCAGCTTCTTGCATGGGCCACCAGTCTCTGGGTGTTAAATGCCTCCATAATACAAATACCAAATGTCTGGATTGTCCCAGCTCCACTATGAAGAAGGGAATATTGGAAAAAAAACACCTCCTCATGGTTAGGTGAGGCAGACAAGCAGCCTGCACTGAAATCCTTCATTCCTAGTATAACACAAAGAGAGAGCAGGAAGAGAAGAGAAAAAGCAGTACTTTGGAGCTGAGGAAGTTTTGCTTGGCTGGAGTCTCTGTTGTTCCAGAACTGGTTACAGTTTCTCTCATCTCTGAATAATTCATGTGCTCTAGGACCGTCTTGGAAATCTCCAGACTCGGCGCAGCTACCTGGCACATTTGTCCTAGCAGACAGTCCCCTCATAGCAAGCAGCAAGCGCAACCGTGGCGGTGGGGCCAGCCAGCTCCCAGCACTACCTGCCCACGTCCCAGTAACGGCTTCTCCAGACCTGTTTCTGTCTGGCTGGGTTGAACAGGAACCACTCTCACTGCCAGCTCAAGGAGTGCCTGGCAAACCCACCCTGCAGCACTTCTTGCTGCCCTGGGAGCAGCTGCACCTCATTGTCCTCACACTGCTCAGGCTTGAATCTGTCCACCCCCACAGCTGAGCAAGAGGAAGAAATTCCTCCCGATTTCTCCTTCCATACCCCTGGCCCACCGGGCACGCCAGCCGCTTGGGCAGCAAAGCCACCGCTATGGAAAGGAGGGAGCACAGACCCACGCAACCACATGCATTAAAGCAGGGTCTCCAGTTACCAGAGTGCACACCGAAAATGAACCCTAGCAGGCTAACTGCCAGGCATCGGAGGTATGAATTTTTCTAGGGGTATATACATGTAGAAATATGTAATTAAATTGTCTTCCATTTAAACAAACGTGTATTTGCTAGCATTTGGTATAGTTTCCTGAATGCTCGTAAGGCAGCTAAACACCTGAAACCATGTAATAACCTGGCTCACCCTGGAAGACTGAGGCTCAGGTTGGAAAGTAGTGCTCAAAACCTGTATCTCTCAGCAGCTGTGGAACAGAGGGGTTTGGTCTGCCTTTCTTTCTGGACTTCTGGTCCTACTTCAGTTAGAGCACAGAGGAGACATAAGAAAGGAGCTTATGCTCAAAATCCAGTGCTTTGTTCACTTATCAACACGTTCTCTAACTGCATTCAGCACGGAAGTCTTAGACCTGTCCCCAGTGCATTTGCGAATGCTTCAAGCACACACCCTCTGGCTGTCACCTGGCAGGGTTCGTTCCCCTCACGATGGAAGGGTTCTCCTTAGCAATATTGGCCACCTCACCACTAGCAGAGCTGTACATTTCCCACAGCAGGTTTCACCTCTCCTTCCTTTTTACGCTTTGCAACCCTTCCACTGCCTGCAGTGCTCCAGCAATAGCCCCTTTTGAAATTCGATGACCGTTTCCCTAAGACTAAAGAAAGGATGTTACTCTTGTTTTCCTGCAAGGAGGCTGCTTGGCAGGAGCAGCACTCCTCCGCTTCCTCCTTTCCAGGTTCACAGAGTAGTAAAATGCCCAGACTCCAAAATGCTGCTGCAGAGTGTCACAGCAGCTTTGCAGTGCTCTGCTCCTGTTGGGGCACCGTCCACCAATTCCCAGCAAGGATATGCTGGATGAGGCAAGGCAATCCCTATGCAACTAATCCCAGTACACATTTTGGAGCATCAGCTGAGGAAATCTCTTTTCCTTGACAAGACCTAACACAATAGCTCTTATGGACGCAGCTGTCACTGTTTCTACTTCTTTCTTTCCTGTGTTAAACCCACGTCTGAATTTTCTTTTGCAGACATTAAATTGCCCCATTGTGATTCTCCTTCTTTTTTTTTTTCTTTTTTTTTTTTTTTTTTTAGGTCCTTCCAATGTTTCAGACCTCAAAAACCATTGTATTATGTCATATAATTGTAAAT
>JAVJGJ010000057.1:47435167-47470054 GCA_035590215.1 Microhierax caerulescens | reverse complement strand
TGTTTCCTCTCTGCTGCACTGTATTTCCAGTTAAATTTCTGCAAAACTGAAGACACCTCATGAGAACAAGGGCTGGCAATAATGAAACTCTCCCAGCTGCTTACAGAATATTTCATCTGCCTCTTCATCCTGGTTGGGCGGTCTGTAACAAACTTCCACCATGATATCTCCTTTGTTGGCCTTCCCTCTGATTCTTATCATAAACACTCAACCCTCTTGTCGCCATCATTAGGTTCTGGACAACCACAACACTCCCTAACACACATGGCTAATCCACCACCTCTCCTTCGCCTATCCCTTCTGAAGAGTTTACAGCCATCCATTGCAGAACTTGTGGTGTGAGCCATCCCACTATGTTTCTGTGTTTGGCAACTATGTCATCATTTTCCTGCTTTGCAACAGCTTCCAGCTGCTCCTGTCTGTTGCCCATGCTGTGTGCATTGCTGTAAACGTGCTTCACTTGGGCTACTGATCCCGCCACTTTTTGGTGGGAGAAGTCCTAGTTCCTACATGACCATTCTCAGGCTTTTGTGGTTTCTAACATATCAATAACCCTTGTGCCTTTGATGCCATATGGATCTCCATCACCTACTCCACTGAGATGACAGATCGAAGGGCCTTGCTAGCACACAGTTCATCAAATATTGGCATGTTGTCCCCAGGCTTACCTCTAGGGAGCCTGGTTTTATCCCTTCCCCACTTCAAATCTAGTTTAAAGTTCTTTCAACGAGCCCTGCTAACTCTTGTGCAAAGATCCTTTTCCCCCTTTGAGATGGGTGTACCCCATTTGTTGCCAGCAGGACTGGCATCTTGTTGGCATATTGTCAAATGTGTGCTACCCTACTGTCATTTTTAATCAAATGTACCCACCTAAGATCCTAGAAATCTTTACTCCTGTGATAAGGGTTGTAATCAGCTCAAAAGTTAAGAGGGGACACAGAGGAAGAGACAAGATGATCCCATGTGTTTTGTTTCAATAGGACACAAAGCTAACACCACATTTTGGCCCCAAGAAATCACAAGATTATAGCTTAGGAAGTATGAGAGTTCATCTCTAAATGGTTTATTTTACCACTTTCTTTTCTGAAGGAAACAAAGAGAAAAAAAGAGAGCATTAAAAGTCACTCAAAGCTGAAATTGTCAATTCATCTCAGGAAGCAAAGCATTAAATAAGGCAAATAAAAATCCTCCAGTAGGAGACAAGAGTTGTAGTACTGCACTTCCCCTGGAACAGGGGTACAGAACATGGGGAACAAAAATGCTCATGTGATACTTGCCCGTGGTCAGCTTCTTCAGGGAAGGGGATTGCAGCAGCTTTAGCTTTCTCCTGAAACCGATTATTTCCGAAGAAAAAATGTCAGCTATGGATTTTACATGACAGTCAGTTTCATCCATTGTATTTCCAACAGAAATCACATCTGTAGATACAGTAAATAAAAGAAAAACGAAAAGAAGGGTCCAGACACAATAAAAAGAACACACATTTAGACATGTTGCAGAAGTGGCCATATAAAGATAATTGTGAGCAAAGATAATTTCATTCACCATGTAACTGAGTACCAATCAACGAGAGTTAATACTGAGTGATAACACTTTTCAAATCCAAACCTTACCAGGGTACATGCTTGCCGAAACCTCTGTCAGCCTCATGCTCCCTGGAAACATGAGATTATCAGCATCAGGGCATGAGTTCAGGATTCAGAGGGGGAGATCAGGGTTCCTAGGTGAGTATCCATATTACTTCCTCAAAGGACTTTCTTTCAGCACTTCACACGTGCAAAGGTCCACCCAGAAGACAAGCGTATTTTATCAGTAGACATGAAACTTAGAGGTGAAACCGTTTCTCCCTTTGTATTTGTATAGCACCTGGTGTGCTGGAGACCCTATTTCTATTGGCAGCTGTAAGATTCATTGTAACATTACATAAAAGAATTACTATAGGAATTCAGTCTTTAAGAGCTACAGTACCTGATGTCAGATAAAAGGGGTGACCAGGGATCCCACATTATACAAGCATTTGGATTAAATTATCAAAATCATCCTTTGGGTTTTGAAATCTATGGTTTTCCAGCATCTGCATTTTTCCTCCATAAATGAAGATGATAAAAAAGATTAAAAAAGACTTCAGGATTCTGATTTCTATTTTACCGTATGTGAGAACTGAGTCCTTTCCTGCTGTGTCAAAATACTTTGTGCTGAGTCAAGACAAATCAAATTTTCAGATGTTATGTTTGTTTCCCTGATGTCTGTGGCAAAACCAGCATTAATTTCAAACGGTTAAAAAATTAATCTTCAGTTTCTAGTTTCTGTTTCCTGATCAGATAGCAAATTGGGAATAAACTGGATCACAGTTGGAGAAGAAATAAAAACAGAGGCTCCTGGGATGCTAACAATAAATAAAACAATAATGGAAATAACAATTGTTATTTATAGTTTTTCTTACTGGAAACAGCAAATTAAGTGGTAATTACTTACACTTTACACAGTAAGTAGGAGGGGTTTAAAAACAATTCTGTGTAGAAAGTTACTATGTGTAGTGTAACTGTTACCCCACAAAGAAAAGGACAGAGCTTCTATAGCATCGCACTAGCTACTACAGATATATTTAATGATGATTTTTGTGCATACAGGAATACACTATGTTATTTAAAAATAGGTCCTTTTGTACTTTCACAAAGCAGTATAAGGAAAGCCTCATAGCTGGATAAGAACATTTCTGTGTTTGCAATTTATGTGTAAGTTCCTTGGGTTACAGTGACACCTTATGGTAGTTTTACTATTTTTTTACAGATCGACTTGAAAGTTAAGATCTCTTAGAGCCTTTCACAGCCTGTCACTCTCAGCAAGGAACTACTTTGATGTTTTCAGAAATCTTTTTGTTACAAGTTACTCAAAAGATCATTCCATCTCTTCAAATTTCTGGTTTGCCTTTTGCCCTTACCAGGAAAATACATTTTGAAGGGGAATAGTCTTTGGCATTGACTTCTCTCCATGTTTAACAGATATTCTATGCAGGTAGTACCTGTGTAACATGCCATTCAAAACCACCTGTGGTGATATACAGCTTCTGCGTACGGTTTCTTACTGACTGATTCACGAAATTATAGCATGCAGTTCATTGTGTTCCCCTAATCCCACATCTGAACTCTTTAAAAGAAAATATCATGATAGAAGTTAATGAAAAAAATCTTTCCTTTTAAATGCTGTTGAAAACCAGACCTGTGGGATACATCAGCATATGGCCAAGCCAGCTAACATGTGAACACCAGAACGGATAAAACCTGCCTTTCTGGGGCTCTCCCTTACATTAATTTTCTAGTGTCTAACAGGAGTGATCTCACTCTACTCCCCTTCCCTCACTTGAAGTGCAAAGCTGGTCCCTCTAATGAGCCCATGATTTTCATAAAACTTAGATTAATTTCCTTACCTGTGATATTTTAATCATACTCTCATCAAAAAGGGGTTGAAAGTGGGTAATAGGTCCAAAGCTGCAAAGGGCTGAGGGAATGAAGGAGAATGATAAGAAGCCACAAGAATCCTAAAACCAGCTGAAAATCCACACATGCTACAGTTTCCTTGGAAGGGGGAGTTGTGTTTATACTGAACTGCACTTAAGGTTTATTTGTACTAGAATAAAATAAGCTCCAGAATACCTTTTATGTAGCCCCTTCTCATTAAAAAAAAATATTATGGCACAGAGACGGTTTAAAATGGTAAGTCATCTTTTTGTTTCATTGAGTAAAATAAGTCTGTTTAAAATGTCACCTCTTAGGATCTATAAATCAAGAAACTTAAAAAAACACAGGGTTTTGCCAAACTTTTACAGACATTCATATTGCTACGCTAACTGAAGTAACTGGCTAAGCACCTAGCAACAGCTACAGGGTTTTTTGAGAGTGGGTATCAGTTCTATTTCCATTTAAACCCACTAGCTTTTCAAATTGGTGAAACTGAGCAACACTGAAGAATCAAAACCTTCTCTTCCCTTACAACACATGCATAAAAAAGAACTAACAAAGAATGCAATTCATCAGCTGCAGAATCTTGAAGGACGTGGTGACCAGTAATGCACAGTTCAGGACAGTGCTTGTAATTACTAATACTTCTGTTGAAACAGATTTGGTTTTAAGCACACAGGTTTAATATAGTTCCTTTTTCATGAATCTAATCTATGTAGTTTTACATACTGAATTTTTTACCTACCTTTCACCAGAAAATCATCTGCTACAGCAAAACAAGGGAAAAAATAAGTAATTTGTTCAACTTCCTAATCACAGTCATCCCATCTAACAAAAGTAGTCATTTCCAAAGAAAATAAACACACAGAAATTAAACATTCCAATTAAGTGGTACAGCTAAATTACACCTGAGTTGAGGCAGCTGCCCATCAGCATCAGCAGCTGTCGGGACCAGCTGAGCTCCCTCACGAGCACCCTCTGCACAGGCAACTCAGGAATGCAAACAGAGCAGGTGGAATGGGGGGGCGGGGGGGGCTGGCGGGGGCCACACTATCTCAAAGAAAAGAGGTTCATGTCTACAGGGCCAGCACTGGGCATTCTGGCAGAGGGCAGCTTCCACTCTCCTTTCTTCTTTTTTTGTCAGTCATTCCCTGAAATCTGCCTCTCTGCTCTGAACAGTTGCTGTATCGTTCTGGGATCTGGATTTAACAGTCCTCAGGATCACTTCCCTGCAGTTGCTTTTAACATTTCTCCCTCAGTCTCACGCTGCCCATAGAACAGGTAGCAAAGGAAACAGATGCCTACTGACCAGCCACCTCCATCACACAGTCTGGCAGCTTGCCAGAGCTGAACCACCAAGCAGAGATGCGGAGCCTCAGGTTGGGTTCCCTTCTGCCACCCCAATAGCAAAGCAACAACAGCCACCAAGTTCAGGTTGCCACAGTCTTAAACTCAGCATTCTCTTGCCAGGTACCACTAGAAGAAGGCACCTGTCAGAGCCCTCTGATTTTTGTCACCCTTCCACAATTTTACACAGCCATACGCTGCCTGCGGGAATTGATGCAGGAAAGGAAACCAAAGAGAGAGGAGCTGCAAGAGATGGCTGCACCAGAAAGGGCCTGGAAAAGTACCAGCGACAGAATCCTAGGAAAAAATCTGATGAAAGTGCTATACATGGGATTGAGCTCACTTACGCTGGTAATTATGTGTGAAGAGACCTCCACTTATTTAATACCTCAAACGTGCAGAAAATCAAGGCTTTGTACTATCTATGTCATGAAAAGAATAAGGAAACACCTCTTACCCAGCAGCCAGTTAATGATCTCATTACCTTAAGTAATAGTTGTGGTACTTGTTTAACCAAAGACCTTCAGCTGTGTGGCTCTGGTTTGCAAAACCGGGCAGTAATTATAATGCAAAGGTGGCATTTCACTGCAAATCTTCTTGTAATGGTTGTCAAACAGTAAAAATCAAGCAAGGAATTCTTCAGAAAACAGAGCATACATGCACAATCAAACTACAAAAACCTCAACTAATTTTACAGAGTTTTCTGCTTGCCAAATAAAAAAGATTAATCAATAAATTAATCCTGTATGGGTCAACAATGAATATACATTAGTACTTTATATTGAAATCACTCAGATCGCACAAATAGCATTCAGTATCTATCAACTCAGAAATCCACACCAAAAACTACTTCTCTTGCCAGTTTTAGACAACAGATCAAGGCTTTAAGCACAGCTGGCATCAAAATTGTATGTAGTGTATTCCAGATATTTTAAATTATATGTTTTACATACTTTTTTTTTTTTTCTATATTGTAACCAAGTAAAGCCAGGCTTTGTAGCATTAGGCTTTTTGGGGAAAGTTCCCGTTTAACAAAAGTATGAAAATGATATTTTAGTGTGATTTTAATCTTCCTAATTCTCCTGCTCTGATTTTTTTAAGATAAAATTGTTGTAAAATACTTTTTTTTTAATAAATCCTTTAAAAATCAACCAATAAATAAATAAATTTTTAAAAATATCTATCTGGTGCCATGTTAGGATAGATTCTTTAGATGAAATTTATTGCTCCGGTTATTGGTTTATCCAATTACTTTGTTAGCATTTTTGCTTATTTTTACTTTTTTGAAGTCACTTCTGTGACATCAGCTAAGCACTTATTCACAGCTTTTGTGCCATAGGTGAGTGTCTGCTTTATCAGCATGGCAGAGGCAGAAATCTGTTTTCTGTGTTTTAGGTTCTCCTTTCTGATTTTTTGCGTTCTTTTCTCTATTATTTGGTTTTTCTGTTCAGAAAGTAAGCCAGTTATTCTTCCTTGTGGTATCTGGTTCTTAAGACAGCTGCTGTTTTCGTTTACCCTTAAAACCATAGCCTGAAGCTACCGTTAAGGAGATGCAGAGACAGAAGTGAACAAATGCTGCCTGTGTAGTACCTTCAACTCCCAACACCAAAATCCTTGGTTTTCAGGTCAAAGCAAATAATGTTTTCATTGATGTAGTTTCAAATGCAGCTTCTGCTTTGATTTTTCTTGATTTGAAGAGCTAATTATTGCAGAACAGTGTAAAACCTAGTGTACAACCTTTTGAATGTTGTACAAAAGGTGATGCATTTTAAGAAAACAGTGTACAACCTTTTGAATGTTGTACAAAAGGTGATGCATTTTAAGAAATTAAAAAAAAAAAAGCTAAATAATGATTAAGGCACAAGCAAAAAGCGTGACCAAAAAACCCTTCAAAAATTGGTAAGTAGATATTGGGAGGCCATCTCTATCATTTCTATGTTGCTCCACATCCACGACTGCCTTAATGTGCAGCAAGAAAATGCAGCAGAGCCGTAACAATATATTTCATAGGCAGGTGTCCTACAGAGGAAACAATGAAATATAGGGTTTTTTTTAAAGTTTATAGTTAACTGGTTTAAAAGTTTATAGTTAACTCTAAATTTCATGCCTAGAATACTTCATAAATTATTTTAGAGCTTGAGTAGTATTTATTTAGCAGCTCTTGGGTCTGTGCATAGGTAGGAGTTTATTTTTGAATTCCTGGTTTATAATTTGGGGTAAGTTTGGCTTGTGACCCTAAGAGCCAGTTTTCCAATCTACTGAGCAACTGCCGTGGTCTCCAGCTGGTAACATTTGTGCAGGGAGCTTCAGAGACACAAGACAAACTGCATTTGTGCCTGGCAACAGGAAGAGAACATCGAATGAACAGTTGTGCTAACTCCTCACAAACGGCCCATTTCCTACACCTACTGAGCTGCATTCCTCACAGCTGCAAACGTGGTAACACCACCGTTCTACAAACACCAGCATAAAAAGGATCAACGTAAAGCTCTGGTGTACCACATACCTAAAGGAGGGACTAGAGGTACTTAAGTGATGAAGCAGAGACAACTAGCTGCCAGTATTGAAGTATTTCAGGCAAAGAACAATCATCTGCAAAGATCTCCAGCTTTTCCCATTTCAAGTCTTAGGTTATCTGAATTAATGAAAGAGTTATGAAATTGCCAATTTTAAGCCCCAGCAAACCTACACAGAACACCTGGATTTCAGCACTTGAGACTTTCCTGCTTAAAGAACAGGTGACAATTACGGATCCTGCCAAACTCCAGAAACAGAAGGGACAGAGAGAACATCACCATAGTAAAGAACATTCAAGTCAGATCAGGACTGTGATCTGCTGAGCAACTTGAGGCAGGCATTTCCTCAGCAGGGCACCATTAAGTATGTCTCCACCTTACTGAAAGTTCCCTCTCTCTTGCTGCTATTGACTGAAAGCTGGCACGTAACAAGGCTGTGTTGCCTTGATAGATACACCTGGGGAGGAACGAGGATGCTGTCAAGCAAATGAAAATGAAGAGGGAACTGGAGCCGCATGATGCTACCTTTCCATTTCCACCTAATCCACTTCTTCCTTCTTTTATTCTCTCCTCCCATACAATCTCTAGCTGACAATACTGCTTCTAAGCAGATCAGATCTCAGGTGTCTCACACTTCATCAATTTATACCATACAAAAAGCAGAGAACTAGCTTCCTTCAGAGTGCTGCAAACTCTAAGCTTGACAAAGCAGTTATCTTGAAACCCAGGTTTAGAGAAAGGGCTGGTCTCTGGGTAAACAAGCAGTGAAAATGCAAACTGAGATCCCTATTTGGCATCAGAACCCCAGATTCTGACATGGGCTTAGTGTGTTTTCAGGAAAACCAAATGCTAATTTATGGGACATCTAGTGCATCAGTTTTTCCCCAGGACTTTTATTCTTTGCATGAAGGCAATACTTGATTGCATTTTACAGAATGTCTGGACAGCAACCACTCTAAGAAATGAACTCAAAATTACATGGGATAAAATGTATTTCAGACAAAATATACAGCGAGAAAGGCTTCCATGTAAGTTCCTATTAGTTACTTGTATGGAAATGTTAAATAAAAAGATCTTCCAACATGAAAATATGAAAAGTTCATTTATTTCCATAGGCAACCTCATTCAGAGTACAAAGTGATATGAATTTCTCAAAACTGTTACTGTACCTTTTACATATTTTTTTAAATAACTGATCTAAAAGTTGATACAAGAATAAATTTGTTTTTGAAGAGCTGTCCAATAAATTGGATACACACTAATGCCATGCTATGACAGTTCTATTTATGAATCACAGCTGACACTACAGTAACATCACTCTATAATCTCATGAGAATCTGAATGTTTTACAATAAAACATAAAACTGCCACTAGTACAGAGACTGTACAATTAGACAAATAGACAAGTATTAAATACTTTGCACAAGGCCTGAGTTCACTATAACACATTTTGATTTACAGCTTCATCTCAGAAATCTGTACAGCAGTTAGGATTGTTTCAGAAAACTTAAAGACAATACAACTTCAGGGGTTTATTTATTCTGTTGATAGAAGTGTGAGGCCTGGAAGGCAAGAGGATTTGGTGTATGAATCCAAGCTTTTACTGCCTTGTGTAATTTCCTTGTAAAGTGGTAAAAAACCTAATGGAAAGTAAGGTACAAGGCAGGACCTCACTTGAAAATCAGCTAACTCAACTGAAATCCTCCAGATAGGTTTCCTCGCAGCTATTTCAGAGTAAAAGTTCACAATGAGTATATAAAATGCAGCATATCTCTTAACAAAGAACAAAAAAGCATCACATATACAACAGGGTATTTTTTCTGTACTCCCCCTCCCTATATTTCTTTCATTGGAAATGGCACAAATCAGTGATATCCCACCCACCCACAATAAAAAGCTCCTAATCAATAAACAAAGCTCACTCTAAAGTCCAAAAACTTCATCTGCGATGAGAGATCCAGTGTTCATAAACTTATGGTTTCAAAACTTTCCTTTTCTGCTCATGCCACGTAGATGACAGAAGCAGACTAAGCATGTAAATTTATAATAGAGAACAAAAGTATCATATCATTCTTAGCCTGTATGGAAGCCTTGTGGAATTTGATTCAATTCTAACTTCTTAATCTTTGCTCTTTTGGTGCAATTGAACTGAAAAATCTAAAATCCTGTAATCTATACACACACTCACCCATCTAGAGATATAGATAACATTCTAACAGGGGTTATAATACAAAAATTAACACACATTTTTCTTACTTTAAAAGGCCATTGGGGTATTTGTTAAAGTTTCATATAAATGTGAAACAGCTGTTGCTAAAAAGACAAAACTCAACAGAAGAGGAAAGTTTTAAATAATAAGGCTTGAAACGTTGTGCACCTGTACATCAAAAAATTCAGCCTTTTACTTGGGGTATTCAGCACCTGTACAGACCTGTAAGGCCACAACTTTCCCACATTCCTAATTAACATCACCATGGAGAGAAGACGACACGGTATCTTCATTAAAGCAAACTGGGGCATTCCACCCATGTTCCTCATAAAATTTCTCTTCCTATTTCCCAGATAATTGGTGGAATCCTTTACCTTTCAACAGACTCCTCTGGTACTCCTGTCCTGCACAAGCAGGTTCCACAGGCTGTTCTGTGACTTACAACACTTGTGTGATGAAAAGGAACAGCAAATCTGCTCCCTCCTCCACCCTTGAACTGACACTAGTGCCATTTCATTCCCTATTTCTCTCAAACCAAATGGAATCAACAGTTCTAATGTAGAAAATGCTGCTGTCTTGGTGCAGTCACTTTCCTTTAGCATACACCAGAGCAGTCAAAGCATAACTGATGCTTATACTTGAGATGTGCAGCTATTTCCACTTCATTTCTCCTTTTGTAGTAAACACAATATATAAAAATCGATTCAAGGATAGGAACTTACTCCCTTATCTTTACCTCTCCTTTAGTAATGAACGTAAAGTAAACCAGGTGGGCTGGGCAGTTCAGCCCAGACCCTGTTCTAATTTCCACAGCAGAACGAAGAAGCTGTGGTTGCACAGAGTGGAGACTGTAAGGTGATGATACACATAACCTGCCAGGCTTCCCCTTTTCTATCTTTCAATTAGGTTGAATACAAAGGGAAAAAATTGTGTGTAATTTACAGTATTGTTCAAGGTATTGTAAAAAGAACTTATTTTATATCAGGTTACTTTTCCAGTAACAGAAATTGCAATTTCTTAATCAGATACCAATTTCAAACCTGTGTTCTCCGTTTTGTTTTGCATTAGGGCTAGACAGTCCCTCTGCTTCAGGCCAAGCTAGATGTTAACACTGCTTTCCACCCAAGACCAGAAACAGAAGGCGGCTGGAATGCTCACTCTTGTAACTGTGTCCCTTCCTTTTACTCTTTCCCTAACAAAAACTTGGATGCAAAGTACAACTGTTGCTCTAGAACAACAGTATCCCCTCTGGCCACAACCTGAGTCTTCCAGCCTCTTGCAGGGCCTCAGAATGACGACTTTTAAGTGGAGAGATCAACTGGGCAAGCTTCCTAAAGAAAAGCTACTGTAGCAGGAGCCAAGCGGCACACAGCCTGGTGACTTACCTTTTGCAACTCCTCCTTCCTTTAAGTTAAGAAACAATTAGAGAACCTGACAAACACCCTGTTTCCTGACACATGAAGCAGGAAGCATTGACAAGGAAGAGGGATTCAAGCCTCTCATTTTAACTTATTTTTGCTTTTCTATTTTTAAATAACTGGAAAATTTTGTTATAACTTTCATAAGCACCCTTTTCAGTTTTCTTTGTTGTTATTCCTCTATTCTGGTCATTCTAAAAATTGCAGCAAATGAAACCAAAATTATATTCTCAAATATAAATAGGAAAAAAAATCATATTTCTTGAGCCAGATGAAGATCTTATTCCATCACATTACCACTGCATAGAAAAGCCTCTCTTGATTTGAACTAGTAGGATTTTTTTTACTTTGTTCTTACTAAATGAATTATATTATCAGATAGCCCATGCCAAAAGCACATACCCCCAAACCCCACAGTTTAGGAGGTCTAGTATATCAAATCAGATCAACTTATTTCACTTTATTCTCCCTCCAGTAGGTTAAATTAAAATCCAGTTCTGAAAAGCCCCTAGTCCAGGGGGATCAATGACTGAAACCCCAGATCAGGACACTGACATTTAAGACTGCCTTCACCACGAATATATTAAATTAATACATTGTAGAGTCCTAAAATATGTTATTTTTAATATAAACCTATTTTCCAAATAATTTAGAGGAATACAGCTTCAAGTAATTCTTCAAAGGCTTGCCTTAAGTTACCCTAACGAAACGCAGCTTTCAAAAGTTCACATAAGACATTAGTGTGATTGAGAGTATAGAGTACTAGTAACTGTAAATTAACTTAGTAAGTTTAACAGTTCTAGTACTGTACTTAGGTGTACACAGATATCTTAAAACATAACCTACAATGCTTACCATGAATATTAATAGTACATAAGCATCACAATGTGTTATGTATTGTTTTCTAAACCACAATTTCACTGGTCCCAGGTATTTTAAAATGGTAGGACTAAGGCAGCAGCTATAATACATAAACAGTTATTCAAGAAATATGCTTAATGCTATTACCGCTTAGAACTGTGGAAATATAACAAAATACAAGTCACATTTACAGCATAAGGCCCTTTGGTTTCTTAAGCAGCAAATGAAAGAACAATTTCTTCAGTGAAAGGCTTTGAAAAATAAAGCATGTAGGCTTTCCATAAAAAAAGGTGACTAGTTCTTTCCTTTTCAAAATAGCCAGCTATAGTCTTCAAAATATTATGTAAGAAAGCTCCTGAAATTCCAAGGAAAGAAAAAGTTAAAACCAACAGTAGTATCTGACAGAGTAGAGATTCTATCATGGGCAAGCTGAACATACACCTTCTGGGAAGTAGAAGGAACTACTGTTTGGATTTCTGGAGAGCTTTATTAAATTTGAAGTAATACAATAAAAAGGATCTGAAATATTTGTGTATTTACCATATATTCTAGAGCTTACAAATCCATATTTGAGAACTCACTTCATGCTAATTTATCCTTCATAAGGACCCGAGTTAAAACAAAATTCAAATGAAACAGTTTATTCTAGTCAAGGGAATTTATGGCAGTCTGCTTTTTCACACAACTATGTGCAACTTGTATGAGGAAATCCTTTTCTATCTTCTCAGTGGAGCCAAAAACTATAAAGTAATTCAAGATATTTCTGTGTAACTAAACAGTGTGTGATTAGTTACACAGAATTGTTTGGTTACACATTTGGGGCAGTCAATGTGAATTTTACAGAAAACATTCTTTTTAGGAGGTTCCATAACTACTTATACTCTTTTTTCCACACCTGTTAGATAGATACTGTTAGAAGCAGTATCAAATTAGCCAAAACACTGAAATATATAATAAATGTGATCAAGTCACCACATGTATTTTAAAATCTTAAATGGTATGTTGCTTTTGCTATGGGGCTCATAACAGGGATCTGGCATTATAAATGAGGTTGTAAAACCAGCGTGACCATTTGAGCAGTGTTCTCACTCTGTCCAAAACTTGCAGAAAATGTTAAAACAGTTTCTTATGCCTCCTGAATCTCGTTGTAGTTCACTGTCACATTGATGCTAACTATGTTATAAAAGAAGAAAGTAAAATTGTTTTTTCTTCTTAGCCCCTTACACAGTTACCAGTTAGAGATCTTTCTATGTAACATGGCTATCAACATTTTTGAGGGGAAAATGACAGTCTGCACCAAATTCAGGCATCACAAATCATCAGTAAGAATTTAGCAGACACTGAAAGGACTGGGCTGCAGGGTTGCATTCACTAGCATTACCCCCTAAGAATTTTTGATGAACTTAAAATTTTGTAGGAAATTCCACAGGAGTTGATTGATCACACTTCTGAATAATTCTGAAATACTTAATTTGTTCCTTTTCAATTGAATATATGCATCCTACCTTCAGCGCTCTGATGTTCGATAGAGACAGGAAAACTTTAGCATGTAAGATGACTTTGCACTTAATGCAATTCCACTGCAGTACCAGGTGAATGCAATCAATATCAGTCTTTTTTCCAGTGCAAAAGTCTTCACTGTGCTGGGTTGAAAGTTTCCCCAAGTCATGCTTTTACTAATCAAAGATGTTAATCAGCTTACCCATGATCCAAATTTCATCAATCTTTGAAAGAAGAAAACAACACATTTTACCCAAAAAGATCTTTTAAGTCATTACTAGCTGAGCTGCTGTTTGCCATTGTGTTTGTTGGTTGTGCAAAGTTCTGAGGAGCAAAGAAAGGATTACCCTGTATACCAAAGCCAGGCTGTCCTATCATGTTCATCTGAGGCCCCAAGGCTGAACCGCCTGCACTTGGGGACCCTTGTGGGGGTACAAACTGATTAACCCACTGGCTTGATTTCTGTTGAGCCAACTGTTTCATGCTAACTTTGGGTTTCTGAGGACCAAAAAGGTTATCTAAAGGAGACATATCTGGGGGTCTGTTTTGTTGTGTCAGCGGACAGATTGCAGATGCAGCATTCATAGGACTGTAATTTGGCATATTGGCAGTTGGTACAATGTTCATCTTGGTTGTTCCTGTTGCACTTGGACCACTGAAGAAATTTTGAGTGGTGGGACCAGCTCCCATACTGAATCCAGCAGTCTGAAAACCCATAGTAGTATTTAGTCCGTTTGTTATATTTCTCTTTGTGTTGTCAACAGCTGATGAAAATCCCATTCCGACACCCATAGAAGGGACAGAAGAGAAGCTGTTTGAAGATGCAACTTTAGCTTTGCTGATAGAATGGCTAGTCAAAGACGACATATTATCTATCAAGGTATCTGTCAAGTCTCTTGTCTGCAAAATAGATAAAATGCAGTTAAATACTTTTCTGTATAAACACTCTAGCAACAGTCTTTATCATTGTTCCTGCAGAAGTGGCATTCATTTTTCAGAAACTGGAATTTAGTGCATGGAACTGGACATGAAATATAATTATACACATGAGAAATAGGTTATTTTTGTTCTTTGCTACCTAGAACTGATCGCTATACAACTTTAATTTACTAAGACTATACATGAAGTACTACCATAACCACTTGCTTACATACCCATTTCTATGCCCCCCTGCTCTTTATATATTTAGTAAATAAACTCTTCAGAGCAAAATCTTTTCCAATATGTGTTCTTCCCTTCTTCTAGAATAATACTTTTGGAATCTCCTGAAATTTTGAAGTGGGAAATATTGCTAACGATACAAACAGAAGGCAGATAAAAATTTATTTTAGTTTTCCCAGCTGTGCCACTGTACCACTTGTGAAAACAAGGGTGACTCACAGGAGGAAAAAAAATGCTAAATGCATATAGCACTTGATCAAAAAAAGCATCATAGCTCAAATGTTCTTTCTCACCGGCTTCACGGGAGGTGTTATTGCAGTTGCTTGTGGCTTAAGAGGTTGCTGACTTTTCAGTTTTTGCGCCTGTTCTTGTTCTTTAGCTAACTTTTGCTTCTCTTCAAGTGTAAGTGATGCCTTTAGAAGAGAAAGTACTGATACTAGGTTGCACAGAATGGTTATTCTTACATAGATACTTTTTATTTCATGCATAGCCCTGTCATTTCAATAATATGTGGTAGAACAATACATATTATTTATACAAACCAGAAACTGGATAAGCACAAAATCTATTATAATATTTTTTAAGTACTTTTTAGCAATACGATTAATAAGTACAATATTAGAAGTAGCAAAATGAGAAATAGGGCAGACCTTAAATAAAGAGGTATCACAACAAAACCATCTTAGCGTACTGTTCTTAATGTTGGGCATAAGAAAAAGTGTTCTTCACAGTTTTTGTTTTTATATGGTTACCAACCGGCACTTGATACAGAACTGCATCTGAATTTTATTTTAACATTGCTTAAGAGGCTTTTCAGGATTTAAACTCTACTTTTTTTAATGATGAAGGATAAAATCATGAAATCATTCCCCCATGGTCTAAAATTAGTGAGAGGGTTCAGATAACTAGAAATGGAAATGGTAAAATGTAGAGATCCCGGGGAGCCATTTATATAATTAGTATAATGAAAAGAATTTTACAATACTTTATGCTTATGTTTAATATTCTGTCATGTCATGGTTTTTCTTTGATTCTTGTATTTATCTGCATATTTGCTGTTCATTTTCACTATAACTTTGAATTGTATAGTATATGTTAAGTCTGTTAACTACATGAAATTCTACATTTTAACTTCATCTCTGTAATTTTATCATACAGTTGCCTATTTCAATTTTGCTATCTAAATCCACTGCTGAAGTTTTAGTTTAATTGAAATCTATAATTAAGGAAAAAGAAAATGACCAAAAATTTATAATCCTAATTGCTGCCTACTTTGTACAAAGCTATTTTCAAGGAAAGGCTTTCACAGAAATTCAAGGATATGATTTGAAAATTTGTCACTGGATCTTCATATGTGATTATATACAGTACTGTGCTATACAAAAGCAGTTTTCTTTTAAAGCTTTAAATATGGTAAATATGTTCACATACTCTTCTTATGCAACTGTATCAGCCCTGTATTAAACACATAGTTGTAACAGAATCCCAAAACAAAGCAAAACACACCTTTTTCTGTTTTGATGATACCTCATTCTCTTTACTATCAGATCCACTAGTTAGAAGATCAGTTCCACTAGTATTAAATACCTTGTCAATCTGTTTAAGTTCAAAGAAAGAAAACGTAGTTATTTGAAATGTTGTAACATAAGGTAACATAAATATTGACTAAGTAATTTTAAGTTTGAGATTTCTGTATGTAAGTAATGCAATAAAATACTGTCACTTACCTGATTACTTGTACTACTAGATCTTGCCTCTTCAGACACACTCATTTGGTTAGCTATATCCAAAGATCTAAATAGTGCAGAGTATAAATATTATAGAAAGATAACTTTGCAGTCACATCCACAACACTAATTCAGCAATGCAGATTATTTTTCTGCATTTAAACAATAACAAAAAATTGCATTATGAAAGTACTGCCATTTTTATAGAATGCCTGTAGGAGACTGGAAAATGATAATATTCTAAATTGTAAAGGTTTCCCAATGATTATTTCACATGGTCATAGCTCCGCCTTTTGAACAAAACGACACAGACTTTAGGTAGCCCAATTTAATTTGTCTCAGAAATATCACCTTGTATCAGGCTCCATAAAACAGCCCTCAGCATCTTCAAATATCACAGCCTTCTAAAAGGCTGTAACATTTATGTTTCTCAGCATGGTTTATTTCTCAGCAATTACAGAAAAGGAACTTAACATATAGAAAGCAAGACATAAACTGTACTAATGGAGCCCGGTATGAACTTTTATGTTTAATGAATTAAAAATTATTGACTCTAAAAGAACAAAATATGACTGAACTGTATAAAAGATTTAAAGCCACTAACATCACGATATTATTATCATTCTAGGGCTAATAAATCTTCTGACAACTGTGCACATCTGAGGAAATTCCTGACTACTGAACTAAGAATTGCCTAATTTTTTTTTTATTGTTATGGCTAGTTTTCTCACATTTGCCAGAAGTTAACTGACATTTATCTCTGCTCACTTGCTCCTTAACTAATACAAAAATAAACACTTACTTCTGTTGCTCTTGCATGACATGAAGTTGCTCCAGTTTTGTTTTATGCTCTGCCTCCAATCTATTAAGCATATCTTTTATCACACAAATAAAAGAATTGAACTGAAAAAGAAATATACAAGAAGTTTGGATTTTGCAGTGATGTAATACAGACACATGTAACAAATGTAATACCTCAAAAAACTTACATTATACAATGTCAGACAAACTGCCGATTTTAAAATAATTTATAACCCACCTTCACTAATTTGCATTAGATACCCAAATACAAGAAAAGTATATATTGAAACAGTGAAAAATATATATCACTAAAGAAAAACAAAAAGTGGGGCAACGCAGACAAGAAACCCACAAAGATGAATATTACCAGATTCATTTAAAAACCCCAAAAACCTATTAGGTATTCCATTTCCTACTATTTCATAGCAATATGACTGCAATTCTACATTACCTGCAACATTTACAAACAAAGGGAAGAAACGTTAAGATTGTCTAGCTTTTAATTTGAATTGTAATTAAGTTAGTAGCTAACTGCTTTTGCAGGGTATTTGGAAGGTGATAGCATTCATTTTGAAACTTTATACTAGTTCAGTTAAATCTACTGAAAAATAACAAGTGTTAGCAAATACAGTAATACTGGAAGGTTTTTTGTTCTGTTTGTTTTTACAACAGACATACAGCAACGTATGACTTTTTCTTTTACAACAGTTTAAATTTATTCTCTGCCAATTATGAAGAAAAAGCATGCAAAACAGTCATGTTCCTACCTGATTGAGGTTAAGATTGTTCTCAATACTAAGAGGAATCAGATGGGGTAATACTTTTCCTGCAAGTTGTTCTTTGGTAATTCCCAACTTCTTATGAGTAAATGTACATTTGTAAATACCTGGCATACAACATCAAAATAGCAAAAACTGTTTAGTAAAAATGTGAACAAACTCCCAGTAGCTTGCTCAAATATGTATTGATCATCTGAACGTACACTGGCACCGTGTGCAATAACGGACAACCATGAGCAAAGGAGTCATAAAAGCTAATTTACTCATCCACAACATAAACATATTACAGTAAGAGGCTTTGCTACAGTTCAGAACAAATGCAAGTCTAAAGTAACACTTGGCAGCTATGAAACCTGATGTTAGTCAATGTATTGTTCTGGTCAGTGATCTGAGAATATGCAACTTTGAACAGACAACAAGCAACTGAGTTACCACAAACTGACAAACTGCCACTGAGAAACTAAAGGTATGTTCTCTCCTGGCATACTGAAGTGGCTAGGATTAACTATCACACTGCTCTCTGACTGCATTTTACAAAGACTCTTACCTAGAAGTTTGGGTCTGTGTTACACACATAGGATCAGATCTTTATCTGTTCTAAAGTCACTGAAAAAGAATACTGACAGGCATGAGGATTCCATGTTAAGCCTACAATTCCATAGTGTTTCTAAAAGGAAGGTTCCTCTGCTGAAATAGTCCAACTCTGGTGGCAGACACCGAACGCAGTAGCATAAAGGAAAAGGAGGCTTTCCTTACTGTCTATGGTTAGTATTAGAACCTGGCCAAAGAAGATACCACATACAAGATGGAAGGTATTATGATTCCAGAAAAAAGGAGAGCCTGAGTATATAAAATTGATTTCAGCCAATCATTTCCAAACTAGGGTTCACTTATCCACTGTATCTGAGTAGAATTCTGGAGTAATGTAACTAATGTAAAAGACCACACTATCCCTTGTTCTCAGTCAGCAAATAAAAATCAAAGCTATAAGGATTAAAGGAAACAAGCAGCTTTAGATCAGTACAGATAGATGCCTTCTCACTGATTTTAAGCAAATCAAAATAATGCTGCCATCATGTATTATTACAGTTTAATGAAGGCTGTTGCTGTTACAGCTCAACTGTTACAAATGGCCTTCTGTCTACTACTTCACCGTCAGTAAGAGAAAGGGTCAGTGTCTTCCAGACTTGGCCATGCAGTCACCTCTGTTTCTTGGCAGTGGCTCTGGTCATCTGGTCTCCTTGAGCCCATTCAAGTTATTGAAATCACACATCCTGAGTTAGGTAAGCACCTGAGTGGCACTAGGAAAGCACAACTGGGAGTGAGGCCTCCCCTCCCAGTAGTAACAAGCCATTAGGCTTTTTTAGCTTTGTGAAACCTCACCCAGACTATGCTCCATTTCAGTGCAAAGGCAGCCATGTTTGTTTACATGCCCAACAAAATCTAACAAAACCTGCAGCAAAGAGCAATAGATTTGCAGACAACCATTTATAGCACCTGACATGCAAGAGTGATAAGAGAAGGCAACAGTAACACCTTAAAATTTCCAGCAAGGTGCTCAGCATCTGAAAGAAGACAGATCATATACTCTTCTGAGGAAAACGCCTCTCTGGTTGTGTGGACCATACAGGCTATGAAAGTGTCAGAGCCCAAGAACTGCAATGAGGAGTCAGACTGCACTGGGTCTTGAAAACTACAAATACATGTACTAGTAGTGTTCAGAAGTACCAGCAATACATAAGGTAACTGAACACGGGCATACTGAAGAACCAGAAACAAGAAGTTTTTAATAGTCATTTTAGCAATACACTATGTAAACATTATCAATGATAACACAGAAAGCTCGATTTACAACATCAAAGCACAAAAGAGGAGAAAGTTAAAAGCATTAATTACCTAAAATTCCCATTAGCACTGCAGGTTCCTTGGATGGAATTTGTTGGAGAAAAGGTAAAATATCATCAAGCACAAACCACTTATCCAAGTACTCCAAAATCTTGCCTAAACACACTAGCGAGTTTACCCGGACCTGTGAAATATGATAAAAATTAAACTCTACCATATTTTTGCCTAAGAACAAAAAAACTTACAAAACTTAAACTTAGAAGAAAGCAGGTGCTACTAAAACTACAATGGAACACAATTCAACAATTTCAAAATATTATTAACAGAGTAAGTTGTTAACAACTTTAAATACTGTTAGACTAAAAAATTAAATGGTGCTTTTATATTTGTAAAAGGTAAAAAAGAAGTCTCAAGAAGAAATCAGAGCACATTGATGGGCTCTTCTTTAAAGGCACAACAGAAAGCAAACATAATTAAAGGTAACATATTCTGAGGACTGAGAGATAAAGTTAGGATACTTACAGCAAGAGAAGAAGTTTGCAAACATGCATTTTTAATTCTTGGAATTAATGAGTTTTTCATTGATGGGTAATCGATTAAATTGGCAAACGTGGGAATTATGTTTAGGCAAAGCTCCTATAAAAAAAAAATCCCCGTAAGTTCAGGAAGAAACATGCATGTTTACTACAAATTTAGTATTAATATTACTCAAGATCATAATTAGTTTAAAATGTCTTTTTAAGCCTTACTTTTACAGAAATATTAAGGAAATATTATGTTCAACTAAGCTGACAACCTATCAGACTCATGTAAAAACAGCTAGAATAATAAAGCACCAATATGTATATAGAAACTTGGAAAATGGATTTCAAAGAGCATTCACAAGTTTCTAATAAAGTATTTGGACAGCAAGAATATCTTGCATTTTCACAGAACACCTTTATATATAACTTTTATCACATCACACTGTAACATTTTCCTATATAAGTCAAGCAAATCTGAATGAGTACTACCAACGCTGCAGCAGCACAATGATAAGCTGAGAGATAAAAGAGCATATTCAAGATTAAAACATACAAAAGCAACAGAGAAAAAAAACACACCAATTTCAGCCCAATCTCAGAAAATAACAGACGGCAATATTAAGTATATGCTGCAAGTAAATACCTGAAAACCAAACTACTGATGCAGAATAAAACTTAACACCAGATAATTAGAAACTAAAACCTTTCTCCATAATATTGCAAAGGTTTTGCAAAGGTAAAAGTCACATTGGATTATCCAAATCCTTCTTTAAGAAATAATTTATCTCCCTCTCCCATTCCTGAATGCCTTTGGGTAACTGGAAATTAATTCCCACAGAAGAATGATTTAAAGAAAAAAAAAACCCAAACCCCAAAGTTTAGAAAGGTAGAGAAAGCATAAAGAGAAAAATTTAAATATAGATACATAAAAAATGTCGCCAGAAGGTATATTAATATGATTTTACAGCAAATTAGGTCTTCCAAGATAACTGTCAGCACACATATTCTTACCAGTAGGACCTCAGAGTAACTACCTCTCAGTGACTGGTAAAGCATGCATGCCCACATAATTTCATAGTTTCTGCCACACAGGCAATGTAGTATAAATGCACATTCTACTTCTCTATGGCGGCTAGTAAGAATTTAGGATAAGAGCATTAGAACAACAGCCCAATAGTTAGTCCCTGGAATATAAAAGAACTGTATTTTATATTACTAAAACAAATTTTCTTTGTTAAAACGTTCACTTGTTTCAACATTCAGGAACATTACACAGCTTTATATTTTTTTTCAAGTAAACAAACATATGAGTATACAAAAAGTTGGCATATCAGCTTAAAGAAAAGAGAAAAAAAAATGTTTTAAATAAAGGCTGCAATTACTATACCTGGATCTGAATTGAAGGTGCTTCCAAGGCTCTATAAACCATTGGTAAAACACTGTTCTTTATTTCATCTGGTGGAGTTTTGGTTAGAAGCAAGTCCATTTTTTGCAGGAAGATCAACAAGATCTATTAAAAGTACAATTAAAAAGTCAAAAGTTTTAACTCCAGAAACATTTAATTATAATTTAAAGTGTGTTGTATCATATCATAAGGACTTCAGAAGTTTTCTTATAACTCAGTAAATGTGATCACTTACCATGTTGCTTGCCTGAAGGCATGGAAGACAAAAAACACTTTGACATATTATTGCATTTTAAAAACAGCAAATACAAATCAAACAAAATATGCATGTTCTAGACCAATCCTTCTGAAATAAGAAATCATAATGGATAAGAAGTTCCTGTTTCTATTTACAACATGGTCTTTTTTAAAAATTCACCCACAGAAAATCTTTAACACGCATCACTATTGAAAAATCTAAACTTTCAAAAACCTATGGCTCAACTGCTGTCCTCAAAGCATTTGACTATACCTCCACATATAAAAGCTGTACTCCATCTGTATCTAGAATCAAAATAGGGATGCAATGAAAATAATATTATAGCTACTACATGCACACAAAATCCTTTTTTTCTATTTCACATGGGAATTGTGTATCATAAAATGAAAATCCCAAACAAAAAAAAAAAATAATCATATCACGTTAACCTAAAAAGCAACACGAGAATAACATATTTACACAGTAGGGTTCACCTTGCTCAGGCTTAGCCATCTAGAAGTTAGCTGCTATTCCAAATTACTCATGCACGCTCAGTCTCCAACAGAGAGCACTAAGTAACAACTCTGAGACTGTCTTGATAGGTCAGACAACTTCCTACAGGTGACACCGACTATCCATATCTAGAGTCCTTTTTGAAAACAGGTTAGGCTAGATTGATAAATTGTGGTGAATGCTATCACATTACTAACAAAGAGCCAAATATTTCATAGGAGGAAAAGATTTCAATTTTTAAGCCTAAGAATACATAGCAATCAGTGCTTGTATGTCAAATAAACAGAAGCATCAAAGTGTAGAAATACAAGTGTACTAAGACCACATTACAGGTTTCCCCCTTTCATTTGCTTTCCTTTACAGGGAAGAAAAATAAATTATTTTAAACTGTAGTTAATGTGTTTTCTTATAGCATATTTACAAGTACCTAAACTGTACACATACACACACAGATTCATTCATTCAATCAACATTGATTCTGATGCAATATCCCCAGATCTGGGAGGATTAGGGTGAGATTGACCAAATCAGTTTTAAAGATAGATTTTATGATTTTTCTTCAATAAAGAATTTTATTTGTCCTAAACTTGGCTTTTTGAAACCTACATGCACTCATAACACTGTTCTCTTGTCTAGCAACCATGTAATACTGTGACATGACAGCTTCTATGTTAGTTGAACATAGTTTTGGAGAAGGATCATTGGATTGGTTTTGCAAATTTGAAAAGGACATGAATGAAACCTGATTTAACAACTAGTAAAGCTCCTTTAAAATAAGAACCAGATGTTTGAACACATAACAGACTGCTTTTAAGTTAACCATTGTACTACACAGTCATTTAGATTTCACAGAAGTAGTTCTGCTGTTTTCCACTGGCTGTCAATGCTTTTCAACTAGGGTAACGTAAAGCTGAATTGGTTTTAGTATCTCTATCTGCCTAACTAGAATGTAGTTAACACCGTTCCAATGAACCCTTTTTATTATTCTAGGGTCATATTTGATACTTCTAATCTAATTAAATAGAAACTAAGAAGTTACAGTTACAGGTTCACACATACCATCTAATAAGCAGCAGCAGTGGCACTCTAAACAATAATGCTAAAGAAGTGTTTCATTCATTAACACAGAGCCCAGTACTTTTCAGGGTACACTTTGATGTACTGAATCAGAAAATTAATTTGCAGCACATCATATGCTAACTCTCTACAGATTCCCCTAGATATAAATTAAGGGTTTGTCTACACTAGGAAGCTATATCAGAGTAAGCCAGGATGTTCATTTACAGCTGCCCTGGTTTCAGCTGGGATAGCATTAATTTTCTTCTTAGTAGCTGGTACAGTGCTGTGTTTTGGATTGAGTATAAGAATAATGTTGATAACACATTGATGTTTAGTTGTTGCTCAGTAGTGCTTACTCTAAATAAAGGACTTTTCCAGTTTCCCATGCTCTGCCAGTGAGTATGTGCACAGGAAGCTGGGAGGCAGCACAGCCAGGACAGCTGATGGGAACTAGCCAAAGGGCTAGTCCATACCATAGAACATCATGCCCAGTATATAAACTGGGGGCAGTTGGCCAGGGCTGGCTAATTGCTACATGGGGACTGGCTGGGCATCGGTCAGCAGGTGGTGAGCAACTGCATTGTACATTTGGGTTTTTTTTTTCCTTTGGGTTTTATTAACGCTCTACTCCCTCCTTTTCATTACTATTATTATTGTTACCGTTATTGTTATTATTACTATATTCTATTTCAATTAATAAATTGCTCTTATCTCAACCCACAAGTTTTACTTTTTTTCCCTGATTCTCCTCCCCATCCTGCTGGCAAGGGGTCAGGGGGGTGGGGATGGGGGGAAGTACGCAAGTGGCTATGTGGTGCCTAGCTGCCTGGGGTGAACCCTGACAACAGCACACCTGCTACTCTAACCCAACAGGATGATATGAATGAGTAGTTTGACTAAATATTCCATTCTCATACTATAAATCCCCTCACACAAAGACACTGTGAACGCTGGATAACAATTTTTTCATACTGAATTACAGCAGCTTCCCAACTCAAGTGTCCTATGAAAGCTAAGCAACAGGCCCCTCATAAATCTAAAACATCTTGAAAGAGCATTTGGAAGAAGCACTAGCACCTTCCCTTGTCCACCCCTCTCTGTGTGATACAAATACACAGAAACTTGATATTGCTGCCTAGAACAAGGAGGGTCAGATCAGGAATTCTGTCCTCTGGCATTTTGAACCTTTGTATTTTTTTCCTGAATTCCTGGAATTCAAATTTTTTTGAAATGGAATTCAAATCCTAAATTCCAAATATTAACTTTGACAACCTGTCCTAGATTACTTAAACTTTGCTGTACTAAAAAGACCCTAAAAGTAATAGTGGAATGAGCCATCTAGTACTTAGTGTGCATTAAAAATGTAAACATAAGAATATATAGTATCTAGAAAGCTACAGAAAAGCTTGGCAAAGCTCACTTTTTATGACCCCAGGTCTGTATTTTGCTCCTCTAATTTCTCAAAAAATAAACCAGCTTTTGTGCACATTATGCTCCAGATACAACTTTGAGACAAACCTTTTGCAGTGAGGACTATCTCATAAATCTGGTGTTAAAAGTTAGAAAAACGCAATATTACCTTTTAGGATGAAACAGCACAAATAAGGTATTTACTGGCTTTCAGTTAGTTAGATGTTTAATTTTATCAAGACAGCAACAAAGCTAACATAAAGCCTCAGTATACCAAAGGTAAACAGCATTAAGTAGTTCTAATTTTCTGAGGTACTTTCAGTTAAATAATTGTCCCCTTTACCCCCTCCCCATTATGCAAGTTCTCTGATCTTATTTTCTGAAACTCAGAAATAAAAGGTCTACTTTCTCATTCCTACGTTTATCTTGCCCCTTAAGTGCTCTGCAGAGAAGTAATAGCATCCAGCAATAAGTTGAGCTAGAACAAATGCGTAGCTGTCTTATCTGTGGAGGCACAATGCCTAACTTTGTCACAGAATTCTCAGGAATCATCATGCACGTGGCGTTGACAAAAGGATGTGTTTTTTCCTTTGCAGTAATTATAATGTCTTACTACTTTTACGCATGTAAAAAACAGAGAAAGGTGTATTTTATTTAGACAATATGTTTGTCAAATAAAATGATAAAAATTTCACAAATTCATGCACAACCCTCAAATAAACACTATTTTATTATCAGCAATAAGAAGCACTTCAGAGTGTCAAAGTTATAACTTTTCCACCTCGTGATCCCAGTGTCAGCAATCTGGATACAAGAAAAAAAAAATCATACGTTCAGCTACTTGTAGAATATATGTAAATATTGTACTGTACCACCCTTCTCAGATTTGCTACATGAGCGATCAAAAGGTTATAAATCTATCTTCTACAACCAAGCAAAAATAAGAATCAAGTGGTAAATTAAGTGTTTTCTTTTTTGCTAATCTAACCGCATCTATAAATGTAAATATTCCCCCAGAAAACCCATCTAAAGAAGCAGGGGTAGAGGCTTTGTGAATTTCCTGGAAAAAAATCTATTTCATATGAATCAAAACTGACTGCCTGGACAACTATAGGAAAGGCTGGGCAACCTGTGTGAGCTGGAAGAGGGAAATAGAACAAATAGTAATTTTTCAGGAAAAAAAACAGCAAAAAACACCAAAGAGAAAAATTGTAATCTGAATATTAACATACCTGGATTGGTTCTTGCTGCTTAAAAACAGGGCCAAGATCAGGCAGAATAAGCCTGATATATTCTTCTTTGGTGCATTCCTCAGCAATTAGGAGAACATTAGGCAATACAAAGGGTACCATATCAGGATTCACAAATTCAGAAGTCAAGCAAGGCAAAATTCGTTGAATTATAACACGCTAAAAGAAAAACAAAACCAAGCATGCATCACATTGTACTGCATTGCAGTAAGTTACCATTGTGACAGCTCAACAGCTTTTGTATTAACCTGATACTTACAAAAAAGCAGACAGATAACTTTCAGTTTTGAATTCTTATTTTCACTGTGTACTTTAGCTAATTCACACTGTGCTACTTTGCTTACTTTCACTCAAAACATAACTGGAGATTATAACAACTATGAAGGTGAACAAAAACCAATTAGCTGTACAGAAAATATAACCTTCAGCCACGCAGATGAATTATGAAAATGTCATTCTATATGCTTTCTTAAAAAAAGACCCTAGCACCCCAAAAAATGAATCATTTTCAGTACCTCATTACTCACTAACACATAATCCCGTAAAACTCCAGGTATATTTCCTAAAGTGGATTTTGCTGACAAAATAAGTACGCAGTGGTTGTCTTAACTCTAGAGCCAGACATTCTTAAGTGCTTTTAAATTCAATAAAGAGAAATACACAGTTCAAGGGTACACTCCCTTTCCTCATAAAATATACTTTCATGATAGAAAGAAAAAGTAATGCCTTAAAGATGATTAGGTCAATCAGTGGTTGTCTAAAGTCAGGTGAAACACATCCCATCTATTTCTAAATTCAAAGCATCAATGATTTCTGATCAAAGGAAAAAATTACTAAATTAAAAATAAGACATTATTAAACATGAAGCCTGAATTTTGCACTGTGTAATTAAAAAAAGAATTAAAAATAAATTTAATGCAATGGTTGAGAAGCTCAGCTATTCTATTATGTATTAAACTAACACTTTTTTTCTATTACATATGCTTTATGCCTTACATACATTAAAGAATACCACAAAAGGAAAAGGAGTCAGTCTAGACGTAGTGCCTAACACTACACAGAAGAAATCTGTAATGACAGACATTTGCTGCTCAGGTTTCTGAGCACTGCTCCCACAAGAAAGCACTTAGTCTATCGAGGGAAGGCAGCTTTGCATCATTCAATGTTAAGGTACTGCCTTGCTATAAAAAAAACTTAAAGCAATCTTACTGGGAGAAAAGGTGGCAAGATGACTTCAAAGAGCTATGATAGCATCTGGAAACAAAGGGAAAGCTTTTTCAAGTGGAGAGAAGACAAGCCCCTTTCAAAGTGGGATGAACTACAAGAGGACATGCAAAGATGGTTCCTTACAAGTAACGATAGCACAATTTGCCATTTTTCATTTAAATAATTATTGATAGCTGAGGAGTATTTCCACACCAACTAATTTCTATCTCCCCTTCTCTTCTACTATGTTCTAACAGTCTCATGATAGTCTGTTATGGTACAATGCTACATAAAGTCCAGCATTCCAAGATTCACACTGTTAATAGATATTCACATATTTTTTAACTCAGTATTTCAAGACATCATACAGACATACCTTAGGTAGTTTTGGCAGAACCTTTGGCAGCCCTTTAAAAAACTGCGATTTCTGAAGGTTATCCCTTTGAAATAATGAATCAAAATACTGAAGTGTCATTGCTCCTACATCATCGAAGAATGGTATCTAAAAATAAGATCAAAAGCTTGTGATCTGGAGGGAGACAACATTGAAACTGTTACAAAGATTCCGAGATATAATCATCTATTTACCTTTTCAGTGTACTACAGTAAACCTTTACAATAACTTGCCTGCAACTAACAATTAGAAAAGTACATTTTTACATGCTAAGTAGTATTCTCTATATATATTCTCACATAAAGGTTGATTACTAAGACAGAATTTTCCTAGCGTTTTAAAGAAAATCATGCATGTTATGTGTATCTAAGTTCATTTATTGTATATGAAATAATATTTTGTTTACCAAAAAAGGAATTAAAAGTAAAAACCTCGATTAAAACTTCTCCTAGGAATAATTATGCTATTTAATATTACAACAAAGGATTACCTATTAGGCCATCCAGATCTAGCTACTCCCCCTGGAAAGTTACAATGAATCAACAAGCATTTATAAGCAATAAATGTGTAATTACATACATTTCTCTCCAATGTTCAGACCCACTTGTAAATCCTGTCCACTATAATTTCTCACATGATCTCCCATGTTTGCATTACTTCAGCAAAGAGGGCATAGGCCTTCTTAAGAATTTTATACCAATGTATATACATAGACCAGGCTTACAAAAATGGCACCGACAAAATACTAGGGGGTTTCATCTATAGCCACGGTATATCATACTAATACTGACTAACTGCTTCATCGTTAATGAAAGATAAAAATGCATGATAACAAGAGTGTTTATATAAAAATCCATCCCCAAATATTCTCCTTTCAGTTAGCAGATAACGAAGTGTAGAACAGTGTCTATCCCAGACTTACACAGACTGGAAATAAAAGTTCTGCATTCAAAAACTTGCCTGGGCAAGATTCCTCCTTCCTGCTAGCTCTCAGATTTTGGGAGGGATGTATCAAACCACATGGGCTTGCAACAGTTAAAGACAAAGCATGGTCTCTCAGACTATTTAGACACTTGGTTTTGCTTGAAAAGTTTGTGCAAAAGAAAAATATAAAAACCTTTAAAGAAGCTCTGCTGTAAGGCAGAAAAAGAAGCCAACAAGAGTATGGCAATAAAGAAAAAAAGAATCAGAAAAGACTGGAGCAGGGCAAGACAGAAGAAAATAATCTATCAGCAAAGAATTCAAGCTAGACTGCACTGCAGACTTAAATCCTGTCTTCTAGATCATACATCAAAATGTATGTGATCATGGAATCCTACACAGGTTGACACAAACTAGTTAAAGCTAGCAAGGTAAACTTGCCCATATCAAGCTCCAGTTTAGCTTAGTTTGTTATGCTGGTCATAACAAACTGCTTTTAGAACTGAAGCTCTAGTATTTCTACCTTACAATTCAGTCTGCAGTACAGATGTGGTAAAAAAAGAGTTAACGTCTTTGTAAAACCATACTGCTTAATACAACCATTTACAGATGTATTTGTTGGTCCTTCAGACAAGTGAGTTGATACTCAAGTAATATTTGCCAATTTCCTCACTTCCCATGTTTCAGCATATATGTTGGCAGAACCATTACCTGTTCCCCCTCCCTTCTTCACTCGCTATTTTCCTCCAAATATCAAGATTGTTAAGATTTCTCTCTCTGCATACAACATTTTTATATGACAGGAAAAGAAGAAAATTGTTTAGCTAAGCAAATCTATAAGCAGGAACCTGAAAGGTTATCATACATGAGAAAATAGGGTGTAAGACAAAGGAAGAACCATGCTTTTAAGTTCTACTTTCGATAGGAAAGCTGAGGAAGAGTTTGTCAAATTAAAACTTAAATTATCCTACTTGAAATTAATTTTTGCTTTACTATGGCAAGTAAGCTCTGAATATACTTTAAGCAATTCTTCTGCATATTTAAGAATACACCAAAAATCATAAGCCAACAGTTAATCCTTAGACTTATCGCCCTTTATAATGTTATGGCTTTAAAATCCTTCCAATACAGTTTTAGAGACTGATTTGTATAAAAACATAGCACAGGAAATACTTCTAGCTGTATTGGAAAGCAACAAAATAGAGTGGCATTGAAACATTATTCTAAATTCTGTCTCAGCATCCACTTCTTCCATATTAATTAAGGTCAGCGTAAGGACAACTTTTGGCATCAACTAACATCATTATTTCCAAAATAGATAAAAAGTATTTAACATTTCAACTGAAATTTTTAATAGGAAAACACTTTAAAATAGCTCTACTGTTTCTACAAGTCCAACGCTATTTTCCCTCTTGCCTATGACTACTGTATTTTCCATGAACTGACCTTAGTCATTTGATCTGCGTCTGGTCTGACCGCCGGAGCTACATTTAAGAGTAGCTTTACATGTTCACGCACCTCCTCTGGTATATTCTGAAGAGTACTGGAGCTTAAACGGCTCAGCTGCGTAAGTAATTTAAGCACATGCACCATGAAGTCAGAAAATCCTGCATTTAACTATTTCAAATATACAACAAGACTATGTCCTCTTGATGGTCTCTCTACTCACATCTTTGATACCCCTCCCCTCTCCCCTTTCATAACCCATTTGCTTCTGAACCCTCATAATCTTCTTTCTGTCTCCCAACAGCCTACCCACTTAAGGTCACATTCCCCTATTTCCAACTTGTCATTGGATTCAGTTTACCAGAGAACACACCACCAGTATTTTAAACCAAGTACGTGTTATTATCTGAGATATTGTCTCTACACATTAAAACACAGTACACAGAGTTAAGGCAATGGGCACCCAAAGAAGTTACGAGAAAGGAAAATTGCATATGAGCATACTTTATGGTGGCTGATCCAAGTAACTATCTTGTGGTAATATTCATAGTTCACAAAGAACGTGAAATAGCTGATAGTTAAGTGGATACCAATTGCAATGTAAATGATCAAATCACTCTAAACTCAGCCGTCTTCAGCCACTGTAGGTCACTCACTGCCTTGTGTTTAACAACTGTTCACCCAACAGGTAAAGAAAGTACTTGCTCCACAAAACCAGCACTCAACAGGTTTATAGAGAAATCAAGTGAAAAATTAAATTTGTAGTTTATAAAGATGGCACATGTAACCTTCTCTACACATATTTTTATTTGCCATATTTTGCTAAGATTATTTTTCCTTATTAAAAAGATAGCATGCAAGTTATCAGATTGTTTATGTTGGAGCACTGATATTCTGTTCCAAATATTTAAACCTATTTTAAACCAGTAACTTTTCCAATATGAAAATCAATGAATTATAGTCACAAATAGAATAAATACCTGATCCAGCTGTCTACTAAAGCTTTTATAAATATCCTGCTTGTTGACCTCAAAAATTGGTTTCCCTTTATTAAACACTGCATACATAACAGCTCCTAGAGAGTACATATCACTGGCTGTCTCACAGCTCACGGAGAGAATATATTCCGGTGCCAGATATTCAGGATTCGGAAGACACAAGGATGGCAAGTTTGGATCCCATTCCTTACAAGGGAACCTTGGCTACAAGAGAAGTAAAATGAAGTAAATTTACTAGGGATTTTTAAAGAACATTTTAAAAAAGAAACTCAAGCAGCAAAAATCAATAAATTACTCAAAATCCATTATGAATGAAACAGAAATGGAGTAATACAAAACTGTTAAGATTCTGTGTCCATATCTTAGAGTGATTAGCTGATGCAATTAAGTCTGAATATTAGAGCTGGGAAGTGTAATGTAAAATCAATGCACACTGTTAACAGCAAACATGAACCCTGATGGGAATTCATTTTAGGAGGCAGCAACCAGGCACTGAGTGAATGCAAAAGACTAAATTAGGTAGCTTTGCATGTAGGTCCACATGCAGGTGAGCAGAAGTGGCACAGGCTTCAGACTCCATCTGAAACCATCATGACTCTATTTGGACTCCACTGAGCCAACTCAGGCTTTTTCTGTCATGACCAAAGGCCTTCAATCCAGACCTGTGCCAATTTATTAACATGTGCCCAAATGTTCAGACTTCCTGCCAACAAAATAGAGATGAATATTAAGTAAATGATTCTGTACTGAAATGCAAGGTCATGAAACTGGTTTCAGAAAAGATCTGATTTTGAAATTTAATGATGATAAATATAAAGATCTATCACCTCCTGTTCAGATGGATTTGTTGACTGGATACAAAAATCAAAGCCCATAATTTTCCACGCTCCACTCTTATTCAGAATTATATTTTCAGGAGTAATATTTCCATGGACCATTTTCACACTGCTATGCAAAAATGACAAGCCTTCAGAAACCTGTTAATAAAAAATTATTATTTCAGGTTAAATATTACCCCAAGTATCCTGTAATACATTTACAAAAATTCTGTTCTTGTTATCATGGTTAAATTGGTAAGTTAACTAAGAAACAATTCTTCACCACTATTTTAGGCTATGTCTTAAAAATTATGTATGAATTAAATTCAACACAGATGGGTAATGAGCAGATGAGATTACTAGTGCCAATTAACTATCATAGCATAAGAACAGTAACGCTTTTCAAAGCTGACCAATGTATTCACCAAATAAAACCTGGGAGCTACTGCTCCTTCACAGAAGGTAAAAAAAAAAAAAAAAATTCACGTATGGGAGAGACACCTGTAGCGTAGACATTTACATGGAAAATAAAAATTAATTTGATTTCGTTTCTTCCACATCAGAATAAGCAAAAAGAGCCTCCAGGGTTCATCCCCTCTTATACAGTGATCAGGGCACTATCAACTCTCACTTCCAATTATTTGATTTACTATACACAGACAAACTTTAGCGGTTTACAAACTTTATAAAACAATCATTAATACTAAACGCGTAAGAAAATTAAACAGACAACCTGTGTCATACCTGAAGCAAACCATATTTGGTCTCCACATCATAAAGTTTGTATTCTTTAATGTCAGATGGTAAAGGAGAAGGTAGGTTGTCCCAGCTGCCAAGAACATTAGCTAAACTTGCACAGACTGGTTCTGTACAAAATGCCAAGCAATCCCTGTACAGGAAATACATAAAAACATTTCTTGTAAATAAATGTAATAAAACTCTTGACTGCAAATAAAGAACCATACAAACATCGTATTACACATTACCAGAGCACTTTGTGCTACCTAAAACCATGTTATATTTCAAGTTTTGAATTCTTAAAAGTAATACTATACTGAAGAGAAACGCATGAATATCTGAAGGAATAAAAAAAATGTTAGAAGTTAGTTTCTAACATTCACATACATCACTAATGATGCACACAATGCTTCCTAAAGTTTTAACAAAACAATGCTTTTCTTGCCCTGATCCAGGAAATCAAAGAAATAGTTCTTACTATTATCGAAACTTGTAAAATCAGGCTTTTAGCTGTGCCTAACTGACATGTCCCTGACTGAAGCAATACTTAATGTGATCAGATAATGATCAGAAACAACATTAATAAAATGTAAGGTAGCACCTGAATATTCTTTTAGTCTGCAAATGAATAGAAAATAATGGGTGCAAACACAAAAACACTTGTATAAACTGCAGTTTGCATGCTAAGTGACTGTTTTCTACATTATTTTATCTATCATTTCTTCATGAAAAACTACAGGTGTTGTTTAAGCAGTTTTGTGTTGACAGTGATTGAAAAGTACAGATAAAGCAAACTTTAATCCATAAAGCAGACTGATTGTAACACCCTGTTTCAAAGTCTCTGATTTCAAAGTCCTGAAAACAATGTATTGTTATACATTATCCACATTATTTATTAGTCATTTTCCACATTCTCCATACTGGTTTGCACAGCAATGGAAGCTCTGAACAGTCATTGCATTTCACTTCTTTTAAAGTTTTAAAGTTTTCTTGAAGAAAGCATTATATGGATGGTAGGATACACACCTGGTTTAAGGATTCATGAGAACACTAAATACTGCATCAGTATGAACAAAGAAAACAGAGACTGAGTAACAGTAATAAAGATATATTTTTAAATATAAAGTTATAGGCAAGAAGACAGAAGCCTGAATTTTTGTTTATTCTACAAAAATATCACAGAAGACACAATACCTCAGCATGAATCTACCATGCAGTTATTATGTATCTCCATAATTAACAAGGTTGCCCTTTGAAGTAAAGTAAGGCTGATGAAACATGAAAACCTCTCATTACTCATACAGATTTAAATTTTATTTTATTTTTATCTATGGCCTATCTGAAGGAAAAACAACTGAAAATTATAATATATTTAATCGTGTCAGCCAACCTGACAGAAATTCTTTGCTTGGTTTCCTCCCTAACATTCTGTTAACACCATCCCTTTCATGCCTCTATTAACACAACTAGGACTATAAAACTTGTTTGTGTAGTAATTACAAGGAAGAATCAGAGTACAGAAAGACAAAGTCCTTAATTTTCAATCTAACTTCAACTTTCTAGAGCTTATACATTTAGTTAAGGTTAAGACATAGATGATAGAAAATACCTAGGGAACAGTTATTCAGTGGTTTTCATAACATAAACACTCTGATTGCTATTGTTTTGAGGGAATAAAAAGATGGCTGTTTATTTTTTACTTTAGGAGGCAATTAAACAAAAGGACCTAAACCAGAGTAACTGAAGGATGGGCCAAATCTAATTAAAGCAACTGAATATTGCAGAAGCTTATGTCTGCCATACAGTGCAGCTTCTTTAGCAGTTCCCTGAATAATATCAAAATGAAATTCAGTGTAAGATAATAAAAAGAAAACAAGTTAAAAATAAAAGTGATGGCCAAAAATGCATCCACTTCGGGAAAAACAGCGACAGATGGAACATCTAGTAAATTAAGTATCTGGGACTCTTCACACTACTACTGTTTTTAATGGGTAGTAATGACATCATGAGTGAACTTATAATTTGGCTTTTTTATCCTTTTCTCCAATAACAAGTTAACTATAGAATAATATAGCTCATCTGTGCTGTTACTGGAATTCAAGACCAATTGTAAGTAAACATATTTATATTAAATATTTTGTATAAACAGTTATTTATTAACTAAATGCATGTAAAAATGTATATATATTTATATTAAATTATGCTGAGTACCAATAATTTGGCATAGAAATATTCTACTAATAGTGGAAAAGCTACCTGCACACTAGGTTCAGAAATACCTGCTTCAGCTGTGCAGGTACACCAAGTATCCTTTGGGGGGGGGGGGGGGGGGGGGGGGGGGGGGG
>JAVJGJ010000057.1:47393001-47433656 GCA_035590215.1 Microhierax caerulescens | reverse complement strand
AGTAACTGTCGACATCAGGATAAACATCATTTTCCCTTGTCCAGATCTAGCTGGGTCGGGGTATTTATGGTACTTCTCCACTTTCCTCGTTCCTTCCACCGTTCTTCCTTTTTAATTTTGTCCCAGCCAAGGGCTGGTGCATTGTCAGTTACTGAGGAATGGATTGTGCTGGTGACAGTCACCTTCCACGAATGGGTCGGGTTTTGATTTAATCTGCCCCTTCCTAAAAGTAGCGAGTGAAAATACTATTTTAGATGTATGATTTAGGAACGTGCACATCAGGGACTGGGAAAAAAAAAAAAAGGTTGTTTAATATGTATATATGACCCCACAGTGCTGAAAGAATGAGCTGGTCCGTAGCCCCAAATGTCTGGTGGCAGAGAGCGGGTCCGATATGGTTAGATCTGGCAGGGTTTCAGACATCTGCCACGGGACAGGGAATTTTGTTAGGAGAGGTGGGAGGGAGAGGAGCGAGAGAGACACAGCGAGAGAGACACAAGAAAGCTCAGGGAGGCTTATATGTATGCCTCGATCACACTTCCTCTTTAAGATTCCCGTACTCAGCGCGGCTCTTATATTTTCTATTCAGCACGAAGGTTCCCGCCCCCCCCCCCCCAGCCCTCCCCACCCACCACCACCCTCTCTCCCTTTAACTTGTTAAGTTTGAAAGATGATATATACACACAGTTTGCTTTGCCAGTCAGCCCGTTTAAGGCCAAGATTAATGCAGTGCATTGGTGCAATCATGCCGCAGTGGTGCGTGATCAGAATACGAGATGAAATATAGGGGGAAAGGCCAGAAATGTGCCTGTATTCTGAGTTTACACAAGTCTCCTTAGCAACTTGTCTGATTTTAATTTTTTTTTTTTCACATGGGGGGGGTGTGCACGCGCGGGAGTGTTGTCCCAAATAACCAGTGAATAAAACATTCCCTGAGTTTTTAAATAGCTTCAGTTGATGGTCTTGTTGTTTTTCCTTCTCCTTTTCCTTTTGTTAAATTAGTCACTTAATTTTTTTTTATTTTTTTTTTTCCTAGAGGGAGGAGGGTACAGGGGGAGACTCCGAAGCGGATGGCAGTGGGGCTGGGGGTGGGAGCACCATAATAGTTTTTATTGTGACTTCTAGAGAGTTGGTTTCTTTCCAGTTGTTCACATCTCAGCATGTGGAAATATTGTGCTTTCTCCCGATTTGCCACAGAATTGGCAGTAGACTGACATTGTTAGTCATTTGAATTGTATTTGGATCTGGGCTGATTTTTTTCATGTATTTATTTATTTCAAAACAATTTCTTTTATTTTGAAAATATGCACAATATATTTTATAGTCTGTAAATCGGAGGGGGGGGTGGGGGGGAGAGGGGGAGAGGACTGTGGCAAGGCTGTCCCCTGAACCGTCCCATTTATTCACCTCCCCATACATTTTTTTTTTAGTTGCCTACTGAAGAAACCCCCTCCCTCCCCATATGAGGGAGTGGCCTTTTAGTGATCAAGGTATGTTGGATTTTTTTTTTCCCCAGTTTGTGTGATACTTTATTAATAGCATGGGGCAAGAAAGAAGATGTAGGGTGGGGAGAGCAGGGGAGGAGGTGACGGTGGGTGGAGAGAGAGGAAAGAGTTATCCTCAAAGTACTGTACCTTGAAATAATTCGAAGGAAAATAGTTGCTGCCTCACTTGAGTTGCTTTCAAAATCTTGCTGTGTGCTTTTACTTTTTCTTTTACTTCTATTTTTTTAAAGTTTTCAGGGTGGGGGGTGGGGGGAAAAAGTCTGAGGTTTGATGAATACCGTTCTCACATGAGTAAATACAGTAAACTTGCATCTCATCAGATGTGTGTGTTGAATGTTCCAGATATTTTAGGTCCAAAACAAAACAATGATTAAGAAAGTCTGTTCTCAACTTTACTACAGCTTACCTGGATTCTTCCAATGGATGTTGAACAGTAAGCAGACGAGGGTGTCGAAGCCTAGTTAGCTGTTGAACACCTCGCTTTAAAGAATCTATAATCTGATCCTTTTCAAATTTTTGATACTTGTCTATTAGCTTCTTATCAAAGACAAAAACAGCCACTTCCTAGAAATAAACAACAAAATTCACTCAGTATATAACACAGCCAAAAAAAAAGCCTATACACAATTACATAAACACACACATGCATTTTCTGAATCAAGAGTACAATCCCACCAATGCAGTAAGTCTTTTAATGTATATATAAATACACATATTGTCCTTATTTTGTCCCAGTCATAATCACACAGCTTACTGTATATAACCTCTGGAATACGTATTTTAAGAGTTAAGGTACTACTGCTCCTTCTCTTACAAACAGTAATATGTAAATTACAACCCCTATCTACACAGTGACATAGCAGTAGATCCACAGGACAGAAATCAGCTTGATTTTAAGTAGATTGAAGCATTTACATCAACAATGAACAATTAAAATATTCTGAGCATATCTGCATTCATTTGGCATTAAATATATCAAGTGGTGCCTTAATAAATGAGACCATGTCTCAGTGTCCTGTGTCTCAGTGTCCTGCTCCAAACCAGTATGATCCATATTAAACTAGACATTCATGGAAGATAATTTATAGTCACAGCACTCAATTAATCCGATCAGACCATTCACATGATACAATATTAAGAATTTTTCAATGCTTAAAGATGTGTAAAGAGAAGTCCCAGAAATACAGTAGATGTTAAAACCAGAGAAAATAGTTTTTCCAACCAACTTCTGCAAATGGAGTGGGACAAAATTAAGAAATTTATATGAAACTATGAAATTACAGAGATGGATGTGAAATAAAAAATTAGATTATTTCACCATCTTGGAAGTCATAAGATAAATAAATAAAAGAAAAAGGAATTAAAAATTTTATCATAAAACAGAGACTTCCTTATACTCCTGCAGCAATATTATGAATAATAATAATAAAGGCTAGAAACCAGTAGAAAATTACATGAAAATTCAGTTTTCAGTCCCAAGAGGAAGTCTATGCTCTTATACTGTGCATTTTATAACCATTATTCTAATTCAAATCTCACAGGAACAGTTACATTATTGATTTTTTTAAAAAAAGACTTCTAGAAATAGACTATATAAAAAAATAAATTAGTCTAATAGTAAAAAAAAATTGGGGTTTATTTTTTGGCGGATTCCTGTTTCATTAAGCCATTAGCAGCTGAACATCTATAACTCAATTAAGTATGCTTTTCCTGCTTCTATCCATACCAGCTCCCTGCTCCAGCTCTTAAGTGTGATGGATCAAACATTAACACTGACACAAGGCAGGGGGGAACCAATGACAGGGGATGGAAGATATATACTATACCCACTATTTAAAAAAATACACATTTTCCAGTACAAAGGGTGAATGTATTGAGCAGTACATGATCAACAACAAAATTTCAAACTAATACAGCACTTCTGAAAGCACTTCTGTTCAATGACAAATCAAAAGAATCAGAAAGTGAATGCTTAAATCAGCATGGGACATCAGCTATGGTTTGAATATTTGAATATTTCACAATGGTTATAAATAAGTCCTATTGGTGCTTGCTACAATCCTGCATGGTTTGTTTGAAGCTTGACTGAACTTTTACATATCCAAAATTAGCTCACATATATGTATGTATATGATATTGTAGTATTGTAGATATGAAAATGATTGCTATCACACTGGTTTTGTAGACTTAGTTATTGTGAAGTGCCGAGAATCAAAATAATTTGAGCTGTGTGACAACTTGCTTTCAATACCTTCATTTTCATGTAATATGTCTGATACAAGAAGAAAGCATACAGCCACCTCTGCTCATGCACATTAAAATGTCAAATATGTTCCGATATTAATAATTCAAAATACAGCATTCTGAAATTCAAATTCATTGAATCAAAAATCAACATTGATTTTTATATGCAGAATGCCATATCAACAATATAATATCTTAACCCCCATAAGTCACCAGATACTGTGGCACAGAAGAATGGAGAGCCGAGTCATTGGCCATAGAACACACTCTCCATGCACAAAAATTATTGAAACTATATAGTACAATTGAAAACATTTAAAAGTATGCAAGGTTTTATGCTGTGTGAACCAAATAACCCTCAAATTTTTACTATGAACATATTATTCTATTTTTCCTTTTCTGTTTTACAAGAACTGATATTCAACCCTCAAAAGGAGGGGTACTGACTGTAGCTGATAGGGATTCCATTGCCTGTAATTACTTTCATGGAAACTTACTGAGAGGAAAGCCTGCAAAGGCTTGCATAGTTACTACTTCTTTCCACAGAAAGCTCTGAGAGCCTCCACTTTGTTTTTTTCACTTCACAGGTTTGAAGAGTAGCTTCCTCCTGCAGATCACTACTTGTTACTTAATTCTGCAGTTGTGTCATAATTACGACTTTGTGATATAAAAATAAATTTGACATAAAAAGACTACAATATATTTTTTAAAAAATAAGACTGCTCTCCATACAGAGAGTGAAAAAGCAGAGACAAAACAACCCTTATCTTTAATGACACAAATTTTCATTCATTATGTGATAGCAAGTATACACACACACCTTGCTCAACATGCTCTTGTGTCAACACAGTATACTGGTAATACTTGCATTAGGAAGTATGGGCAAGCGTGTAGGAGACTAGACCGACCACTTGAGATCTAAGTGTAAATCTCAGTTCTTGTTGACAAACATTAAATAGCCCACACCTGTCTCACCTCCAATACATTTAGGCCAAGTGCTTTACTTCAAAGAAGTGTTAGGTAAAGATCAGTGATAACAATCAGACAGCTTTATGTTGTGTACCATGCAAGTATCTGCCAGGATGAAGACCTTCAAGAAAATGTCTGTTGTTACTGCCAGCAGTTTAGAATTTTTAACATGAATTGCTGAAAAGATCAGTGCTTAAGTTCTGCAATTCCTTTGGCAAGGAATTAAACATCACCTGTGCAAACAAGAGTAAACATTGTAAGACACAGGATATGGTTTAACTGGCCTATAATCATATTAATTCATCTAGAACACAATAGAAAAGTGTGTATCAGTTCTCTTTGACTGTGCCCCTGTATTTCAGGGGAATCCTGTTGACCATTATGCCAAAGTCCTGGTATTCACTGATACACCCCTTCATAAAGGTTCTTCTATCCTTACAGTGTTAACCACTAAATGTCCCAATTTTCTTTTCCCAGCTTCTCTGGGCAGTTTTCCTTTGTACTGAGTCTCACTGAGATGGAGTGAACTTTCTTCATAGCAGCCCATTTGGTGCTGTTTCAGATTAGTGGCTAAAGCAATGTTGACAACACACCAATGTTTGGGCAACTGCTGAATAGTCCTTGCACAGGGTCAAGGTTTTCTTTTTTTCCCCACTCTACCCCCACAGTGAGTAGGTCATGGGGTAGGCAGGAGACTGGGATGGGGAATGGCCAGGACAGCCAACCCAAACTGGCCAAAAGGCTATTCCAAATCATGTAACATCATGCTCAGTGATAAAAACTAGGGTAGAGGAAGAAGGCAGCTTCCAAGGTGGCTGTTGTTTGGAGACTAGCTTGAGTACTGGTCTGCCTGTGAGATGTAGCAAGCAATTTGCTTTGCTTAGTTTGTTTTCCCCCACCTGATTCTTTCACCTATTGAACTGTCTGGATCTTGACCTATGAGTTTTCTTGCTTTTCTTCTTCCTATTTTCTGTCCTCATCCTGCTCCAGGTGGGGAAGTAGCTGTGTGGGTGCTTGGTTACTTGTCTGGTCAACTCACCACATCTTCCACATCCATGTGCAACCCTGCATTCCTTATGAAACATGCACCAGTTTGAAACACACACTGACAGTTTAAAATGTATGTCCTTATTTACCCATATAAACACTTTATAAAACAAAGAGAATGTAAAAATTCTGCTCCTGCCTTAGCCAATGCAATTGCTAGAAAAATCAAACAAAAACAAAGGGAAGAGAAAAGAAGAGAAAAATAATTCTCCCTAACCAGAAAAAGGCAACCAAGCAACCAAGGTATGTGATGCTTTCTCTCCTGCCCCCAAGAGGAAGGCCAGACCTCAGAAAAACTGTGTTGAAAAAGATGCACACAAAACTACAAAGTGTTTCTAAATTAAAGACTCTAAAAGCTGTGGAAATACAATGATAACGGAATAGCAATACCTCTTCCTATTCATCTCATTGCATACTGAGAAAGCATGTTAACAATACCTGTAGAATGTTCAAGCACTATAGTGGTGAATGCTACAGGAACTGAAATCCTTCTGTTTTCAATGACATTTTGAATAATATTGAGTAATAATGCCAGAGACTAAGCACAGAACAACAAGGAAGAAAAAAAACCCTACAAAACATTTAGTAACTACAGTTGCCTACCTATCCTGTGGACTGAAAAATGTAGTGCTCTCATGGAAAAAAATTAAATGTTATCATGTTAAAGACTAAGTCACAAATCTATAAGGAAAGGAAATTTTAAGGTAGCAGTCAGAGTGCTTGATTTTAGAGCATTTATGTTTGTTTTCCCTCTCATTTTTGTTCTCTCTTTTAACCATATGCATGCATGCATGCATTTTTTTAATGAATAATCAAATGTTGCTCAATATGTAAATACATGATGTTTTACCAAAGCCTCCCACTGTGCAAAGCAAAAGAGTCTCTGATCTAAAATACTGGAAAGCATTCCAGGATTACTCTGCTCTTTTGCCAGAAAAAGATTTTCCTCCAGATTTTGGGGGGCTTATTTTTAGGAGCTTGCCAATGTTTTTTTACATTTTTTCCCATTTGTTCCAAAATGTTTTCCCATTTGTTTCTTTCAGTCATACGGTATATAATACAACTACTTCAGTTTTAAAATGAAGTAGCCTTTAAAGTTTGAATAGTAGAAAGCTTTCATTTCAAAGCTACTATATGCACAGCCAAAAAAGCAGACAGCTTACTTACCTACAATTAATATGTTTAAGTATTACCACAATAAAAGTTAAAACACAACAACAGCAGTCTTTCAGTGTAAACCATTATCTCCTTAATTCTGCTAGTGTTATGACTGAGCTGGCAACAAGAACATTAAGTGACCTTACCCTACGTCTTTCTTTATGATTGCACTTTCTAAGCAGAACAAAGGACAAGTGCCATATTGCACCAGAAAAAAAATGTAAGTGCATAAAGTCAAAGTTAAATCCATAAGCAGAAGCACATACTGTAAAATTACGTTACTTCATGTATACACATATTGCCAAAAAGACTCATAAATCTTTCAAACAAACAGCAGCAAATCAGCTATCAAATACTACCAGACAAACATATGTACACAGGTGAGTAATTGTCCCATATTCTGTCAGATTGTTATTCAGTCACCCACAAAGTAAGCAAGGAAAGACAAGACACATTAAAAAAAACCAAAACCAAACATTCAGAAATCCAGTAAAACCAGCAAGGCAGGAACCAGGTGGAACTCTGAAAAGAGGAACAGAATCATACATTTCTACTCTCACCACATATGGAATATTTTTAACTGTCCACTAACTTAAAATAGGAAGCAAATCAACCCATATCTGAAAACTTAACTTCAGCTGACCAACTCCTGTAAGACTACTGACTTCCATTTATCCTGAGAACAAATATTTCTCATCAGCTCTACTGCTGTAATGCTAAAATTCAAAATGTGGCTATTTTATCTGGCTACAATAACTTAAAATTATTACTTGTGTTAATGTAAAGTGACAACAACATGGGCAATTAGGCCTTTAGATCCTGCTTGTCGGATTACAATACACATTTACTGTAAAAAAGCTAAGTGTTTGTAGCTTCAAATTAGATACACATACTTGCAATACAGCAAATACAAAAATGACTGCTACCAGTAGGAAAATGACAGTCAACCACTTCCACATTGCCCAGGCAACATTCAAAAGGTACATGCAAAAGAAGTAAGAAATATTGTTAACAACCAGATATATTGCATTACAACACAACATAAAACTGTATTGCTGTGTAGTTGTATTTTGCAATAGTAAACTGAACGTTGACATGGTGTTACCTCACTGGTAGTATTAATAACAAATGGTAATTGCATGTCAAATCACCAGCCATCTGAAATTGCCTGCAGTACAAGTGCTGCTCTGTTTTTAATAACTAATGATTGCATATAAATGTACACGTTAGCCAGTGTTTACAGAGATACTCCAGGATCATATGTGGTTAACACCTGAACTAAACTGCAAAATCAGTGGCTATTCAAAGCTTGAAAAACATGATTGACAGGAACCAAGTTACATACACTCTGTCAATTAGGCAGTAAAAGAAATTTGTACTACAACTCTCCAGACCTTAAAGCTGCACCTGCTACAGGTCAAATGCTTACTGGGCACAAAGATTGTATAAAACCTATCAAAACTACCATACCTGCAATGTTATCACTTCTTTGTAGAGTTAAATAAGATTTTTTAACAAAATCCCAACTGGCACATTGGCTAAAATCAGTAAACACTACATAGAGAGTTCTCAAGCATTTGTCTAGCTGTTGCAGAACATGGAAAAAATACCTGCTTAACATTATTCAAATTCTGCTACAATCAGATCACACATTCTCCACAGATTATTTCACAGAACCTTAGAATGGTTCAGGTGGGAGGGTCTTTAAAGATCATCTAGTTCCAACTCCCCTTTCATGGGCAGCGACACCTTCCATTAGACCAGGTTGCTCAAAGCCCCATCCCACCTGGCCTCTGAATACTTACAGAGATGCCACATCTACAGCTTCTCTGGGCAACCTGTTCCAGTGCCTCACCACTATCACAGTAAGAAATTTCTTCTTTCTATCTAATCTAAATCTGCCCTCTTCCAGCTTAAAGCCATCACCCCTTGTCCTATTCCTACATGCCCTTGTAAAAAGTCCCTTTCCAGCTTTCTTGTAGGCCCCCTCTAGGTACTGGCAGGCTGCTATAAGCTCTCCCCAGAGCCTTCTCTTCTCCAGGCTGAACAATCCCAACTCTCTCAGCCTTTCCTAATAAACAAGGTGCTCCAGCCCTCCGATCATCTTCGTGGCCCTCCTCTGGACCCACTCCAACAGGTCAACATCCTTCCTATGCTGCGGGCCCCAGAGCTAAACACAGTACTCCAGGTGGGGAGACAGTTCTGCATAGTATATTTATTCTCTATTTGCTACAGTTTATTTTCCCACCATCTAACAGATTCGGTGTATGTTTTCCAAAGTTATTCCTTTCTGTCCATTTCTTTTTGGTGCATCTGTAGCGAGCTGATTCATTGTCTAAGTGACTCTACATCACTTCAACATCAAGTTTAACTGAAGGCTTTAAGTTATTAACACCTCTACTCAGTGGAAGTTCTAGTTACTCATTGAAAACTATTTCCTCTCCAAGTCTGAAAAGAGACTTTTCACATTTCTCCAGTACAACAAAATAATCTTGTATAAAAACAGTTCTTAAGCTCTGTTTCTGGCAAACCTTCTTCCAAAGTCACAATCCCACTTTCATTTACACATGTGGCTTCAAGTGAGTCAAAAGTTTATATACTAGTGCTCTAAATCCCAATACTTCAAGGAAACTAAAAGGGAACAATACTAATCTAAAAGCAGCACAGGGAAGGCACGACTCACTTTCTCTACAACCTTCTCCTCTATCTCATGCCTTCCTGTTACTCTATCTTATGACTTAACTTTTCTGACTCTTAAATTTCTGTATGGCAGCTGAGCAATAAAACAGTCTCTTTTGCTGAGAACAAGTGATGGCATACTTCATGATTACTTTAAACTGTAAAAAGCCAACAGTGCTGCCAAAAAAAGCTGCAAGGTAAAACACATTTGGGAACTGATACATATTAAAACAAACTTTCTTGTCAGATCACCTCTAACCGATTAATTCTTGATCTTGGTCTCAAACTGTATGCTGTGAATGCAGAACCACTTCCTTCTCCAGCAGTGAAGGCTTAAAGCAATTATCACTTATGTAGCTGAGAACATTATACTTAAATAACGTTAACTTCTTCGTTTCATTTCACTTATATTACTACCCTTAGTGTTAGTCTGTCCAGTTGGATTTTGTTTTTAAATGCCACTTACCAACTGCTACCTATCAGTCTGTTATCTAATGCTTATAAACTTAGGTCTTTACTTGACAACCCACCTGTTTTGTTGATTTCTTAGTTCCATTAAATATCTTCCAAGCAAGACCATTACCACCACTGGCAATATGTCGGCCAACATCAAATTCCCTGGTAACAGGATTTCCCATGACTGCACTGGTGACATCAGCCGTTACCTTTGTAACGGTACTCTTCAATTTATTCAGCATGGACTCCATTGTCTCAACTGTGCACCAATGTATTATCCTACAAAGACAAGAAAAAAATGCTTCACAGACCTCTCACAATTTCTGTTAACGTAAGACACATGTTGAAAGCTGTAACATCCAACCAAGGATCCAATAGGATACAGGAATAACCCACAAAAAGAATACTGAAATTTAACTTGCTGGGCTTTGCAGTTATACATATTCACATGCATACACATATCACAGGCAATTGCTTCTACTCCTCAGAAACTTGATCACTGTTCATTAGATCTAACAAAGCAATTAAGGACTGAGAAATTAAATCATTTCTTGAAAATAAGTAATTGAACATAGCAGAGAACCTATAAACTGCTCCCATGAAGTGAAAGGTTCACACCCTGTATATCAGTATCAGTCAATAAAGAGAACTAAATCTGAAGGAGCCCAGGCTCCTTGAATTCCATTACTCATGGAACTACAGGTTTTCTGAAGGGAAAGATTGCATAAGATCCCAGACTAGACAAGTAAAAACCGCATTCTTTCCTACACTGTGCTTGTCAAACTACAAGCTCAAAATTCAGTATTTTACCCGTCAGATTGCTGACATTACTATCAGTATGATCCAAGTATTAATAAGTCTAAGTAGTAATCAGTTGCTGCAGGGGAAGGAAAAAAGAAACCATCTTCTCATGCTTTATTTTAACAAAATTGTACAAGGAATATTTTTAAATCACCTTGTCAATTTAAGAGCTAAAAGACTGTGGCAGCTTACGGTTTAGTTCCTCCTCCCCTGTAGTGTGTACTTCCACAGGTTCCCGAGTAGTCATCATCAGTTCCAAAAAGTCTGCCTTGCCTATTCTGCCAGACAGAAGTTCTGAAGCCTATGTCCCATTTATGCAATCATCTCTGATAACGGATACACAAGAAAGAATGAAGACAGGAAACAAGGAGCGAATGGAAGAGACAGACATTAATGTTCCTTATTGGTGTGAGCAAAGATGAAGAGAGAATGCACAAAGATATGATCGGTATTATGTGGTATATTCAAAAGCAACACTTAAGGATATTTCTTCCTTCTGTCTTTCAAATAAGGTGTGAAGAGTACTATTCCTTCAATCTACAGCAAAATAAACCTAACATAGCACATCAGCAGATGTACTGAAATCTGCAGAAATACCATTTGCAATTATGGTTTTATTTGTCATATACTCAATTTATTGGCATATAATCTGTGTAAAACTACTTCTTTGAGAACTAGAGATTATCATTCCCATTCAAATGGAAAGACAAGATCCTGCTGTGATAAAGATGTTTTCCAAGTCCCGGTAACAAGGAAAAAAGAAGCAAAAGACATTAACAAATAATCTAGTAAGCACTGGAACTAATCAGCTCTTCTGATCGTGTGTGAGGTGCTTGCTTGTACACATTAAAGCTCTTCCCACTGTATTATATACATTTACAAGGCAATGTTCTTGTCTACATAGATTATCTGGCATCTGACAATATATGCATTTATTTATGCCACAGCTTTTTCCAGATTCAAGACACAGATGGAGTCTGTTTCCTCTTCACAGCTACTTAAGTCTCACAAAACCTGTAGCAACTTATTTTTGACACCTGTATACCTCAATTAAACCTGACTGATATCAACCACACTCAAGTTATTTGGACATGCACATGTTCTCCCCCTGGTACTATAGATCTGCTTCTGCTAGGAATCAGGACAAATAATGTGATTAATATTAAATTAGAAAGATAGGCTTGTTTTCTAGAAGAGGTAATAAACATACTAAAAAAACTTTTAAAGAAGTTGTAGGAGTTACTGAACACTTCTTTCCAGTGTAGATGTGTGTAACTGTATTAACTTAGTCCTAAGCAAATGCTAACACAGTGCTGGAAGCACAGAGCTGCGCTGCTCTACTTTGATTATAGTGGCTGCTATATCCCACCTTCAATATTCTTCCACACTGAAATGTAGAAATGCACTAATACTGTGGCTCCATAGCTGTTTTTCCAGTTTCCACGTCAGCTGAGTGACACAACTTTGTGCTACTAAATGAAGAACCAGACTAGGAGTTTTAAGAAAATAAAACTTTCTTTTTTTAAAAAGATCAGAAATAGCTATGGTTCCAACAGGACTACTCAGGAGCAGAACTAGGTATGACTGCAAGCATGTTCAGTGTGGAGCTGGTCAATTACGGGGACTGAGTTTTAGACATGAGAAGCCAAGTCTGAATACAATGAGATAATCTTGAGAATAATTATGTATGTGCTCGGTATCTATTAACTGTTTCGTTGAGAACATAGCTGGAAATAAGTTACGGAAACAGAATTTCTTTATTAAGTAATTTTGTTACAGAACATGACGTTTTATTATGATATATTAATTTTACTTCATTAATTGTGCTATGGAAAAATGCATGCAATTTCTAATGTGCACCCCTAAACCAAACTACTGTTAGCCAGTGTCTAATAGCCCTATACAAAGGAACTTTTCATTAACCTGATAAATACATAGAAACAAGGATCTCTGAGTATTCTAAATAAGAGCTACAGGTATTTCCAGCTCTCAAGGGATATTATTCTGCAGCTATTCCATGGGGCAAACTCAATATGCTAATGACTATAAAATCAATCGTAATAAGTTTGAGATAACCACAAATCTAATTTATTTGGTTTTAAATCTTGTGCTTTTTGCATTGTTTCATTCACTCCGTGCCATCAAACCTTCTCTAGTATCAGTGCAATGCAATCCTGCATTAGAACTCTCTGCATTAGAACTCTCAAAACTAAAGAGAGACTTCGCAAAATTAATTGTGGAGCTATTACGAAGAAATCTGAAAGGGAGCTTCTCTATACAGGTAGTGGAAAAATGGTGCGGCATTGATTAAATCAGAAGTGCCCTCTACTGTGGGTGACAGACTGACTGCAGTGGAAAAAGCCACTAGGTGAGAATGTTAACAACATTCCAGTGTCTGAAGGGTTAGGATTTAAAAATCAAGGCTGGTAGGCCCTGTCCAACCTGTTCCTCTCCAGTTTGACAGTATGTAAACGACTGTTTAATTTAGCTACTGAGCAAGGACTACTGAGAAACTTAGTTCTCAATAAGCAGCTTGGAGTTTATGTTTACATCCATCTAACTGTAAATTTGTAGAAATCCTCATGTCAAAATTTGGACTGTAACCTAAAATAGTGTATTTTGTTTTATAAAAATGATTGTTATTATATAAAAATGCAGTATGTATCAACAGGGACAATGTACCTAGAAAAACCATGCAAAAAAGCCATTTTGGGTATTATCTATAATACCACAAACCATGATGATTTAACCATATCTGAAATATGCAACTTTAGTTCTCAACTGTATGAAAACTGATTTCTTCAGTTCTTTTAAGATTGAACAACTAATTATAGAAATATGAACAACCACAGGACAATAAACTATCACCCACAATGAAAGTTAAAAGGTTAATAAATTAGAAAAGCACAAGACCTTAAGGCTAACAGCATTCACAAAGGCCACACAAGACATACAATAATGTTTAAGATCTTTGATTTCTTCCTGTTTGAATTTCATGGATAATATTAATGCTGATACTAAGTCCACAAAACCCGCAACTACTCCTAAAAAGAAATGGTCAGTGTGTTATTTTCATTAATTCCTCTCACAATCAGTAATGGTTTTTATGCTGATGTACATCAGCAACAATACCTCGGCACAATGACGACTTAATCATTTGGCAGGGTAATAAGCAACAGTCAAGATAACAGTAAGAAATGAGGTGAAACATTCAAAATGTTCAAATAAAGGTAAATCCAAAACAAAGATTCCTCACCATTTTTTTTCCTCACTCGTGTAAAACAACTGCATGATTTAAAACTTATCCTTGAACTAATTTATAGCTTTATCCAATGAATGAATATGGCTGCACACTGTACAGTGTGCATCATACACTCTACCAGTATTTGGGCTTGTATCGAGCTGGGACTCCCATTGCAAACCAAGGCAACATGCAGGTGCGTGGGTACTTCATGCCATCCAACTCAAACTTCCATCCCATCCATCTGATCCAAACAATGATGAATTCACAGAAGAAACAGGTGCTAGAGCAACCATGTTTCACCAAACAAAAGAAAAAAACCAAACCCAAACCTTTTTCAGGCAACAACCAAACCTTTTTCAGGCAACAACCAAACCTTTTTCAGGCAACAACCAAACCTTAGCACTTGTCACAAAAACAGGAGGATCAAATGCAATGATGCACACTGCACAGGCACGGCGTAGCTGCCCTCGCTGCAAGTCACCTTCTTGATTTTTATTCGGCGATGCATGCACGGGTATCTGCCTGGCGCCTGCTGACAGGTGAAACCTAACCTATATACCGCACAAACCCCTGCACTGTCTCTTGCGGGCCGGTCCTTCCCGGACAAAGTATTTATCGCTGTTTACGGTGAGACCGGGCTCGCCCCGCTCCACCGAGAGAAACTGCCGCCAGCAGCGCGCAGGGCCCCCCCGCTTCCCGCGGCCCCAAGGCCGGTGAGCGCTCCCTGCGCGGCGGGCGGGCGGCGGCCGCGCTCCGAGGCGAGCGGCGCTTGCGGGAAGGTTACCGGCGACCTGCCGGCCCGGGCCGCTCAGCGGTGCCCGCCAGGCCCGGCTCACGCCACCGTGGCGCCCCCAGGGCGGCCCCCTTCCCCTCCACCCCGCAGCGCCGGGCTCCCGGCACGCCAGGTCGCCGCCCCAGCCCCTCCGAAGCCAGCGGGCCCTGCCCTCCCCGCGCAATGCCACTAGGCCACGGGCAGCCTCTCCCACCGCAGGGCGCGGGGGACAGGCCTCTTACCTGAGCCCGCGAGAAGCTGCCGGCGCAGCGCCCGGCTACCCGTCGCCCTGTCGGCCCGGCGGGGCCACCTGTCACGCCGGCTCCGTCTCTCGCTCCGGCCCCAGCTCGACCCTGTCCCGCTGCAGCTACTCCATAGCGACGGCGGCAGGCACAGACCCGGGGAGGGAGGCGGCCGGAGCGCGCCTCACTTCCGCCCCGGGGGGCGGCGCTGGGGCGGCGGCCGGGGGAGGCGGAGGGGGGCGGGAAGTGATGTACGCTCCCGGCTTCCGCCAGTGGCGCCGGCCGCCCTTATGGCGGGATATTTGACTCCGCGGTTCAGGAGGCTCCGCAGCCAGAGCGAGTTGGAGCCGCGGCGGGGGAGCGGGCGGTGGCGCCGAGGTGTGGGAGGAGAGCCGTCCTCGTCTCGCCGCTGACGCGGCTTACTCCTTCCGCGGTGTCGTCGGGGCTGGCGGCGGCTCCGCGCCTCGCCGGGGGGTGGGGTGGCTCCTGAGGGGCCAGCGCGTGCCCGCCCGTTGCACCGGAGCTGCGGGGGCCGCCGGCCTGCGGGCGGGAAGGCGGGAGCTAGTGTGGGCGTCCGCAGCTGTATGGGGGGAGCGGAGCTTCCCGAGGCCGTGCCCCAGCGGGCGGGGGGGCGCTGGGCCTGGAGCGCTGCCACGGTGTTCGGAGCGGAACGGGGCGGGCAGGTTGAGCGTGTTGCAAATGTCGGTTTGATGTCCGCTGAGCTGGGAGCGGCGTGTGGAGGAGAAACTGAGGGCTGGAGCAGAGTCCTCCGGGGGAGGCTGAGGGAGCTGGGACCGCTCAGGAGGAGGGACCGCTCGGGAGGTTCTCGCCAGCGCCTGTGAGTAGCAGGAGGCAGAGCCGGGAGCGGCGGTGGCTGCTCCACATTTGGGGGTACTCTGGAGCCACCTGGGCCTGGGCGACTCACAGCGACAGCCAGCTCTGGGCAGCCCTGCTTGAGTAGTGGGGGGCGAACCAGATGGACGCCGAAGGCCCCTGCCTCATTCCCTCTGGGATTCTGTAATGAGCTAATGTCCGTGTATACACATACAGCATGTGTGGCAATAACAAAGAAACCTTCCTCTTCTGTTTTTAGTGTATTTCTGTTTTATTCTGTTGACTCTGCCCTAGGGGACTGAGTCAACTTACAAGAAAGACTGATTCGTGAAGTATTCTCTTTCTCTCTTTGTAAAATTAAGCTGATTTCTGGATAATTTTTAAACATATATATATGTATAACTGTTTTCAGAGTAAATTTTTTTTTTAACATCTTAAAGTAGAGCTTTGTAAACCTGTGAAACATAAAAATATTTTGCAGATTTTGATGGTCCTTTTCAAGCAACTCAGCTGTGGAATGGTATTATTCATGCTCTCCATAGTCAAGTGGAAATCAAAAGACGCAGACAACACCTGAAAACATATAAAAACTGTTTCACTGGCTCAAATGCTGTTGATGTGGTACTGAGCCATCTTATGCAAAGCATGTACCTAAGCTGCAATGATATTTCTCGGCTGAAGGGAGTCCGTGTATGCCAAGCATTGATGGATCACAAGGTGTTTGAGCCAGTTGGAGCAAAGCTTTACTTATTCAAGAATGAGAAAGAAACAGAGTTTGAAGACACAAACACTAGCCTCTATAAATTTGTAAATAGCAGTCTTACTCCTCTTCTTCCAAGAAAGAACAAAGGCAGTGAGAGCTTGTCTCCTGAGCAAATCTGCAAACAAAAGATGAAAAGACTTTCCAAGTGAGTTACTCTGAACTATTCTGATGTGGTTTTGTGGGGGTTTTTTTTGTTTGGTTTTTTTTTTGTTAAGGTAGGTTAACTGTAGATGAGGTAATGGCTGTCTAACCCAGGTATGAGAGACTTCTGAAAACTACATGCTAGTTTTGAAAAATATGCCTAAATAGCAGATGCTACCTAATATTTCTTGGTAATGTTAAACTGCTTTGATCTGCTCCTTGTTATTTAGAGTAGAATCTGGGACAGTAGCATAAGCCTAGGAATCATTTTCTTTTGCAATCAGTTGTGCTGAAATCTAAGGATTAGCATGAATAGGCTACTTGCTGGAAGCTAGTAAGAGAAATGGAAGTAATAATCAATATTTGGAATCAATATGCTTGCCCTTTCTACAAAGCAGATGTGAATGATTGTTTTTTTAGCAGCAGGATAGACCCTAGATCCAATGAAACCCTAAAGTTCTGATGTAACAGCAGTTTAGGAAGTGACAGAAAGATGAATTTGTCCTGATTGTATTTGTTATATAGCTATTTCTTTTTTCTCCCCTAAGCAGAACAAAGCGTGAAACAACACTTTCAAACCCCTTAGCATTAGAAGCAGCTGATAAAAAGAGGGTAGAGGAGCTTCTTCAATCAATAAATGTTCATGCCTCTTTACCTCCAAAGATCATGGTTAACAAACAAACTCATCTGCTTTCAAAAAGAGGTGAGGATTCAATTTTTCTTTTTAAAACTTGATTGTTCTCTGCTGGATGTACTTCGAGTATCTCATTTCTGTTAAAGACTGCCCCTCAGAGTCCTAGATTTAACACGTCACTGATGACAAAATAGATAAATGACTGCTAAATGGGTAAATATTCATAGTAAGTGAACTGAAGGAAACAAAACAGGATTAATTTTTTGCATGATGGTGCTATTCCATTTATACAGATACCACTTCAGAAGAAAATAGGGTTTAACTTAAGTATATTTTCTTGTATGTATTACTTGTAAGAGTAGGTTATTGCTAATTCTAATATGATGGGGGAGAGAGATGTTCTCTTTAAAGCCGCCTTTGTTAGCATTCCTATTTTGACCCCTTCTTTCCCAACATAGAAACTTCGCACTGCTGTTACCTTTTCTCTTTGAATGCTTAAAACAGTCTTGAGTGAGTAAAACCAAGGGTTAGTGTTTTGCATAATATCTTATTTCTCAGGGTCTTTTTTTTTTGTTTATTTTATGGTATCAGTAATAGAAGATGTCTGGAAACAGCAAACTCTACTACGACTGCTGCAGTTAATTGACGTTCCGCTTCTAGAAGATATCTTAGTGTCTTCAGTGAAGATAAAACCAGATGGATTTGGCAGAGAAGAAGACCTGATTATCTCAAATACGTTTCTGGACAGAGAAGTTACATGTATCTTAAACTTGCCTGAGTAAGTTATACATCTATAAAATTGATTTGTTAGTAAGTGCTTTAGTTTACTCTTGATTTAAGATATGTGTTAAGTGAACAAAATAGACATCATTACATTTCTATACTTGTAGACAGGGGGGTATTAATATGCTTCCCTCTGACTTCTCAGAAGTGGTAAGGGAATTCACAGGAAGTGTATGTTTAGGATTGGATGTTTGAGGGTTTTAAGATTACATCAAAACCTTCAGTGTCAAAAACACTCCTAGATTTTAGAGCAGACACTTCACCATTAGGTCTCTATAACAGATGTTAGAACTTGAAAAAAGTTATCCTGGGGCTTCTTCTTTGTTTGTTATAGTTCCTGGCAGTGGTGCTGTCAAGATACAAAGTCAGTAAGGCATCTACTGTTAGCAACAGAAAAGGAACTGCTAAGCTCTAACACTGAAGAATGCCTCATATAATGAGAATAATTCGTATAATGAGAATGAAAAAGTGAAAGTGGAGAGGCTGTGTGTTGTCAATGCTCTTTTCCTTAAATGTTCTCTTATTTTTGTAGTTTTCCAGTTGATAGCACTTGGGCTGATCTCTATCTTAGCATGCACTTTTAATGAATGTGTCAGGGCATGTCTTCTCATGTGTGTGTCTTAGTAATGATTATATTTGTCAACTTAATACAATTTTTATCTGTTTGTAAGATTGAGGTTAATCCTGGTACCTAAAGATGTTCTTTCTTACAGTTTTTATGTATTCTTGCTTTAGGGAGAAAATATTAATGTTTTTATGTATGTTTAGAGTTTTATATAAGCTAATGGAACTCCTGATTCCAAATGAGGTTTATTGCTGGATAGCACCTTAACTCCGTGGATTTTTCCTCCTGGAATGCATTGATGAACACTGTTTTTTGGGGGGCTTTGTACTTCTGTTTTACTTGATTCTTGGGTGATTGGTGGGTTTGTGTCTCTTAAAATATCTTACGTGTGGTTCTTACTCTGTATTATTCTGTGTTAAGTGTCTTTAACGTTCGGATATTTGCTAATGTGTCAGATGACTGTGCATACCTCGTTGCTATATTCTGCAATTTACCTAAGGGGGGGGCTGAAATAGCATATTTTTGGGCAGCATATTATTCAAGTCTGCCTTATAGCATGCCTGAGAAATGGAAAATTCTAGGTATAAAGAATAGCTACCAGTATTATAAGCAGTTGTAGGATTAATTGCCCCCAGTATGAAGGCAGGGGAGCGAGCATAATTTATATCTCAACTTTCCTGTTTTCAGTTTTCAAACAGTGTCATGTTGTACTTGAAAGCTGTAATCAAATCCTGCTTGCAGTGATCACCCTGCTCATGGAATTGCAACTAAAAGGAGGTCATGATCCTCTTTCTGTTTTACTGCATTACTTCATTTATGCATCCAAGAGTTAACAATCATTGTTGGCCACGGCAGTTCAAATGAAAGTTCATCTAGCTGTCCAGCAGCAAGTTCAAAATGTTTGTTTCTGTTCTCCATAATAAAAATAAGATTCTGTAGGTCTTAAATAATGTCTGCATCTTCTCACAAGTTACTGATTCAGCTCAAATTATTCTATAACCAGAGAGGCAGTCCCTCTGCCTTCCACAGTTAATATAAGTTTAGATTTCTTCTGTACAACATGGTTTGAGTTAGTGACTTTTTCCTCTGACCTTGCAGCCTCTCTGAACAATGAGTTGTCTACCTAAATTTTAGGTCGATATTTAGGTACATTTTCTCTCCCTAATGAAGTCATACAGGCAACAAGTGCTTAAGAGAACTCATGCCTTTGTAGTAGGTCATACAACAAACTGCTTCCAGTGTCTTCTGGGATTTAAACTATTCTTATTTTCCTCTGTTTTCAAACTAATTGTTGTCTTTCTCTTCTGTGGAGATCCACTCACTTGCTTTTTCACCCTGATTAGCCCTGGTGCCTTTTCATTGTGTGTGTTGGAGTAGTAGTGTAGTGCCCCTTGGCTGTAAATTCTAGTGGAATCAGGCACGTGCCCTGGGGTCAGTGGTAGTCTGGCATGATTGTAGCTTGTTTTGATCTAGGTGTAGCTCAGGTGTATTGCCTGTAGCATAGGAAAACCATGGAAGTTGCTTATTTTGGGCAGGAACAACCTTGAACAACTACAGTGAAATAAGTTAAATAAAACTGTTTAATAAGCAACAAGTATAATGCTGGGGTTCAAATATGTGACTATATCTGCATGGCTATTTCTACCTAATTTTATTTAAAGGATTAAATAAGAATAGACAGAGCGTTTTAAAGTAAGCACAAAAACTAACTTTTCCTTCTGCAGGCTTGACAAATGGCTCTATGCTGCAATTGAATGCTTGGAGTATTTCCCAGACCAATTCATAGTGATGGTTAGTCAGCAGTTACCTCAAAGCACTAACAAACCCAGCAGTCTGAATACATACAAGAAGATTCTCTTTGACATTATAATAAAGTATTATAGCCAAAAGAAGGACTCCCTTCTTGCCGCTCAGGATCTCGATATTCATTCAGGAATTATAGAACTTATAGGTAAGAGCAACCTAGAACAAAAAATACAAGTGAAAGCTGTGTAAAGGATATAACTTGCTAAGTGTTAATCAACTGAATCATAACACTCTTTGCAATGCTGTTGGCGATGCACTTTAATTTATAGGTTGGAAGGGAATGCTTAAGGTCACTAGTCAGAACCTCTGCTTAAGGCAAAGAGTAATTTCAAAGTTAGATCAAGTTGCTTAGGGCCTGATCCAGCTGAATTTTGAAATTCTGCAAGGATATAATCACCAACTTCTGTGCATAACCTCTTTCAGTGTGTAACTACCCTCATTGAGAAAGTGTTTTACCGCTAGTCAGAATTCCCTTATTGTGACTAGTAACATAAAAGTAATATCGTTGCTATAAAGTTTTCTTGTTAACCAGAATAAGGTTTTGTAAGTTTAGGGCTTAGGGCTTTTTTAGTAATAGAATTTATTTAAAACTATAAAAGGGGCTGCTGATATGGTGATTAAAGCTGTGATCCCCTTGCAAAAAACAACCCTACGTGTGCTCACAAGTAAACCAGAAGGGTTTAAATATAAGTTTAAGATTAAGCCTACCCTAAATAAGCCCTGTTGCTTCTTCAGTTTGGTGGAATTTGAGGTATTGTCAAAAGTTTCAGGTTTTGGAGAACTATGACAGGCTTACTGGTATAGGAGCACAGTTGGCCTGTGTAAAAATCAGAGCAGAGTGGTGGATCCTGTGGCCAAAACCTCATGGAAATAGAGAGCAATATTTATATTAATAGTATTTTGCAAAGGAGAAAAAGAATATTGAATTGTAATAGAAGTCATGTAAGGGAAACTATTGCAAAATTACATAACCCATCCACAAAAAAAAAGAATGCTAACTTGAAATAACTGACTTGGCAACTTCTGCTAACTTCTGGTAACTTCTGCTAATTGTTCACTTAAATCAAAGATGCCGTACTTCATATACACAACTTAAATACAAAACTGATCTAAACCAGTATTATAAAATATTACTAAATTAAAGAATCAAAACAGCCAAATCAGTAGAAAGGGAAAAGACAGTGTCATAATTCTGTTGAATTACTCTAATGCTTTAGTTGCCTGTAAGTCTGAGTAAGTATCTGCTTGTTCTAAACTACATAACCTGGGAAATGTCCAGGGTTATTCTGCTTTCTTATTCTTGCTTTAGTTTTGTCATGTTTCCAACTTGAGTAAGCCTATCTCACAAGCAGTTTCTAATGCTTTTTTTTATTTATTTATTTTTTTTATTAAGCGGTAGCTGTAACTTTATTGTCAGGAAATTATTCTTTGTTTGAATGTATTAGTTTGTGTTAGTGTCTGGTGTCCTCAGCTGTGTTCTAGTTTATACTAGATCGCTGTTAGGAGATTGTGCTTAACTATTTTACAACCGTTTTTCCTTCTTGGTGCTATGGAATAGATTATGGTCATTAGTGAATAACAACTTGGATTCTAATAATAATTTTCAAGTAGAATCCAGTGCAATTAACCTTACTTTGATAAAGTGCTGTTGTTCTGACTCTAATGCAAGAGAGCGCTCAAACTAGATGTGAATATCTACATATTCAAAACACTTCCAAAATTAGAGAAGTGCTGCAGTTAGCTAAATATGTCTTCATTTTGTTATCAATGTATATATGATTACAACTGTGTTTTCATCAGTTGTTAAACAGTCTGATTTAAGATGGCTGAAAATACAGATCTGTTGTAAAGGCAAACGTATTGCTGTGCTTGTTGCCTTTAAAACTGACCTAGAGTACTTATGTTATAGATGAATGCATCTGGTTAAACTAGTCCATGTGGTGTATTCAATCTTTTTAGATTGAGATTGTTTCTTTTTCCTATATTCTTTTAAAGTAACTTAGTAAAACTTCAATCACAGATCAGAGAAACTCTTACACTAGAAATGACTCAGCTTCCTGTCTTCTATCTGCACTTCTACCTGCCTCAATCATGCCCGTTGGCAATTCTTTTTCCTGCTTTTTTTTTTTTTGTTTTTGTTTTTGTTTTGTCTGCCTTCCTTCTGGAAAAGGGTCATTTACTCTTTTGGTGGTGAAAATCCTGGGCTATTTCTTGTAAAATACAACTTCTGTCCCAGTAATAGGATAGAGGCCAGGAAATCATATGTAGGTTCTGTTCCTGTACATGCCCTCATCTTGCTCTTGCCTTAGGAAAGTTACTTGACTTTTTGACTGTTCTTCGCTTTCAAAATGAAGTTAGATAGAATTATCATCTAAAGGGGTTTTTATTGGAGATTATTTCCACCTGTAAGTAACAACTAACAAAAAACCCCCAACAAAACAAAAAAACCCTTCAAATACTCAAACAAAATAAACAAACAACAAAAAAAACCAAACCTCAAAACAATGAGGAAATTAGAATTGTTCAGCTCATTAATTACTTTGAGATGAATCCTGGAATATAATACAAAGATGTGTAAACAAACAGTGCAAACATCACTTCAATGTTCGTACATGGTACACAGAATATAGTAATGTCTTGTATATATTGTTTAAGCACATCTGTTCTTTGACTAGCTATGGGACAAGGGCTTTAAGCTTATATTGACTAAATGCTGTATTGAGTCATGTCAAAAAGGCTTTAGAAGTCAGAACTTGCTTGCTTTGGAGGTAAAAAACCCAAAGAATGGGATTAAAACTGGAATTTAAATGTGTATTCTTGACTATTGAAAATGAACATTTGGGCTGGATATGCTGTTTTACTCCATTACAGAAAAAGGAAAAACAGATCAAGCTCTAGAGGCATCACAACTTTATTTAAAATTATTAGCACCAAATACCCGAGAAGAACTACATAGACTCCTGACATTCATAGCCATTGCATCAGAATCTGAGGGCTACAAATTACAAAAACAAGTAAGTGTCCATAATTTTTAGTGTGGGAAATAGCACTTTCCCATAGTAAAGCTAACTCTTCCTTTTGTCCAGAGTTGTAAGTATCCTGTTTGCTGCCTTCCAATATGATTTGTTTTAAAACAAGTATCAAGATGTTCTTCCCCCTGATAATAGCATGTTATACTTAGTCTTTGCTGACACTTCACAGGTAAATCTAATGCCAAATTGGAGTTCTCTTTTTCTAGTTTGAGAACAGATCAGTGATCATCAAGACTTGCACAAAGTTCATTTTGCAAAATAAGACGTTGTCGAAACCACAGGCAGAACTGCTGACTCAGTTTCTGATGGACAATCACTCCGAGCTCTCCAAGGTAGCGTTTTCCTTACCTCACTGGCTTGTCATTTTAGATGTTAAGTGCCATGAAGTGCCTTTTTGGAGATGGCAGGTCTGAGGAGCAGGTTTTAGTGTTCCATCTGTTACAGTTTAATGGTACAGTCAAGCAGGGTGAGAAGCTATTTCTTTTATATAGGAGAAACTATAGAAGACAGCTTTTTGAAAGCTTTGCAGGCTTTTATGTGTAATATCCTCTCTATTTGCATCATCTGTATTAAGAAAAAAATTAGTGTTAAGAAATTCTCATAGAGGCTTTTTGGCATCTTATTTCTGGTTACTGCCTACTAAATTTTTAGACTTTTTGTCTTTCTCCTTTAGAAGTGAGCTGACATACTCTGAGTGGTATATAAGATGACATGCTCTGGTATCACAGTGTAGATACACAGCTTTGACAAGTCTTCAGAGTTCCTTTGGTATTTTGAAATGTTAGCTTCTGAATAAAAGAAGATAAATAGAACCACAAAATTAGATGGCCTTCCTACTTGATCAGTTATGTAAATATACAGACATATTTTGTCGCCTTTATGTGCTGTCAGACATGTGAAGAGATGCAGTCTTCCCTGACTCAATACTGACTTTCTGAATTCAACCAGTGCATTAATGCTGTCATGCTCCTCTACTGTTTTCTTCAGTTATAAAATTCTGCATTAAAACATTAAACTATGAATGAACTAATTACCTCAGCTGTTGTAAGATAGATAAGCAGTAGACATTTATTGTCTAGCTACATATAAGCCTAACAGAAACATTGATGTGGTTTCAATAAAATATTATTTTTAATTCATACACAACATGTTGATTTTCACTTCTGACCTCAACTGAAGAGACATGGGAGATTTTTTCTTTTATTAGCTCCAGTTTAGTTTGAAAATGTGTAGTGATTAGTGTGAATTTTCTATGTGTTAATGTACAGCCAAAACTATTTATTTATTTATTAAGGGTTCTGACATGAGGGTTAGGGCTTTGATTCATGATTGGAGATGGAGCCAGCTCTGACAAATGGAGTGTCCGCTGCTTCATAGCAGTGACAGCAGAGTGGGTGGTGGCTCACTCTTTCACAGCTTCAGTTGAGAACCTTGTGTATTATATAAGCTGAAATCAGTTTATGATCTATACTACAATTTTAGCTGTAGTTCAGTGCAAAACAGCATCTAGAACACCTTCCTTCTTATTTCTTTGCCCAGAAATATCAGAAGTAAAAATATGCACTTTAGTAAAACTATGTCTTTTAGTGCAATTCTATGAGAGACTTTGAATGCGTACCTAAGTAAGTGTAGGCATAGATTCTTCTGTGGTTAATTATGTGGGGTGTTTTAAACTGATTATCAGAAAACTGTAGATTTTCAAAATACATAAGTATTACTTTTGTAACTTTTTGTTGGGTTGTATTTTCAGAGTCCTTTAACTCTTTTGGAACTAACTAGTAGAAGACTAGAGAGTTTGCTAGAAGGACAAGATCCGGATATCAATTCAGGTAGATGACGTGATACACACTTTTATATAAACCATTCTATACAAATTGGTTTACCATCAGTTGGTTATAATTTGGCATAGGCTAGGTTCTTTTCAAGTGAAGCATTATAATGATTAGTGGGTAATTTGCTAAATAATTTCATGATGTGATATAAGCCAAATGCTGTTCTGAATATTGGAGAACAGTGATTCTATTAATTCTGTAGTCTGAACACTTATGCATGAGCTTTTTACCAAATAATTACTTCAGGAAGCACATTTTGATTTCTCCAGAAGTTCCTTGCTTATGATTTGGCTTGTTAATTTGATATGATTTTATATTCAGGAACAGCATTCTTATATTTCTGCCTCAAGATGCCTAAAAATTCTCATGGAGCTCAGTAGTTTGAGGTTCTGATAGATGTCTTGAGCATCTATCATGAGACAGTGATATTTTTTTTTTTTTTTTTAGCGTTTTGAAGAATTTCTTCCTTTTCTGGGTAAGCACAAAAGTTTATTAAGAGTGTAAGATTTGCAGAAGGGTAGAGTAGCCTAACAAGCAGACGCTTGATGGTGTGTACATGGTATTAGTGTTTTCCAGCGCATTTCTTTTACAAGCTAAAATTCTATTTGGCCTTGCTGCCAAAAATATCTTTCAGCACTATGATTAAAATGGTTGTCTTAAATAAATGAATTTCTCTCTGACTCTTTACCCTTCTTCCTTTTGACTTCCTTTTGACTGTATTGCCAGTGCATTATGTGCTTAAGCCCTTAGGGAACTGAGTAACACTGTAAGATACTATGCTGTTTAACACAGCAGCTGCCTGAGAAGTAGTTTCATATACAGAATCTTTTACCATTTGTGGTGGGTTCTAGAATGTGTCCAAATTGTTTTGGGTTCAGTGTTATGAGTGTCTCATATTGTGTAGCTAAAGAGTAACAGAGATGAGCAACAGAAAAAAGGAATTGCCTGTCTGCAGCATTTTTGGAGCCTATGTGGTCTCCATCCGTTAGCACATTGAACAGACATCTGAAGTACAAATCCCATACTATATTCTCCCTTCTAAGTTTTTGAGTTTCAGTCTGTAAATGCATATAGAGTCCATCTACTTGTTGAAATAGGTAGTTTGATCTGATTGTAAGCTCTCCAGCATGGCATGTTCCTGCTTTCCTGTGTGCCTCATATTCTGGTGTCATTTTTCCATTTTCTCATGGAGGAGATGGGAGGAAAATCTTTCCTGGAAGCTAGTGAGCATTATTAGCTGGTGAGCTTCCTGAAGAGTGAGTGGGAGCAGGAGGGAAGGCTGGGGGGGCCCTGATAAGAAAAGAGATCTATGTACTGCAGGAGGGTAATCCTTAGGTCTGTTGTAAATATAAAGCACTAAAAACAGTGAGGGGACTCTGGGATGGGTTTTAAATTGATTTACTAGATTAAGCCACTGGGCTAAATGATTCACCCTGAAGTTTTAAGAGCTAATCTCTTTGTCAGAAGTTGTTAAGCTTTCCCTTTTGAAAGAGCTGTTTTTTCTTGACCTGAGTCTATGAAACCATAAAAAGTGTTTCATATCTGGTTTGACAAACTAAAAGGAGTGAAGGACACGTGCCTGTCAAGATTCTGGCAGTTCAGGTTATTACCACTCTCTGTGTGAAGCCTTAAGAAGATGATGTTTGTACAGAAGGAATAGTAAGAATTTTTTCTCCTTTAGGCCATTGACAGTTGTTCAGCCAACTTGCTCTTTAACATGCATAGAAGGAAAAAATGTCTGTGGAGTAGCTGAATGCCAGTCTTTCCTCAGGCCAGAACTCACCTGCCCAGTGGTGGGCTTGAATTCTTCCAGGGCAGTACTCTACTGCATAGGTTCACAACCCTTTTATAGCTAAGTTGTGCTCGAGTTGTGTATCTCTTGGGGTCCAGTTCCTTGCTCTGCCCTTGCCCTGCACTGCTGCCTGTTAAATCACTTCTGGTGCCCTAACAATGTTGAGCCATCTAGTCACCTAGAAGTTCCTGAATTCTACCCCTGATTTCAGAGGTGTGGTTCAAAGGCAGCTGTTTCTCTGAAGTATTTGTTCACTTGCATTATGTATTGGACCTTGCTACAGATCTGATTGACTCACAGGGAATCACTGGATCGTGACAACTGCAAGGTGACATTCTTCCTGTGTAGCATTCTTTGTTATGGTTTCTGATTGCAAGAACTGTATTGGCTCTGTCTTGCAGGCCTGTTCACAATACACAATCATATGTGATACTGCACTTGTAACACTGCTTTTCAATTTTGTTTTTGCAATTAACATTTAGATGTTCATCTATGCTTCATGGAGGGCTGTACGTTTCACATAGTTTATAGAGAATTGAAATGACATCTAAACTGGAATATCAGTATACCTATGTTTCTGATCAGATTTTTTAATCAGGCTCTTACAAGTTACATTAAACTTAATCTGATCCTCTGATTTCTTACGAAGGCTTCACCTTCTGTCAGCGTGTGACAGCTAAAGTATATGAAGAACAAAAACAACAAACCAACCAGTATCTTCTTGCAATGGTTCAAGAGATGGTCAATGACCCCACTATTCCTTTGAAGCAGAAGAAGAAATTAATAAAAGAATTAAGAAAACACCATTCTCTCACCTACTGTAGTGGTTGTAAAACTACATGTGAATTTTGTGTTCAAAATGGTTAGACTCAATTCAGCCATTTTAATTTTTTTAAAAATGGGAGGGTGCATATGACAATTGTTCCCTGCAAACCATTTTCTTCTTATGTTCTTACACCTTCAGCTACAGAAAACTACAACTATCAAAATTACTATGCTGCTGAAAAGCATAAATCCTTATTAATGACTTTTTAAGCAAAATGTACTCAATTACTTCTAGCAGTAACAGAACACCACTTGTTCTGCTTTGAGTTCAGGGTTTGGCACTCTTTTCCCTTCCATGTCCTCATGGCTTTCTGGCTGAGCCAAGTCTACATTCAGACCCATGCTTGGGTTGACAGTAAGGTTTTCAATATTTTCTATCTGTAATTCATACTGTAATCTAGTTTTAAACTGTTGATTATAATTCCTGGGAGTATTGTAGAAGTGTAATAAGTGTGTCAAAACCATTAGGATCAGGTCAGTGGATTTTGAATCTGGCAGGCAGCATTTGTTAGGCAGGGGAGCTGTGTGTGCTTGCAGTCAGTACTCACAGCCTATTGCTCCTTCCCCACTCTGGCAGACTGAGCTGCTGCTAATTCAGCAGCTACGCAAAGCAAGTAAAAGGTTACATTTTAAAAAAACTTGAGAAACGGTAATCTTGGTTTGGATCTCTTGGTGTACATAAGCAATTTATTTTAACATGAGGATACTTGGATAGTGTCCAGTTATTTATCATAAATACTTTGATAGTTTTTATGAATTCATAGGCCAAAGCTAGAAAGCATATTGGCTTGTCAACACATTGACAGTTAACTGTACATTGGCAAGGAAATGTTGATTCAAATCATAAATAAATATGCAATATGTTACAGGTTTTAAATTACTTCCTCCATGCTCATGGCAGACATCTAATTAAGCATGTAAGTAAAACTGAGGTTGGAAGGGACCTCGGTCTAGTCTGGCTGCCGAGCTCAAAGTGAAGTCAGTGCAGGCTGCTCAGGGCCTTTTACAGTTGAATTAAGAGTATCTCACCTTTCAGGTGAGCCTGGTCCAGAGTTTGACCAGCCTTACAGTATGTAAACAACAAAAAAAAAAAAACCCACAAAAAAATCATACTACCTTATGTTTAGGTAGAATTTCTTGAATTTCAGTTTATACCCATTACCTTCTGTCCTTCTACTGGGCACCACTGAGAAGCATCTGCCTCTGTCATCTTTACTTTTTTCCCTGAGCCTTCTTTTCTCAAGGCTAAATAACCCCAGCGCACTTAGCTTCTTCCTTGTGTGCCAGATGCTCCAATCCTTCGTAATTTTCTTGGCCCATTTGCTGGACTGGTTCCACATGACCATGATTTTTCACTGTGAATATGCTGCTTTAGGTCTCTACATCCTCAGCTGCTCTTCAAATGTGTGGTCAAGTTAGCAGGATACCAAAGCTTTCTGAAAACAAGCGCTCTTCGCTTTTATAAATTGAAATGGTTGCACTGTTAGATACAACCACTATGTGTACAGGTAGTAGGTTGTGCAAAGTTGCATGTTTCAGGTAGCCTTATTTAAATGATCTGGCCTTATTAGAAGTTGGAGAATGTAGTTGAAATCTCTGTCCATGCAGCCCTGTTTATGCACTTGTTACTTAACAGTGACTGTGTAGCGTGAAATAAACAATTTCTGCAGGAAAAAAGACCAAGTTTCACCTTCCAGGGGTGAATACCCTAATTACTAGATTTCAGGGCCTCATATTCTTTTTCTAGCCCTGGGGGTTGGGGATCATTCTTGCAGAAAAGGGTACATGTACAGGAGTAGGTTATTGAGGACTGTGAACAGGAAAGCATTTCCTGATCAAGTGCTTCTGGTGTCAAGTAGTGAGAGAAAAGGATTTGAGTTTGGTTTCTCTTTCCTCACCTCCCCTCCCAGGCCCTTTACAGGGTCTCACTCAAAATACTGACTCTGGTAACAGTGAGGGGTGATAACATGGTGGTAATTTGTTGGCTAGATGGACTGGGAAAAATGTATTAAAAAAAAATCTTGCACATTGTGACTTGATTAGAAGTTTCTTGTGATAATGTAAAGATGACGATAATAAAGCATTGCATAAAAAGTGATGGATCTATCTGTCATTTCATAATGCTCTTGTAAGAAAGAGGGAGCTTAGTGGGTGTAGAACCAGGTATCAAACAGCAAGGAAATGCTTCAAGTGGACAGGAGTTTATAGCTGCCAGGTGCTTGCTTCTGTTCATGGGACAAGAAGTCAAGATTGATCTAGTTCTGTAATGGAAGGGAAGACCTGTTTAGAGAGAGCCCTGCCTTACTCACCTAGCCTGATAGGTGGATTTACTAGTTTTTAATCTTCTGTTGAAAGAAACATGTTTTACATTAAGTGTAAGGGCCTGCTGAACAGAACAAGTTTGGCGAACTACAGATCACTGTTTTATTGTTGTTACGTTTTGTTACACTCCAAAATTAGGAAAACCTTATTGGACTCTTTAAAAGAGTTCTGTCATTTTAATAGGATTTGGCACAGAATCATCTGGTAGGGATGCTGGACCTCTCACTCATTCCCATTTATAATTTCTAGCATAGAGCTATCAAATCAATTGCCAATATGAATTTGTATTTGAAGTACAAAATGTCCAGAGTGAAGTTTATTCTGGTGCTACTTTCCAGTACAGTTTTGCCAAAGAAAAAATGATGCCACCTTCAAAGGAAGGAGGGCTTCTATTCAAACTTAAATATTCATGTTTGCCTCTACAAAGGAAGAGGTTGTTGCTTTTATGGGAACAGTGTGCATATTCTTTTATTTTAGGTCCCAGCTAATGCATGCTGATAATATTGTGAGGCGGTTATTTAAAAAACCTAGATGTCAGACACAAGGGCCTTTACATGTGGCTATTAAAATAAGTGTATTTGACTTATTCAGGTCTTGTATTTTCTTATGGAGTAACACAACAGCTGTATCCAGGAATTTGTAGGTGGTGTTCTCATGCATTAATATCCTGGCTGCCTCCTGTGTGGCTCCTGTAGCTATTAACGGGAGGAGCAGGGTACCTCTTCCATTCCTTTCAGCAGGTTAGACTAGAGGAAAGCCACCGTGACCTGGCAGTCCAAAGTAAGAAAAAGCAAAACAGCCAAGAAGAAAGATCATCCCAGGAAACTTTTTAACTGGGACAGCTCCTCATCAAGATCTCCCATTCTCTGGAGTGTTGGCTTCTCTTCTATATTACCCTTATGCTGAGACCTCTGTGTAGCAACAGAAGCAGCTCATGCAAATCTGGAATATCGATCAGAACAATGTGTCTCTAACTCCAGGTGCTCATCTGAAGTAGAAAAGAAACGGAAGCCAGAGGTGAAGGTATCTCTATCTTAATGCTATCAGTAGGGCCGGGGCTGGTGGTGTATGCCTTTGTTTCCCATGTTCACAGCTCTGACCATTCAACTACATCAATTACCCTTGGGTCACACATCATCCCAAAGAACAATTTTTCAGAAGACCATAGTTATCTGTTTGTGATTCCAAGTGCCCCGCTCTGGAGCTTGCCAAGGACCACTAGAGGGTCATGAAATCTAGCGAAGCTTCTACTTAATCCCTGCTATCAACTGCCTAAGTCAGTGCTCTTTGTTCCAGGCTAGGTAAGTATACTTGTTCTACGTGGGGGCAGACAAGAGAGGGAGTAGGAGACTTCAGCTGATAATAGGATATTCCTTTGCAAATCGGAGACCACTGAGTGTCACCAGCCCTGCTAAAAGGGTGATTCCCTGTGGCCACAAGCTGCATGAGGTCAAGATCAGTGTCAGCATCTAGGCCTCCATTTTCTCCATCCCAGCAACCAAGCAAGCCAGGTGGGGCACCCCATACTAGCACAGCCCTCTGAGGCTTCTATCTGGCCACTAGCATGTACTGTCGCTCCTTCCCCACCTGCATGCAATGCTGCACAGACTGATGGCACAGTAACAGAGCTTCTGATGCCACCTTTGCTCTACAAACAGAAGTAACAGGCTGGGGCATTTGTATTTTATCTAGAATGTCTGGACAGGACCCAGATGGGATTACCCAGGACACAAGCTGCAACCTTTGTTCACCTCAGACAACTGCTGACTTCACCTTTTCAGAAAGGTGAGGGGAGCATCAGAAAGCTTATTTGCTCAGCCATTGTTTAAAAACAAACAAACAAGACCACACCCTACTAACCCCAAACCCTTTTAAAAAGAAATTGTTCAAATTACTGTCTTCTCTAAGCAGAAGTACAATAGCAGGGGTCACATTTCAAGTATATTTCTCTTACAGCTATTCACTAAAATCACCAAAAATAAAATTTATCTGTTCCTTATGAGATGTGTTTAATGCCCATTCAATTACATGCACAAATTAGAATAACATTAGTTTTTGGGAAAAAAAAAATATTTTATTTCTTCTCACAATGTATTTGTCACACCAGTACAAACATTCAGTATTTTCACTGCCTCATACATTGAGGTTTTCTGCAATAAGAATACGATGAAGCTATCAGTAGAAGATAAGAACATAATGAAATTACAATGAACATATTATTTCATAGTATTAGGTTTGTAAACTTTATTTTTAAACTCTGAAAATTAGGTTTTCCCAACCTACTTAAATACAGGAAAGCTAAAACACAATCCTAACTGAGAGATAACGGTTTGTAGTTCAAACAATTCCATTCTGAGTAAAACAATGGAATAACAATGTATCAAACTACCTATATATCAAATTTCTCTTCACAGATATTGTGTCCATGTTCTTCATAATCTTCTCTAGTTACTACCATGTCTTCAAAATCATCGTTTTCAGAAATGAGCTTTCCACCTTCCCAAGAATAAGTAATAGGGCTGAAAAAATGAACAAAGTTATTGCTACTCATCTGTAAGTTCATTTAAAATAGAAGTGTGCAGTGATGATTTCTAAGACTTTTATTTAGCCATAACTATTTAAAAATATATTTGTTTGCTAAATCGAACTATCCAGCTCCAGACAAGTTACAAGACACAAAGTCTGAAACTTTGGCAGGGCTAACTGACTTTTCTTTGTTTAGAAAACAAGTATTTCTTTGGAGGCAGGTGTGGAGATGTCTATGTATTTACTCTGCACAGATAATGATAATAATAGTTTAAAATACTTATTAATAATACTTTAAAAAAAGTAAATGTTTGGACTTTCAAGATATACTTGTTTGTCTCCACTGCGTGTTCTCTCTCTGCAAAGATGTTACCCCTTCCAAATCCCTGAAGTGGCTCCTTTAATAACGACATGGTAGCATTCAGGTGCTGAAAATTCTTCCAAGTAAAAGTCGGGATTCTAGTCCTGCATATTTATGTATCCACTTATTGACAATAGTGTCTTATTAATCTGTTCCTGAAATCACTCACTCACATGCTTTATTAGCCAAAGTACAGGGCAAGCAGGTGGTCTTAAATTTATTTGGTTTGCCTGAAAATACATTATTTAAAACATACTTCTTTTGTACAGATTTGGTTCACTTAGTATTTAAATTAACTCCTTTACCTGTCTTTTTAATAAGGAAAAGAAATACTACTTTATAGTTTGTTCTGCTAGAAGGACAAAACTTGTTCTGTACAGTTTAGAACTTACTTTTCAGGAAGAACAACAGAAACATCATAATCAGTTGGAGTAAGACATCGAACTTCAGAATAAACCCGATCTCTGAAGCCTGGAAAAAGGGTGTTTCCTCCAGTGAGTACTATGTTTTTGAAGAAATGAGGCTGCATTTCTGTAAAATATATAAGTAAATCTGTAGTTAGAGACTGAATATATATATTTAAAGATTAAAAGTTTTTTTTCCCAAATTTGTTATGAATTGGAAAAGAAGTAATAAATATGCATACAAGAATTTCATGATCATCTAACGGTCACATCAGTTAAATAGCTTTACTGAGAAACACAAGAAAGCGATCAGTGACTCTGTTCTTTGTGATTTTTAGCATTTGGCTTCGATAACTACTGTTTTCTGATATTGTCTATTAACTTTCATGTCTGCCAACACAATTCCCCTTTCAAAAGGGATTTTAGATGATATGGCTTTTTTTAAGAGTATAAAATAGCCTCAATGCTGCCATACTTATGCGGTATCATAAAACCTATGAAAGTTGTCTTCGTAGTAATAACATTAATTACATGTACATCATCTATAAAATGAAAGCTTTAGTATTACTTCTGACAAACAGCAGTCAGAAATGTTTTATACTTTGATGCTTAAATGACTGAGTTTGGTCAGTTTCATTTTTCTCATCAGTTTGATTTTTCTCTTCAGTGAAAAAAGATATTTTAAAACACAAAACTTATTTTAAGTATATCCCATCATCAATGTCAAAGACAGATAGGTCACATTAGAAAAGGATGTTAAGAAGAATTTAGTCTACAGTGATTATCTGAAACGAGTAGAAACCAATCAATGAATCACCACCAAACTGCATTTGCTTAACAGAGACTCTCATAGACAATCAGTTCTACAGGACATGACACGCACCAGAAGACGAAACAGTTCACAACCACTTAGTAACTGGCATATTTAGAGTACTAGGTTCTTAAGACGCTCTGGATGCTTAAAAAAACCAAACCCAACAAAAAATACCAAACCAAACCAACACAACCCCCCCACCCCACCGACCCCGCCTAGTTTTCAAAATATTTGTAGTTTGTACCTTCAGGTAAATTCTGAATAGAATAAACAATGGCTTCAGGAATTCCCATCTCTTGAATACCAATATCTGAAGGATGGAAGAGTATTTCTGGAACCGCAAACCTTTCGTTTGTTAGACGAAGTATTTGTTCGCCAGTCTTGTATTTTCCACTCAACACCATCTCTTCCCTTGGCTAAATTAAAGACATGAATAGTAGCCACTGCTAAGAAAAGAAATCACATCCTGCAGTACTCAGCTAATCTTTTTCAGGTACTGCAGAGGTAAGCAGTATATTCTACATTAAGTGACATTATCAACAAAACTTTTAAGAATAATATGTACTCTGGTATTAAATCTGAAGTGACTTTGCTCTTATCAACTGCAGTTTTGCCTGAAGCAAAACAAAATAGGTATGCATGAGAGTGGCCTTAAAATACTGGGACTGCTTTTGAAACTATGGCCAACTTGGTAAATGAGGTAAAACTGTTAAATTGTCTTCATTGATATGAGGACTTTTCAGGCTCTTCTACAACATGACTTTGAATCTTCTACTCATTCGGATATTTAAATGAAATTCAGAGAGACTTTCAAAAAAGCATCGAAGCAGAGAAAACATCTTCCCACTTAACTAAAAAAGCTCAACAATAATGATATGAATAGGTTGTTTGACAGAGTACATGCATAGAAAGCTACAAGTATTAAGTAATAGAACATAAAATGCTATGCTGGAAAAATAGTATTTAATTTTCATCTCAACTTCCTAAAGAAGACTTTACCAATTAATGTATATCACAGAAAGATGTTACAATACAGCATTAGAAAAAAGAATTTCTTGTTAATGTCTCTACTAGACTTGTGCAGGGGAACAGTCCAAAAAATAGATCAAAAACCATACTATCATTACCTTACAAAATCCTTTTTTGATTGTGCTGAAATCTGGCAAAACGTAATCTACCATGACAGTATTTTCCTCTCCTTTCAATCTGGAAGAGAAGAATGTAAAATACCACAGAATAAGGAAAAAGTTCTAAATTCCAACTATTTTATACTGAAAAGACTTCCTTTGACTTAACCGGAAAATTTTCTGACTAAGAGTATAGTTTTATTTGGTCATACAAATGGATTATTCAGAAGGACAACCTCTGACATTTATACCATTATGTACGTACTTGGCAATGTCCATGTCCTTGTAAAAGTCTTGAGAAACATAACACACATCTTCTTTCACTTGATTAATTACATGCGTTTCATCCATAACGTGTAGCTGCCTGTGAAAAACGAAAAAACACGGAAGTTTGAGAATAATTAAGTCTTAGCACTACCTGACAATTTTCCACTGGAGATGAGCAACCATAGTTTTCAAATCAGAGAAAGCTACTGTCACAGTACCTAAAACTTGTATTCAATTTACAAAAGCATTCCTGGCCTACTGGAGTTTAGTATTTTCCTACTTCACAGTTCAATAAATACAAACATCCACCTGCATTTGCCCCATGCCTTTGTAGCAAGTACAGCCATAATCCTGCAATTAGCTTTACTAGCTAAGACCTTTACCTAGATAAAGCGCCAAGCTAAAGGATCCTAACAAAAAGTTGATCCTATTGAATTTTATTTTTTGTACTGATGGATACAGTTAGTAAACTGATTGATGATCTACTCAGACATCTCAGAAAGTATGTAAAGACTTGTATATTTGTGAACACACGGGTAACCTCAGCAACTTCAAAAGTGCTGGCGCTTTAAAAAACTAACAGCCTAATTCTTCAAAGAGTTTAAGCTCATCTTAATTCATCTTGAGCTTAAGCTTAAGATGGTAACTAGCAGATTGTAACAAACAGCATTTAATCTAAAATTCACAGCAACAGTAAGAATATCCCCACTAGCTCATTTCATATCAGGTCTCAAGATGATGATCAGCATGCTTTACCTGTAAGAGATTATCTCCTTTAGATGATTGGTTAAGAGTTTTCCTCCAACGTTAATCCTACAGAAAAGGACCAACAGAAGGAATTCTGTCATTATTAACTTCGCGCATAGCAAACAATTCTTCTTGAAATACAAGCTGCGGTTTACCTGATGATTGCTTCTTTCTTCTTTTTACTTCTACAATAAGGTACAATGTGTGTAAAAGAGTATCCGCTATCCACAATGATACAACATAGCTCAGATGGATTATCCCGGAAATACCTGTGCGCACTAAGAGCTCCAGCTGAAATACAGAAAATTTCATTCAATTTTTACATGAATATACACTTTTAGAATTTACATTGATAGGAAAGTGTACTTGCTACATCTTCTTGCTCTATCAAATGTCTTTCACAGACTTCCAAGACCACGATACATAACACTACAGCCAACACATGAATTAATTTTGACAGCGGACAAAATTAAGTCTCATATATGCCCCCATTTATTCTTTTTCAATAATTTCAGTCCATGTTCAGATTCCTCTCCTGAAGTCCAAGCAGACTGATCACACCACAACTTAACCTATTTAAAAGAGTATCCCATGTCCAGGTATCTTTCAGAAGGGCTGTGATGTTATTTACAAGTTCCCTGTAAGATATATTTCATGATTGTAATGCTGCATTTTATTTGCTAATCCAAAACAAAACCAAACAAAAGACCACTCCCACCCACCCCCCCAAAAAGGAAAAAAAAAAAAAAGCTAGCTCTTAAAGGCTTCATACAAGTTTTTGGTAGACTTTCTCAAATGCTATCCTGTTTCAAAATCTGTTATCTCTGTCATCCTGACTCTCCTTAAATTTCCCACTCTTACAAAAGTAGTCTAAACATTTAGCTGGAATTTCTAAAAAACAAAAAAACTGTTTAATCCAGTTTGAGTACACATAGCACATATAACTCAAGAGCCAGGAAGGAAATGAAGGAATTTCTTTACTATCTTTATATATACATGTGTGTGCATATGCATGCATGCACACAAGCATGCTTATTTATTTTTTTATAAGGTTAACCTTCAAAATATATAAATGCAAACTAGAAGGAGACAGACTCACCATTTACTCTGAGAACTGCTTGAAACTGATATTCTTCAAATAGAATTTCATTCATGGATTCTTGTATTGAACTGAAGTTAAAATAAGGTTCAGTAATAATAATATTGGTATCTACAAAATCCACCTATGAAAATACATTAAGATTGTCATTACACAAAACTTAGAAATTAATACTTCATTGCCATATTTTGCAGCAGTTGAAGATCATGTAAATTTGAAGACATCATCACCACATGCTGTATGTTCATAGAAGCTAGGCTTATAAAGTTTTAGGATTTTTTAAAGACTTCATAAACAGTGATGCAACTTTATGAAATTAATGAGTAAAAACATGATAGAAGGGAACACCTTCGTATATATTCTGCTCCTGCTACTATCCTTACAAGTAGTAATCCAACTTTGTAAAGAGATATCCATAAAGGAACATTAAAATACTAATGTAAAATACCTTAACACTAATCCTGTCAACTACAGAAGTCTCTTCTACAGCTCAGCACTTGCGTCACAAAATCACTTATATAATAACAAAAGATGAAGTTCTGCACAAAGTTGAATTGATAATAAAAACTTCAGTGACCTCTCATGAAGCCAGCAAAAGATCCTGGAGCTTGCACATTTACTGATATCTCAAACTCCTGTAGAGAGGATTTCACAGGGTTACTTCAGTCATAACTAGATACGGCCATAAATGTATTACCAGCTGTATCTTTCTGTAGTCTTCACTCATGTCCTCGAAACCATGACTAAACTGAATCTTGTTCCAAAACTAAAATAAAAGCTAAGTATTAAAAGCCAGCACTGTATATTTTCATGTATGGAGACGAAAATATTTTGAGGCATTACTTTAATTCTCAGTACCATTCTGCCTCCTAGGTGTTAGAAAAACCAAAAACTTTCAGAGTATATAATACTTCTTTAAAAGAAAAAATAAATGGGAAGCCTTACTACACTTCTTGTGCTAAATCTAGTTTGTGTGATAAAATTCAAAAATTTAAGTATCAGATATTTATATTTTATATATTTGTCATGGTTTAACTCCAGCTGGTAACTAAGTACCATGCAGCCACTCGCTCGTTCACCCAGAGGCATGAGGAGAAGAATCAGAAAGGAATGCAAAACTCAAAGGCTGAGGTAAAAACAATTTAATATTTGAAATGAAAGAAACAAAAAGAACAATAGTAACAGTAAAGACTATAATGAAAAGGAGGGAGAAGAGGAGAGGAATTAAGTCCAAAGGGAACGGAGAAAAGAAAGCAAGTGATGCACAATGCAACTGCTCACCACCCGCTGACTGATGCCCAGCCAGTCCCTGAGCAAGGAACAGCAGACCCCAGCCAACCCCCCTGGTTCACATACCAAGCATGAGTCCCACAGTATGGAATAGCTCTTTGGCTAGTTCCTTCCCAAACGCCCCATTTCCTGTGCCCCTCCAGCTTGTGGCTGGCAGGGCCTGGGAAACTGAAAAGCCCTTGCCTTAGTATAAAGGTCACCCATCAACAACTAAACCCATCAGTGTGCCATCAACACTGTTCTCACACCAAATACAAAACACAGCAGGGCACCAGCTACTAAGAAGAAAATTAACTCTGTCCTGGCCAAAACCAGGACAACATTCAACTTACTCACTGGTAAAAAATGGTTTGCCAAAGAGGGTTATTTAATGAGAATGTCTTTTGGCCTACTGACATAGCTCATCACTCTCTTTCACATAAACAGTTTCTTGATCTCTACACCATATTGTACCTGTCTATAATTATTATTATTTTTCAAACTTGAACTCTTAATTATATCGGTATGAATTTCTTAACATATGTGAACTGAACTCAGTATGAATACACAGAAGACTAAAAAAATTACATTTTTAAACGCCTACACCAGAGATCAAAGTAAAAATTTTCTTCAGTTGCAAAAAAATAAAACCTGCCATTTCTAATTCAAGGCCCTTTCAAAGAGAAGAGTAAGCTCAGCAGCTCTATTTAATATTTGATGTACTTATGTTAATTCCACTAGGCAGTATTTAACCTACACGAAATCTGTAATTACAAAAAAGCTTTTACCTGATACATTTCTTTTCCAAAAAGATAATCCCAAACCTGTCTCTGGACATCCCAGTTCACCAAGTAACCCTGTAGAAATTTACAAAAATGTACACCGTTTAGAAAATAAAGTCATACTTAAAAACATATTACTAGAAATCAGAAAAGTCAACTGATTAATAGCTGGCAATATAAAGAAATCTGAATGTCTAAACTCACATTTCTACACTAAGGAGTAAATGTTATATAGGATAATGAATGTTAGAAATATTCCCCATCAATCTGTTAATCACTACACTATAAAAACAATGTAAATTTTGTTTCCTATATACATTATTCTCTTTGACAGAAGGCTCACTGAGGTTTGAACTCAGTGCTGGGGAAGGTTATGAAGCAGATGATCCTAAGTGCCACCATGTAGCATGTATGGGACAACCAGGTGATCGGTCCCAATCAGCATGAGTTTATGAAAGGCAGGTCCTGCTTGACTGACTGATCTCCTTCTGTGACCAGGTGACCTGATTAGTGGATGAGGGAAAGGCTGTGGATGTTGCCTACCTGACTTTAGTAAAGCCCTTAACACCATTTCTCACAACATTCTCCTGGAGAAACTGGCTGCTCATGGCCTGGACAAGCGTACTCTTTGCTGGGTCAAAAACTGGCTGGACAGCCGAGCCCAGAGAGGATGGTAACTGGAGTTCCATCCAGCTGGTGACCAGTCACAAATTGTGTTCCCCAGGGTTCAGTACTGGGGCCAGCTCTGTTCAGTATCTTTATCAATGATCTGGATGAGGGGATCGAGTGCACCCTCAGTAAGTTTGCAGACAG